>JBBDHG010000014.1:9495000-10695000 GCA_037951165.1 Lophius americanus | reverse complement strand
AACACTAGCTCTGGGAGGATGTATACATATGTCTGCTGGGGAGCAGACCTGCATACATGTGCACGTCCCTGTGCATGTGCCTTGTGAGCTTGTATCTATGCATGCCCATAGCATTAGAAGCAGACAGAGGTTGCCTCCTCCATAGATCAAGACCCCACTAATGGCACATGAGGCTGCAGCAGACTCAAAATAAGCCATGTAAAAGAGTGACATTATCGATCGTGCCCGCTCAGTCGTGTGGCCTCCAAACACCTGTGATTTTAATGGCGTGGTTACTTTTTCATGTTGTGGGAATAAATCACAAAGTAGCAGGGCTGTGCTGGATCAGGGGCCCCAGGAATGTGGCAGTGTGCTCCATCACTTTTTATATTGTGTTAATAATGTTAGATGTATGTGAGGGAGAGAGGGCCCTGCATGCATTCATCACAGGCGTGGAGGTATACAGGGAGAGGGCCGTGCAGGGTGTAGCTCTGGGAGATAGACGCCTCCATTGAACTTCCTGTCATTCCTCCATAAAATCCGACATAGACTGTGGAGGATCTATATAATCTCCATGAGACACAGCGTACAATCTGTCAACTCCTCTGTTTTCAATAGTGCTAAATTTGAGCCCAGTAAACATTCATCAAGACGTTTGCTTTTATTCTTGCCGTAAGAGGTTAATGGGATTAATTCACAATTTCAATCACTCTGAAAAGTAGCTATAAATAATTCAATGTCTAAATGGAAAGCAAGACTTCTGTGTATTTATTCTTTATTTCTGTGTGATGAATGATCCGTGTGGGAAGAAGTACTATAATGATGTCATTATGTTGTCTTTGAACAGTACGATCATCACTTCCTCTGCTCCTCTCACTGTCTAATGCACTGTGGAAACAGATCATCTTAAGACACACCTTCTGCCAGAGCTATTCCAACACAACTCCCAGGAAATCATCCTAATCTGGTCAACAGTGCTTAGAAGATTTTGTTAATGAATTTATACTTAACTCTTAACAATATGCATTATTGTGATTAAATTCCATCTTTATCTCAGGCAACTGTAAAAGTTTAGTAATCACGTATTTGTTTCAACCATTGCTCTTAAATATGCGAGTAGAAGATCAGTTATTTGCCAGTTTGCCGCTTTCCCGCTCCTCAATGGGTCCCACTACATTGTTAATCATCGCAGGTGAACAACAGGTAGCGCACAAGCAACACAGTACAGTTATTACAACATCTTGGAACGATAACATGTAATCCACATGCAGCCATCCCTGCTGGCACTTAAAGACTTTGACCCTTTGCACTCCCTTGCAATGTGGTTAATGCAGATTACAATGGTCTGACTACTGAGAGCCCTCCTCACAGCTGCTCCCACCTCTCCCAGTCCACACGGCTGTAATTTGACAGGATGGGACGCTCGCCTACCCCTGCAGCCTTTGATGCAAGGTCATTAAGAATTGGGCTGAAACTTTGTTGAGAAGAAATACAAATAATAATTGAGAAAGATGTCTTTAGTGGACATGGAGACAACGGAAGTGAGAGTTCTGTGAGAGGAATCAAATAAGCAGCTGACTTTGTCAGGCAGGAGTTGGCACCTTCGCAATTCCTGTGTCTGATGCAGCCAGTGGTCTCCTTTGAGTTTAGACAAGATCAACATGGCATGTCACACTTTATGACTGATCTGGAATGGTTTTTCAGTTCTTCAAACCGGAACTACAATTAAATCGATGCAAAGTTTGCTTGTTACAGTTACTTTCTATAAGTAAATGCTGTTTGTTGATACCTTTTTAGAATTAGGAATGGGTCCAAATAAAAGCAGAAGGTTATTTTGGACAGTCTCCAAACCACGGGATTTATTATGCCTTGTCAGTGGATTGCTCTCTGTATTGAATATATTCGCTCTAAACTAATTGACCAGTATGGTGAGAGGCGCTGAAATTAGGCAAATGGGCTCAGGATGTGAAGTTGGACTTGATTTATTACTCTCAATGCAACTCAGATCAATTGGCTCAGCTCCCCAAAACCATTGCATTTCCCAGATGAAATCATTGTTATGCTTAAGAAAAGAGAGATTATTCGAGCTTAATGAGTTTCAGTGGTTGAATGTGTTTGTGTGCCATTCAGGGGCGAAATCATATTTAATGGCTGACACTCAGTTCATGGCAGGTCCTCCTTTTTCTCAGTGGCAGGTCAACTTCGTCACTGGGAAGAGCCTTTCAGAGGGGAGGGCCAAAGATAGGGTCCTACATTCATGAAAAGAAGAGCACAAATGATATGCATGAGAAATTAAATGGGAGAAAAGCAGCTGATTTGCACAAAGCTCTGCAGCTCAGTTTCGGGCTGGCTATAGGCCTCAGCCTGCTGACCTCACTGTGCCAGACTGGGACCTCACTTGCTTTTGGAAGAAGCTTTTGTTTTCTCCTGCCCAAGAAGAGCACTAATTTCATTTCAGTCTCGCCAGACCAGTTGCCTTGGCTTCTAGGTGAAAAATGTTGCAGAGCGCTAATAAATTAAGATGTTCCCTTTCTTCTATCTCAGAGCTATTTGTCCCACTGTCCCAGAATAAGCCAACCATTATATTTTCTCTACTGAAATCACATTCATTTTCAAATCAACCCCTTAGAATTAATTACCAGACACCAAAATTCTAAGAGGTTATAAAGAAAGAAATGGGCAGCTATAATGTGTCTTTGACCTGACAGGATTGACCTAAACTCTTGTTTCAGTATCAATCTCCCCTTTGTTACAGTCCAGATTTTTATCTAAGAACGTCATTATTTTACTTGCAGAGAAGCTGCCAAAGGGACATTAACAGTGTGTAAAATAGGAGGATTAACGTTCAGAATTTAAAATAACTTGAAATTAATAGAATATAACACACAGGTCAATGCAGCAGCTGTATCCTCACCCAACAGTAGTGATATTTTCTTATTAGGGAGAATGCATTGCCATGAAGAGTTATGAGACTAACCGCCATTGGCTTCCAAAGGGAAAAGGCCATCCCAGCTTATTCCAGTTTAATAAGCACTGAAACCACTCCATTGATTATTCACTGCTAATATGCAGTAGCCGAAATCAATAAGCAGCCAAGCTCTCATTTCACTATAAATCCAATTATTGCTATTGCTAAAGCTGAAGAAATTAGTGAGAAAATTGATCACGGTGTAATTTTCATTTCCACACTTACAATGTTCTCAACACTAGTCTCTGTTTAGTGTCCTCGTAATAAATAGAGAGTAAGTCATGCCTTATTTCATGTCACGGATTACGTTGCTATTCTTGGTCATAGCTTAAAAGAGGTTAGACTTATGTTCTTGTTAACATGTGCTGTGTGTACCGTTATCTGGTTTAGTCTAACATGACTCTGAGTTTTTCTGTTGATTTAATGAGTCCATATTGGGTAATTCAGGGGTGGCTATGAATCTTCAGTGACATGCATAAAGGGAGCAGAAATATGCTTCTACATACCTCAGTAGAATTCCATTAAATCCCCTTTAAGTCTCTTTAATCACCTGGTTACGCATAAGGCTGTTTGGCTTTTCAAATCATCTCTAGTTAGAGCCAGAAGTGAGGGAGACAAAGACATCATTACTCTGTAATAAAGCATCCATATGGTGTAAATGTTGAGCTGGTGCAAATCCCTGCAGCTTAGCTGCAGAGCACTCTGACAGAGAAGGTCGAGAGTAAATGGATCGGACTTAAGCATATGTTTCTTTTGGTGCCATTTAGATTTTTGGGTCCGTAACACGAAAGGGTGAGAGAAGGTGCAATAGTTGGTGGTTGAACTGCCTTCACCCTCATCACCATATGCTGCATGTTTGGACTGAGCATTAATCTTACATCATCATTTACCATGAAAAGGTTACTGCTGTAAATCTCTAATGGAAAAGTTGAGAGAATAGAGGTTAGGAATATCTTTCACCTATCTTTCTTTTTTTTTTTTTGTGTGTGCAGTTCAGCTCTCCAAGTTTTGGCAACTTAGAATTATCCCAAGTATCAGCAAACGGAAGCAAAAGCTGTCCTTCCTGCTGTGAGGAAACAGTGCAAACCCTGTGTCACCCAAGAAAGACAATTATTTTGGTTGAGGAGACAGAAACACGCTTTACGTTTCATAAGCGGTATGAATAGTTTATATGTATTTATTTCACAGATAAGGCTGTCAGTGCACAACCTTTCAGTTGTTTCTCTACTTCTTCTGTCTTGATAGTATAATAATAACACGTTGCCTACTGTGTGCTGCTCCATGAGGGGTTGATGGTGTACTATTAGCACTATTAGTGCCGTACTTACTAATTGTAAAGTGATAAGTTCCGGTACAGAGGGCCAAGACACTCAGACAGAGCCAGGTGGGAGGGTGGAATAACATGAGCTAATTCTTGCACTTAACCTCACACACACTCAGAGTTCACTTGGACATAACCCAGGCAATCTGTCCTATGTCCCTTACTCTGTCTGTTTGTGTGTGTGAGCATATGTGTGTGTGTTTTGTGTGTGTGTTTGTGCGTACATGTGTGTTCGTGTTTGTGTGTGCGTGTGTTTGTGTGTGCGTGTGTTTGTGTGTGTGTGTGTGTGTGTGTGTGTGTATGTGTATGTGTGCGTGTGTGTTTGTGTGTATGTGTATGGGCGGGCACCACACACAGTCCTATTGAGCCAAGTTTACTTTTCCCCATGAAGGTCCTCAATCAACTGCATGTAGCTATGAGCAGCTTCCTATTGATTGCATAATAACAATAAAAATAAATAATTATTGAGATTTCAAAGTAATACCCAGATCTGTAGTTTGTATTAAGGCCTCAGAAGTGTTTAAATGGTTTGAAATCCTCTCAAAAGTTTAGTTGAAACTGACCTGCGTTTGACCCCACAATGGCCATTTTTAATACGGCACTATGCATCGGCCTCGTTTGAGAATGGAAATTTAATGATCAAGACAACTAAGCCCGGAGATTGAGTAAAAAAATTAGCAAAACTGGAATGCTGTACTTTCTCCCCATCCCCCAGACCGAAATCCTGTACTTTGCCAAACCCTTTTAAAGTAGACAGTAGTCACCCTGGTCCTGAAGGCTCTGCCCCTAATTACAGAGCAGCTGTAATTACAGAACCTGGATAGAGAAAGAGAGGAAAACCTAAATCCAGTCATTGTAAATTTAGATGACTGCCTTAGGAGGATACTTGTTTTTTTAGCACTGAGAGGTGCAAATAATCCCATCAAAGTGAACAATAGCTACACACCTGCCTCCTACACTTCTGTCCAATTACGTACATGTAGCTTAACATTATGTCTGTTTGCCTCCTTGCTCTCGACATTGACCTCACATTATCAGCACACTTAAGACATTTCAAATTATGAGGTACTGTAACGACTCCGCACCGAATTAGAAAAGCAAAGAAGAGATACAGAATTTAACAATGGCTGCTGTTTTTGAAAGTTTCTGCGTGTAGGCTATGCAATGAATATGAATATGTTTATTAATGCAACGAGCCGTGATACAGTAGATACAATTTATAAATCAGCATCCGGAGGCAAACTATCAGAAGAGGCGGCCCATAAATACCTCCCATAAAGAGACCGGTCACACCCCTCACCCTAAGTGGAGTCCTCTCTAGAAACTATGTCTACAACTCAACCGTCATGAATAAAGCGTTTTTCAGAACAGTGATGTGAACATATTTACATTGGTACACAAACACATATATACACTGGTCATGTTTTTATATAGTTATTATTATATTTTTTTATTGATGCTTTTATCTGCTTTTACTTTGTAGTACTTTGAGATTTGATCCAAATGTAAAGTGCATTATTAATTAAATGTATTATTATTATTATTATTATTATTATTATTATTGTTATATGTGGGCAGAACAATCTGAAACCTTATATGTATAAATTAAAGGGGATTTTTGTTGGTGGAAGTATCCAATAATCATCTTTTCAAGTTTTACACTGGTCCCCTTTTACAGCAACAGGGTCGCCCACATTGCCTGAGAATAAAATGACCTGTTTTTGTAACGTGACCACATGAAATGGTGATTCATGAGATTCTCATGCATACATTCAAGTGTCTCTGGTTACTAGCTCACAGTTTGTTTTTTGAATACATTTAATCACATCATTATTTTATTAATTTTTAACACATATTTTTCCCAATTTTTATTGCAAGAAAACATTAAATGATAATGTAACTGCAAACAATTTCCGATGGCGCTGTTCCTCTAGTCTATATTGTCCATGTCTGTAAACGCTCTCAAAACGCACACAAATTTAGAAGTAAATAGAAAGAACTTTATTAATGCCCACTGGCAAATTTGGGCATTACAGCAGCTCCAACTTATAAACAAGACATATAAACCTGTGTATATGTAAACATACATTAAATACAGATAACTAAGGTATAAGTATGAAAAAATAGTCCAAATTATTATATATAAATGGGTATGAAATGGAAGCAGAGTAAGGATGGATCAGACTGTTCACCAGTAGACATTTGTAATGATGAGTTTAAACAGGCCTTTGGTGTTCGGTCACAGAAATCAGAAGTGGTTTGAATATTATTCCTAATAATGAAAATATTAGAAAGCACGTTTGTCTGACTTGTTATAGTAAAATAAACATCAGGGTGTGGTTATACATGGGTTGCCATGTCGCTCTTTTATTGTACTCTTGCTGTAAGGTTGTCTTTAGATGACATATAGAACTGATGTCGATTATACAGACCAAGTGAGTTTATTTAGTAAGTTTTTATTTTGAATACTTTTTATATAATTAATTTTAGAGTCTATTTGATCTGTAGAAGATCCGATTTGTCCTTTTAGCCCATCATAGCCACATCGTTCACTTTTATAAAGTCAAATCCTCCTTTACGCCATCCAGTCAAATGTTGTTGGCACACACTTTTATTAAGTGGATAAATGTATTTAAATTATTAAATCTGTATAAGTGTTTGGTGATCTGTTTTTTAAAATAAATTTATGATGTTTAATGAGGCAGAATTGACCAAAAACATTATTATTGTTTATCGACATTTTAATGCTTTCTGGGGCCCCTAGCGTCTCCAGGAGGGTCACCGCATCAATGAACCTCATAAAAACGAATCATACTCTTTACAACATTTCACAAATCTGTTGGGTGTCGCCCAGACTTCATTATTTTGTCTGTTTTGTTCAATAGAAACAGCTGACGTGCATAAGTAGCAACCACTGCTTTCACAACATCCTTTCCTAAACAACAGGTATAAGTGAAAGCCACAGTTTGGAACCGACTTTACAACTTCAGCGTCTGTAGTAAAAAAAAAAGGGTTTTGGTGTTGATGTTAATATATATTTACTAAATTTTCCCTCACAAAGTTTTTCACAGAATATTTGTAGCTTAATCATTTTGTACCAGAAGTTTATTTTGCATTCCCAAGGGGCCAAACTTCAAACTTAATGAACTATTTGTTGTGAAGCGGCAATGCCTTATAAATCATCCATAAAATCTGTGTGCCATATTATTCATAAGTTGGCCATTTGCATCCCGGAGAGGAGTGTTCGTGTTAATGAGTTGACCTCAGGGGTCAAAGGTTAAGTTCTCTTCCAGTTGAGTCGTCAGCACAGCGGGGCCATTGTGTTCGGGGAGGCAATTGGAGTCGGAGTTGAGAGTGTGTGTGTGTCAAATAAAAAGAGACTCTGTTGATGTGCATGTGAGCTTATTTGTGGGGATATGTGTGAAAGTTATGCTTCTGTGTGTGTTTGTGTGTGGGTGTCTGCACTGGTGTACGGATCACCAGGACTAAATGTGCCACTTATAAAGATCCCTGAGGCCAGTGTTGCAGTATCCACCCAGTCAAGTGTTTCTCAGATCTCACACCACACCAGCATTCTCACAGGAAAAATGACTTGAGCTCTATCAAAAATGAATAACTCCTCCTGTGGTCACAAATCACCAGTATAAAGCCTTCATCTATCCAGTTGTCTTAAACTCCTCTACATGAGGTGTTTAAGACAATTATCAGAACTTTTCAGATAATTGATAAACATCCTAAAAGTTTGCCTACCTTCCCTTATGTAATCTTTTCTACTGCATCACTACTTTTTTCACGCAGGTGCTGTGAATAAAAAAGTAGAGGTGCAGGTGGATGTCTGCAACTTTTGGGCAGACATCCAACCATCGTTTCTGAGGTAGTCTGCCACAAACTTTGAGTAATTTAGTCAAAGACGAAAGTGAAATTGGCTGCTGAGCTTTTAAGTAGGCCAGCTGAAATGTGACCTTGATTCTCAAACCCAGATGTCACTAGAGAGATGCTCACAAACAAGTTTGTCTTCACTCTCTGTTAACACTCAATCAGTCAATATATAGGGAAGGTGTGGTCCCATCCCTGTGTGAGAGTTGTCTGGTTAGTGGCTACTCCTTAGTGAAAACAGCATTATCATTATCATTATTATTATTATTATCATTATTATTATTATTATTATTATTATTATTATTATTATTATTATTATTATTATTATTATGCTGAGTCAACAGATATCTCTTATGCTTTTGAACAACTCAAAATCACTGTGGTTTCATTTCCTAGAAATAAAGCTTAAATACACATAATATGCAATACCGAATGCATTCTTAATTTTTAATACTTCTTGGAATACGTCACACTTGGAAGAAAAATATTATTATCTCAACTAGGCCAAGACTGTCGTCCACCACAGCAGGTATATATCCCCAAAACAGCGCCAATCCCCTGCATTGTGCAAGCAATCACCCTGATTGAGCTCCTCAATTTAAGTGTAAAGTTATATCCGAAATCAGTGTTTTTCAAAAAAAAAAAGAGCTCCCCTTAGAGAGTAAAATATGAACTATTTTTGTGTATATGATACATACAAAATAAATATCTCCCGAAATAGCTCCCACTAGGGTCTTCAATATACATCCAACATTTCCCGAAACCAATCCTGTTCTTCCTTTCACTAAGGTCTATGCAGGTAAGAAATTTATAAACGATCCATGAAATGGTTTTTGCCCGCGGAACTGGTTATTGCCGCGGCGGAAGCAATGACAATTCCATTATATTCCTGAATTTTTGGGGATTCTACTTAGTTAAATTAAGGATATGATCATTTGTAAGGGAAACCTAATTCTCCCTATTTATGTTCCTAATATTACCATGTTGTACTGAGTAAATATTCTTTATTTACATGCCATGTTACAAAAGTCAGGATCAGAACATATAGTAAACATGTTGACTGTCAAGGTGTCTCATAAGATAAGATAAGTTGGGATAAGATAACGTAAGATAAGATAAGATAAGATATGATGTCGCTGGGCATGAGGTAGGGTAGACACTGGTCAAGTCTCCAGTTGACTCTCGAGATGACATGTAATGACAATCATTCATGCTCTAATTCATTCATTGGGCAATTTAGAGTTGCCAAATATTAAATTTAAAACAAAATAGGAATATGATGCATTAAAGAACTAAACACTTCACACCTGAGTATCCTTGTGTTAATAATAGTAATACTAAGAAGTCGGCACTGTGACGAACTGTCTACTCCTCCAGTATATATATATATATATATATATATATATATATATATATATATATATATATATATATATATGATATTAAACATAATATTGGAATGATTATTATTATTATTATTATTATTATTATTATTATTATTATTATTATTATTATTATTATCATCATTGGTTGTAGTGTCTGATGTTTAAGCCGTCCTTCCGGTTGAAAAGAGAAGCGTTATACAGTGGAATGACCAATAGTAAAGGAGACTTCTTGTGGCGTTCTATGGTGCTGCTGGATGGATCTCAGTCCACCACTGAAGGGGCTCCGGTGTGAGCCCAGCGTGGCCCACAGGCGGTGAGAGGCCTCGTCCATAATACTGAGCAGTAACCTCAGCAGTCTGCTATTGGAAAGGGAGTAAAAGCACACAGGACAATGATGAGTGACTTTGCCAGACTGACGCCCAGGACAGCACCAGAAGTATTTTTCAATAACATCCCATCAAAAGACTGATGAACTCTGACCTCATCTTAGTCCTTAAGTGCTTTATTATGCCTAATAGTAGCCAACATCCCAATCTTTCCTCAACCTTAGCCAAAGTGCTTTAGCAGCCTAAACCACAGACTCTCAAGACAGAATCTTGTTTTCCATTCAGTCAAATAAATATTTTCACTGAACATTACCCAAGATTCCTTTTACTTTATACTCACATTTGCTGTTAAAATTAGTTCTATGTATAATGACTATATTGTACGTAGCCCCTTCTGCCTCTGATACATTACCCAAAATACATTAGGGCTCGCTTAGAGTTGAGCTCCATTTTATTGAAAGCTCTTTCACGCCTCTGAGTTTGAAGTGACACCGCTCAGATGTCATTTCCTGCTCTGAATGCCTGCCGCTGACGATGTGTGTAATTAAGAGTGGGCTGAGCATCCCATAGAGTAACCGGCCACACTGGCGGTGTTTAATACCCAGGACCAGACACAATGCCTCATTGACAGTGCAACGGTTTACTGCCTGTACAATTATCCCGCAGGATACTCTTCATATCACCTTCACAGGTATGACGTGCATCTGCCACTTTTCACACATCAACACCAACACCTTGCCTCAGTTTGTTCATCACAGGGTTCTGCAGAAACACACTGGCGTGCGTGTCTGTGTGTGTGCTCTAACAGATACACGTGTGCATTTTATAGGTGCTGAAGGTTAAAACGTTAAGGCTGCGCTGATCCCATTGAACACAGATGTCTCAGACGTGTTAGCACCTTCTCCATTTCACTACCGAGAGGATGCTGATAGACAAAACAATGCTAATATGTGTTAAATATTACCCCAAAACATTTTTTTTAAACCAAGACCCAGTAACCTGCCTCTTCCTTTCACAAAAAATCACAAAAAAACTTGATGGGCTGCCTGTCACATTAATTTCATAGCTCTATGAATTTACTGTCAAGGCCTCAGTGTCAGAGACTTTTCAAACAAAGGTCAAAATAGGGGACTTAAGTAGATCGGGTTTTGTGTCACAGTTGGAAATAAGGTCCTGGGATTTTTGGTACTTTATGGGCCCATTGTGGGTATGATAATGTGCATTGTGGGAGGATCCCACTCAGGAAGAGATTAAAGACAAAGGCTAAAGTTAAAAGTGCTTGACCTTCATGCGAAGGGTTCAGATGATAGAGCTTATTATTTATACAACATTGCAAACAGGAAAGAGATTTAAGTATATCCCAAAGCACCTGAAGTGGGTTGATGGTCGGCTTCTTGGAGAGGTTTGTTGGACGATAAATGGCCCATACATTTATCAAGTGCATATATTTGTCACACCTCAACCCTAGAAAGTAACTCACAAACAAGGCGGTAGTGTTTCATATTTTTTTTCTGTGTATTGTTTCCCTGTCAGACAGAAGCCGGTGTGTATAACTGTTTCTGTCATGGCTGACAATTTGATAGATTTTCACACTTTGGTCTGCCAAGGCTTCCTATTTTCTCCACTCTCCATTTCCTCACTAAAGCAACTAAAGTTTACAAATATTGAGCCTTAATCCTTGGGCCTCAGCAAGCCATGCCTGCTGTGTGCTGCTCAACAAATGACTGAGTGTTCATGAGAGAAATTAGTTCAGGGAGGCCTCTGTTTCCTCTCTTTGTTGATACAGGGTTAAATAAAAAGCAGCATGATTGTGAAACCCCAGTTTGTGAGTACCTCAGTGAGTTGAACAGCTACAGATATAAAGCTGAAGGCCTACCGTTCTATAAGATAACATCTCTTTTGCATACTTCTTACGGGTCCGTTCTGACAGAAATGCTTCGTTTCAATTCCTGAGAAATAAACTGCACAGGAGAGGTTTATGATAATAAAAAATATCCTTTGAAACTTTGAGCAAGGACATACCCAATTTGGCCTGTGGGCTGTAAATATGAAGAAGAGCTTTACTTTAGAAGAAAAAAAGCTGTATTACTGAGGATTCATCATTTCATTTGGTTTACAGCTGCCTCTCTGAGGCCTCGCTCAAAGTTTCAAGGGATGTTTTGAAACTTTGAAGCGATTTTGTATGGCCAAAATGATAACCCTGATTTTTTTTTGATAAAAATTGGGATCACAACTAAAATTGGTGAAATGTTCAGGGTGTACACGGCCTCTCGCCAGGTGTCAGCTGGGATAGGTTCCAGCCTCCATGGACCCTAATCAGGATAAGCAGTTACATACAATGAGTGAACGAGATCACCATTATTAATCTCAATCCTTAATTCATTAATCGATCAACTGTCAGACATGTGTGGCTCAGGTCTTGTGCTTGAGCATTGGTACTTACAAAGAAGGGTACTTGAAAGGTGTGAAATCTATCTCTGTTTCCTCTCAACTTTTGCTCACAGCATATCCAATGCAACTTCAGACAAGAAACTACTGTTTATTGGACACATATCTTTGGCCAAGTGGAATCTGATCACGTTGGTGATTTCAGCATGTCTTTGTGAGGTGACACACTACTCATACAGGGTCGCTGTTATGGATAACTTTGTTTTGGGCTTTGAATTGGTAGAAAATGTAGATGTTTTTCTCTGCAGCTAAACACAACTTAGTGTTTGGTTGACATCACGTGCCTCAAATCTAAAATACTTCCAAACAACAGATGACAGAGTTCTGCCATCCCCCAATTTGAAGGTTGGCAGTTTGATTCCAGGAATATGCCTACAGTCCACATCCCATAGGGTCTTTGAGCAAGACCCTTAACCCCGGTTTGATCCCTGGGTGCTTCACAGTGGTCTAGACCTGCTCCTCAAGGAGGGGTCATATCCAGATAACTAATTTCACTATGTATGTAATGTGTTTAAAAATATGATAATAAAGATAGAGTTAACATAATCATCAATTGTCTCAACGGCGTCCAGTGCAGAGATCATCTGTAATTGGTCAAACAGTGGTTTATGAAACATTCAATATCCATGATTTCATGTCAGTCAAGTTCAGCTGATGGTGGGAAGGCAGAATCATGATCCACATCAAAAACAGATTTTTTTGTGTAGCCCTCAGATTGCAACAAAAAAATCTATTTGTATAGATGACAAACATGATAATTAAGAGAAAACATTATTTCTATGCACTCTTATTTATAAATACATAAGCTGAAGTAGTAATTTTTTTTTTTTAAAGTATAACTTCATTTTTGTTTTTAAATCTTCAGTGTTTCAACAGATGTTTCTGAAATACCCGCTTCCTCTCCTCCTGCACTCCCCCATGTGAGACCATCTGTGGATTTTTTGTTTTGTTTTGTTTTTTTCTGTTGTTTGTTTGATTTCAGCCGTGGGATTCACGGCAAGGTTGCACACAGGAGGGGGGAGTTATGATGTTTTCTGTCTTCTGATACTGTATGTCCTGAACAATGTGTGCTCCAAAAAATAAATATTAATCTATGTGCAGACTTTGTTCCCAGCCGGGCGCTCTGTGTATATGTGACTGTGTGTTCTGGTGCGCTGTGTGTTTCTGTTTCTGGACCAGGCCCAGCTCCAGCCCTATTATCTCTCTGTGTCTTTGTATGTGCTGATTTATTTCAACAGTTCTTTCTGGCCAAGCGATGGGTGCCTCCTCTTTGTCAGCTCCTGTGTGAACGCAGAAGCCTTTGACCACCTTTGACAGTGTGAATATTTTAGCTCCTTTTAATATGCAGCCTGAACTTTTATGTAAAGATGAGGATTGGGGGGAGGGCGTGTGATGGGAGGGGATGGTGGGGGAGGATTTGGGGGTTGGGGGGAGGGAGGGGTGTTGTGATTAAATGTTCCTGGAATTTGACATTGATGGCGGCAAGTATCAGAGCGACAAAAACCTTATTGCTTTTGGAGTCGTCTTCAAATGTGACAGAATTAACAAATTGGCAAAAAACTTCTTCTCTTTCATCTTTTTTTTGGCGTTTGAAACAAATTCCTCTCGTGGTACACACAGACCTGTTGACTGTACATTCTCT
Source organism: Lophius americanus (assembly GCA_037951165.1). Taxonomy (NCBI): domain Eukaryota; kingdom Metazoa; phylum Chordata; class Actinopteri; order Lophiiformes; family Lophiidae; genus Lophius; species Lophius americanus. The sequence goes on along the minus strand of JBBDHG010000014.1, from coordinate 10,681,055 downwards.
TCTCTCGCCACAATAACACAGAGCTTCCCAAGCTAGCAGGTGCTCTGGATATCCTCAGGAGGGTCATTTTGTTGTTGTACTTTTATTGAATTTTCATAAAGTTGCATGAAATCTACCCTGATATGGAATTCTAATGTGACGAATTGTTAGTTAGTCTCCAGCAATCTTTCCACAAAGCACACTGTACATTTATTTTGCTTTAAATGGCAAACTCTGTTGTTCGATTTTGCTCAGCCTAATATTTGGCACCATTATTTGCTTCAGTGAGTTGTTCTGTTGTTCCCATCAAATGTATTTATTCAGAGTGTTATTGGAAATGGAAAAATTGGTAATGCAATTTCCCGGAATCGGATACTGGTCTATACTCATGCACATTATTCAAATAAAAACAAAGCAAAAAAATTGTGTTTTCCAGAGCTTTGACTTCACAAATACACACACACAGGCCTTCAGGGAGGAATCAAAGTCCAGCAATTGGGTCTTTTGATTTCTAGGAAGCAGCAGTTGGAGGGCTGGTTCAACCTTTCATAGAGTGGCCTTTTGGGGCCAGCGGCAGACATCACTTCAGTTATTATTCTAACATTGTTTGCTCAGCGTTCCTGACATATGTTTCACAACTTGAGACAGTTCTGTTTTAATCGGCTCAACACTTTAAGATGTGGAGACAGTCACTGGTTGGATTTATTAATCCAGCTGGTGTTTCTTGATGAGAACCCCCTCCTTTCCCCTTCTCCCTCGTTGTCCTTCTCTCCTCTTCCCTTCCCCTCCGTTGCTCCTCTATCCCTGACTTCAGCCTAAAACCTGAGACGCTCTTAACCACAGAGGCAGGTATTATTTGCAAGGTGCCTGTCGCAGTGAGCTGCAGGTGACCAGATCAAAAGTCGGTTAACTCTAGGTTGATTTTGACCTCAACACATGTATCCGGATTAGTTTGGACCCCGAATGCAATGTCCCAGTTTCCTCAGTGAGTATTCAAACTGGTCTTACAATTTGTCAGCCAAACTGTCTGCCACCACTGGAATGACCATGACGCCAATGGGACAAGCAATAACACCAACAGTTACAGATGTAGATTTTAGACAGACAGACAGAAGAGCTTTAAAACCAGACAAGATGGATATAAGAGCGAGTGGGAAGATGTGTATGCGAAGCGGGGGTGGAGGGGTTGATTGTGTCATGGCAGGCGTAAGCCAATGAAGCAGAGAGGCCCTCATGACCCCGCTGATCACAACAGGGGATTAATTATGTCAGCATAATAAGTACAAATGGTGATCTGAACGTGGAATTAGCCCCCTGAGCAGAGGCTGCTGCGGCGCGCAATGGAGAAGAAGAGTGTTTGGTAATGGAGGGGAGGGGGGTTGTCCCAATTTGTCCCAGTCTGTCTGTGCAGGCACAGGGGTGGAACCTCGGGTGGGGTAACTTGTTGTCTGCTGGAGCGACAGGCTGACTGGCTGGCAGGCTGGCTGAAATGAGAGTGGTGGGATGCCTAGTCTGTCATTTCTGTTATGATTTGCATGGATGTCAGTCTCAGTGGCAGTGGGACAAGGCTCTAGCTGAGCTGGGGGCGCTCTGCTGCTCAGAGTCCCATTCATCTCAGAGCGCCGTCTATCTTAGCCTGCATCCAGTTTTTGCAGGCAAGGACTAAGAGCGGAGCTCCGTCTGCCTTATTTTGTTTTTTGTTTATTTTTAAACTAATAACGCCAAAAGGTCCACATGCTCTTAATTCTACATTTCTCAACAGTACTTGATAAACACCTCCTCAGCAAACAACCTAGAAAAGTATTTCCGGCCTTGTTGTGGGTGAGGAATCCAAGCTCGGCTGAAGTGCTTTTTCAGATCCAGGTCATGATGCCCCAGGTCTCAGCGCAAAGGCAACATGACCAGCAGAATACAGTGTTCATCCTCAGCCTCCCTGTTGTAATAGCTGCTGTCCCTGCTGGTGTAAAAATGCAAACAAAGCATGCTGTAAAACAAACTGGAAGACACCAGAATGACACAGCAGAGAAGAGACCAATAGATTACTGTTCTAGATTTTCTGACATATAGTCAGACTGGCTTTTAGAACATGTAGTTTCAAGTGGAGGAAAGTTGATTAACTTGTATAATGATCAGCAAACCTGATCTGTCAATCTTTGCTCTGGAATATGAAATGGTAAGAATTAAAATGCAGAAAAGTAATCAGGTTACTTCACTCCTTATAACCCCTTCACATACTCGAACGTGGGCTTATCCATGCAATAAACAATCACTGTGAAGAGATATGAGATATGAAGAAGAAGAAGGAAAAAATTAAAAAGTTTAAAAACTCTTTTTCTACTTATCGTGATGCATAAGTACTTCAGTGTCCTGCTCAACTGTTTGATTGAACACATTTTAAGTCACTATATCTTATTGAAAAACTTGACAGATCCTGTTAATAAAATCACCCAGTGGCAGCATTTACATGTTGAAGAGTAAGGGGCCAATGGTAGAGCCCTGGGGAACATCAGGTGCCACCGAGGAGGAGCTATTAATCATGACTATAGTGATAGTTCTACTCGATGTGTAGGATTTTTTTTAGGAGGAAAGTGTCCCATGTAAACCCACCTACTGATATTAACCTCCCTATTTGCTGTTCTCTCTCTGAAGCTGTATCAGAGCAGCATTAACTTAACATTAACTGTAACATGACTTGCCAAACATGGGGTGGCTTTTATCGTGGAGCGCTCACCAAATGTGTTTATTACCGACGTAATTATTGAATGATTTTCTTATTACAGTATAACAATTTAAGGATATCTGGCTGCACTCTAGACAATACCATTAGTTGTTCTGCTGCTGTAAAATCCCGGCTACACCTGGGACCTATGAAACTGCACTTGTGACAGATGTTGCCAAATCAGCCACTTTAAGGATTATAACTATAAAAATATTACCTCTGCCTCGTAAACCCTTGGAAAAAACATGGAATCTACACTTGCATCTTGCCAACAGCACACAGTCACATCTCTGTAGGGATTTTAAAACCTTTCGAGGGCCGGGTGTATGATATGTTTAGAGTTTATAAAAGTGTAGTCATTCATAGTGACTACTCATCATCACTGAAATTTGATGAAGAGCTCTCTCGCTAGACAAACATGGTCGTCCTACTGAAGAGGAGCAGGGCTTTGAGTAAGACTATGAAGCTTATTGGAGCTGCAGACTTCTTCTGTGTGGGGTCAGCCCACCTATTCATGTGAGCGGTTGTGGGTGGGGTTTATGCAGTCTCAGGCCTCATAAATCCATGCTCTTTGATGAGCACTCTGTGTATGACTTATGGAGCACAGAGGCGGACAATTAAGCCAGCCACTCGTAAACATGTGGCATGGCCGCCCTGACGGCGCTGTCAATTTTCATATTTCATCGGTTATTGGGCCAGGAGTGCTGAATTGTATCTCCAGCAGATTCTCGTTAAGGAGGGCTATTTAGCTGCTAATGCTCGCTTGCTGACATGCAAAGCCACGAGAGAGAGCCGAGAAATGTATTCATCAAATTGTTTGAAACAGACGGCATTATGGAATTATTTTTAAAATTGAATAAGTATATTGACTATTTCAAATAGTGGGATTCTTAACCCTCTTGTTTCTGAGATCACATGAGTGTTGTTACTAGCCCTAACCCCACATGCTCACATTGGCATATTAAACACTATTTAATGTAGTTTGTAAAGGCATAGGCTTAGGGTTAGGTTGATACCACTAAACTGTGGACTTGGTCCAGCTCTAGGTGTTGAAGTGCAAGAGTCCTAAGACGTTGACTCTCTTAATATTGTGAAATGGTCATCATCACGATGGCTGGTGAAGATGCTGACATACATAAGTCATTATTGTAAATATACTCTATGGAATAGTGTGAACTTCAACTACGAATGCAGTGAAATAGAGAAATCTACAGTCGGTGAATTTATGGACTGAAGACTGTTGTTTCATAACAGCAAATGTAATTTCCTACTATTGGTAATCATGCCTCTGCAAGTGTTTATGAATTGACTTAAAGCGTGTCATTTACATGTTACAGTTATGATTACGGCCCGCTGTTTTCTTTTAATGTTTGCAATGCCTTTTCCATAACTGGATAATGGCCTTCATCTGATTTTAAAAGCAATATTTCCGCATTTAAGTTCAAAAACTTCTAAGTGCTATTTATCCATGACAAGCCTTGGTGGACAAACACAAATATCTATAAATTTGAAATATGTTAAGGTAATTCCAGTCGTACACTGTGTTGGTAAAGACATTTAGACCCTCATCTTAGTTTCTTCTATTTATTTATGCGTATCTCAAACTAAACTATGACGGATTTTCAAAATAAAGTTATATGTGGTATGGTATCATCCTCACTGCCGCTGCAGATCCTTCGTTTTAACGCAATAACTCAAAAACTGTTTCACTGATCATTTTCAAATGTTATACCAACACAGGCCTTAGTGTGAAGAAGAACTGGGTTGAATTTGGGAAAGGGTGGCTGTATACTTCTAAATCTAGTGGTAGTTTTATCTCCTAACGTTTTAAGTCCATCACTTCTCAACCATTGGTTCAATTTTGTCTAAATTTGTCTATATTTGGTGCAAACGATCGACTCAAGGAGATCTATATTTTATATGTGTTTTACTCTAATAGTACATATTTCATTTATATGGATCAGCTCTTTACGGAAAACACCCTTTTGTATGGTGCATACAAATCAACAAATATCATATTTCAATCTAATTATTGCGCAACGGAGGGGATTGGGGACTTTTCGGCGATGTACCCCAGATTGTCTGGGTTACCAGAATAGGCCTATTTTCTCGTATGTAAAGGAACTCTAATAATCTCTAAACAGCTTCGTTTTGAGAAGATTTTTTGTTCACATCAGACACAGCAGCAGGAAATCATAGCATTTTAGATAAATATATTCTGAGGAAACGGAAACCTGTTGAATTTGACAGTAGAGCTACAGAAAACAAAAATTGTTTTACAATTCTACAGACACTACATTTCCATTTCCAAACTATCACTTCATTTTGCAAAAAAAAAAAATCCTCGACCGCATTATTGCAGTCTGCTGCCGGACGGCTGTGATTGATGATTCAAGCTGACTCATCTCCCTCCCCCCCAGGTGAGTAAGGCTCCATGTCAGTTACTGGAATAAACTCTTCAAAAACACAATGGAGGTCAAAAACACACACACACATACCCATGTAAATCACGCAGGCCCCAAATAAAGAGGTGGTTTTCCACTCTACGACCCCATACCTCCCCATCACCACCACCTAAAACCAAAAATAATCTCCAGTCTGCAGTGGACCAGGTGCTCTTTAGAATGACATGTGGCCATTCATAGAAAAAGTTGTCATCACGTAGATCATTGAGGGGCTTTTTTTTTTATTCACAGACATGATGTCACACTTGCCACAATTCTAAAACAACAGTGTAAGAAAACATAATTTAATCTTGGTTGAGTAAAGTAACCCAAATAATTGATAACACATCATAACACCAGGGACAATTTTAACATCTTTTTATATTAAAAAAAATAAATAAAATAAATTAGTAGACAAATATTGTTAAAGGTTTAGTGCCTTGACTTTGCCATATAAATATTATATCACCTGTTCCACTTTGTTCCAAGAGAATATTATAATGCAGTATGGTTTTTATTTCATAGTGCCTTAAGGAATATTTTTGTGTTATGTGGTTGCAGGGCCTAATGAGAATAAGATTACAATTCATGCGAGTTCTCTGAGACATAAATAGGGTATCAAAATGCCTCTCGGCGATCAGCTTACAAAGGTACACATTGTACTTTTGAGAGAAGAACATACAGTAAGGCCATTTCCTCTTATTGGTGCTCTTGGCAAGTCTAATATTTACAAAAATGTTATGGTTTGACAACCCTTAATTAAACTTGTCATAACAGAGCCCATCTAAAAGAGAGACAGGATGCTTGGAATGATGTCAGCTCGGCAGAGAGGAAAAGGGGCACGGAGGCATGTAAACAGCTGTTTTCAGATTGTATGTCGGATGTGCAGCATGACATGTGTTTGTCATGTCATCAGCATTACAATGGACTGAGGACGGCGGGCGCAAAGGAAATTTGACCCGGTTAATTAACGGCGCTCATTTTCAGAGATGATTACACAACGCAGACCTGACACACTGAAACATGCCCTGACTTAAGGATAGACATGTTCTATGATTGTAGATGAAATAACACCTTTTCAGTTTAGCAATTTATTGCCTGCTTACGTGCTAAGAAACCAAAAATGTACTGGAAATGGACTTGCTTGGTACCATTACAACTTCCATTATAGAAAGGCATATGATTGATCAGATTTCGAAACTTGTGAACTAGCATTTGTCTTCCACTATCAATCTGTCCATTTCACTACTTTGAAGTTGTTCCACGTTTGAAACAAAGCAGCTCACTGAAACAGAACGCGGGGGCGAGCAGGGAGAGAAAGAAATCTCTGTGTAATACACGATTGAATTATTACAGGGACGTATGTAACCCTAGCCAAAGACATGGAGTACTTTTTGAGTCTTTGTAAATGGATCCGATCAGAGGTGAAGAGAAACAAGTCTGACCCCATGCACTGTGCACCGAGGAGGTCAGCCTGTCTGTTTGGTTTTTTGAGCCTGAACCATGTGCTCTGAAAAGGGGCCGGGCTGTGCTGACGTCGTAAATTACAGGGCAGGCATCAGGAGTCTGCCAGTATGTGTGTTTTTGTTTGCGCATGCATGTTGAAATGTACGAGTGTAGACACCTACAGACTGTTTCTCAGAGCAGTGGCTAAGCCGGGCTTCTCTAGAGACGCTCTACAGTGTCCTCCCAGACTTAGACAAACAGACAAGAGTCCATCTCTGACACTGTCTGATTCACAAATATGATTCAACGTGGAGATGACGGGGCCCCTTAAATGCCATTTACTGGGTCCTGGCATGGTGATAATTGAAAATGTCAGTAAAAGTGCTTAGGAGAAATTCCAACAGGATTATCGCCCCAGTAACATCGACAGACAGAGGGGTTGTCTCTGGAGAACACAAAAGAACTTGTCTCCATATCATAAAACCTGCACTGTTCCCCTGTTTTTTAATGAAACTGCTGCTATGCCAATCCTGGGAGGAGAGTTAGAGTAACATCTTGTTTTTTTGGATGGGAGTTGGTGATATGTGTGTGTGTTGGAGATGATGTGGGGGGGTGTAGTTGTGGCAGTTCCCCCCTTCTCTTTTTTCTGGAAAAGCCAGTGTTGTCGGTGCATCATATAAAAGAAGATATACAAGCAATTCACATGCAAATGTTGAGGGTGATTTAGAAAAGAGGGGGAGAAAGGGGAAATGTGCTATTCAAAGCCATTGGAGGGATGGGGGAAGGCGGAGTGGGGTAAGGAAAGAAGGTGGGGGGGTCGCATTAAGCGTTGACGAGGGAGGTGTGAGGTGGCGGCGCTGTGAAACAGAGAGACATTTGTGTAATCTGGCTTTATGTATCACCACTTCTGAATAATAACATGAAAAAAGAGACTTACCTCATCTGCCTGGTAGAGCCAAGGCATAAACAAAAAGGCCAGAACAATGGAATTACTATTACCCCAGCCTCAGCGCCGAAGCTACATCACAAGTATTCTTTGGAGCCACTGGCAAGAAGATTAATGTTTTGTTAAATATCAGTGTGGGAGCATGTGAAGAAGGGAACGAGGAGGAGGAGGAGGAGGAGGAGGGGGGTTGCTTACTGGGTCCTCTAAACTTAGTCAGCCCTGGCTCTCTTTGTAATTATGGTGTGTTGCTACGGATGTGTCCCACACTCTCCCTTCCGTAGCGTTAGAGTGTTGTTATGGTACTAGATGCATGTATTTGTCGAGAGGATTATGGGTAATGTTCTGTAGCGTCTGATTGGACATATGTAGCTTGTTTTCATGATGCATTCCTTGGCTCGTAGCCATCATGGCAAAATATTCTGTGTTGCTGGCTAATAGTTCTAAGACCGACTTGTCTCTGTCAGAACACACAGTTGGGTTTTTCTCATCATTAGCCTACTAGGGGCATTATTAATATTTAATTTGGACCATATCCCACACTCAAATAAACACTTAAACATGCTTTCTCTCACTTGAAAATATACAGTACAGACAAAACAGACAGTTGGCTCAACCAGTTCATCCAGTGAGAATGATCACTTTATTCTAATGATGACAGAATCACCGTCATATTTGCCACCAATTCATCTATTTTAAACAGAATTAAAAGTTTAAGCTTGAAATATAAATAAGGAGTAGATCTAGACGAGAAGTTCATCACGTGATTAGAAACCTCAAACGTCATATCCCGCTAATGCCATGGTCACTTCTCAAATAAAAAGACAAATAATGCCATTAGTTTATATTTCAATCCATTTGCAATAATTTTTTTAGAGGCCATATTTCAGTCTTGATGTAACACAAGTTTTGGTTTATATCCACACCAATCACTTCTTCACTTATAGGGTGATGGAAATGTGTTATCTTCCAAAAAACTAGATTAACCTTAGATATGAGGGTCATTTTGAGATATTTTCAGTCAACTCAGATCCTGGAAGGCTTTGGCTTAGCAATGAACAGCAAAGTTAGGCAAATAATATTTAGTGTACTGTTGGTTGGCCTGAAGTAATAGTGAAGGTGGGCAGATGCAAAAGTGCTAAAGAATGTGATTGTTACTCATTTGATGTTGGAGCAACCACAGCAATGTGGTAGAATCACACATGGCAGAAAATCACACTATAGGATAATATGGACCTAATACCTGTGACATCATGCGGGTAGCTAAAGCCATTTTTAGGCAGAGAAGTAAGGTTTAATTTCTCAAGAGAGAAAGATTGTCAAGTTTTCAACAGTGGGCTGGCTTGCCTGCCAACAGAGATAATTAACACATTTCCACAAACGTCTTAGAAGCATGGACAAGAGAGAACATATACAATTTGTTACATTTGCAGGAATGTGATGCACCCATCAAATTACTTTAACATCTATAAATATGGGGTGGCACAGTGGTGCAGTGGTTAGCGCTGCTGCTTCACAGCAAGAAAGTATCGGGTTGGAATCAACATCTGCCGGCCTTTCTGTGCGGAGTTTGCATGTTCTCCCTGTGTCCCTGTGTCTGAACTCCGGCTTCCTCCCACAGTCCAAAAACATGTGATATAGGTGAATTGGTGAGACAAAAACATTTCTGTAAGTGTGTGTGGTTGTGTGTCTCTATGTGTGTCTGCCCTGCAATGAACCGGCAACTTGTCCAGGGTGTACCCTGCCTCTCGCCTGATGTTAGCTGGGGTAGGCTCCAGCCCCCCGTAACACTGAACAGGATAAGCAGTAGATAATGAATGAATGAATGAATCTATAAATATGCTCTTTTTTTGATGTTTTCCCTAATTACAGCAAAACTACTATAATAACTCCCACCCAACTTTGTGGGGTGAGGGTTGGGGCATTGTTCTGGAAAGCTACATATAGCACCATTGTAGTTTTTGTTTTCACTCTCTGCCATATAATTGTTAAATTCAATGATACAGAGCGCGTTTCATCCCTGTAATCTGAAGTTTCTGCTGTGCTTATTTATGATAAACCACATCTACCTAACAACCCAATCTCCCTGCCAGTCAGGTTAACTTCTACTTCTAGGTTTGGATGAACTAAACTTGTCATTATCTTTTGTCTCCCAACACATATTTGATCTAGAATCTATTATAAGTGAAAGTGTCAGTATTATATGAAAGCCCCGAGCATGTATTTGCGTTGAATGACATATCTAAACACCGATAGGAAATTGATGGACCCAATATTTGTAATGTTGGTCTACTTTTCATAGGTGGTGCATAAATTTTCCTGAGCAAGGGGCTGGACATTTTCTGCAAAAATGCTCTACAATAGTCACTCAGAACTACCAAACTATTTCACAATGACTTTTCTGTTTAGTCCCAGTTGTCAACACAGATGGAAAGCATATTTGCTAGGTTAGTAGCAGGATGTTGCTTGGGAATTTATTTGGTCTGCAAGACAAAACCGTGTTTAGTTAGTTAGTAGATGTAACGAACGATGGCCACCACCAGTTATCAGTGGTCTCTGTATTTGTGATCAATGCTGTTTTCGATAATTCACTTAACAAATTTACTTACATGCATTAGCATCATAAAATGTCTTCAGTATGGAGATAGTTTTTCTAGATAGCACCGTAAACTCATGCTCAACAATCACCATCAAAGTTTGGAAACCCATGCCATCATCTAAGCAGATGGGAAGGTTCTCTTTATCGGTCGTCTTTGAGATGAAGAACGTTGCCACGTTCACAATCAGACTTACTTCATCTGTTGCGTGGATGGACCTTCTACTACTAACTGCTTTACACCCAAGGAACTGTGCATAGTTTTGATAGACTTGTGATAAGCTAGTTTTACCAAGCAGTGTAACTACTGGTCGTTTTACTTGACTTACTTTTACTTTGAAAAGAGTTCCACACCAAACATAGGGGCCACTGTAGCATTTTTCTGCTGCATACACTGCAGCACTACCATTTATCTGGCCCCTGACGCGGATAATAGCACACGATTACTTGTTTGTTAATAATGGTTGCAAGTAGCCTGTAGGCTACGTGCATTACTGCAGTGTCACCACATTATTACCAGGCATTTGTACAATTGCATTTTTTATTTTATTTGAAATCAAATCCATCTATCTGAATATTCAAAAATATTCAAACCTTAGCCTTAAGATTTATCTGTTCCTTGTGAATATAAATACAGTTTCAGCCATTTGTACAGATGACACTACCCAACTCAACCTGGCCTCTACTGTTTATTTCAGCTTATTGTTTATTGTCTTGTTCTGTAGTGCCTCTGTAAACATTTGGCAGGAACATTTCCTGTAGTGAACAATTTTTTCTAACTTCTGGGTAACTGCGCTCCCTCATGCGTCAAAAATCATAATAACACTAAATTTACGCAATGATGTGGTCAATAAGGCATTTATATATCATTTTAGCTTGAATTTCACCACCTTAATTCCCATCAACACTTTCCGTAAACCTTTTTTAAATTGAATGTTCTTTTCTGATGTAAGTGTGAGTCACTTCTGGCCCTGTTATTACTTTATCCAATTGTAAAACATGAACAAAATGCATGCTGGAGCAGCCGCAAGAACACACGTATATAAAAACAACAGAGTGATAGTCCTTTCTCTGATTCCAATTTTAAGGGCTTTTGCATGTGTGTGCACGCTTGTGTGTGATCTGACCAGACATCCTACCTCCTGTGTTAGTAACAGAAATAAGGGGGAGGATGGGGGAGTATTGCACCCACAATATTACACACTCTCATAAATCTGTGGACCCTGTAGCATTTATGTCGGAGGCCTGTGATCTAGGGTGATAGGCATGTCCGGACACAACTGCCCTCCCTTCCGTGTCTTGGCTCCTTTCTCTGTGGCGTGTATGAAAGAAACAAAAGGTCAGAGGTGATGTGGGTTGCATGACAACAGGCTGACAGGCTCAGTTGCTAAGGGGATAGGTGACAGGGTGGCACGGACGTGGGGTGACAAGGTGATGGCATGAGGTGACAGAAAAGTTACCAGGTGAGGATGGAGGTGAGTGACGGCATCTGACCGACTCAATCGAATCGCTCCTTTCTTGGTCTTCTTCTTTGTCTGTCTTTCGTACTGTCATTCCTCCTCTTTCCGACTTCCAGTCTCACCCGGAATCCCATTCCATCACACCTTTGAAACAAGACTTTGACACAAAATGCATGTAGAGGCTTTTTTTTGCTTCAGACCATATGTGTGTATTTGCATTTTCTTGCGTGCAAACATTAATGTGTGAGTATATTACACATACGTATACTTATTTGGCCAATCTAGTGTATTTGTGGCTACTTTTGTTCCATTAAGGCCCTTTGTAATCTGTCGTTTTCCCTTTTTCCATGCACTCTTTCAAGCTCCTTTGAACTACTTCTTTTATGTGTGTTTGCGTGTGCACGTGTTTCACAGCAGTTAACATCCTTCCTGTTTGCTCTCTTAGCTCTGAGTCAGAGTGGTGACGTGCTGAAAAAGCCGAGGGGGAGGCAAACATACTCCTGCTGGCTGTTGAGGAGATCCAGGGGGAGGAAATTAAAGGTACTCCCCTCATTTCATACAACAGTAACCTCGCACACTGACTCAGCAACCAACCGTGGTGTATGTCTGTATGTGTGGGTTTTATTGCATGTGAGTGTGTGTGTGCGTGCTTATGAGCAAGCTCTCACGTGTCTACGCATATGCATGGGTCTACATATTATGCCCTCTATAAATAACTTTGCATCGTTCGACAAATTGTTTGAGAGCAGCGGTCATATTTGCACAATCTGCAGTCGAGCTGTGTGTTCTCAGAGTGTCATGGAGATATTATTCAACTGGTTATGGGAAAGGGTTTCACCTGTCTGACCCTTCACACACCAAATGTCTTGTTCAGTGCAACTCCTCCTCACCAGAGAAGTGAGGGAGACACAATAGCAGCACTCATTGACCGGGTTAATAAGTATTCTGTCTTGGTTCCAGTCAGATGCTCTCTACCTTCTAATACACTGTCTGTGTGTTTCGGTCTTCAAAGCGGAACAGTGACCTCATGTTTGTCTCACACAGCTTTTGTCAACTAATGTGTGACGGGTTCAGGATGTTTTGTCCTGGTCGAAACATGGTGGATTTCCTACTGGTGTGGAAGAGTCATCCGTCTGTGAATTTGCACAATATTAACTTCTGACTGGTGCGTGCATAGAAACACCCCAGTTATTATATTTAATAAAACATATTAATATAATATTCATTAGAATTAACAAGCCTATACACCGTCATCTCCAACAGCAAAAGTATACCACTGAACTCTGCCCCCCCCAGTGAGTAAAATATGAAATATTAAAGTAAAATACGATATATAAAAGATAATTCTCCTTGAGTCGTTTCATTTGCACCAAATTACAAAAATTTGCCTAAAAACTTTTGGAGGTAAAGATCCACTTAGTGTTTGAAATATGCAACCACCTTTCCCAAAAACACTCCAGTTCTTCCTCGCACTAAAGTCTATGTGGGTAGAAAACTTGAAAATAATCCATTGCATAAGTGACGATTCCACAACATAACTAACCTTTTAGGGATATAATCAATAAATGCATTGTTCCAGATATTTAATGACAGAGTATTATTGTTGTCTGCGATGTACAGCACCCTGAAGAAGCATTGGACCACCTCCCAGTTTGTCTTTTTTCTGTGGGTGTGTTTATCTAATATTAAAATGTGTCAAATATTCAAACTGAATTTTATTTAAAACCAAAGGATCCTCACTTACACAGCATTCAAGTTGTAAATTATATTTGCAAATGCTAGGTCATCATAAAGAACATTTTCAGAAGAATGAAGTTAGCGCCTATGTCTCAGCAGAAGCACATAATGCCAAAATCAAAAGTAACGGTGAAGAAAGTTTTGTCTGTCTGGGGAAGGTTACAAAGATATTTCTAAGGCTCTCAAGTGTTCAACACTTTTTCATAGCATAGCATTTGGTCATCGTTTAGATGCGCAAATGGACTACCTTTCTACCTTTCCTGCTCCAACAACTTTCCCAGAAGAATCAGACCTCACCATGGTAGAACCCTTCATATGTCCATGTCCCACATTATTGGCTTCCATTAAGTATTGCATTTATTCTGTGTCAACTCATTGTGTATGTGCTCCTCTGTAATGGAGCTCTATGACAACAAGAAACCTCTTTAAAGTGATATCATAGGAGCCACAATCATACACATAACTGCTCTATTCCTATGTCATAATATCAATATTATATTGATATATCTCACAGAACTCTTCAGCTATTGCTAGCCACAAAGGCTCATTTGTCATTATCCATCATTAACCTGCATGAAATTAAATGTCAGGTTTAGTTGTGTGGTGCTCCTGCTTGACGTTTCCACTGCAGATTCATCATAGCTAACAAGTTGCCCCCCAGAAAAGGGTCTCCATTCAGTTAGCTGCCATAGCTACTCCAGTAGCCTCATTTCTGCTCATTTCTGCATTGCAAACAATCCCAGCTACTTTCTGGGATTCTTGCTGTGAAATATAACTTTTTTATTATTTACCAAGTATCACAGCGGTTGCAAATAGAAAGCCATAAAGAGACCCAAGCTTGAAAGTAGTGTAATTACCCTTTAGCCTTGAACTTATATGTAACATAGTAAGTGAATAATTTCCCTTACTCTGGTTAAATATTAACCTTTAACAGAATCAAGAGGATAATCATGAATAATTTATTCTTTGAGATTTTACATGCTCCTTATTACAAAACTTCCTAGTTCACAACATGTAAACAGTTTCATGCTTGTTTAATTGATGTGATTTTATGGATATGATAGCTGTTAAAGTTATAAAACTTCATCGAGCATCACTTTCCATCATGGTTATTCATTCATTCATTATCTACTGCTTATCCTGTTCAGGGTCACGGGAGCCAGGGGGCTGGAGCCTATCCCAGCTAACATCGGTTGAGAGACGGGGTACACCCTGGACAAGTCGCCAGTTCATCGCAAGGCAGACACATAGAGACATACAATCAGCCACACCTACGGGCAATTTTAGGGTCACCACTTCACTTATATCACATGTTTTTGGACTGTGGGAGGAAGGTGGAGTTCCTGGAGAGAACCCACACAGACACAGGGAGAACATGCAAACTCCACACAGAAAGGCTGGCAGATGTGGATTTGAACCCGGTAACTTCTTGCTGTCAGGCATCGGCGCTAACCACTGTGCCACAGTAACACCCAGCATGGTTCCGTGGGAATTATACAGGAATGGGGTTCTGCAAATATTGCCTAAAAACCATATGCATTCCATGAGAATAGACGGTGATAACAGGTAAGCAGAAGACGTCCTTCTAATTTGCTCATCATTCGAATCACATATTAATAAAAATTTCTGCAATCTACCAAAGTCAAACTGCCAAATAGAGAATTTAGATGTGCAATTTCCCTTACATTATAGTACTTGAGGTGGCTGTCTGGCATTGTTATCCACTGTATTACATGCCATAGTAAAAACAGTAATAGCCTGCAGCGGCTTTCATCTATGCTCCTGTTGAAAGGTGTTCCATCAGGTCCTGGCAGAATCCGAGCTGGAAAACCATCAGGTGTCCTGGCTTGGCTGCAGCCGATTTGCTCTCCAGAGCCATAGGAGTGTACTAATGCATGAGGTACATAAGCCGTCAGTGTCAAGGGAGGGAAAGAGGAGCCACTGCCATGTACTGCTCCCACTTGTTGTTTGTTTACAGCAAGGTGCCATTTCGCTGCTTGTGTGTGAGTTTGTTTGTGTGTGTGCGTGCGTGCGTGCGTGCATATGTGTGTGTGTGCCACTATGTGTTGCTAAGGGCCGTGAGCCTGGATGGAGAGATAGAGCTTCCTTTATCCCTAATGACTATTGAGTGTGTCTCACAAGATGACTGAGAGCACCTGGCTGGCACAACGCACAACTCACCTTGGAGGAAGCCAAACAGAACGGTTAATGCGTGTAAATGTGTGTGCAGCTCTCACCGACTAGCCATGAATCAAGAAATCATGTGATCCACTCTCTTATTGTCATGTTTAAGTCTCTTCAGAAGAAGAGATGGAAAATTCCAATCCTCAGAGGTCATGAGCTCAGGCCACCAGACCTTTTTGTTTGCTCATGCGAGACCGAAAAAAGGTAACAGTCTATGTTTATATAATTTTATAGCTCTTTATGTCAGGCACGAAGACAAAAAATAACATTTGCCTGCAAGTTAGTCATTGATTCATATCATGTTTAGACAAGTATGAACAATCCATCTTTTTGCACGTCCTAAATTTCCTTTGAAATATTGCTATTATTCCACAGAGAGGAATGTTTTTCTCAAAATTATAAACTTAATGTGTTGTTTTTGCACATGGTAATATTATACACCCCTTTAAGAATACAGACTGGCTCTTAGAGATTTCTTCTTTTATTTATTTTGTTTTCTTTATTTTATAGAGGTGTTCAGAAGGAAAAAAAAGTCATGAGCAGATAACGTGTCATTTGTTTTTTTATTTCATACATGGTTCCAAAGTGAGCTTTGTTTCTGGAGCTATTCCAGTAATCATACTTGTCAGAACCCCTCCATGCTGCAAAAGTAGGGTGAGATATCTCACAATTACTTATCTGCATTTTGTTGAGACGTTTATAATTCCCACAACCTAATACAGGAGCATCGACTCAAATTACAGGCTTTGAGTTACACGGTGAGAACTTATTTATTGTGGCACCTTCTCTTTCTTTGCCGATGTCAGTCGACTACAAAACCTAATTAGTGCTTTCAGCTCGACACCCATTAGCTGAAACACGATCCTTGGCTTGGTGGAAAAAAAATAATTATGACATTCCTCTTATAAATCATTGGTTATGCCCTAAACCCTTTCAATGGAAATATGATTTCCCACTACAAATTGTCTGACCTGTTTTATGTTCTCCAACACATAATTAAAGCTGTGGTGTGTGAGAGGAAGTAATTTTGTTCAAAGACTCTTGGCAACAGCGGTGCTATGTCTTTTTTTTTGCTTGTTTAGAGAACAGCTACTGGCAAACCTGGACATGTGAGCTGTGTTATGGATTAGTAACAACTGCAGCAACATGTGTGGATAACCTGAATTTGTCAGTCAGCCAATAGACATGGGAAATGAAATACATCATCGAGTGGCCAAGGTGATCTGTGGGTCATCAGGTACAGGGAGGGCAACTCAGAGAAAATGTGTCCACACATTAGGGCTGCCATAGCCGAACAAGTCCGCTTTATTCTCCTGGGGAGGCTGGCTTCAAACCACAGTAAGCCATGCATGACCTAGTGAACCGAACATTACTGAATAAACGCCACTGAGGAAAAAATCTCCAAGGGTACATATGCTTGACATTTATTACGACAGGTTTAAGTTATAAGGCAGGGATAATACCCAACAACTGCAGATTTCCCCTAATGAATACTTCACACCAACTTACAGGGTATTATTACTTCCACAGGGGAGGTTATGGTTTTAGCAGGATTAGGTCATAAACATATTTTACTGAAATATTTTGGACAGGTAGGGTGCAGCTAACAGAACAACCCATTTGAGTTTTTTTCATAGTACATTACAGGCCAGGGGCTTTTTCTTCTAATAAACAATGCTTTAGATACAAGGGTATAACCTCGAAGAGTAGCATGAGCTGCACAAGCTATCCCCATAATTAGACGGGAAGTTATGTCCGAAAAACAGTGAGCAAAATAAAACGATCAGAGGAAAAGATCATATGTACAGGATAGATTTCTTATTTCCGAGATCATGCTCCAAAAACATTTTGAGATTAAACTTTCAGAACAACTAACCAGAATCGCTCCAGTCCTTCCTCAAACAAGGGCTTATGGGGGTATAAAATTTTGAAAGGATCCATGAAATAGTTTTTGAGTTATCGCATTAACACTAAGCATTTGCGGCGAAAGAAACGTAGGATGATGATTCCACAATGTCCCTGAATTTTTATGGGATATAATTACACAAAAAATCCCTCAATATTATTCACACATAAATGAGTAGTATTCCCAACCTGCTGTTTCAGAATGTTATAATTGATATGGTTCAAAAACAATTCACAACTGGTTGACAAGAACTAGTAATGCTATGGAACTGCAACAAAGTTCATGTTCATGTTACTGAAACTGTGCTGACTCAGTTAATCAACTTGACATAGCCTCAAAAGTGATTCCGTTTTCTAGAATCATAGTCAAAAAAAGGTAAAAGAAATAATGTCAATGCAATTCTAAATCCTAAAGTTAGTTTTTCATTGTCCACTTCTGTGTCTTATCAGGCATTTCCACAGAGTGTGACTGTACTGCTGTCTTAAATCAACAACCACTGCAGTGCCCTTAACGGAAATGACATATTCAATGTTTGACTGCACACTGTTCATTTCAAATAATAATAATTTGATTTGCAATAAATGATTTGTGGCGAGCAATGGAGTCGTAATATGAGTATGATACTATCATGGCACTATTGCTTTTTTCTGTAACTTCAAATATGATTCTTTCCATCCGTTTCCATCTTTTATGCTGCTGGTACACATGCAACGTCCAGCTCCACGTCTCAGCCCAGTGTTCACAGATATACTGACTTCCTCATTCATCAGTCTCAGCAGAGTCATACGCAACCACCGCCAGTATCAAGACTCCAAGACACCCTTTCATCACAATCTCTCCTGAAGAGTCTGAGCAACAAACCCTGTCTTTCAAACTACTTATCTCATATCATCTGTTGTCTTCATTCCCTGTCTGTATTGTACATCATTTCTTCTATACAATAATCCTCTTTAAGACTTCTGTCTGGCTGTGCTGTTTTAGGATCACCTTCTAAGGAAGGAAAATGATCGACTGTTACTCTGCGTCTGTGTTTGTGTTTGTATGTGTGTGCATTAGATACTGTATGTGTGGCAGGAAGCGACATCCTGCACCAACATCAGTCAGCCAAATGTATGGCTGTGTGACTGCCTCCCAGAAGTCATAGGGCAAATCTTTTTGTAATCTGCTAATCCAATTGGATTTTCGTATTCACATGATCTGCCAGGCGGCAGGACAGCCATCTTCTGTTCAGACACACACACATATGGTCCATGTGGGCAAACATATACACACAGGCACGCATGCCGGCTGTCCACATACTTCTCTCGCGACTGGATTTGACTCTATGACAGCGGCCTGCTTTCCACTTAGGCTTGAAGCGGATTAGTGAAGGTGACTCCTGAGGGGGAATAATTGGCAAAATTTATAAACCAATTAAAAGCACATTCTTAAGAGCGCTATTCTGCAGCTATTATTAACTGCATGTGATTGGATGAGCTGGGTCCCACTGATGCACGCATGCACATTTCCTATTATACATGTTACTGTACAAGTACGCCTCTGTGTTGTTTGAAGTTTATATACTCCCAATCAAGTGGTCATCCACAAAAGAGCTGCTATGTAGGTAAACTCTGCTTGACCCTGTTTGTGTTAGTTATATGTGTAGACAGTTCCACAACATGTTTTCTATCTTCTAACCAGCATGTTAGAAGCGTAAAAGAAAGTGCCCATCTTATATTATTTCCCATGATGACATATTTAACCACATCATCACAAATAGGGCTGTATTTTTTGTATATGAGGAATTCACAAACTCATCCAAAGAATTTCAAGCCTTACTTAAAAATACTTTATAGTCACACTTGTGGAGTAATCATTAGAGGACAGAGTGTATGATCCTGAGTCTGCCCTGCCATGTGTGCGCTAACTAACATGCTGTGTATGAAAGGAAAGTACAGACTACATGTGGTTCCCATGCAAACATAAGATAACAACCACATCATGGCTGGCAAGCTGCACTGTGAGTGTGTGACATGCTCTGCAGCACCAAAGCCGGGGCTTAGGAAGGGACTGGATCCCATTTCCCAGGCTGAAGCAGGACCTGAGGGCAGAGTGTGGAAACTGAACTAATTGCAGGATATTGGTCCTCAGATGATTAGAGGAAGACTTGGAATGCCTGGTCTGTGATGCAAGCAGACCAAGGTGAGACTAATGATGGATGCATTTTTTTACATCTTTAAATAAGAGTGTATCCTACAGAGGAGGCCCGGGGCACTATGACAGGGAGGGCAGGGGTAGCGAGACTTCCCCCTGGCTTCCTTTTCCTCCTCTGAGGACAGTTTGGGTTCCGAAATTCTATTAATTACGTGCACATTTTTGATAGTACAGTCAATGAACTTTATTATTATACAGTGATGTATCACAAAATAAAGGTTTTACTGGCGCTTATTTTTTATAGACATTTTTAAAAGTCTAATGTTAATATGGCATTTTATTTTCTGATTTATGTGAACACTTTTGGAAACTTCTTGATAGCAATCTTGAACAGGATGTCTGAGACATTTTGAGCACTATAGGATGTTTGATAGCAGAAAAGTGATGCATTATGTAAACCTCCACTTGCATGTCTGCCATTTTAAGAGTTAAAGTTCACAACAGGAAGAGAGCTTTTTATAATCGTTTTGCTCGCCGACCAGAACACATTAACAATATCATCTACTATCAAAACATATTATTTGCAAGCTATTTTAAATCAGTTTTTTCTTTCAACTTTGACTTTGGCTAGCATATTACGGGCAAACATTCCCAGCAATGAAAAGAACAACAAGTTTGTCATAAAGAGTGGAGTGCCAGTCGTGAGCAGAACAGGACAGACTTTCCTGTCGAAGGCTTGTGGATTGTTTTTCTGCCTTTGTTTTCATTTAACGTTCAGCTGAAAATGAAATCATATATATGAAAAATGCAAAGAATCCTGCCTAAGCTTGCATCTGTAACAGAACAGTAGCAGCTATAACTTGTAATTCAGTTAATAATACAGAAACTGAATGGGTACTAACCCTCGTCTTTTATTATGGATATATCAAACCCCATGCAACAAGTGCCGTTTATTGCCTTTGTACGATACAGCTGGCCCAACTCTTCAGCTATGTTTCACTCTGGTGTTTTCTGTCCAGAAATGTTTGCGATACTGGACAGAAGGCATCATTTGGAATGAGTGAAGTGTTGCAGTCCCTGTGTGCAGACACCAATCCTTTGATTCTGTCTGCATTTAGTTGCCCCCTTTGTTTAATGTGTTTGTTTGATGTTACTTTAGCAGAAAGAGACAGACACCGTTGAGTAGTGGGAGTGCTGTTCTGCTCTGTGCCATTCACGCCTGCTGCGGAGCGCACAGAGTCAAACAGAACAAGGGTAGGCCATTGTTTACCAGTGGAACTAATCACCCTGATGGCACCTCCATAAATCCCCCTCCCTGTCGACAGTGATTGGAGTGTACCTATGTGTGACCATGGACAATACAAATGTGCCAAAGGCAAATAGAATGGGGGTGCACTGAGGCAATATTTAGCTTGGCCAGATGGCCGGCTGCATGCAGGAGTCTTCTTAGCCCTCCACATCTGCTCCTTATGATGTGCCAGCAACTGAGTGAGGGTCTCAGCTTTGCTTGTTTGGGCCTTCCTGTGCACCCACAACGGTCCCACTGCCAAATTATGCCTTCCCACTTTAACCTGTCTGCTGGGGGATCCTCTCACACACTCAAGAAGTCCAGTTTTTCGCCCACCTTGGTGGGCCGATTGTATTTTGTTCATGGTTATCAGTGTAGGCCCCATTCAAAGCTCTGAACTTTTTTTTTTATGTCCCTTGTCCTGGAAGTCGATCAGATGATTCTAAGTTGTGGTGTGGTCACATTGCATAACTAGTCTGCACACAGAAGCTTGTTTTTGCAGCTGTTAAATATAAATTTTCTTAAAAATATCTTCATCCAGATGGTTTATTTTTACAAACAATACACAGGCCGCTTTCCTACTGAGCTCCGGTCCCCGCCCCTTTATTGCCTGTCTAACTACACAGCTTCACTCCGGAGGAGCAAAAAGACGGACACTATCATGTAGAACGTAGTAGTTTGCACAGATGGTCCGGTGACATTATTTTAATGTCACTGGTGTTCAGCAATACACTGCAGTAAAAGAAAGATGTAAAAATCAGGATCTAGTCATAGTGTTTAGGCAATGAGGTGTTACCTGCTGAAGTGTCCTTAATTGTAAAACTTAAACCATTTCAAGTAATAAGTCATATAAAAGTTGTCGTGTGTTTAAATCTTAAAGCACTTCTTAGAAGTTGAACAGAAGAATTAGGGTGATTCTCTGGCTGGAGTGCTTAAGGCATCCTAGTATTGTAAAGGCACTCAAGAGGGATTTAATTGGAAATCCATCATTATCACGTAACTATTATATAAATAAAAAAATGTCTGCTCTTTCCAACCGTTAACGCGTTCATCAGGATAAGTGAAGAATTGTTACGGTTTCGCTGCTTCATATAGATTCTGTCAAACTATTGCATGATCAAAAGTTGTCACATGATGAGTAGAGATCACAAAATCAACAAATCAATATATAATTATTCTTTTAGACTTAGAATTTAGTCATGGTCACCAAATCAGCAATTCTTTTTGTCTATTTTCTTAGCATATGATTGAAAAAATACACCTGGATGAAGAGGTATTTCCTTTTTTATTTCATTTTCATGATGAATCACTAATTAATTTTTTTTATAAAGAATAGTCTTGTCGCCTTCTTGCAGTTATACAGATTTTCTAGGATTCATATTTTAAATAATTATTTTTAGGTTATGTCGGTCATACAAAGTCATTTGACTACTTCTCTTGCACTCTTTGAACAACTTTAAGATATTCTAACTAATTTATTGAAAGAATTATGAATAGATTGCATCTAAAATATTATCATTGGTTGCCTTCTTATTTTTTACCAGCTGTTAATATGTATAATACCAGTATATATTTGAAAATATTCAACTGATCATGTTGGACAGTTTAATACCAAAGGTGCTGAAATGCATCATTTGATATAAGCAATAGGATTTCATCGTGATTGAGACATTGTTTTTTTCTTTTTTTAAGATATAATATTGTATATTATCATTATGTAAATGATTGCCCTAATGTATCTTTTGGAGTTTTTTTTTCCATAAACAACCACTGAATTATTATTTTTTTTATTAATTTTTTAATTGAATCTTTTTTTGCTTATATCTTTAAGATATCCTATATCTTATGAAACATTTTTAAAAAGTGCCAATCTGCCAAACTGAGTTGATTTAGCAAAAGTTCAAATAATTTTAGAAGCCTAGTTTTGTATGATGTTAAATGTGGAAAAGAAAAGTTTGTCATTTTAGCGAAAAAATATTTTTTTTCATATTTCACCAATAACAACGAAAATACTGAGAGTTTTTGAAAAAAATTGTCAATCCTTTTTTTTTTGTCAGAGATTGTTTCAACATCAATGAAAAAATACCCTAACTTGTACTTATGAATTCATAATTATATAAAAATTGTACACCTAACTTTCACATAACTACAGTCTCGATAATCTTGAACCAGTTGACAGAGAACATTTCATCAGAAATACACAAAATCTCAAATGGGAAGAAAATATTGGTGACACACCATAACTTTGGGCAGACTCATATCTTCGGCCTTTATTTTTCTGTTATGTAGGACATTGTTTAAATTGAACAAAAGTAGTTGGATCCTGATGTGTACCATAAAGGCATATTATTAATTCAATGTGTGTCATCGATCCTGTTTGGGCTATACAGAACCATCTGTACCGTGACACTGTGAATAAACAAACATTAAAAATGCAAACAGTGGCTAGCTGGACTGGGTTCTGGTGAATGTTGGCTCATTTGAACCAGAAGAGACTTTCTGTAGAGGATGGGCCTTCCTTTGCTAAATCTAAAATCATAAGCAACAGGCTATAACGATGTTACTGTCTGGGCTGTGCTACATTGTCCGGCAAATTGGCCACTCGTCTATGACGTACATGACCACGTCTGGTCTACCAAATATTTAATTGAATAAAGCCTAGGGATTTTAGTTTTTAATATACAAAATGGAAAATGAAATAAACCTTTTTGTTTCAGATTTCGACTCATGATGCCTTGGCAATGAAAAGGAAAAATGTACCCTTCCATGATCATACCATATGTTTTAGAATGGAAATGAAATAGCCATTCATTTTATTTTAATGCTGTTTCTGAAAATGATTGTGAATACAAAACATTGTTAGGGTTTAGATTTTTATTGTAAAGCAGGTTCTATCGTGACCCCCACCCTCACCTCTCCGCAGGCCTTACTGCCTCATCCACTGCACATCCTCTGCTCCCTTCCGGGCCCCAAGCTCTGGAGCCTCACAAAGGAGCCCTAACAAGAGAGAAGAAAGAGCCAGTGCCACTTGGACAGGATTACATCCCGGTAAGATTCTTCAGTCATCTTGGCCAGCCGCCCCTTAACCCTCCCCTTCCGTGATTAGAAAGTGAGCAGGGAAAGGCTGGCTGCATACAGAAAAAGGCTCCTCACATGTCCAATGAAGTGTTGCACTGTTGTACCGAGTAGACCAGCATACAGAGGTGTCTCTCTGTTCATATCAGAAATCCTGCCATTGAAGTGATTATTAAGTGTTTTTTGTGACTGATGAGTGTAAAATAGAGATATAATTAAATGACCACTTAAAGTAATATATCTATAATGTAATGCATACTGTTTTGATATATCTTTTAAATGTTTCCTTATTAAAACGCAGATTCCTCTCTGGTGTGAACTTTGTGTTCATGCTCTGATATGCCCAGGATTCACTCTCTGAGTGGCTAGTACACACCGGCTGTCCTAATTTATCTTATCCTCTCTCGATCTTTAATACCTTTCCTGTCCTCAGATCCTCTCACATTACTTCAATCCTGACCTACCTAGCTGCCCTCCCAGCTTCCTTTATTGGGGTTACATTGCATCCCTTCATTGTGCGTTTTTTTAAAAATTATTATTAGTTAATTAGAATGATTACCTTGATCAAAAATACATTTTGAAGTTTAAAAACACAGTATGTAGCTTCTGCTGCCAAGGTTATCGCAATGAAAATGAATATGTATGTAGTGTTGTATCCCTGGGGTTGTGTTCCTCTTTGTTAAAAACCACCGCCACTGAAAATCTTTCTAACGTGACAGATATGTGCACAGATGTGGTAATGCATGAAGGCTTCAGTGACAATATGTTTAGTCACATTCATTGACATCCTTCCTTTCTCTCTGGCTCTCACCTGGCAGTTACCAAATAAAACCGTTGCCTCCAATGTCACATATCATATTTGTAACTACAAATCAAAGAGAGACCTTTTTTTTCAGTGTGAATGTCTGTGATACAACCACTGAGGGTGAGTGATGGCCTCTATGTCCTTCATTTTTACACCACATGAGCCCCATGACCCCCTCCAATTAAGGGTTCAGGTGACAGGTGGACAAAAAACAGTACCTTCAGAGTAAATGATGCATGCCCCAGGATCAGTGAATAAGAGGCAAGGGGCCATTAAAGAAGGGCAGCCTGCATAGCTGTCATACCGGGAGGGCTGGTGGTGATGTTGGGGGGTCACCTGGCTCTGACCACCGATTAGTTGTGTGTCTCCAGAAGTTATATAACACCTAATATATATTTGTACTTGAGCTATTTGTCCATCTAGAATACTGATCTAGAATTTTGTCTGCCTTCATGTGAAGATAGCAGAACATAATTAGATACATGTTTAATTTTACTGATATTAATGGAATAATCTGCAGTAACAAAACTCAATTCTGATGGAAACATTTGTGTCATTTGTCTTAAAGTGGGGTCTAGTATATATATGTATCTAGGATGTATGTTTTTTGAAGTAGATGTCCACGGCAATTATACATTCATAGAAAACCTGGGATGGATTGAAAAAGCTTTGATGGTGGTGGTAGTCTAAAAAAAATGATAACTATAATGATGATCAATTCCACAAAATCAAACTGATGGGTTAATTTATTGCACCTTTTTAAACTGCCATCAGTCATTCCGTTTTCACAACAGGTAGAACGACCGATGAGTTGCTGTTCTTTATTGGACAGAGGTCTTGCTCAAATAACCTGTGTCGGACCAGCTTACTGCAAAGAGAGAAGGAGAAAAGCAAAGCAGGCATCGCTACTCTGGCTTCCCTCAAGAGTTCCCTCACTCACTGGAGCCAGAGAGGCAGCTCCCTGCTCGCCCAGCCAGGGCTCCACTTCGCCAAGCCCCGAAGCACTTCTCTGCTCTTTTCTGGAGCTGGGCTGGGACTGATGAGGCCTGGGACTCTTCTTAGCACAACACATCGAGGACAGCAGCAGCCAAGCTAGTGGTCCAACCAGCGGGCAAGAACCCTCTCCAGCTCCTTTTGGTGCTCCACTGCCCAGTAATTAATGCCTGGCACTAGGGATATGTTTTATCACCATAACAAGGAATTGGTAATAATAAAATAATCTTGTAAAGGCTCTGCAAAGCTCTCAGAACAAGCTGGATCACAGTTTGCAGTAAGCAGACCTTGAGATCTTACAGTGTGTGTGCAAGGGTATGCACGCTCTCGTGCACTTTTATTCCACCGCGATCGCACTGAACTATTTTGAACTGGAGACACTCAGCTACATCCTCTCGGTCGCCCCCAACTACCTCTCTCTCGCCCCGAGTCCTACCCCAAAACACAACTGAAGGCCAACAAATTTCATTACTACAGCCCTAAACAGCAGAGTTTTAGAGCCTTCTAATTATTCCTTTTTCAGATGTGGTCATGTTGAGAAAGGCTGTAAATCAACAGAAGTAGGAGTGCCAGCCCTGGAGCAGTGAAAAAACTGGAAACAAATGATCTGCCCCTTCCACTTCTCCTTCCTTCTCTCACCATCCCTCCCTGCAACACCTTACATCTTACATCTGTGGAAGCCATGATTGCCTTCCACAGACGGCGAAAAATGAAACTGGAGGACAGAAACAGGAAGATTTCTGAATCGTGTGGTCTGGTGGTTTGAGGGGCTACCTGTGAGATACTGAATTTACATTCATTTGTAAACAGAACCCGTAAACGTTTGGCATCAGCAAAAATGTGCGGATTTCTCCACACACTTCTTGCTTGGGACATTTTTATCGATGCTCATACTGCTTGTCGATGCCAATACTTATTGATACTCAACTCAATCTTTTTTCCATTATTCGGTCAAAAATAAAGACTTGATGATGAGACAATCTTCAGGGGGCTCCTTGTGTGAGAAATTATTAAAGCACTTTAATGAAAAGTCATTATAGACCAGTTAGAATATTTCCAAAATCATTCTTTTGAATAAAGTAAACACTCTCTGTACAGTTAATGACATGAATAGACCTGGCTGTAGCTCGGTGGATCTGGATTCTACTGTGTTTTTCAACTCTTACATCATTGACACCTCTAATATTTATGAGCCTGTCAGTGATGAAAACAAGCCCTAATGTACGTAGCTGGCCAAACTCTCTGTGCTGGCTCTCAAGAGGTTACTTAACACTCAACTTTAGCAATT
The DNA here is from genome assembly GCA_037951165.1 of Lophius americanus. Classification (NCBI taxonomy): domain Eukaryota; kingdom Metazoa; phylum Chordata; class Actinopteri; order Lophiiformes; family Lophiidae; genus Lophius; species Lophius americanus. The sequence continues at coordinate 10,654,059 of JBBDHG010000014.1, read as the reverse complement.
TAAACAATGCTAGCTATTTGACTGGCATATTCAAACCAAATGGACTCCACTGTAGTGAAGGGCTATAAATCCTCTACAATTTAATAGGCGACAGACCTGTGACAGGCGGCTGTTTTTGCATGACTTGTTTTCCCTCCTATAGTGATGGACAATGGGTTTGACCTGCTGTTTGAATTAAATCCACTGACAAAGCTGTGGTTTTGCTGCATCAAGGACATAATGCTAGGTGCTATAGGCACTGAGCCAAAACAGTCAATTATGCTATAAGTGTTAACTACTTCATCTAATGCTGCATTTGCAAGTTATTCATGGCATTGCTGGTGTTACTCCCTTCACGTAAGACATCCTTATTGCACATATTACATTTTGCTTATAGTCTGTTCACCTTTGTAAAGTGCGCCCTGACTTTTCATTATCTTACCCTGTCTGCAACAATGACTGAAGGGAGGATAGAATAGACAGACACTAAAGACATATTCTCAAAGAAGACAACCCTTCCTATCCCCTATTGAGCTTCGCAACCATTGGGTCGACTGTCGGGGCTAATCCAGTGTTGTTTGTTGTGAAGTGTATGGGTGGTCACAAGGGCTGACCAGCTGCTCCTGGACAACCGTCGGATAATCAGATGGTTTTCAGAAATTTTGGTCAGCCAAATCAGGTTTTTACACAGTTGAAGCAGGATCAAAACTCGATCATGCTTGACATCGGCACCTTCTTTTTCTCACTGCACCAGTGCAAAGTGGCTACTGACCGTCTGAGGGACCAAAGTGACATAGTGCATCATGTGGAAAATAAAACGCAAAGAGTCATAAAGTAGAATGTTCAGTTTGAAGCCGATAGCAACTAAACAGCAAGGAAGTAGAAGAAAGTGTCTTATCTGTCAGAGTGGTGTTAGCTGTCAAGTTAACACTCTATACAGATAAAAGTAGCTTACTTGCCTCCAAATCTACCTGCAAAATAGACCAGCCAAATTGTTCTCCTCTGCCCTGCCAGCTACAAGTCCATACACGATGGCATCTTTCTTTTTTTTAGGAGGTTGCGGCGCACAGGATGGCAAAAATTATCAAGACAGTTAGTTTCTGCATTGTTACCATATTGCTAGTAAACAAACTTCTTCCAGCCTCTCAGCTTTCGTACAAACTTTATTGACAATAGATAATAAATAGCGACCGACGGGTTGTACATTGTGAGCACTCAAGTCATGCGTGATGATGGGACCATGCAGTGTGAGCAGACCCCAGACAATTTATTCGTCAAAATCAAACAGCCACGGCTCTAAAATTGTAAAGCGTAAGCCCAGCTTCAGCTTCTTCACGGGTAGGTGTGATGTGGTGCATTGCTGTAAGATAGCCAGCAGACAGCTTAGCGGTACCTGGGAATAGGTCTGCGTCTCTGCTGAACAATCTGGGCTGCCTGTAATCAGCTTCGTTAAAAGTTCCAGCCAGTAATTGCTCACTGTAGCCTCAAGATAGCAATCAAAGAGATGCTGAACTCCATGCTCTGCCGTACTCGGCCCTTCTGTCTGTCTTTCTTCCCCCTTTGTTTCTACTGTCTTTTTTTGCTACTTTTGCTACTTTAGTTGATGGCACTATAGAAAAACATCCTAGAATCTGCTTTTTAGTGCATGCGAGGAAGGAAAATTAATCCAAATTGAATTAATGGCAAAACTGATATTGCTTTGAAGAATGCCCCAGCACCCTACCCCTGCATGCCTACCCCCACCCCTACTCTCTTTCCTGGTTGCATTTTTCTCCATTCTCTGTTCTCTTATCTTTCAACAATTACAAGAGCAGTCTAATGGCCCTTTTAAGTTGCCTGCCAGCTGTATTTGCAAAAAGAAAATAATGTCTTCTTCATCTGTGAGCAAATGAAGCTGTGTTGAGGTTCATTCTCATCTAAGTGTTGCCGATGCCTTTCCTCTGAAGTCATGATGAGGACATTAAAGCCGTTTGTCTGGGCATGAGATGTGAAGTTGATTCATGAACAGAGCTCATGATGTTATGTCAAATCTGTCAACCAACACAATGTACCCGGCAGTGTTTGATGTGGAATAACTTCCTGTTATTCAAAGCTGGTTATAAAGCACCATGACCCCGAACTATTTCTTAATTCATCAATGAGGTGTTTGTTGGAAAACATTTTATGAAGTCAAATAAAAAAATAAAAATTCTAGTAATAGTTTCATGGGCCTTCCTAATGCAAATTGATTCAAATGCCAACTCAGGGAGTTTTTTGAGACATAATTTTGGTTTTTGGTTATATATATTTATATATATTTATAGTTTCGTACCGATTTTCAGAATTTGTGCACTGTGTATCATGTGTTGCTTTGTAGAAAAGTATTCAGTCAGTTTCCCCACTATAAAAAATTCTTGCAGAACTGCTTTTGTGCACCTACTTTGGAGGGTTTGTTTGCATGAACTGTTTGTTTCAAGATTCAGGTCCAATAGGGTTCATTCATTCATTTCCTGAACTGCTTAGCCACTCAAATACAAATTTTATTCCAGTATCCAAAGGTACGTTTGGGTTTATGTTTGGTATCACAGTCTTATTTTTCTTGGAGATGGCAGTTTCCATCAGTTATCACGGCCAGTTACCTGGCCCTGAAGCAGTAAAGATCCCGTCAGGACTGTCACTTCCATCTTTAACTCTAGGTATGATGTTCCTTTTGTGAAATGCTGCGTTTAGTTTATGCAGATGTAAGGGGGTTTCCTGTCTTACAAACAGTTCACCTATCTACTCTTCAATCCATAGAATAATCACCCAAAACCTCTGATGGTCACCAATATGTGTAGTCTCAAACTTCTAACAGTCTTCATTTTATTTGAGTTGTTCTAACTATTTTTGACTTTTGTCTTTGAAGAGTGGAGCCATCATCATAGAGGGTTGCAGTTCCTTGGCTCTTCTCTTTGGATAGTTTAGGACTTCCTAATGAGCCTTTGTATTGCTCCCAGAGAAATTTTGGAAGGTTGGTGACTTCTGAGAAGGTTGACTATCGTTTTAAGCCTACTGTATTTGTAGATAACATATCTCACTGATATATAGAATCCAATACCCTTAGAAATAGTTTATCAAAAGATCGATGTTGCTCTCAATAGCATTGTTTCACTGTGTGAAGACATCTGTTATCTCTGACTAGGAGTGAAGTAACAGACATCTGAATTTTAGCAGATTATCAGTTATCACTGCCTGTTCTCCATCAACCTCCTCCAGCACCCACCCAAACTACCTTGAAGGTGTTTAATTTTTTGATTTTAAGACAGCCCCAGTATTTCTTTATTTAATTTCTTTATTTAAAGCCTTCCCTCACTTTGCTATAGCTATATTTTGTTAAAAGCAACAAGAACCTTAAAGAGTTACAACCTCTGAATGCTATACTTAGCTTGATGGCTGTTTCTCAACTTAAATGCAAGCTTATCCTTTGTTACACTGAATTCAAAGGGGAAAAAATTAAGCGGTGTGTCCTTTCCTGTTAAGACCAAGAGATTAACCAGCTTAAGAATCTGGCTGACGTGGGATATCAGGTAAGGATCATCCAGAAAGAATCAAATCTCATCATCGCCATCACGCAAGCCTAGCAATGCTAATACATATAGTGAGCACAGGCAATGACAATGACTGAGAGAGGTCAGAGAGAAAAAACAGTGAGGAGAGGGACGAGAGAGGAAACAGAAGCAGTGAAGGGGTGAAATAAAACAGCTTACAAACACTGGAGACTGGAATGAAGGAGTCAAGGAGAAGAGGGTATCAGTCATTGGCTCAGCTGAGACTGAGAAAGATAGAAGGGAAAAGGCAAGAAAGAGTCTGAGCGAGGAGAGAGAGCAGCACAAGCCAAGTGTTTGATGTGGATCACTCTAGGCCAAAACATCTGAAGAAGACAAGACTGCAAACATGTCACACTGCAGCCTGCTTGCATTTAACAACAGATGTTTGGACTCTCCATCTCCGGTAATGGTACCCCATCCAGGTTGGTCTGACCTGGTGAATTAATATACATACTTTTCTGTTTTCTTTTTAAATGTAACTAATAAAGAGATGGCTTTCCAAAAAAAACAACATTTCCACATCTCTACTTCTGGGTTATTGTGCCTGGCGCCTTGTTCAAGGGACATGTTCACAGAACATGTTGCAGGAATGGAGACACACTAGAAACCCACGCTAGTTGCTCTTCCTTTCATTACCATTTGGTTTTGCCTCTTGTGTTCTGTCCTCTGTCTCGTAGTTGAATCTTCAGATACGTCTCCTTTGTAAGTGTGTGATTACCCACCAGCTTAATTTTTGCCCGCAATCCAAATTTATGGGAGCTGAAGGTTGAAAGGTTTCAAACATATTTGGATAATAAAACTGCAGGCCTCATACACCGTGTCCATGTCATGAATAGAGACCCAACCAATGATAAGAATTTGGCACCAAACAGCATTATACCTCATCTCCTTTTTACCTTAATTTAGTATGAAGATAAGATAAGATAAACCTTTATTAGTCCCACAACAGGGAAATTGCAGTGTTACAGCAGCAAAGAGCACACAGATCAAGAACAGAATAATGAATAATAATAATAATATGAATATGAATAATAATATGAATAATAATAATATGAAGCAGGATGATTGGCGCTGAGGTCTTGTGAACGGAAAGACGAGCACTGATAACAGGGATAACACGTGACACTTTACAATCATTTTATAACCACCTGTCTAATATTTAGTGCCATTTTCTGACTCAACGAGAGTCCTGAAGAAGTGCTGCGATATCTAACACCCAGACGTCAGCAGCAGAACTTTATTGTCCTGTAAGTTGCAAGTTGGGGCCTCCAAAGGTCGTACTTGTTTGTCCGGCACATCCCAGCACAGATGTTCAGTTCAATTGAGATTTAGGAAATTTGCAGGCCAAGTCAGCAACTCAAACTTGTTTTCCTCAAGCCATTACTGAACCATTTTTGCAGTGTGACTGTGGGTCCAGCTAAAAAGGACCGCTGCCTTTGGGAATTCCATTTCTATGAACAGGATGTTTAGCCAGTCTTTAACAACACAAGAGCCAAACACAGTACGCTGATGCACTTGGTGTTCTTACACCTTTCTATCAGAACCAGCATTAACTTCTTCCGCAACATAGGTTTCTTTTGACTCCCCAGCTGCATCAATGAGCCTTAGGTATTTTGGTTGGTGCCAACCACTGCAGACTGGAAATACCAAACAATACCTGAAGTTCTGGAGATGCTCTCATCCACCCGTCATGATTTGGCCCTTTACAGTTTCTCTGCTTTTTCGTTATCGTTTAATATTCAAAACTGTTAAATACCCAAATCAAAAACCTTTAAAATAAAATATAAATAGTTACAGAAATGAAGAATCCTCTTGACTCAATATCATATATTCCCAAGGGAAAATACTGTATATTCAGCTAATATCAGCACATTTATATAATAGGGAAACTATTGAACCAGTGAATTTTGCCCTAAAAGAATTGATTTTTGCACTTTATTATCTGTTGATTTTTCACCTCTGCTTCTGCCTGTTGTCCTTGTTTTTTACTAACACATCTAAAACATTTCCTCACACACAGAGCATTCACAAACCTTCTTGATCAGATTTCCATTTGCAGACTTAATTCACCCATGACAGTAATGGGAATCCATACCTCACTCTGTGCTTTAATTTCTCTCATGTCAGTTTTTGCGCTAGAGCACGTTTGTAATACATGGAATTAAACATTGCCATTCTTTTTAATGAACCACTTGTTGGAGCATCATTGATTGTGCAGACATTAAGCCCTTGCTCAGATAAGATAACACAACATTCTCTAATCTAGCTCTGTCCTACTTCACACTTGACCAGATGGAGATTTCTTTTTATCGTTTAAAGAGTAGAGAGAGAGAGAGAGAGAGAGAGAGAAAAAATCTCTTTAAAAATTAATACATTATTTACACCCACCAACGGCTTACTGCCCAGTGTAAATCAAGTCCACAGCAGGCTCTGCTGAGTCCCTCTTAATGACTTCTAAAACATATGTTTTTTTTAATCTTTTCTTCTTTTTTTTCATTGCTTCATCTCTGCTCTGGGCTCCTTTTTGCACTTTATTAATTTTCATGTGCACACACAAACAATGACACAGACAGTGTGATCTCCACAGTGGTAAGAGGATACATAAGAAGGAAAGATAAAACGTGAGGAAGGAGACGGAGTGCTCTCCCTCCACCTAAACCCAACTCCCTCCCTCCTGGAACAAGCTGAGACGGAGGAGCAGGTATTATTAGGGCTGGCTTTGTCATGGACTGTCAAATAAAGTCAGACGATGAGGCCATCGTTGTGGCAGGTAAATGTTTTTGCGTCGTGTGGGCGGCATTGTGAGATTACCCTCTTACGATTTATTAAAATGGTTAGGGATAAATAAAACAATGGGGTTTAAGAAGGCAGGCTAAGTGGTCCTAATTCCAGACAGAAAGATGGGCTCCATTGCTCCTCACCTGCAAACAGAAGGATCTGAGAACGACTGTCCTAGCTATTTTGCCATCAATTAGCAAACAACTCTGACTGTGTTGTTTCTGAGACAAATAATGTGATAAACAATACATGTTTGTCATGGGACAGTGGGGAGCATGCCCAGCTGAGAGATAAGTTTCCAGGCTATTGTCCAGGTGACAGCAGTGTGGAGATGGGCCGTGTTGGTTTTGGATTATTCAAACAAGTGAATTTTCCAAGTGATACTGCAACAAAATAAAAGAGATAATTATCAGGTTCTCTGTTTTCTACAAATTGCTTGAGTTTAATTGAGAACACTTTTGGGGGAAATAATTGATCACAAGTTGTTTTTCCTCCACAATGATTAGTTGCAGCAACTGTAAACTCCATGTATTTCATCTGCATCGCTATCTACTCATGATGAGCTTTTCCTTTGCTTCATAAATATATTGAGATTACAAGTGATCCTACAGATGTTCAGGCAGGATTGCATGGCAGGCGTATGTTTTTGTGTTAAGAGGATGTATTTAATTCACAAGAGAATAATTATTGAAAATACCAGGCTGCAACCTTAATCTGGGGTCCAATCAAAGAATGAGCCTTAGTCAGATTAAATTTATCCCCCTACATTTCCATCTGCCTCAAGACATCTCCAGAGAAATACACATTTTCTTTGGAAGAGAAAACAACAGAATTAGATGATGGTCTGCAGAGGTCTTAACATCAGTGTTTACCAAATCAGCATGGATTAAAGAGAAGGCCCTCGTCCTGGCACAGAAACAAGTCTGCATAAAAGGACAGAGCATTCCTAAAGTTCTTTGACCCAGACATACACACACATAAACACACATAGGCACATGCACATGCCCCAACATTACCAAGCCTATGACTCTATATGCAATCAGCTTGTATATTGCTTGGGTGCATTCCTAAATCCGCAGCAGCAAGTTTGGGCTTCACATTGACCGAGGGATTAATCTAAAGAATCGTAAAATTGGTGACATCATCATATGGATTCAGGTTCAGATTGAGAATTGTCATAATTTATAGGAGTAAAATGTTCCCGTAAAATAAGTTTTTTACAATTGAGTCACTGCAAAACTTAAATCCTCCCATGAGAGCTAAGTTAAATTTTAATTCTAAAGAGTCCAAAATGAACCCTTTGTATTTATTTGACTGTCTCTTTTTGGCATATTAGTGATTCCCAGACATAGTTGGAAAATAATTAGTTGATAGCAAAGTTTTTTTTCCAAGTATAAATTGCGGAAACTTCCATTTGTAGGTTTCCTAGCGAAATATGCTCCATCATTTAGCCGTTAATTAATCAAATGATGAACAATCCTTAGAGTAAACTGGTTGGGAAGTAGGCGGTTCATGAGTTGTCAATCATCAGTGAGAATTGAGAAGAAGAGATTTTGACTCTCAATAATGGTCTGCTTGCTAACGGTAGCATCTTCTTTGTCTTTTGACTACTCCCTTTCGGGTTCGCGACACAGGATCATGTGTTTCAATCCATAGGCTGGTACCATGCTGGCTAACAGTATCAGTGACGGTATTTGTTAACGTGATTTGGCACAGGTTTTTACACCTGATGCCCTTCCTGACACAACCGTCCCCATTTATCTGAGCTTTGGACCAGCACTAAAAGGCGACTGCATTATGACATTTTTTTTGGCTGGGTCGCTAATGCTAACATAATAGGCTAAAATCTTAACTAGTACCTGGTAGAACCTTCAGCTCATCCATGATGTCTTTCTCAGTGGCTCATGGCTATACTGAGAAAAACAACACGGACTGATACTGAATTCCGTCAGTATCTCACTTGCAAAATAATGATGTCATCTTTTTATTGTAACTCCTAAATATCAAATGGTTTTGAAAATTAAAGTTCCTTCCTTTTCAGTAGTTGCAGTGGCTAGCTTGACCATGGCCCTTGGTGTTCAACCCCAGCCCGGGACATTCTGTAGATTTTCAGCCAAATCTGGTATCAACTAGTAGATATTTCTGGCATGTAACCACTCTGATGTGTGCTAAACACACACAGTAAAACCCACAAAGCTATGCAGATTCCAAGAATAATGGTGCTGCCGACTCAAAGAAACATTTACATATTAGGTTTCTTTATGGTAGTCCTGTAGGTTTAGTTTAGGAAATAGAATTCATGCTATTTTAACTCCTCTGTCTCTCTGACATAGACGCTAACTGGAGACAGAAGAGAGAGTCTAGCAGGTTAACATGGAGAAACAGGTGGATTTGAATAAAAACCCAGCAGATGCAGTCAGAGGTGAAACCAATAAGCTGTAAGGCAAACATGATAGACGGAGCACCCCAGAACTACTGTTCCTGATTTGTCCCATAAGTCCAAAATAAGCTACCCCCACCACAAGAGTACTACACATCAGCAGCAAATTAGATATGATATTCAAGCTGAAGATACTAAAACCAAAACCAAAGTGAACATTAGCATTAAACTGAAGCTGAAGCAACACAAAATAAGACTTAATTCACTTCAACATAGAACATATAAGAAAAATATAAAACATTTCAAAGGAGTGCCATCCGCCAGTTGTTGCTGAAAAGTTGTTAACCAAAAATATTCAGTCACTTTTCTGTGCAAGTCGTCTCAAAGAGATTTGGATATCAAGAGACCCGGTTGCAGTGGTACCCTTGTGTTGCACATAATTAGAAGAATACTTTACAAATACTTTACTCATACTTCACATGTGTAGGATATATACTGTATACTTTGCAATGAGAAAAGAAAAGTATTTAGTGCATCTGAACCTCAGGGGAAATTGTGATTGAGGGTTACTGCCCTGAGCAACAGCAAGATGCGTCCACTTGTGGTGTCCAAGCACTGTTGGTCGTGGCGGCGGATAAATCCGTTGACACTGATTAAATTATGATGTTAGTAACTGTGAGGACACAGTTTTATAATTGTATGGACGGAAAAGACCGTGTCCTGTTTCAAGTCTGTCAGTTCTCTTTTTGAAAGTTACAAGAGATGACAGCAGGCTACCATTACCTCCTTCTCTCAGACATGGACTCGGCTGCAGATGTAGCAGACTGTGGCATTTGTGGGAACTAAAGATACAGTTCCACATGTTAACGTGTGTCTGGGGGAATTAAGACATATGTGACACTGCTGTCTTTCTTGGGCCTCTGCCATACTCGGCCTCTTAGAAATTATGGCCCTGTCTGTTCACAGTTTGCCTCATTTCACACTTAGGATTATGTTATAACTTACTTTGCATTTCACGCTGAAACATCATAATATATCACCCAGTGTCTCCTCCGCTGTCTACGGCCACAAGTGTTTCGGGTTTGGGGAGGCTTGTTTTAGTCCCTTGTCTGTAATGACCATGACCAATTGGATATGTTCTGTTGCCAACTGTCTTTTTCCCCTCATACACTGGGTCATTGTGATTGAGAAGCAAAGACGGCCCTCCACACTTTTTACTTGAGTATGAGACGATAAGTAGATATTTTTCATGTGACTCTGGATCAACCAAAAGTGTAGAAGTACCAACCTCATGTATGAAACCCTCCAGTGTTTATGTCTGCATTTGTCGAACATCTATTTCCATGTACCTGTCTACATGTGCACATGCATGTACTTTTGTGTAGCCACGTAAATATTAATAAAACATTAAGGAAAATAGATGCAGGAGTCAAAGAAATGGCCACAAATATACTGAATCGCAATTTACTCCCAAATCCTGTTTTAAATCAAGAAAAACGCTGATCTACTATTAAAGACATCCACTGATGAAATGTTTTAGGTCTCAGGCCGCTGCATTCAAATTGTTTTACTCATTTCGAACCATTCATTTGCACTTAAGTTACCATGTGGAGCGGTCAATGCAGATAAATCTATGCTAGTTTTAGCCCACTGCTCCATCCAAAGCACACTCACCACTTCATTGGAACTTTATTGATGGATTAATGTTTTTGAGGATATGTTAAACTTTGGTTAAAATAATAAAAATATCAAAACCATATTGTATCTGAATTGTATGGCACTTTGAATCACACTGTATTTCACCATTTCCTATGTAATTACATATATGTGGATCTCATCATTTACTGTCTCTCTTAGAGCGTGTTATTGTTAAATGTTAAAGATGGAATGTAGCTTATGGATATGAAGACAGATGAAACTGAGTAGTACCACCGAACATCACAGTGAGCAGTGTAGTTGCAATTCAAGGAAAATAACACTAATATCTATAAACATGAAAAATAAGAAAAAAAGGGAAAGTGAAAAAGTGAAATAATGCAGCGTATTTAATAACATCACAATCCACATTAAATTTTGTCCAAGTTTTGTAGTTTTTTGTAGCTTTTTATTAACCACATACACACATTATCGCAAGCTCCCATGCTGTCACAATATTTAACCCTTCATTGCCATGTTGTAAATTAACTGAAGTAAACGTAATTGATGCATGCAGGCGTTGGCAGCATTTAAAATGGCATCTCTCTTTGTAGGTAAATGAAGCAAACATGGATTTCAATACGGAGAGCTGTACATCCCACTCAGTATGTGGATTGAACCTCTGGCAGGGAATGACCGTGAAAACTCCTAATTTTATTTTTTTTCAAAAAGTATTAGTGATCCACTATATACATATGAGACTAGAAATAGCCTTACAGGGATTGAATGTGGAGTAACAGATATAAATATGTTCATCCATAAATCAAGAGAATTAGCTTATAATAATTAAACCATATACAAAATTCCCCCAAAAAAGAAAGAAAGAAATCCCATCTAATTCATTTTAAAGGCTGTTGTGCATCCATCTATGGTCACGGCTAAATCTGTCATACTGCAACAAACAGTAGAACCACTAAATAAATCTATGGCTACTACTGCAAGAGGTTCATAAATGAGGGAGGAAGTATCATAATCTCTCATTACATCATTCATGGAGGTTATTGCAAAGACATAAACCACTGCTGCAGGAAATGACTTAATAACTGTCATAAATGTCAGTTAAACACTATTCACAACCGTAGCCTTCTTTTCCAATCGATAAATGTTGAAATGTTTTGGGTTTTTTCTTTCTTGCAGAATTGGGAAATGTCAGTTGAAAATGCTTAACAAAAGATTTCAGGCTTGAAGGATGCCATTGATGTCAGCTTACACATTGTAGACGGCAGATCAACTAGAATTTAAATGGTTGATTTTGAAGAATGATTTGTTTATGCTACATTTTGCAGCACATTCCAGTCTGTTCCAGATGGCCCTCTTTGAAGGTAAAAGATCTGCAAATCTGTGAACAATGGCACAGCGGATCAAACGCAAAATGTGCAGTCAAGAATATCAGGAGCTGTGATGAGTAAGCCTTTTATCCACATCTCAAGGAACCCCTCAAATAATTGTCCACCCATTGTTAGTTTTGAAACTCAAAATGCCCGTGATTCTTTTCCCATCCTGACTCAGTTGGTGCCCCCACAGAGGTCAGGATTTTGGTTATGTGCCTCAGTTGAAGAATTACCTAAAGCCATTTTATCAACTGGAACAGACTTGGTAGACCTCCCTCTCAGTTGTGTCCCAATTATCACAGTGAATCTTAGAGTGGGTATCCAAATGTCAAGAGTTCTCCATGTTACCTCTCCCACCTCTCCTTTGTGGAGGAGATTCGGTAATTAGTACCTGTGGGATGTGTCAGCGTGATCAGAGGCCGAGGGCTAAGCATGGCTCCTTCATAACAACGTTGTGTTGCATTGCTCCGACAGGGATTTTTGTTCGATAGAACCCCTGAATCAGACGTTACAGCGGTGTCAGCCATGTGCAGATATGGAGGCTGGGGAATCAGGTGTATCAAGGTCGGTCTTAGTGTTCTCACAGCCTTCAGCGTTGACTTCCCACAAGTGCTAAGACAGAAAAGCAAGTTTTGACTGGGTTTGTATTGATTCTGCAGCAGGTAACTGTGGAGGGAAACTAATCAGACATTGGTGATGAAGCTTACAATTATAGGAAAAGACGTTAAATTCAAAGTAAAAGTTTATGATGTTTTTCAGAAATGTTTTTTTATTGTAATAAGATTTTTTATTTTACAAATTTGCACTATGTGCTCTGTCATTTAAATTTAGATAAGTGTCTGACCCAATCATATCCAGCAATATGCGCTCGGTCAAGCCGGGCATATACTGTCCTATTTAAACCCGATTCGAGCCTGATAACGAGCCGCAGGACTGTCTGGCAGACTGCCGAGGTTCTTCCGGCGTCCGGTGTTTGTCGTTCAGTGTACGGGGGGTCAAGAGGGCCAAGCTTTCAGACAGCCATCGCCCGATCACATGGTTTTCTGTCAGGTCAAAAATTTGATTTGGTCGACTCAAGCATTACCTCCGTCGAAGCCGGGTCTTGACTTGATCGGCTGACGTCAACCCCTTTTTTGCTACTGGACTGTGCGAAGTAGCTATTAAGTGTCTGAGTTTCCATGGCGACACGACATGTCGTGTGGATAATAAATAATAAGTGGTTGTAAAGTAGAAAAGTTTGAACTTAATAATAATTAATTACCTGCTTGCACTTGTCTGTTTGTACGCTACTTGCAATAGTATATTAATATTAGTCTTATATTCTTTTACTATTATGATATATTCTCACATTCATATGTTGTTTTCTATATTGTTTTTTCCATTTCTTCTTCTTGTTTTTGAAGGAGAATCTGTAGCAAACTAATTTCCCCCCCCCCCCCCAGGGATCAATAAAGGGATTTCTATTTCTGATTTGATTCTGATTCTGATTCTGATTCTGAATTTACACTTTTTGGCGGTCCCCACTGCACTGCAAGGAAGAAAAAGAAAGATTCTCAGGCGTCAGATCGATGCTTGCTATCAAGTTAACACTCAATGCAGTCAGCTGTAGCTCGCTTACCTACAAATCTTTCTGCAAAGGGATTCGCCACACTGCCCACGTCTTCCTCGCCACCTACGAGTCCAGATACTTTAGCGCCTTTTTTTAAAAGACATTTCAGCACACTCGATAACAGAAATTATATAGACAGCTATTTTCTGTCTTGTTTGCATGTTGCTAGAAAAAAAAACTTTTTTCTGCCTCAGAGTTTCATACAAAAACTTTATTGATAATAGTCAATAGCGACAATAGGCTACAGGAGCCGACGGGTCGTATGCTGTGAGCACTCATGTCATGAGAGAGGATCTGACGGTACAGTGTGAGCAATTGTGAGCTACAGTGTGAATTGAAATCAAACAGCCATGCCTCTAAAATCTCACAGTGTAAGCCTAGGTTTAGAGTGTTGTTTAGCTGTTAACATCGCGTTGATTTTTACTCTAAATAACATGTATACCTTGCATGTATTTCAAATAAACTTTCACATGACTTTCAAGAACAGATTCCCATTTAGTCCTTTTATACATTGCTGAACGAGTGCAACCTTCTTCCACACACTTCAACATGTTTGGTCTCATGGAGCAGGAGTCCTTCTCCAGCTGGGAAACTCCACAGCAAAAACTCTGGTAAAGGAGACATTTCAGGGATGTTTGTGATGCTCAGGAAAAATTATTAAATGTTTTACAGCTGCTCCTTTCTTAGTTATAGCATATGTAAAAATGCTTTTTGGGTCTGTGCCAATTTCTAATGTTGCAGTTCTATGTGCAGCCAATATTTAAATCTGCATATAAGAACTTGTGATGCAAACAAACAGAATAGAAGAAGGATGCATCTGAAAGCACGGTTCGAATGGGAACTGCGGTTATTGGTGGATGTCACAGATATTCTGATGGTTGTTGGTTTTGGCCAGAGATAGTTCAGAAACAAGACAGCTCACTGGAAAATAATCTCCCCTGTCTGTGTTGCATGGGTTTCATCAGTGCTCAGCCTTTAGACTCACAGCAACTCCTCTTTTCATCTAACATGTAAAACCAATATGAACAATTCTATCAACCCCTGTCACATAAACAATGGATCCCCTTTTCTTAAGTCATATTTGTAACACTCTGATATCACTGTGGATTTTAAGATCACATGAGGAGAAGATTACCTCAGTGCAAGGCCTGTCTCTGTCTCAGCAATACAACCTCGCAAGATCTGGAGATCTGCACTACATACATAAGCTAGCAGCTAATTAGCTATTGGCACAGGTTATAATGGACCTTCTTTACGACTCATCCATTTTCAACATGGAAGCGAACTGTCTCATTATAGATAAAAACTCATAAGAGCATTTAAACAAGAAATAGACGATTCAGTAAAAAATCGGGGAATCCTAGTCGTTGTGTCATCGTTGCTTTGTATGACAGTTTAATGTGATTTTGGAACTGATGGCACTGAATGTGCTCATTTGCATGAAGTAGAGGTTGAAATTAAGACAAAGTAATTGGTTTGTCAACTTGCATGCCGTGTCTATCAAGCAATATATGGTTGGTTCTCCTGCTCTCCTAAGAAAAAAAAAGATGATCTGTTGACTTAACAGCTGTGTCCAGATCCAATTTGACCATTACAATGAAACAAAAAGAACCAGTATACTGAAACAACTGCGCCTCTCTCATTTTGTGTGTCCGAAGTGTGCGCCATAGAGGATCATTATGTCAACCTATCAAGGCAAGTGACCTTCTAACTCACCTTAACGTTGCCTACCTGTGTGGCCATGTAAATTTGTTCTTTTCACATTAGTTTTCAATCATGAGAAAAATGAGGAGAAAGAGAAAGTAAATGAACACAGATGAATGTTTACTATAGTAGATGATACGTGATAATTAGTCTGTCAGAAAGTCTAAGGGGCTCAGACTCTTCCAGGAAATTGAGATCGGGGGATGTTTATCCTGATTAGTGGCAAACTCCCCTTGGAGTCTGCACACTGGTGGTGGTGGTGGCTGATGACTCTGTTGTGACTGATGAATGATTAATCTGTGAAGGTGAGGCGATGATAGGGGGATGAATAGTGCACGTAACGACAGTATGAACAACATAGATCAAAGGAAGCATCAATTTTAACATTTTAAAAGCATATCACAAAGATGAAACATAAATTGAAAGGTGAGGATAAGAGGAAATAAAGACAGAGCATGCATGAGAAACTGAACCTTTAAGAAACCAAGGCCACACTTTACCCAGCGGTACATCATACACACTCAAAGAGTTTTTCATAATTTCTGACATTTTCTAAAAAATTTATAATTTTGTAGGGTAAATCATGTGCAACACAATGAGAAACAAGCAAGGACAGGATGTGTTCCCTGGTGACTCGAATGGATCTTCATCAGATTCCATTACCAGAGTGTTTAGGTTCTTCTTCAAACAATGTTACTGTGTAGAATAATAATTAGTTAGGTATTTATGTGTTGTTATATTTTGAACACACAAACACTTACATTTGCTTTCATTCTCGTCTGTTTCCAGCTCCTGTAAATAAATAAGAGATCAGGTAATAAACTCACAGAGGGAAGCTGTGGGAAATCGACTGATGGGGCAGCTCAGCTCACTGTCTCTGTTTGATATAAGAGCTATTCTATGCAAAAGCACTCCCCGCTCGTTTTTTCCCCTCTCCTCCCCCTTTGTCACTTAAAGAATGCTTGGTGCCTGTGGATTAATTAAAGTCTAAACATTAAATATTGATTGATGCATTATCAGTGGCTCACAGTCGCCTCCTCTCTGATTGATTTCCACTGTGATTTATTGTCATATTTGCAGAGTCATTTCACTTGATAACAAAGAGAAATTGCTTGAAACCTTAGTACCCCCACCATTCGCCCCCACGTTGACATCCTCGGTGGTACTTAGCCCTCCTCCCTCCACCCTCCTCCTCTTTTTTCTCTCATTCTCTGCTGTCTTTTCTATTCTTCTTCCTCATTTTCCTGACTTTCCCTCCTTCATCTTCACTGTCATCCACATACCGTTGAACAATAAGTCTGCACATCCAATGCAGAGTTGTTTGTAATGTGATGCAGCTGCACGGTCGTGTTGCTGCTCTGCCACGAGAGTGACAACGGAAAATGTGGAATAAATAAAAAATGAAAATGTTGAATTAACTCTTCAGTGAACATGGGCAGTTCAATTTAAACATTTGTTATTTGTAATCATCTGTCAAAGAAATGGACTCTGTTTGCTTTTAAAAAGGGGTAAAATATTTTTAGATAAACCATCATGGTACAATACATAAATAAAATAATCTACCCAAAAATATTCAATTGTGAGAAGTCATCGTAATTTTTAGAGTAAATAGAAATCAAAAGCAGAGCGGGGGACTTTCCTGTCACAGGTCGGCCCTCCAGTTGTCGCGCCATTTTCATATATCAAACATAATTTACGATTTTTCTCCCCAGCCGTCAACTGTGAACTCTATTAATTTGTAGGGGGGACGCCTGATTTATAGGCTTATGAGCCCATGTATCCACATCATCATTTGTTATCCAGATATTTGCTGCCAACTCCCTGGATGATGCCATCATCCCATTCTCCGTAGCTCATCCACCATGTGTGTGACGTCAAAAACATATGGAGAGGCATACATTGTTTCAGGATAAATATGTTTTTTTCACATATTGAAGGAAAAGTAAATATATCTATTTTCCCGTTAAAACTCTCCTGGCTTCTCTTGTGTGTTTGAGCAGCATCATGTCATTCTCTCTCAGATGGAGCGACTCTTTACCTTCCTGTTACTGTCTAATTAAGTTCTCTCTGCCATAATTTAGATGCTATTCTTATACCCGTAATGGGAGCACCCATTATTGAGCTGCCTCCGAGGAACTGTTCTTTGCATGCCACTTATTTACAATGAAGTGGAAACAGAAAAATGCCTTGTTTACCAACAGCTTATATTTTTAGAACTTCTACACAAATCAACTTATTTAAAAGACAGACAAATTGTGTTCTCCTGATGGAAATTGGATTATGAGATATATCACGATTTGGGTCTGTTTCACCTCTGTGTGTGTGTGTGTGTGTTTGTGTTTGTGTGTTTGTGTTTGTGTGTGTATGTGTGTGTGTGTGTTGTGTGTGAATCCATACTTCCATGTATAATAATAATAATAATACATTTAATTTATAATGCACTTTACATTTGGATCAAATCTCAAAGTGCTACAAAGCAAAAGCAGATAAAAGCATCAATAAAAAATAAAATAATAACTATATAAAATCATGACCAAAAGCATTAATGTTAATTAATGCTTTTGGTCATGTTGCTTGGTCTTATCATTAAATATTCTGTGGTCTTACATTTGAAGGCAGTGTTGAGATGAAGAATGCATGTGATGCGGGTCCCACTGTGTAAATTACATTATCACTCATGAGGGGACAGTGTGGGAAAAAGCATGTTCCAAAGTCAGGCGCCAAATGGAGATGTGAACACATGTGATCCGAGTATGGTCACTGACTTGTAGTGCTCTACTTCGAATGTTTTATTCTTAAGGTCTTTATTCTTTTATTCCTAAGCACTGTGGATTTCCTAAAAATATTCAGACTTTTTATTTTTAAACATTATTAGATTTTTTTTTTAGATTCTGTTTCAAAATTTCATCGCGGCTGTTCAATGTCATCATCTATACAGAACGTGGTGCTGAATCAAGACAGCCACGAGGGAAAGTATTCAATCAAGCCTAATTAACATGCTACTATTCCACAAAGTGCTTGAAGATCCGACTCGTGCGCTGAGTGTTTCCAAGCATGTTCACACACACTCTACAAGCCCATCTATTGTCTTGGAGCAGTTAATTAAGGTTAAATTTGCTAATTGTTCATTTGTATTTTTGCTATTGGCCTGTCATGATAAATCATTATGCGGTAATTCATCTGACTCCAGCGTACTTCATCTCTGTCATATAGGATCTTGTGGTGCAGCTGAAGATGAAATGTTCATTGTTAGCATCATCTGTCACACTGTGGGAGGAGAGCGATGACACACCTGTGATTTGCTTGAGCTCCACAATTTCTGGCCTCTTAACTCATGCAGCCTGCTCGACATGAACCGGCTTTTGATTAATATTTTCAATATCCTTCTTATGAGAAGCTGATAATCAGTCTCAATTGCAGATAGAGTAAGGTAAACTGGCCTTCATAGATGGAGGTAAATCCGCTGCTTGTTTAGGATTAACCCCCGATATCCGCTTGGATAGGATCCTTCCCCTCCAAAACCCCGAAAAGGATTGCAAAAAATATTACATTACAATGTGTTATAATAAAGTAATAATAATGTAAATATAATAATGTAGTGATATTACTTTACAATAAGGTCAAATAAATGTTTTTATGTATATTTAGCTATTCCAATTCTGTACTCATTACATTTAATTCATTTTATTAATGTTTATTTATTGCTTATAAGTTTGCAATAATTCATTCATTACTTTATGCTTTCTTAGGTTACGATCTCTATCATGAGTACCTAGTTGATGTTTACTCTTCACGTTAATGTTAGCTACCTTCTCTGAATTTGTATTCATTATTTATATCTTGGATGCACTGTTAATCTATTCCACTTAGATTACTTATCTCAATATGTAATCTGTTAAAAGCATAACTTTATGCTATCCTGCATTTAGCTAAAATTTTCTATAAAGCTCAGCAGGCTATTTCAATTATGTATTGTATACATTTAGCTAACCTTTTCTGTTTATTCGTACGGAAACATTTGTTCATTGTTTATTGCTCATGCTCGTGTTTTATTCATAGCCAGATGTAAAATGCATTAAGTTGACTATAGCTATTTTATGCCTGCTTGTTTACTAGTTTTCACTCTGTTGCACGCAGTTAAGTTATGTTAATGTGTTTTAACTCACTCTGGTCAAATCACACAGGCAGCTTTCTGTCTGTGGTAAATATAATAAAGGTCATCATCACAACGATTTGAGAGAGTTCCTCCCTAAAACAAAGATGTTGACTATTTTAAATCAAATCTATTCTTCAATTGAGTAATTCTAGTTTGGAAGCACAATTGTCCAGATCTAGATGTTGTTGCCGAAGCAAACAATGATTACATCATGTGGATTAACAGAAGCTTGCTTCCAAAGTATTGCTTACACAATCTAACATCACTATGTATCACTATTTTCTTTGTTCCCAGTCTAATGATATCTGGCCACCGCACTAGATAAAACTCAAAAGCTGCACACCATCCAGTATGTTGCTGAGTTTTCACCAAGGCCTCCTGTTAGATAAATAAAACCTCTGTGGTGAAGCAGCTCAATAGGCTCTCTCTCTCTTTCTCTCTCTTCTCCGCATTCTCTCCCTGCTGCGTGTATTTCCTTTGGCCTCCACCAATCGTCTTATTGATCCCAAATGAAACACTGAACTCATCAATACTGTCTTAATGCGAGTTTGTTGTTCATTCACTTGTCATTTAAATCACCCGGTTCAAGTCCTGCAAGCCATCCGTTTTCTGTCATACGCTGAGAGCAGCTCACCAGTTTGCTTTGTCATTTTGAGAGGAGTATGCAATTATGATGAGAACCTCCCGGAATTGGCTTTGTCAGTCCTGTAGTGCAGCGTGATCGTGTCTGCGAGAATCTTCTTTTTAATTATTATTATCTTTATTTTTTTTACCTTTTATCACATATTGACCCTTTTTTTCTAACCTGATGGCCTATTCTTACATCTTAAATGAGGTTTCATGAATGTCACAAATTAAGTCAAAGTGCAAGCCCATTGATTAGGCTGGTAATTAAGATGTAAATGCGGTTGTGGGCAAGTGAGCGATCGCACCTACGATAATAGAAGAGTGCTTTTAAAATCACAAAGGGGTCCAACTGCCATGCAGTGCACTGCCTTATCCTTATCAATGTTTGGAGTGATCTTCTCTTTAAAGCATGGGCTCCGCTCCTAACTCATGCTGCTTTCCTGGCGCTGTGTTGTCACACGCGGACACTGTGCTAAAACGTAACTCAATGATTGGTTGCTGTAGTTTGAGCCACCAGGTTAAACAAAGGACCAGTGGAAAATATTTCTGACTACATGAATGCAAAAATTTTAAGGAACTTGTCATGGTGACATATTCTCAACTCATGTTGACAGAACATAATGGTCCAAAAGCTCAGCAGGACCTTCAGCAGGTACAATGTAAAACATATGTAAGCGTGGATTGACCCGATATGAAGGAGAACTGAAGTCTCAGGAAAATTGACATGGTAAGTAAATTAAGCCTTCGTGATTAAATCTTGTATTGCATGGAAAAATCTATCAGCTAATAGCTTAGCACACTCACACACGCACACACACACACATATATATATATATATAAAGGTGCTCAACCATACAATTGAGCAGGACATTAAAGTGCTAATATGACTAAAGATTATTCAATGAAGTTCTACCAACAACTGTGTATTTGTGGCTTTGTTGAGAATCACAAGCATTGGCATGGTTGACACATTTTGTGTGGACAACAGATGTGAGTGTGGTGTGGATTTAGGTGGACCAGGCATGTGCAGCCGCTGGCAGTCTTTCAGAGTTTGGGCACTCACACATCAGTGTTAACAGTTTAGCTTCTGTGCCAGGTAGAGAATGAATGACACGGGGCAGGGTGGCACATCCGTGGAGATGTTTGTCCGGAGATGTCCCTCCCCTCTTGGTATTTACACTCACAGGGGCCACACTTGGCTGTTAGCAAGGGGAGAACTCTTGGAAAACAGCCGTCTCGGGAGAGCCAAGAATCTTACTGTGAATATTAAATAAAGACAGACAGAGAAAGAGAGGGGGGGTGGAGGGGGTGCAGTTATCTGGACCAAACAAAGCTGGGTTTCGAGAGGCCGGAGGACATAATAAGCACGGCTCTTTCACTGCACACCCAGGGCACTCTGGAAAAGTGGGGAGGCCGCTGAATGGGAAAGGAAGTAATAAAAAAAGCAAACTTCTTTGAAAATATTCCTGTGTGGGAGAGAGAAAGAGAGAGAAAGAGAGAGACAGAGAGTCTGCATGCATGCGCATTGAGTGTTTGTGTCCAGCGGTCTGAGTGATGAGTTTGTAAAGGTTACTACCTCTTGTAAAAAAAAAAATTCAACAGGAGATACCTGGCTCCGCTTGGTTCCCAGACAGACGGGAATATTAACTTGTGTAACATCACCATAGATGGTGGGTGGATCCAAAGGCCCTTTTGAAAAGGAAAGGACACCCCTGCCGTGTTGACAGTCAAGACGAGCCAGAGGTAGGAATCACAGTAAAAGGACCGAGGAATTAGGTGAGAGAGAATACGTGGGTTTATATGGGACACTTTTCTCCTATCCGAATTCAACCTTTCCGAATTGCGATGTCGGTCGCCTGTTTTGAAAAATCTTAGCCGTAGCATGGGCATGTGCAGATATAACCTAAACGATGAAATCTCTTTCGGAAAGGGGTGTTTACATGCTATTCAGAATTAGGCTGTCCATATAAACCCAACTGCTGACTGCCGTCGTCTTCTTCTTTCCTCTTCTCCTCCACAGCGGATATTCTGTCTCCGTTGAGGGAGACTGGCTGTCACCTGCATTAACGCATAAATCATTCAGATGTTACCGTGATATCTACAATTTTGGTTCAGCAATAAAAGAGATGGATTTGGTTGAAAGAGGAAGTGAGAGGGATGTAATGTGGGAGTGTAGACGGGAAAAGGAGAGACACACTGAAAGAATTCGGGAAGTCGTGGCAGTGCTGTAACTTCTGTGAGTTGAAACCCCCAAGGTGGTCTTTTGGTTAGTCATCAAGAGCCCGACGTCTCTGACGTCCTGCATCCGACTAGACTTCCACAAGTGGGGTAAATAAAGAATGACAAGCCCCACCTCCCCCCGTTTCATCCCCTGGCAGGTCTCACCCCTCCTGTCCTCCCCCCAGTGCCGACATTGTGTACAACAATACAACTTTAACTAAATAATGTCTCATCCTACCCCCCCACTTTTTTTTTAAAGACCTGCCTATTTTTGCAACACAAGATCATTTTTTTATCATGGTTAGCTAAATTACACAGTATACAGAAACAGACAGGAGCTCAGGGCCTCTCCCCGACATGCGCACACGCACACATAAACATACATTTAGTGCTGTCTCTTGTGTGGTCACAGGGAGCTAAAGAACACATGCAAACACATGAGAGGACCTCACATTGAGCCTGCAGCACTGTTCTCTCCAACAGATTGCTGATTTTTAACCACCAAAACCTCAGCGCAGTCTAATGTGTGTTTGTGCTTGTTTAAAGAGCAATTAAGCGCAGAGAGGCGTCATATTTAGCGCTGCTTTCGTTTTGGAAATATGAAGGAAGCAGCGGGAAAATTCAATTGGCCGCTTGATGAATTACGTTCAGAATGGTCAGACACCAAATTACTACTGTTTATGAGTGAAATCAACCTGTTTTAGATAATCCATCAACAGAGGCTGCAAGATGAAACTTCACTTTGGGAAAAAAAAAAGTTCCTGTTTGAAAATGTGACAGGAAATGAATGGCATTAAAGAAGAATTGATTCAAACGCGCAGAAAAAAAGCTGAAGAAGTGATAACATCCTGCATACCAGTTACTGCAGCACCCCTTCAAGGTGCCACAGCGATTCTATAGGAGTGCCACGGCAGCTCCACCTGGCCGCCACTTCCTCCCTACCTCTAGCTCTAGGCGGGTCAGGGACAAGCTGGAGATCAATAGCTTACGTTTGCCCACAGCAGCCTCATTTCTCAGCCGGGACACTGATGCTAACTATCAATAGTAATAAGGGGCTGTCTCAGACGCAGTTAACTGCTGGCCAACCAGCAAAGCTGTCTGGCGGCACTTGATAAACATCTTGTGCCCAGAGTCCCTGTGAATAAACCATTTGATGTGTTTCAACTTTGGGGGCGTACTTACATTAAGAATGTGTGTGTGCATTTGTTGTTATGTTTTACGCGGCGTGTCTATATGCTCTGTGGTTACCTGCATGCTGCTTCCTTGCGTATTTAGACTCCTCTCCTAAAAGCTTGCTTCTGGGCTGACTACGCAGACAGCACATGTGTGCATCCTGTACGCTCTGGGTTTACAAGCATGTGGAGCGCTCTAATAAAATGTTTGTTTCTGTTTTTTCATATTAATACACCAGTGTCTGGTATGAGTGGTATTTTTTTATTCATGCAAATTAGCTGATAACCGGATGTAATCGACTCAATTTTCATCCCAAAAATGTGGAAAAGAAAAGAGAGAAATGGTTGTACGTTAAACATAATATTGCTCACATAATTCAAATTTTAGATATTTACTCTACAATTATTAACACAGACTCAGTTTGCATGTCGTATGTTTCGTCATTTCAAATGATGACCAAATATTTGTGAACATACACACAGCTTGTGGTATGTAGTTTTCCGTTCCACCAGCGAGGACAGGGCACTGCCGACCACCTCGCCTCTCTCCCAAAAGACTCTCAGTCAGGGATCCATTTGCGCACATCTCGTAACACTTGTGTACTTGTACCTGGGTAGCTGATACACACCGTGGCGTGGAGTCGCAGTGCTAGGGAGAACATGCATACATATAGACACATCCCATGCAGCAGACACGGGTTGTGTGACAGGCCGGTGACCTCTAGCAACTCTGAGACACTCTGGACTGTTTGCTTGTTTTCCCTCAAACAAGCCGGCATTGAAAGGGGTGGGGGGGTGGGGGGGTGTCTGTAACTGCAACTGAGATAATGTAAAAACAAACATGGTCCATTGATATTGGGTGATGCTACAGGAAGTTGTCAGGGGGCACAAAGGGAGGGAGATAATCTGTGGGATAAGTGGTAGCAGGGCTGCTGGAGGACAATAGAAAGGGTTTGATCTCTTAATTAATGGAGGCTATTCTCCACTGCTGCAGATACTGAATTTTAATGCAGCCCATTTTTCAAATGGGTTTCTTCTGGTGCAACACTGAGCTAAACTAAATGCTGCATTTTGACCATCTCCAGTATAAAGTCATTTCAGTTTATGCCCCAAATACAGTTTTTGCAGTGCTTTATAATTCTTATAATAATTTAAATGACAGTCCTCTAAAAATGTGTATTGTAGATTTGAATACAGGAAGTGTAATAAATGATATGATATCTGGAATATGGTGAGATTATTTTAACTTTTTCTAGTTTGAGAATTTAAGCAAAGCAGCCCAGCCCCACCGCCGTGACGGTGTGCGTGTGTAAGTTGATACCAGGAAAAAGTGGACCTATTTCTTTATTTCTTTGAGCATGAGGCCAGCTTACAACAATCCCTTTAATCAAGCTCCTAATCCTTCTGCAAGACGTCAGCATGCCATTAATAAGGCCATGCACTTCATGATGGTTGTTATTGGAAAGATGACAGTCACAGCATCCAGAATAGGGCAAAGCATTGCAGGAATTTTCATTTTTATCTGCCATAAACTAAATTGGTTGAACAGTTGGTAATTAGATAACACGTAAAAAACTGCTGGCATCATTTTCCGACTGTGTTTTAGCTCAAATATGACATCTTTCGTCAATGTACAGCCACAAGTATGAATGAGGAGTTTGTATCAAAGGGCCTTGAAATAATACAGGTGTGTATGAGCAGCAGCAGCGATGTGGATTAGTCATCCACTTGTGTTAACACACTGGAGTCGTGAGACCCTCATAAACCCTAAGCCCCTATAAGTTTCTTCCTCGTCTTCCACGATCACACACAGACACAGACAGAGAGAAACACACGTGCAGCTGACCCAGATGAAGGCCTGATCCAGCTCGTTGTAATTCTTCAAGCATTGCAGCGAGCAGGGAGCAGGAGCGTGAATAGAAACTCACCACGTGTTGAATGCGGTGTCACACAGAAACGGGGCTTTCTTACGAACGCGGTGATCAGTAACAGCGCACTGATTCTCTGCACTAACTATCGCATTATGCGGCCAAACGCGCAGCTTTTCTGAGCTACCTGATCAATCATGGGATGTCAGTGATAATAGTGAATGATGGCATCAGGACCTGCTGTGATATGTGGCGCACAGCATTGATTGCGCTGACGACTGCGCACCTTTCATGCCGCAGACGCTTCTGTCATTTTCCCCTGCAGAGAAAAAAAAGTCACTCATGATTAAATTAATAAATAGCGTCTCATTATATGTGCGGCTTTTTAATAGGGTCAATTAGATCTTTCATTGTCTATAAAAAATAAATATTTATATTTAGATGTAATTTTTTTTTTTTTTTTTGATATCAGTGGAATAACAATTAATTTGAATTTGAATGATTTTTTTTTTAAATCAAAATGGAACCCCTCCAACCAATGTATTATAAATTATGTTATGGATATTATTATTATTTTATAATCAACAAGTCATCCAGCCACACGCACCCGATCGGCAAAAATGATAAATAACTGAGTTACAATTCTAAAACTTTGCGTTCACATTGACTCATATCCTGTGGATTCCCAAACTGTGTCCCTGTGTGTCATCCAGCTCAGGATTGTTAACACTGTATCCTCACCGTCCCGAGTGAATCCCATTTAAAACGTCTCCCGCTCGGCTGGGCTGCAAATCACCCTGTTTACAATATCACACCAACACTCACATCAATTAACTGGCCATTGATTTTCCCGCCCTGGACATTACAATATTGCAGAGCCCCTTTCCCTTTTTCCTCTCCTAGCAGTTTCAAGCTGGGTGCACATAATTGCACGGGGCTTTCTAACGGTTCACACACACACAACACACACGACCCCCTATTAATGAGCATTTGTTGATTTTGCATATATATATATATATATATATATATATATATATATATATATATATATATATATATATATATATATATATATATATATATATATATATATATATAATATATATATATATATATATATATATATATATATATATATATATTGCCATTAGTTCTATTTGATGTTTGCCATACTCCTTCTTCCTTTTTTTTCCATGAATAAGTAAATAGTGAGGCTAGTCGAACCTAAAAGATAGCTGACATAAGAGAGGACCAGATCCATCTAGCCTGCAGCCGCTCTTTAAATATTCAGTGAAAAATAATGGCATCCTAGGCATCACCTATAGTAACGTTATTATCTTCATTTCTCAAAATCAGCCCGGCTGAGAGCTTCGTTTATCTTTTTCGCGTAATAAATCTACTCGACTCTGCGCTCACGTGGAGCTCCTGTGGGACCTCTTGCCCTCTTAGAAACATCCCCACTGAAGGCGCACGCATTTAAATGCGTTATTTATTTCATATATATATTTGTATTATCATTATGAAGTTATAATAATAATAACAATAATAATAACAACAATAATACCAATAATGATAAAAAATAAATTAAAAAAAAGTCAATGGAGTGTGTTATATGACTTGGTTTGAGAGGTTATATTTTCACTTTTGTCTGACTTAAAAAACATTTGTAAGACATTAAAAGGCAATAAAGGTCTATAAACAGTCATCGTTGATGAAGATATTATATGTAGTCCTCCAGAATTTTACGAAAAGAATAATCCCACAGGACGGTCACGGTTTAAACACAAATCGTTGAAGTTTTTTTTTTCTCCTTAATAATTAAATTATTTTAGTGAAATGTAACTGCATCCATGGCACCAAATTGTGAAATAAGCATTAGTTTAAGAATACACGCTTGGAGATATAAAGTTAAGATCTTTATTCTTCTCTTTTTAAATGACCAGGCTTGTATCTGCTGCCTTCACCGCTGATCATCCCGTTGCGCTCAGCGTTCGGATACGCCGTGCGCAACCAGGGAGTGACAGAGCGTGTGTGTGAGAGAGAGAAACATAGAGAGAGAGAGAGCGAGAGAGAGAGGGGAGGGGCAGGAGATGGAGGAGGTGGAGGTGAATGGCAGCATGACTGAATAACCTGGCAACCAATCAGATTCTCGATGGGCCGGGCTCCGCATTTGTCCCAGCGCTCCACGGGCCTGCAAAGTTTGTTTATTCGCGGAATGCAGTGTGTGATGAAAACGTGTTAGTAAGTAAACCCCCTATTGACTAATAATAATCAAATGAAACTGATTGGGACGCCGGGACGCAGTGTGGACTTTTTGGAACGCGTACCGGTGCCGTTTACGCACGGAACATGCTCGAGCGACACTTGGTTTCAGCACACCGGGAGCCACGAGTGAAACTCTCCGCAGAGTAGGTGTCGTTGTATGTGTCCAACACAACAAGAGCTGAATTGCAAGCATATTAATGCAGGAGCGGAGGACGGACTACGGAGGCGCAGAGAGGAGAAAGTTGGTGGGAGATCACGGAGGTCTGAGCGTCCGGTCAATCCACATCTCCAGAAGAGGAAAAAAGAAAAGAATAAGTCTGATCGCTGCTTTATCGATGTGAGAGATTGAAAGATAGTGTCGCAGAGACGATGACATCCCCCTGTAGTCAAGATAAGCTCTGACTTGGCTAAAAGAAGGGGTTAAACCGTGTCTAAAAGGAGTTTGGAAAAGCCAGCCTTTCTCCCCTGTACGGATCAACTCATTGGGTGGGAGCAGAGAGAGAGACAAGAGTCCCCAGCAAATCAGAAGCTAATTGATTAAAGAGACTTGGTTTGAATAGGAGGGGGGCTGGCGAGTTGCCAATCGCCTTTCAAAGAAGCCCCCCCGTATGATTAATCACAGAGCATTATTGATAATCATAACGGGGCACATGCGCGGTGGATGGGCCCGATTTACGTAATTTTTGAGAAGGTTTTGTAGTCATTTTTTATTCTTTGCCTGCTGATGTGCCAGCCAGCATGTCGCGGAGGAAACAAGCGAAGCCGCAACACTTCCAATCCGACCCTCATCTGCCCTTATCGGAGCACAATGGTGAGTCCAGCTAATCTACCGCTCCTTCTAGCCAGCCTTCGTCCCCAGTGCACTTTTTTTTGGGAGTCTTTTGTCGCCCACCATAGTTAAAGTAACACTTTGTGTTGGACCTTGAACCAAGTCTTTCGGGGTTTTCTTTGTAAATTCCAGCGTCTTGGTGATGAAAGTCAGTGCCACTTTTCACACAGTTCCGGATTTACTGAAATTTACTTCATAGCTCAAAGTGGAATAAATACTTTTCCTTATTTTCATGTACATTATCTGAAAAACAAAAAGAGAATAATTCGTCGCGAAAATAACAAAGTAGGCATCATATCGCGTTTCTCAGTTTATATTCGAAAAGTTTTCAAAACTTTAAATTCCAGCTGAAGCTTCGGATCGTGTTTTAAAATTAAAATAAAAAACTGAGCAAAAGAGGAGCCGGTTTATTTTCCGGTCCTCTCCGCCGCTTCCACGCGCTCAGCAGCCGTTTTCGGTGCGCCGGGATGGACCACCCTGCCTCTCCAACTTTTTTCTAAGGTGGTGTCCGCAGAAATCCTCCTGTCCTTTCTGCGTGTTTCCGTTCTGCGTTGCAAAAATGAGAAAATTAGTCTCAGTGTGTCATTGCTGATTTGTGCACCGGGGCGCTTTATTCCCTGAAAAGCTTTGAATAGCGCTGATTTCCGCAAACCCCCGAAAATATCCGCTCCGTTTTCTCATCGTTTGGACTTTTATTCAAACAGTAGCAGAGAAAAAGTCTCACTCCGACTCACACAAGATATCTGCTTTACTAGGAAATAAATGATAGGCCACTAGTCCTCAACGGGAAACAACATAAATAAGTAGCCTTGTTAATTATATTTTACTTTTACGTATTTAGTTAAGTCTATACGGCCTGTTGGGAAAAAAATGTAAATATGATAGTGATTTGTTCCCATAAAAAATTATCCATTCGTTTTAAATATTTTGCTATTACTCATATGTGAATATTGTTTAAAAAAGAGCCAAAAACATCAGATGTCAGAAATATGTATAAGTTGCAATTCCTTGTGAATTATCGTAAATGTTTGAGAGTAAAAAATAAACCAAAAGCAAACTTGAACAAAACTACAGAATGATCAGCTGGGAGGGTTAATAGATTTCGTAACAGGACGTTGCGTTGTCTGTGTTTTTTTGACCGACTTTTGAACTTTTCCTTGAAAAATAATCATCAGCAAGTAAATAGTAAGGCAACGAATTATTTAATTTTAAGTAGATTTAATATGTTATCTAAATTTAAATACAGTCTTCGGCTTGTGTTGTATGATCGAATTTTTATGCTCAAAATTTCTGTTTTTCTATTTATCTATTTTCAATATTGTTATTGCAGATTTCTCAACAAAAAAAAAAAAGAAATAAAGTAAAGGGAAAAAGGCATGGTATCGCTAAAACACCCTGAGAAAACGACAAATTACTTTTGGTGTTGGCCAGACCTGTTGGACAAGGCCTCTAAATTTAATATATGCAATGCACTCAACGCCACATTGTGTTTAGTAGCCAACTGGCTGAAAAGCATGTGCAGGTAATTTGAAAGAAACACTTGCTTCTTTCATGAGAAAGCTATAGAAGAAGTATTTGCAGCCCATTTCACATGATTTTGCATTTGATTAATGCAAAACCTGGTTACTTCCTGAGCGCTGCATTTTCCTTAAAATCTAATTAACTTAATGAAGAGTTACTTTTGTCTCTGACCCCAGTCAACTGCAGAAAACAACATTTCTAGATTATGCCTAATACGGTGCAGCATGTTCAAACTCAAAAAGCAGTCTCGTATGTGTGATTGTGTGGCTATGGATGTGTTGTCTGTAGGTTTTTGGATTATTTAGCTGGGACAGAGCTCCTATCAGATGTGCTGATGTGTACCTATAGAGTTTTGGAGGCTGGAAGTCTAAAGTCATTGTATTCATAGTTAAATATCAATGATGCTGAGGGCTGTAGTTTCTGGGAGGTCATGGTGAGAGCCACAAAGGGTGGGATGTTGAGCTGTTTTAACCTTTGCCAGTGTCACTCTGTGTGGAGGTGATGAGAGTTCAATGCCCAGTGTGTTCCTCTCTACCTCGCCATTGACCCTGCTGATCAGATCTGCAGGACACCCAACAAGGCCTTTGCTTTTTTATTTAAGTATGGGTGTAAGTGTGCGGCATTATCAATGTCGTGGCCATCCCCCTTTGCCCTATCAGCATGGCCCCCCTAGAGGGCAGATTGGCAGGGCAGCCCACTTTGCACTGTTGTTCCCCTTCAAACAGAGAGAGCAGTCACTTGTCATTTTGCCAGTGTTTATCTGGTGTGAGTCTAGGTATAGCCTGAAGGACTCGCTTTTCCTTTCTCCCTCCCCTTAAGCTTTAAGAATGTCACCGAGGCAGAGCTTCTTAAATTTGAGTTTTGTCCTGGACCACGGCAGCTTTTAGTGGGACCCCATCTAGTGTTCATTGGAATGAGTCCTGTGGGCCGGAGACGATGAGAGCAGAAACCCTCCTGAAGTTACAAGTGGCAAGAAGCTCACAGAGGCCCCCTGCGAAAAAATAATGTAGGATCTTTCAAAGCTCTCTGTCAACTTTTTTTTTTATTGACAATTCCAAACTTTCTTGTCTCTCATTTTCTGTCATTGGTCAATCTGTTACAGAGATTCTTTTATCTCTCCTCAGGCCCTTTAGCCATGCGCTTTGCTTACATTATGCTTTTGATTGACATTCCATGGAAGTTGTACAGACTCCATCTTTCTCCCAGCTTGACTTTATCTTCATTTTAATTTAAAGTTAATCCTTGCTATTAGGGGAATTAAGCCTAATGCTCGCATCTGCGTTGTTTGCTATCCTACTCTTATGTTAGCTGTGGATTTGTAGTCATGCACTGATTTAGTTTTGATCCATTATTGTTGCCGCCTAAATTTTACAGTGTTGTTCAAGGAGCAGGGTCATATATTAAAAATGAATCATACGTCTCACTGCTGAAATGCAGTAGTATTATCTCTTCTTTCACATTCCAAACTCAACATATAGTTAGTGAGGAGGAGAATATTCACTGCTGTTTTACAAAACTTTGACGAAAATGTTTCGCTTCTGTTCCTTAATTATTGGAATATAATGTACAAATAATGCTGGGAATAAATTAAATACTGCAAAAAAATTTTTTTTTCCATGTTAAGTTTTTTCTTTAAATTTTTTTTGTTGTTTTAATTTTTTACTTTTGAAAGCTATAGTACTAAAAATTTGTAATGCATATAATTTTGTCATCTTTCTTAGAAAATCATTACGCTTTAAAGAAGCACAATTTGGACCTTTCTAAACTAGTTTTAGATCTGAAATGGCTGCGGGAATTTCACCGTATCCCATTGTTGCTCTAATATATCTTGTGGATAATGTATTATTTCTTCCTGGTGTGACTTGAGCATACAGATATATACAGGTAAACACACACACACACACACACACACACACACACACACACACACACACACACACACACACACACACACACACAGATATTTACTACATTTATTAATTCTGTTGCTTCCAGAAGTTTGTGCACATAGGTTTGTCTTTCTTTTTTGTATGAGAGAAGGTGTTAATTTAACCAGCACATTTCTCACTCGGTAAATCAAACACGTTTTAGTTTTTTTTGTTTTTTCAAAATTAACACTTGTGGTGTAAGTAGACGGGTGAGTAGAAAGGCAGGATTTATCATGAAAAGTCATCATCAAAGTTGAGTCTGCTCTGTGTGCCCGGTTTGGTGGTGTGAGGGCCATGGTTTACTGTCATGGCAACTTTGTGCTATCTGATGTCTCTGAGCAGAGAAACATTGAGGGAGATAATCCTTGAATTAAACAGGATCTGCTTTGAGTTGACTTAGATGAGCAGGGCCAGGCTGTGCCGACGATCCCCGCCGCTCCCATGCTGCGCGAACAATGGGAAGGCATCCTGTCTCTCTGTGGGGCAGGGCTGCACTTCTCTGGGTTTCATTTGCAAATGAATTCTTGGCCCTGATGAAAGTGTTGAGGGGCCAGAGCCACAATGAAAGGGATTCATAGAAAAATGCAATTTGTAAATCAACTTGTATGTTAAACAGCAAGATTTTAGTGTGACAAAGAGGTGAAAGAATAAGTAAAGCCTGGAGCACAGAAGTGGCTCTGGGGGGCAGGTTGTCGCCTTGCTTTTCTTTCTCAGACTCACCCTGTTTTTATTTTTATTTTTTTCACAAAAACCCGTTTTGCTTTTTAAAGGCTATTATTGTTTTTGGAATATTCGTCTCAATACGAACCGAAGTTGTTTTGCCTGTTTGCCTGTTGTTTGAGCTGATGTGTCAAGTTTCTCAGTTTTGGCCATGGGCATTCTGATGTACCACTCAGTTTTTACTAAGTTACATATTCTAACAACTGTTTCTTCCATTTCCTTTCCTCTAAAATAATTTGCTGATGAGTGCCCTTTTTATGGCCCGGGTCAATAGTTTATTCCTACTTTCATATTTCACATTCTGTTTTTTTCTCTCTCTTTTTTTATTTATTTATTGACATTGTAGTGTGTGCGTAAACTGACTTTGATGTCACTGGCTCGGTTCATGCCTCGCTGTGACTGCAGTTGAAGGAGATACAAATTAGTTTATTGACATAGATAACCCGTCCAGGATGCCCATAGTTGGCTGAAAATGAGCAAAGTTGACAGCAATTTTAAAGTCTAATAAGTCCTTCAAATGCTTGATTTATGCCGAGTGGACAAGTAGACTTTGAAGGGCATGGAATATTGGAAATCAATGCCTTTCTATGAAAGTTCATTAAGACCCAATGTCTTCGCCTCACTATATTTTGATGGATTATCTGGAGAAAATGATTACTTTTGGTTGGGCTGATGAGGCCCAGATGTACATCTTCAAAGATCACTTTTCAGCAATATTTGAGTAGTTCCCATTGATTTTGTATCCTCTTATCATGTTTCAGAGAATGCTGCATTGAATAAGACCTTTTCTCATTTCTGTTGGCTTATTGTTGCCTTTCGATCATTGTTTGCGTGAGCACGTCAAGGGGATAAGTGTAAAACTGATTAACTTAAGATTAACAACAATGGAATTTGAGGAGATAAAGCTGGTTCTTCAGCTGCAAAACATTTGTAATCACTAATCCTCTGGTTCCTCTTTTTCAGGGGACACAGAACTTTGCTCAGAGGACCCCCCCTGCATGGAGTCAGATGCCCACGTCTGTAGCAGATGTTGTGCTGAATTCTTTGAACTATCAGTTCTTGAGGAACACCAGAAGAATTGCACTAAGAATCAGTTAGTTCTGATAGTGAATGAAAATCCTGCCTCCCCCGCCGGTACCTATTCGCCTGGGTCACCTCCCCATAATCCTGACGACCAGATGAATGACGTCGCTAATAACACTGATCAAACAGAGTGCGGTGACCTTCTGGAGACAAACACTGTCGAAAAAGACAAATACATGGACATGGACATGGACATGGACATTTCTGAAATGAGCAGTGGTCATGAAGAGGAAGGCAGTCATACCGAGACCGGGAGCACCATGAACACAGTTAGCAGCCATGGTGGTAGGAGCACCTCAGGCCCTGCAGTAGGTGCTTCAGCTGTCTCTGCCCCCTTTCCTCAGCTCAGTAACCTGACTGACCTGGGGAACTTCTCCATGATTAACAGCAATGTCATAATTGAAAATCTGCAGAGCACCAAAGTAGCTGTAGCTCAATTCTCCCAGGAGACCCGTTCCACTGGGGGCCCCAGGGTTGCAGTCCCTGCCCTCATGGAGCAGCTCCTGGGCCTGCAACAGCAGCAGATCCACCAGCTGCAACTTATTGAGCAGATTCGCCATCAGATATTGCTACTAGCGTCCCAGTCCCCAGAAATGCAGGTGCCCCCTACTTCTGCTCCAGGCATGATGGGGCCCGCTGCCAGCCCACTGACCACACTCAGCTCACATCTCTCCCAACAGCTGGCTGCTGCCGCAGGCCTAGCACAGAACCTTGCTAGTCAGTCAGCCAGTATTAGCAGCCTGAAGCAGCTGGCTGCAGCGGCACAGCTACCTCAGTCCAACTCAAACAGCAGTCAGACATCTCAGAGCATCAGCACACTGGGACCATCAGCAGGCAATGCCCAGTCCACTGACAAGAGGCAGAACCACATGAGTAGCCTCCACTCTCAGCTCAGCAACTCCTCATTAACTAAGTCATCACCACCAGCATTTGGAATGCGTAGCTTGTTAAGCTCTGCAGTGAATCCCCTTCTACCTCAGCCCCCACCTGGAAGCCCCTTGTTCGCCAGCTCCCTGCCCAGTGTTGGCACCAGTGTAGAGGACCTCAACTCTTTAGCAGCTTTGGCCCAGCGGACAAAAGGCAAGCCACCAAATGTTACTTCATTTGAACAAAAGAGCAGCTCTGATGATACTTTCTTCAAGCATAAGTGCAGGTTTTGCGGCAAGGTGTTTGGGAGTGACAGTGCCTTGCAAATCCATCTGCGCTCTCACACTGGCGAGAGACCTTACAAGTGTAATATCTGTGGCAACCGCTTCTCCACACGTGGTAACCTGAAGGTACATTTCCAGCGACATAAAGAAAAATACCCACACATCCAGATGAACCCTTACCCTGTTCCTGAGCATTTAGATAACATACCAACAAGCACTGGTATTCCATATGGCATGTCTATGCCCCCTGAGAAACCTGTCACCAGCTGGCTGGACAGCAAACCGGTTTTGCCCACTCTCACCTCTTCAGTTGGCATGTTGTTGCCACCAACCATGCCCAGCGTGCCGCATTTCATTAAAAAAGAAGACCATTCGATAGCCATAACTAGCCCTTCCGTTACTACAAAGAGTGACTCCTTTGCTGCTGAGCCTTCCGCTAGAAGTTATAGTGATGGAGTGTCTGAAGAGGGTGAAGGTGCAACTCTCCCTACCTCAAATGGGAAAAACGAAGAAGTCACCCACTCCTTGATAACAAATGTGAGCTCAGCTTCAGAGACCAGTGTCGAATACACAACATCTTATAGCCCACCCCTGATGACCAACCCACTCATGCCTCTTATGTCGGATCAGTTTAAGGCCAAGTTTCCCTTTGGTGGTATCCTCGATCCTCTCCAAGGGTCAGAGACATCCAAATTACAGCAGCTCGTGGAGAACATTGACAGGAAAGTGACAGACCCAAATGAGTGTGTCATCTGCCACCGGGTGCTGAGCTGTCAAAGTGCCCTGAAAATGCACTATCGCACTCACACTGGGGAGAGGCCATTTAAGTGTAAAGTCTGTGGCAGGGCATTTACCACTAAGGGAAATCTTAAGACCCACTACAGTGTTCACAGGGCCATGCCTCCTCTTAGAGTCCAACATTCCTGCCCTATATGTCAGAAAAAGTTCACAAATGCTGTTGTTCTTCAGCAACATATTCGCATGCACATGGGCGGGCAGATTCCCAACACCCCTCTGCCGGATAGTTACCCAGAGTCCATGGTCTCCGACACTGGCTCATATGATGAGAGAAACTTTGATGATTTGGATAACTTCTCTGATGACAACATGGAAGGAATGGAGGAGGGCCCAGATAGCAGTGTACCAGACACACCCTTGTCAGCTGATGTCTCCCATGACAGTCTATGTAACTCACCAGCTCTTGCTGAAATATCTTGCCAGGAGGAACAAGAGATACATGGCCAACAGAATAATCACAATATTGTAATGCAAGAGATACAAATGAAGGCTATGGCAAATGGCTTAATTGATGGGGATTGCCTCACCAATGACTCCTCGTCTCTGGGAGGGGATGTTGAAAGCCAAAGTGCTGGGAGTCCAGCTGTGTCAGAATCTACCTCCTCCATGCAGGCGCCATCTCCCACCAGCTTGCAGCAGAAACCACAAAAATCTCCTAACCTCGAAGAAAGGCACCATAGGGCCTTCTCCTTTGAGCATACCAGCGCAGGCCTCTTGCACTCTCACCCCTCCAACATTGGAGCCCTGGACCTGACATCTGTCAATGCCTCGAAAGAACCTGCAGGCATGTTATTCGCATTCCGTGATCGTAACATCATCAAGAACACATCATGTGACATCTGTGGGAAGACTTTTGCTTGTCAGAGTGCCTTGGACATTCACTACCGAAGCCATACCAAAGAACGGCCATTTATTTGCACGGCCTGTAACAGAGGTTTCTCCACCAAGGGCAACCTCAAGCAGCACATGCTGACCCATCAAATGAGAGACTTGCCGTCACAGCTCTTTGAGCCCTCCAATACCAGCCTGTCCTCAAGTCCGACCCCTTCCCTCCTCTCTGTAGGCTCTCTTAACAAACCAGAGATCAATGGCTTCCTCCATGGCTTCCACCAAGAGATCAAGGACACACACCCTGGCTTAGTGCCATCATCTGGGTCCACTTCCCCTGTGCTTTCTGCTGCTCAACCACGTAGGACACCCAAGCAACACTTTTGCAACACCTGTGGGAAGTGTTTCTCCTCCTCCAGTGCTCTCCAGATCCACGAGCGTACCCATACAGGGGAAAAACCCTTCGCCTGCAGTATCTGTGGTAGAGCTTTTACCACCAAAGGAAACCTCAAGGTAAATGTCGAAGCATTAGAAAACTTTTGGTCTCCTAAAAGTGTGCGTGAGTATGTTTGTGAAAAATGAGTCTCCGGGCTACAATTAAGTTTTACACGGCATGTCAGTGCCCTGTGAATCCAGAGATGGTAATGTTGTACAATTAGTTGATGACAAAGCTCTCAGAACAAAAACATACCAGTGGAAAGTCTGAATCACACTACTAATATGGTTATAGGTTCGAGAGTCTGGAATGTAATCAGCTGTTTAATCACCCAACTAATTAATTCTGACAGGAAATCCTTATTATTATGAAGTTTTAAATATTGGGATAATTAAACGACTGAAAATGATATAGTCTATGATGGGAGTTTCTGATATAAATTACGTTTAAAAACATATTTTGATTATTGTAGTTTAAATTAGAGAGTAGAGAAATCTGAACATTTTGTTTGTTTCTCCTCTAAAGCAAACTCATAAAAGCCACAGAATCTTTTTTTCATAAGTTGCACATAAAATATTGAAACTAAATTATTTGAATGTGTTCAAGGATTGTGAAACATAAAAAAAATATTGCCTTTGTCATAATGAAGCTGTGGTGAAATGTTACATGCAGTACTGGCCAGCCCAATGAAAATGGACAGCTTAATTTTGCCACACATCCCAGGGTCTGTTTGTGACACTAGATTATTATAAATGTATAAAACTAAGGTTTTGATTAAACACCATGTGTCAGTCTTGCCAAAATTGAGTGTTTACACCACGTTGGTATCTCTCACAGCAAACGGTCTGCTGCACACTGGGTGTGAAGCTATTTTAATTTGGAGCTGAGCATTATTATTTTTTTTTCCATTGCATCATCTCTTGTGCAGCTTTTGTGGCCAAGTTTGTAAACATCACTAATTCTCATCCCTCTCATTGCTCTGTCCCCCTCTCTCTCTCACACACACACACTATAGGTTCACATGGGCACACACATGTGGAACAGCGCTCCCGCCAGACGCGGCCGCAGGCTCTCTGTGGATGGGCCAATGGCGTTCCTGGGTACCAACCCTGTAAAGTTTCCGGAGATCTTCCAGAAGGACATGGTATCAAGGACAAGCAATGGGGACCCTGCCAGTTTCTGGAACCAGTACGCCGCAGCCTTCTCCAATGGCCTGGCAATGAAGACAAATGAAATTTCTGTCATCCAGAATGGCGGCATCCCACCCATCTCAGGTGGTATGGGGAACGGGGGTAGCTCCCCCATCGGTGGCCTGACGGGCAGCCTAGACAAGTTACACAGCATGGAGCCCAACGCCGCTCTTGCTGGTTTGGAGAAAATGGCCAACACGGAGAACGGGGCCCACTTCAGATTCACACGCTTCATGGAGGACAACAAAGAAATAGTCACCAGTTAGACAGTACGTCTTCAGTTGCCCTCAGACAAATGAAGATGCCTGACGGCATATTGTACACATGTAGACAAACAGAGGAAGAGGAAGATGAAAGAGAGAGAACAAGACCGGGACAAAAACAACTGGACTTCTTTGCCCACCATCAGATCTTTACAAAGACAAGTGTGAAGATGAGTCGCTTATTTTGTACAATGTACATGTTATAGTTTTAAGGAGCTTATTTATTAGTGTTTATAACCTTGCTTGAAACAAAGTGGAAGCATTAACAGTTAGATTATTGTTTGTTTTAAAGCCAGAATCGGTATGGTGCTTAAAAATGTTCTTTTGACACTTAGACTATCTGGGTAGATAACCTTACCTTGGCATTAAGTTATTTTCTGTCTGTAGTAGCTATAACCGAGCTGTTGATGTCCATGTGATGCATTAGCCCTGTAATAAGCAAACAGACTTGCTGTAAATAATGTACACTGATCTTCTGTAGATGGTCTAACATCTGTGTGTTCACGCTCATCCCCTCATCAAAACAAAACCATGAAATTCAAGGGACTGAATAATGGCATTTCCTTTCTTTCCAACTAATATTTACCTTTATTTTATTTAAGACAAAGCGTTGAAGTTTGCTACATTTCAAGGGTTTCTTTAAAGTTAACTCATTTGGAAGTTACTGTTTCTGTGCATGTACTTTCTACCTTTTTTTTTTTTTGTTTACTTCCATATTTTTTTGTCTCTTTTTTCGTTGCTCCTACTTTGGTGTTGCCTAAAGCAAGACGGAAGGGAACATTCGGTCTCTCCTATTCCCTTGCTTTATGGGACTGAGACAACCAATCATATGAGCTGGAGTCTCCTTTAGTTTCTGAATTTCCACGTTGCTGCTATGTCCCAGAATCCTCACATCCTGACATCAAGTGCAAAGTTATGTGTTGAAGCTTCTGTAAATACGTTCAGATGTGGAAATGCAAACTCCCTCATAGGAAAATGTACATATAGCTCACACAAGAGAAGCCCGCAATGGCCAGTGGACAAAAAGTTAGTGTTTTTTATAAATATAAATATATATTGGTTTGACAACCTTCGGACTGTTACATGCACTTTCTTGGAAAGTTGGAAGATCTTTATGGGTCCAGTTTCTCTACACTTTAATACCTACTAACAACTAAGATACTGTAATTCTTTACTCCAATAATCAAATACATAAGTTTTCCAAATGAAAATTTGTGTTTGTGTGCTTTTTATTTATGTATCATGTCAGTGAATATAAGTTGAGAATTATTTTTCATGCATGGAATATTTACAGCCATGTGAAAATCAGGAGAAAATAACTAAAAGGTATTTAAATCATGTGATTTTACTCTGTGTGCATCCTGTTTCAGTTTGAGAAATGGGAGCATGCATGCAGTCATTGACGGTGGTGAATTTCTTGTTCTTAAATTTAAATTAGGATCGCATTTTAACCATCATAATATCCGTTGCCAAATTTTGAAGTCGTCAATTAATCGCAAATCCTCCAAAAGTTTTTAGGCACAAAGGGAAAAGTTTCCATCCTGCCAATTATTTATTCTACGTCACCAGATTGCATTAATTTAAAAAAAAAAAGTGTCAGCGGCATGTTCTTTATACCTGTGCACCATATTTTAGCAGCATTATCGCTATTAAGGTGTTCGTGATTGAATTATCTGAGGAGATGCGGGCCTCCTTCTTTCATTGGAAATGCGATCATCTAATTATTTGCCTCAAAAGAAGTTGACAAAACGATCACACAGTTGTCGGGATAAAGTGTTTGACGACCATGAAGGCATTTTTTCTATTCAAACTGAATCCCCCCACCCCACCCACCCACCTTTGTAGCCTATTTCAACAGCTGCATTTAATTTAACACATCGCTGCACATCCTGCAATACAGGATCTGTTCATTTGTGTCCAGCATCCTCTGCGCTCTCCTCTCCTCTTCACGAAGCTCAAATCCCCCCAATATTTACGTTTTATATGTCAAAACGTCGAAACTAAATGATCCTTGCCCACAGCGCGTGTTTTCTTAAATTAACATCTGTTCATCGAGTTCTTTTGTTAAGTTTGCTTCTAAAGACTTCCTTAGATATTTCTTCATACTTCCAATGCTATTAAAATAATAATAATAATAATAATAATAATAGCAATTATTTATTATTATTGTTATCCCTTAGTTATTGTCCATTCATTATTATTATTATCCACGCAATACGTTTAGTTTACTAATATACAAGAATGTGAATAATAAATGTTACACTGAATTATTAATAATATTCACTATTATATTTCTAGTATTTACACTTTTTTATGTAGGAATAACATTTCCTTTATTGGATATAATTTTTACTCCACATTCAATTTTTCTTAGATAAATGCATCACATGTGTTGTGCGTGTGTATGTTATTACTATGTAATAAACAGATAGAAGGCTTTATCTCTGCGTGAGCACTGCTAAGCATGGTATCCTTCTCTTCTCCTCGCTTAAGTATCGATTGAGCTGTGCAGTATTATAAAAACACTTGAATCTCAGGTGGCAGGAATGTGTACAATTGATCCCTTCCACTGTGGCTCCCAGCAGTGGCTTCTTGCTCCACAACACCGAGCGCCACAGGAAGAGCTGGGCGATCACACCGAAACACAATCGCTGCAGACCGAGAGGGGCTGTCCCAGTCTGCACTGTTCACTGTCACTGTTTATTTCACTGCTACAACACGCACCCACACGGAGAATTTACTTCCAGGCAGCAGACATTATTTAGTTCATATTATAAACACACTCAAAGGAGAAGTTGATTGCAGCTTCGCACAAGGTATTTTTTCTCTGTTTTATTCACTGTTTTTTTACAAAACTGCTGGGTATTTTTTTTTACCCTCATTTGAGCTGGATGGCCCTTTGCTGCAGTGTCTGCAGAGGATGGGAACCATCAGCAAAGAAACATTACTCCCTTTAGCTGCACCACTTAATGTTAGAGGTTCATTAAAGGGCTGGCCTTTAAGTAAGGGCTGTGTGCACAGCTGCCACACTGCAAATAACATCATTAATATCCACCATCATTTCACTTCTTTGACACAAAAAAAAACGTATTCTTGTTTTCTACATGGCTTGGGGTTGGGATACTTTTAAATCATTCGTGAATTGGGGGAAAGTTTAATTTCTTAAACACATTAAATCCGATTTTTTTTTACTTAATTTGTTAATTTGTAACAATGTTTGATCTCTTCAGATGTAAATACATCATATGATGTAAATTGGTGTATGTGCTGATTTTAATCTTTTAAGATTTAAAAAAAAAGGAGAAAAAAAAAGAGGACAGAATGATAAAAAGATTAAGGAAACAACCTTAGTGCCTCTGGACTATTCCCCAGTAGCATCAGGGGGATTCCATTCAGTAGTTACTAATTTTCTGTTTCAACCCTCCACAGTCCTCCACTGTGTAGGTCAGGTTGGGATGAAGCTGCAAGGACATGATCTTGGGAAACAAAAGCCCCATCCCACATCTTCTGCCTTGTGCTGTCGGCCCTCCTGAGTCGATACAAACCGTGGCCTGAGGCCCGGCCTGGACTCCCCACTGTGGTTCTGGGCCACCGCTGGGTGATCAAAGACCTGCGGAGAACAATGGTGAGCCTGAGGCCGTGGTTCACTTTCTTGCAGATGCCCCGCAACACCTGCCCGCTGTCAATCACATTCAGGTGAGGAACCCACTCAAAGCTCCTCTGTCTGCCAGAATAAACACTGTTTCCTTCAGACATATTCAAGCAGTAAAAAGTTTAACTTCGCTGAGCAATATTAAGGGGAATCCTTTTTCCAGAAAATGTTCCCTCTCCAGTCTTGATGTAGACTGCATAACAAAAGAGCTTCAATATTTTCCTCCATTAAATTTCAAGCAGACACGTTTTTTTCATGTCAATATCTCATAAGACATTATTTGAAAAATAATTCTTTCACATTTAAAAAAGATATCCCATGATCATTATTTAGTCCTGAAACAGATTACACAACTTTAGATATTTAAAGTGTGAATATGTCACGTTCTCCTTCATGATAATTAGTTTTGTTTGCAAAATGTCTTTAATTTCTGTAATAAGGCCTGTAATTTTATTTTATTACATAAAAGAGTGATTATTGTTTTCATACTTTATATTTACTGGAAGCCTGGCTCTAATTTTGCCTTTTCATTTTCCTCCAGCCATTCCATGCTGTTTTTATCTTCCTGTGGTTCTTATTTTGCTTCCTGTGGAAAATGGAGCCTGTCTGCAGCGTGTACTCAGCTGGTTAGAAGACAAGACTTCCAGATTGTGAGTACAAACATGGGGCAGGATTTTTAGAGCCTGTGCACTCTCACAGTTATCACGGACGAGTAATCAAAGTCTTCGAGGAAATATCCATCCTGCTCAAACTTGACACTTTTTTCTTCATTCTCCCCTGTTTGTTCTTCATTGAAGTCCTGCTTTGGTCTTACGAGGGGTCTGAGATTGTCTTTGCATGGCTTATTTTTATGGCGCAACAATCTGGAGACTAGCCAAAAGTCAAGGTCATTTATCTTACAGTTCATCCGCTGCCCAGGTTTTTTGTGGTGAGAAAGTGAGGCACAGGCCTATATTACATTTCAAGACCTATTGTGTCAAACGAGTACCCAGACAAACAGGTGGGAGCCCTGACGTGAGCTCCTCATGGACCAGACTCACCAAACTTCTTTAATAAGGCACTCATGCTTGCTGAACGGCAGTGCTCTGTTTCCCTCGTCATTAGATGGGAACCTTCAGGCATGCTAACGCACATAGTGAGGGCTTGTCTCATGTATATAGCTCCCGCTATCTTCCCCTTCCAGTTTATCATCACCACTGAAATTGCAGGTCTGTTTTGCTGGGCTTTTGCTGGGCTTTTACTGGACGTGGGGCATTTACCCCATTGTGATGCTAATTCTTTAAAATTTGATGTCTAGGTTTTGTTCATTGAGGTTAGGGTACGTTTATGAGACTGGTTCTTTTGACAGTATACAAGCACCTTTTATGTTATCTCCGAAAAAAAAAAAACTGCAGTCTAGCATTGCCCTCATTGCCCCCTGACAGCAAATTTAAATTAATGTGCATTTCCATTTTACGATGAATCACATGTTTCTTTGCTTAGGTACAGTAGAAAAGAGACAGATCCTCTTTCTTTGGTTTTAAAGAACAGGCTTGAGATTAAGTAGGCTGATTGTGGTCCTTTCACCATTAGAATTAGGGCTGGTAACCCTAGACAGGACTGTCTGCTCAGGGGCTGAAACACACACAGAGTCGGAGAC
Organism: Lophius americanus; assembly: GCA_037951165.1. Lineage (NCBI taxonomy): Eukaryota > Metazoa > Chordata > Actinopteri > Lophiiformes > Lophiidae > Lophius > Lophius americanus. The sequence goes on along the minus strand of JBBDHG010000014.1, from coordinate 10,610,671 downwards.
ACTTTCTGTTAATGTCATCTCCCAGATTAAATTTCCTCATCGCAATCTTACCTCGAGTCCCACAACCTCTGACACATATTCTTATTCTGTCTCACAGTGTCAAAGCATGCTAGTGAGATGGAAAGTTGTTCTACGGCCGCGGAGATATTGATATCGAGCGTCACGATGGGATGTCAGAGTGAAGCCCTTCAGCTGCTTGTCAGGTGCCGTCGATTCCATAGGTGCTACGGAGAGGTGTCTTGAGTTTATTGAATTTGTCATTTTCGGCCCGAGAGAGAAAAGGGCACCTGTGTGCTGCCATAAGCCCCCGGTGCCGGGACCGCCACCCACATCACACGACGAAAGCTGATGTGCGAGGACAACCCTGAAGCCATTCTTTTTTTTTTTCTAAAGCAGTCAATCAGCCTCAACGTACATTATTCATCGGTGAAACAGCTGAACGGATACTCAGTTTGTCAATTTACTCATAAAAGCCTTCTCAGGAACTAAAAAGTCCCCCATGGTTACGGAGAAAGGCAAAGTCAGATAGAAGAGTGTTGTAGCTGTGGACACTGGCCACCCACATCAGGTCAAAGCAACGTCTCACCGCAGTGGCTGAATATTCAGAGTGACTACTCAGTCACTGATTGTGAATGAGGAGGGCCTGAGAGAGATTTTTTCTTTGGTCTACCGTCGTTGTAGCCCACAGTGTATCCATCAGGTCAAGATCACAGATCTGCCACCCACCCCTTTACAGAATGTTCACGTCTTTAGTCAAGGTTGGTTTTCTCACTGGACATCTTGTTGTAGGCCAGAGGAAAATGGTTTCCTCTGTGAAATGTGTAATCAAACGTCAGATAAGAAATGCATGAGGTCACTGCAGTTCCCACAATGTGCTGTTTGATATGGAGATGTGTGTGCACATGTTTGCGTGTGTCTGTGTATATTGCTCAGTTGCACAACCAGAGTAGGATGTTTCTAGTTCACTATACAACTATCAGTCGTTGGATTAAGCATTGTCCAAATAAAATGTTGTTATGATGATTTCATGTGTGTGTGTGTGTGTGTGTGTGTGTGTGTGTGTGTGTGTGTGTGTGCGTGTGCGTGTGTGTGAGTGTATGTATGTATGTGCGTGGGTCTCTGTGGGGGAGGTGTCTTTTTTTGGATACCATCCTCATGCTCAGTTAAGTCTGTGCCACCTGTGATTAATAAGAAATATCACAGATCCAACACGTTAATGTTTAATCAATCAGAGAGGCCTCTAAATGGCCTGGTTTATTTTTAACCACCTCTTCACATGCACCGAGGTTTAACACAGCCAAAACTCACCCATACTTCTGCTTTTAGCCTATGTTTATCAGTTCATGTTGAGAAAATCTTGCAGCAGGCCTATATACTTGTAGGTAATAACATTTTCAATTATTAAAAGCATGATATTTTGAAATTAAGGGTTAGAATGTTGGGCTATGATATCACAGAACAAGGTCAAAAATATCCTGGAGGGTGGTGCATATGGCCCCATTTCATATAAAAAATATTTGACATTGATAGAGGTGTTTCGTATTTCTTTTACATTTATATGAGTAATATGTCTTTTCTGCTGTGAGCCGCTACTGTATGCCTCTGCTGTAGAGTTTGAGCTATGAAATCAACACTCCTCTCAGCATTAATGCTCTCTGAGGCTTGGCCCGTTTACTAAATAATCGATCCATATAAAAACAGGAGATAAAATTGACGGACCCTTATATACTTAATTATTGCAGCCGTTTGGCCAGATAACATTTTTCTGGATGCTGTGTGTCACAGGCCATCAATATTCCTTTGATTGCTGTTAGTTATTGCCCTACTTTGTTACTGCTGTGGATGGCCAGTCTCAAGTGGTCAGTTTGGCCCAGGGCAGCAGGAGAATGAGATGCTAAATGGTTGCGCAAACAATTTGATTATACTCTTTAATTCCCGTCACATAGATCTGCCCGGCCTGCTGATGCACTTATTTCTGCGAGGCTGTGCAGCAGAGTGCTGACCTGCCCAGCTCACACCACTGGCCTTGAAGGAGCTGTTTTTTTCCTCCGTGGCCTCGGGATCAATAATGTCTGCTCCCAGGGTATGGACCGGTGTCTTGCAGGTATCACCTCTTACCACCAAATCTTTCAGCTCTTTTATGATGGGGCACTGTTCAACATTCAGCTCAAACGTTGAAGGCTCTGGCATGATGTGTTTCTGGCCTGGTCTGTAGGCTCACAGTCTTTACCTAGCTGATCCAAGGTGTAATACAAGGAGAGCGGAGGGTTAACTCTCCCCATGGAAACAGACCCACCTCTGCCAAGTGAAAAATGAGAAATAAGCAGGGCATGCTCTCAAATTGAGTTTCCCAGTTCCCAAAATTAACATTTCAATTCAAAACCAATAATAACGCATTGTGTCTGGTATGAATGAGTGCTGCAGCGAAGGGAAGGTGATACCTCCTGTTCCTGTGTCAATGAAAAAGCTCCTTCATCTTCTGCTAAAGGGCCCACACAGTCTGAGGTCAGCCAGTCAGCCTTGGTTACACTGCACAGGCATGCCTGGGTGGACGGCTCAAGCTTCCCGGAGCCTTTACAAAAGCCAGGAACTATAAGCACACACACACACACAGCAACACAAAAACACTTCCATAGACGCACATAGAGCCACTCATGTCATGCTTTGCCTGAGGTTGATGGCTTTCATGTTTTGCCAAGGACTAGCAAGGATGTTGAAACCGTTCCAGCCTCTCGATGTATTATGAGGGTAAACAATTTCTACATGCGCTTGGGAATCACTTTTCCTTCCACTGGTCTGTTAGGGCTGCAGTCGTCCAGTTGTGTCACCTTATCTGCAAGCCAGTCAGAAATGTGTTAGCTCATGTTGTACGTCTACGTTCACGTTAAACCCTCTGCTCATGGATAGGAGCTTTCAGACCGTCAGAGAAGCCACCGATAAATAAGCGGCGTCCCTCTAACCATTTAAGGGACACCGCTTATCAACTGTTTCTTTGAGCACATTTTGACTATCTATTTCTTATTGATATATGTGTGCCACTTGAATGAACCTGTTTATAATATCAACCAGTGGCAGAAGGAGTAAGGGGCCAAGGATGGAGCCCTGAGGGACACTTCAGGTAAAGGGGGCCACAGAGGAAGACATTAATCGTGGCTATTGAAATAGTGTTGTTTGATAAGAAAGATTTTTTTTCATGGCATATTGAAATAAGTGAAGACTTACTAAATAGAATTATGTTGCTTGATATGACCCATAAAAGCCTAATAAGGTTAAAATAGTTTACTAAAAACATGCTTTACCAATAGATTGACCCACTCCTATAAAAAATGATAATTTTCCTTTTAACACATTTTTCAGTCCTTTTTTTTCCTTGGTGAGGACATCAAAGGGTAAACAAAGAGATCGAGCAACAACTCCACAACAAAAATAAGGTGACCAAAAATTGTTTATTTACCTTCCCTTTTACATGGCAGTTGACCTCAACATCTCTTCTGAGGGCAAGGAGAGGGCAAGGAGATCCCAGTCCTGTCAGTGTCTCCCCATGTTCTCCTCCATTGAGTTATAGCTGCTAACCGCTACTAGAAGTTATTGTGGGCTTCACACATGATATGATGTTGAAACATCACAGTTGCATCCTTTTGTATCACCTTGCCAGGTGTCTATAGATACATCAATTCTGCCCTTTACAAAAATTTGCCCTCAATTTTAACTTCAATGCAGAACAATCAGGTGCAATGAAGGTGCAGAAGTCCCGCCTTGAACAGGATGTGTAAAAAGGGCGTCTGTCTGTGATTCTGGCCATCTTGGCTTTTGGTTATGCTTTTGCTCATACAGCTGCTTCCCACTTTCAGGGAGCAGATTACCAGAATGGTAGCTGGGAGGGAGAAGACTTTGGCTATTTCTGCCGAGACTATAGGAATGAAAGAGCCTATCAGCTGGCTGTCTGCGCCAGGTGATGCCAACAATGTTAGTGTGAGTGATTCCTTACATGTCCTGCACCGTTTATAGACAAGAGGCTAGGTGGGGTTAATCTTCCACCGCTGATGCTTCACTCTTCCGATGATGATGGCATTGAAGGTCCCATTGCTACTACCCAGACAGTCGCTGTTGATATGGAATACATTCAACTCTGAACGGCTGTAATAAACCTGGTCTGCTCAACTGAGTGGTTCTAGGAATAGACAAGCCCTGAGAGGGAGCAGTAGGTGAGGAATATTAGGCAGCATTTAAAGTCCTATGAGGAGACTACAGTATCTTTTTTTAAGATGTAAGAGAAATGCAAGTGTTTCTCAATAGTTTTTAACTCATGAACTGTAACAACTGCAGCACAAAAACATTTCATCTGAAAACCAACATTTATTTTTTCATTTTTTATAGAAATCACTGAAAACGCCACAGTACATTATGAAACCAAGAGTGCTCAGAACCTTCTCTGTCCAATGTCGTTCCCCAAAAGTCAAACTATTCCTTTGCTAGTTAGTGCTAGGTCACATGATCAGTATGAATTTGGTTCTAAATCACTGTCAAGATGAGAAAAGTTGAATAAACGTCTCTGATGGGAATCTCATATAACTTGTCTAAATTATTCCATACCAAAGTGATAATAAGGATGGTGATCTTTATTATTATCATCATCATCATCATCATCATCATCATCATCATCATCATCATCATCATCATCATTATTATTATTATTATTATTATTATTATTATTATTATTGTTAATAAAAAATAAAAATAAAATACTAAAATAAATACTAAAAGCAATAATAATAATAATGATAAGATCTATGTCATATCCATGAACCCAAGTATTTGAGCTGGACTAGGCAGATTGTAAAATGTAATATTTTTTCATTTTTTGAATTTCAGGTAAACACCTGCAGTTTCCACGATCTGGTCACATTAGAAAACATGTCTACCATCTAACTAAGTTATTTTTTGGGGGTCAGCCCGCCAGTGTTGTTGCAATAAACATTTTTGTAAACTGTGCCCCTAACTTCATTCAGTCCGTAATGATCTTTATTATAAGGTTTCAAAAGAGAGAGAAGGGAGGTCTCATGAAATGGCAAAATAAAAACCTGCAATTAGTGTTTTTCTAAGTTTTTGAGGAGTCGACTCTTACATATCTGTGATGATCTAGTAATATTAGTACAATCGACGAGTGCCCAGCCTTCTCAAACCCTTTCCATTGTATAAGAGCAGAACAAACATAAATACTAACTTCATAAAAGTGTCAGCATGCAGCCCATATAACATGCTCAAGACACAAAAATCATCACTCTGTATTTTCTGGATGTGCCTTGTGTGGCAAAGCAGCATCTTTGGGCTGGCAGTGATGACATCAGCGCTCCCAGGGAGGAGGCCAGCCCCACTAATAAGGCGCTGCTGGGATTGCCACCCGCCTAGGTTGTCAATGAATCCGTCTTGATCTGAGGATTAGGGCAGTCGTTCTAATTACAGCCTGGTGCCTTGAGGTTTGTCAAGCATTGACACAGACGCCTGTCGATGACCCCCGTGCATATTCCAGGACCCTGCTGAGTGACAGGCGCCAGTGCACCAAGAGACGATGACAATCCCTTAGCGTGTGTGTGCGTGTGTGTGGGGTGTGTTGTGTGTTACCTGTATGTGGATGTATGTTCTACGTGATTCTTATCCATATCATAGCACTCAGCTGAAAATAAACCTGTTCTAATGCGGTAACTCATGAAGCGCAAGGTGCAGGAATGTGTAAGAGTTTGTTGGTGCCTCATCTCCATGGCAATGATATTGAATGGCAGTCTAAACTAGACAAGAAGGAACCAACCGAATGAAAATGACCGATCGGTCTGTCAGTTGTCATCTGCGTTTATGAGGAAGTTATGGAGGAGGAAGAAAAATGTATGTATTTTATTCAGGTGTCTCACTAAAAAGCAAAATCCAAACTTATAAGGCTTACGATTCAGAGCAACTCAGTAAAATAATAAAAATAGATTTAATATATATTTTCATATGTACAAATTCATTGTTATTAATGTAGTTGTTTGATCATTTTGAGAAAAAAAGTACTTCATGCACATCAGGGAAGTAAAAAATATCAAAGCTGGTTCATAATGGAAAACATTTAGAAATGATTCATAATGAAGATTATCATTAAACTCAATAAGATAATGTTTCCATTTCAATACAAAATTAGAAATACATGCTGTCATATTGTTTGTACAATTTCGGTTTCACTAAACTGAATAAGCAATTTTTTAATGATTTTTTTTACGACAGAGGTTTTTTTTCTTTTCTTTTTCTTTTGTTAGTGGGTTTTGTTTGTTGGGCGGCTGAAGCTCAGAGGGAAAAGCATGTCGTGTCTATATGTCGTAGGGTCCTTGAGTAAGACCCTGAAGCCAATATGATCCCTGGGCGCTTCAAAGGAGGGGCCCACTGCTCCCTTAGGGATGGCAAAAAAAAGATTTCAAATCACGCTAAAAATTAATATTCAAAAATGTTCAAAAATGGTGATTCTTGCTATTTAGAGATTTATGTTAATTCTATCTTTTTCTGTTTCCATGGTTAATGACCTGGGCTCATTCTGTTCGTCGGTCATTTTCTGCAGCGCTATTCTATACTTTCAACACACTTTCTACACACAGAGGTCCTGACGGTGTGCCGCTCTGCTAATTAGCTAATAGATCTAACCGGATATTTTTCATTGTTTCTATTTATTTTTGTTATCATGGTTCCAGAAACCTTTCATATTTTGGGGATTTAAGCCATTTATTTATTTACATAAAAAATATGCAATTATTTGGAAAATTGGACTTTTACTCTATTTCCACATATAAGCAGTGAGTAGCAATTGCAATCAAAAAAACAACTTAAAAAACTTGAAATGCACTGGCCTTATAAGAGTTTCTGCCTTGTTTAAGCTTTTTTTCTCTACCATTTACTTATGCCAAAGTATAAGATCGTCTTCTAGCATGTAGCAGGTATAGATGCCCCCTCTCAGCACAAACACAGCTTCTGGTGTGAATCTACTGCTCTGCAAAGTATCTCCAAGCAGCACTTGATAACTTAGCATGGTTTGGCTGGACTCTTCAACTGGTCATCCATGGTAAATCCCTCCCTAAACACTACCGCACACATACACGCACAGACACGCACAGACACGCACACACACAAACACATTTGTACAAGCTAGTTGTCTGGGAGGCCAGCAGTGACTTTACACCCACAGAGGTGGGTCATGTGACTCCGAGTGCTGTGTCTGATACTTAATATTCACCACCTGGTGTTATTTACATGCCATTAAAGAGAGATGGGTCCCTCCCTCTGTGATTATCTGATTTGGATAAAATGAATAAAATCCTCCATGTACCCAAAAATAAAAGTACTTTTGTATCATTTTTGCTGTTCAGAAATATGTAAATTTTTTTAATGCTATGCAGACTTTGCCCCCGTTGTTGCAGGGTGTAACGTTATCCGAGAGCAATGTTAGCAGGCTGTAATTAAATATGAATGGAGCGTTGCTGGTTGCCTGGTTTGTTTGGTTGAGTGCTGGCCTGGGGAGAAAAGCTCATCAAATCCGTCGTGTTGGTGTCATTCTAGAAGCCTAGAACACTCCATGACAGGGAATCTCAGGGGTCCTGTGTATAAAGGGGATGAGAATCACCTGTATTTAGGGTTAATGGATTCAAAATAACTCACAAGCTTGCAATTCATTGAAAACTGGATTGGTGAAAAAAAGCCCCCCCCCCTGACTCCCCCTTGTCCTCACATTGCATGAAAAACATTTTCAAATTGCACACTGGCCCCGATAATTCACTTATTCTGTGTAATTGGAAGCTGAGCAGGGTTAATATGTAGGGTGTCATTAAATGGAAATGTAGTGTTGTAAATGGGGGCCGTATGATACAGGGAGTCTTTTCTATAGAGCCGCCCCTATGGCGCTGATTCTGAACCCCTTCTTCTCGCCGGCTGGAACCTTCTTTCTTTGAGCCAACTGAAGCATGAATTCTGCGAGGGAAAGATTGGGGACAGTTATATTCACTTCTGTTTGTTGCCCCGTTGAATGAAATGACCTTTAAGATAAAGAGAATCTCTTGAGCAAGTCAGGTGAAGAACAGGCAGCACCAATAGGGCAGATGTGCTGAAAGGAACTTTTTAAATTCGACAGTGAATGAGAGCTACTGGTCTATAGATAGTTAAAAGACTGTTGTTTGCTGGTAACCCTGCTACACCACCACAACAATGCCAGATGGGGGGAGGCCCTCGCTGCGGACGTTCCCTATTTTGATTCAAACAAGATCAGTGGAATTACTTTTTTTTCCATTTTATTTTTAACATAACTGTCGGGGAAAAATCCTTCCTGTTTTATACCCCAGTAAATGAGTCTGGTTAAGGGATTACAACAGCAAAAATAATGCTGGGTAATCTCAACTGGTTAATTAACTTGCTCCCTAAACCTCCATTCATGGCAAAGGCCTGTAATTAGTCTTCTGAAAGCAAAGGTATTTTCTTCACTTAGAATTCCTCCCGACTTCAGCGGCGAATGCATAGTCTATGTGGATTCAGGAAATGCCTATTATCTGCATTCTTTCGGTGATAGCCGAACCAACAAACTTAACCAAGTGCTTAAATACGTCCTAGAGAAGAACCAATACAAGTCCAATAATGTGGAAGTACAGTATGTAGTAAAAATACCTAAATGAAGCTTTTTGGTTGTGGCCCATTCTTTGCTATGCTTTGTAGTCTGGTGTCGTCTGGGCTGTGCCACAACTCACCAGCCTTGCCACCTACAAAGAGGGCAGACTTGGAGCTGCCTGCGTACTTTTGGTGAGGAAGTTAATCATATACCCCTGACTAGTGCAACACAAGAAAAGCGCTGTTTGTAAACCTGCCCCCACGGCTCTGCCCATAATTGGCTCTACAAGTGACTGCCTCGGCTTCCTGTCAGCATTATATCTGTGTTCACACCAGCCCAGCTGGTAAGACATTTGTTCCTTGGAAACATGGCTGCTGTTTTGATCTTTGGACTGTGAAAGCAAAGTAGCTCTCACAATGGCAGTAATGTGGGGAAGATTTCCCAAGCTGTGGAGGAAGCCCGGCAAAAATGTCCTGCTGCCTTGGAGTGATGAACAGCACTTTGGTAATGCTGAAGGCGCTTTGCTTTGCTCTTTTGTTACATTTGTTTTAGGATGTTTAATCAGATATTGTTGTTCAATTAGTGTTTTTTAGGAACCACAATACAGCAGATGCTGTGTGGTTGGCGGATTTATTTTTCCGTCTGTCCCTGTGTCTTCTATGTCCTCAAAATTCTTCTGTGGTGGGAGTATTTTTTTTTTGTTTGTTTTTTTACACAAGTTAATCTGGAAAATCACAAAATAGAAACAGCCAAAATATTAGCAATACTATATTTTTTTCAACGGTCTAGTCCAATGATTGTGAAATGGGGGTGCCCCTAAAGGTTCGTTGGGGTACTGCAGCTGTAGATGTGAGTTGAAATGTTAGTTTGGTAAATATCAGTAAATATAATCTGTGAGTGGGTACATTGGATGTTTAATGTAAGGAAAAAGAAACATTATTTCAAGGTTGAAAAATAGCAATAATTAAGCTGAAAATCTGGGGGAAGTTTAAAAAAAAAAAAAAAAAAAAAAAGAAGTTAAAATAGAGCCAACAAAATTCAGTCAGTTTCTCAGTTTAATTAGGCTGAATTTACCAAACCCAATTAAATCTTCCAAAATCATTTTACTATAACATTAAGGTAACTAAACTCATTTTTTTATTGTCAAAAATACAACTATCAAGTTATTTCAACATACAAAAAAAGTTATGTGAGGCAAAAATAAAACTCATGTTTCATTTACTGATTTCTATGGGGTTTACTAAACACAGCTATATTGACCTTTTTAAACATAGTAACGTTGACTTTATCAAACCAAATCATGTAATTTCAATACAGAAAAAGACAGATCCACCTGTCTTTGCCGCTTCCCTTTTTTTTTGCACATTTATCGATCAGCATATTTTTAGGTATGTGTGTGTAGGGATTGTGCTGTGTCTCTCTGTAGCCTGTTTGTTTTTACATGCTTACACTGATTGTGATATTTTTATCGTCGTGTGTTTTACGTTCACACTGCCAGTCTCATTGCTGGCTACAGTATGAACAATTCACAGCCCTAAACTGACCCTCATGCGCAGTAGAACAATAACAAAGTTCCATCTTGTGTCTGTATTAACAGCATCAGCAACATCTGTATTAACCTGCTAATGTAAGTTTGGACGCTTTAGTTTGTAGTGAAAGGGTTGATAGCAATGTTTTCATGTGAAAAGCCACTGCAGAAGGTGCAGTTTTGACATCGACGTCATGTTCCATCGTGATCTTAATGCAAGATGACGTCAAAGTCGTGTGGATTCTGATCCAACAGTTCAGACTTGGGTTCGCACTGCAAAAAATCCGACCCGTTTCTGATTTTGGACCACATTTAGAAGCGGCCCAAATTGGATTGGGAAAAGATCAGATTCAATGTGGTTTTTCGCTGTTTGTGCGATTAACACTGTCATGAATAAGTTGCATATGACCAAAAAAAACAGACCTTGGTCAGATTTTTCTTGCAGTGTGAATATAGCCCAGAGCCCGGCGACACGCTCTCTCATTCTGCCCTGCACAGCTGTTGCATGTGAGTTGAAGTGGGTTTTTAATGTTGCATCTTATTTTGAAAAGCCGAGCTTTTGCATGCTTAGAAGAACAAAGAAACTGAGGCATTTTCATGGTGTTATACAGGTTGTTAGTAGGAGGCAGCAGGGATGCAGGAGCAGAACCTTATTATAAAGCTGACATGTGAAAGAATCTGAGATTTAAAACATTTGAAATGTTAGAATACTGCTGGTGACACCTCAACGTGAGGAGGGATGTAACTTCCTCTGCAGCTGTCAGCAAACACTTCCCAAGCTGCTGCTGCTGCTGCTGCTGCTGCTGCTGCTGCTGCTGCTGCTGCTGCTGCTGCTGCTGCTGCTGCTGCTGCTGCTGCTGCTGCTGCTGCTGCTGCTGCTGCTGCTGCTGCTGCTGCAGCTGCTGCTGCTGCTGCTGCTGCTGCTGCTGCAGCTCTGCCAACTCTGAGCATGCGGAGAACATCAGTGAATGGAAAATATTTGGAACGGGCTCTCAATTAATCAGAGGTTCATGATAAATATGTAATAGTAACCATTTGTATGAAACAAATTCAGCTTTTTCAGAACACACACATACATATCTAATTGATTTCAAAGCAGACTTTAAATGAATTTGTTTCTATTGGCTAAAAGAGGACGTGTATTAGGATATGTTCGTGTTTCAGAGGAAGTTGAATTAATTTTCTCTGATTGTTGATTAATACAGGCTTCATGGACCTTTGAATGTTGCATCACGTGTTGTTAGGTTTCTGACAGATATGTTAGCCAGGTACCAGGAGGAAGAGCTCAAGTTGCAGCCACCAGACCATATGTGCTCCTAGTAGTCGCCCTCCTGTAATGAAGAATCACTCCTCTTCACTTCTCACCAGATGCAAGGCTGAACATTAATTTCTCTATAGACTAGCAGGATTTATTTGGGATCTTTTTGTGTAAAACCACATTCTGATGAACATCCGGTCCCAAGACATTAAATTGTGGCCACCCCATTTTGGACTCATGCGATTCTTCGTATTCATCAGACGTGTTTATTCTAAAGTGTCCACATGTTGACTGAAACACTATTTTTCCTTGCTTTGATCCAGTCACATTTTGAGGGAGTTTATGAAACTTGTTCGACGGTGGAAAGAATTCATGTGTCATTTATACAATCGTCTATTTCATAAACTTTAATCAATCACTGACTTTTACGAAAGAGGATTGGGGCCACATGTTACACTTTTTTTTCTATAATTCCAAATTTATTCTCAGAATACTAGCGTTCTAATGTCAGAATTCCCCCAAATAAAGATGTATGTATTTTTCAAAATCAACAATTCGGACAATTTCTGAATTTTGGAACTTACACTGAGAATCCAGATAATAAATTAAGAATGGCTGATATTTTCCTACCTATTTTTTTTTTTTTTATCCATCTGTAAGGTCAAAATTCTGATTCTTTATTCTGACCTTAAAAAATTAATTTTGATGTTTGATTTGAAATTCTGACTTTTATCTAGACCTTTTGATATTTTTATTATAAATTGATTTTGTAGTGAAAGGTCTGACTTTTTTCCTAATTTGAAAAATAAAATTCTAAAACTAATGTTGAAATTTAGTTTAATTTTAAAACTAATGTAAAAAAATTTGTTTTTAAAAAAAAACGATTTTTTTTTTTTTTTTTTAATTCTGAATTTGTAGCCAGAACTTTGAAATTAACTCTAAAAGTAAACTTCAGAATTTTGTCTTCAGAATTCTTCACCCGTAAAGTTTTTATAGTATTTGTTGCAAAATCGGATCTAAGTTTTGCTTTATACTTTATAGTATTGATTTGAGTTGATCTAAAAAATTCCAATATATGCAATAGTATTTACAGTAATTTTATCAACTGACCCTCTCTCTCTTTGTTTACATTTCTCTTTAAAAATGAAGGGAAGTGAACACAGACAATACTTTGATGCCTGGAAAAAAGCCCAATCATAAATATCAGTAAACTGAATTTTATGATTGGGCTAAATATTGACTGTTTGACTTCATGCTGACGTCTCCTGTGACTGCAGGTCTTTCTCTCCTCCAGCCGTGTGTGGTCATAATTGAATTGTAAACAATGCCTGCGATGTTATTATTTACTGCGCTATGCTGCTCAAACCAATCAGTCGACCAGCCACCATCTCTGCCGCCGACGCGGAGCTCTGAGTCACTTTGACGTGTTACCTAAAAGGCAGAGAAAGCAATAAATGGCCAGCTCATCCATAAGTCATAGCGTTTGGCGCACCACCGGTGCATCTAGCAGAAAGAAGCTTTATGAATGGCACAGAGTCTGTGAATGATAACGGTCATTAATAGGTCTATAGAGGGTCACCACATTCATGCCACATATCAAATCCCCTTTGAATGAGATCAGTTCCCTCCTGTCAGAGCCCATTAGATCCGTCCCACAGCCCCAGTGGCCAGCTGACAGGGGAGAAACCTTAACCCCAGCCTAGCACCATTAGCATTAGAAAATGAGCAATCAGCTGGAATGAAGCGCAAGAGGGTTGGGGTGGGGGCCCGTCCCAACTTTAGTAATGATAGCCGGAAGAAACAACACAAAATGTAACACCGTGTCAGGGAGGCATTTTGCTTTGCAATCAACCAAAAGAGTTCACTGCATTCATGTTTCCACTACCATTTCTTTCTATTTTACGTCAAACATCTGAATGTCTGGTGGTTGGTTGTCTCTTTCAAAGGCTGCAGAACTCAACTACTTTCCCTCAACTGAATATTCTCCGGCTGCTCATAGAAAATTGTGTTGAACCTCTTTGACTTTGCGAAATAATTGAGTTAAAACACTCGATAAAACATTAATTAGCTTAGCAGTCTGGAGCAGATAACATAGATAAAACCCTATGTAATTCATATTGATTAGAATATGCACATTGAGCGTAACCTCTTAAGACAAGTTTTCCTTATTAAATGGACACAAAGCCGAGGTCATTATTCGTACAAAGAAAGATCGTTTTAGATTTTATCTTTTCACATAAAAAGGTTTGATTGGATTTCTTTCTGAGGAAGCTGCACAATCTATTTTATTCTGGTTTGATTGTATTACCTCTTAATTAGTTTGTATATTGAGTAGAACAGGCCTTATTGATTGGAGGTACATTCATTTGCATTGCAAAAATCCCCTTTAATCCAATATAATCTCATCCTTACTCAAACACAGCAGACTGCATCTTGGAGTCACTCTCTTCCTTCTCCTTTCCGTCTCCTGCTCTCCGTTTGTCTCCGGGAAAAAAGCCCTTTAAGAGAAATGACAGATTCCGGTGTTTACCAAAATCATTTTCCTAAATTTGGCTGTTTATTTAAAGGTAGCCAGACTCAGTCTCTGCATGTTTCATGCGGAGGATTGCACGTTGTGTGTGGTAATTTCTACGTCGAGCGTAATAACAAGCTGCAGTATTTTCATGTGGCTGTGTTGTGGGGTTTAATTTTGAGCTGCTTCGGTGAGTGATGGGCGCTTGTAGGTGTTGTGTGTAAAACACCCGTGGAACCCACGGAGCCGTGCGACACAAAAAATCAACAATGTAGGCATCAGATCCCTCCCACCCGTCCGGCGCACAGCAGTGGGCTTAACAATTCTCTGTAATTAACCTCACCTGAACTTTAATGGCCCACCTCCGGGATCGAGGGCCCCAGCTGTGTAAAATTACTGTCACACATTGAGCCAAGGGGGAACCCTGCCGCAGCGGGTGTGTTCCACCACGACAAGTGAGATGGAAATGCACCCTTGTGTAACGCCTAATACCACCAACAGGATGTGCTCACAAACATTTTGGCGGTGAAGAGGTGGGGGCTGTGGTTTTTACATGCCTGAGCACAGGAAAGGGAAAGCAATAGGGGGAAAAATGTTATTTAAATATATGTATAATGTGTAATATGTGTAATCTCTGCGCAGCTTAGTTATGACTGCACTATGTGGCACTTTTCTGTTCTGTTCTTGATATAATATTTATATATATAATCACCTCACGTATAGCTAAAAAAGTTTGTTCAATTATTACTTTATATTGCCCAATGTCAGCTGGGATAGGCTTAGTCCCCTGTGATCTTAGAATAGGGTAATGAGTTACGTATAATGAATGAATGTATTAAGGATATCTATATTTTATGCAAATATTCAGCCAGTCCTCCCACCAAACAACTTCTCCATTTAAATCTAGTTTTTACTCCATCTATAGATGAGTCCCTTTCTAGCATTGTGTCCGTCACTGCCCATATAATTACGTTTTTATTATGTTGTCTGTTGATTAGTCTATCCAAAAGGTGGCAGTGAAGAGTCTTACATTTTGAAAACAACGAAAAGGCAACAGGAATCTTATCAGAACTTATGGTTGTGATAAGATGCATACTAAAAATGGAGGCAAACACAGGGGCATCGGTCTGTGAGGCCACTAAATCCATCGGGACATTTGGACAGAGAATTTATTTACTCCGTCGCTTCACATTTTTTTTCTTCTTCATGTGCTTTGACATTTATTTTGTCTTAAGTGAATTATAGCAATAATTCCCCCAGGATTTGCAGTGATACTGTTCCATTTCATCTGTATCTGAAAGCTCTCCAAAAATCGTCGTTATACATCTTTATCGTCTTTAACGTAGAACATAACTCGGCTCTTGAGGGTGACCTGTTGTGACATTGCTTGGTTACGTTTGGCAAACCTATCTTGTTAATTCCATTTTTAAAAAAAAGATTTTTTGCTGTTTATAGGATTTAATTCAAACTTTTCTGCATTTGATCTATTTTTGCGAAGGGATTTTGGGAAAGCTTACGTAATGTCAATGTAAGTCTTTCAAATGAGCACCAACTGAGGTCGAAAAATAGTATATGTGATATCTAATGTACGATGGCATGTTTTATGGTTGTTGTTTTGTCTCTCCAGCACCAACTTTAGGCACGTGAAGGTAATGACACAGGATTCAAGAACAGTTCTCATGGCTGATCACGAGTGAGTCCAGATTTACGAGACAAAGTTCTACTAAATAATCATAAAAATAATATAAATAATAGTAATAATGATAGTTGATCAACTGTCCTAGAGGACCATTACAGGATGGTAGTGTTAGTATAAAATCCTATCTTCAAGAGGAGTGATGACACAGTCCCACATCTCAAATGGCTGTTACATTTTCAGCCTGACAGCCATGGGTGGACAGGTAGACGATGGAATTTTATTTATATGCAGGTATTTTTTTAAAGGCAAATGGCAAGCTACTATGTTTTTTTGCAAATGTGATGTCATCACCTGGCCTTAGACGGAGTGGTTAAAAAGACAGGCACTTGTGCTCAACCCTGAAAATCCTGCCGTTGAGGACGTGATGCTCTTTCTCTCATCTTCCAGCTACTGCAGGAGCTCTCCTACAACAGCTGCGTGCAGCTACTGAGACGTTTGGCAGTGTGAACATGTGCATGTCGAACACTGATCTGAATCTTGTGTGTGGTACGTCTGAGCCCTGGGCTTTAGTGGAACAGACGGGTGGGGCGCGGAGCAGACTTCTGATGGATACAGTGAGTCTGAAATCACCCAGTCGCCCTGTGGTACACTGGAGGCAGATTTCCGGCAGGGATGTTCTCACCATGTGTTTGTTGCATCTATATGTGTGTGTGTGTGTGTGTGCAGGCTTGTGTGTGTGTGTTTGTGTGTGCACGTGTGTGTGTGTGTTCATGTGCCCAGTGGCTAAAACACACACGGAGGGGTGAGTCACAACCGCTATCCCAGGATCAAACACTTGGAGTGGGCTCTGAGTTTACCATCCTGCTTGATGTTTTATCTTCACTGAGGTTCTCTGCCATGACTCAGTGACAGAGCGATATGGACACTGACAAGGACCCAAAACCTCCACGTTGCGCTGGATCACATGTTAGGGCTGCGCCAGATGGCGGCCAAACATTTTGTGTTGTCTGAGGTTTGGTTTTGTTTGTTCTTGTGTTCAAACAGACAGTAATAAAGAGTGTTTTGATTCTTATTTATAACATGACACTACAATTCAGAATGTATGGATTTCTTTATCATAATCTTATGGTATCATAAAAAACTGGTTGTGGTTTTGGTTCTGTTTACTCAGCCTATTTTCTGCTCCCTGCCCTAATCCACATCATGTGACGCATTTGTATGTTTTGAATATTATACTGTGCTAAATGTAGTGTAATAAAGAAAGAATACTTTCCAGGTCAATTAATGAAATAAAGTTTATGATGGAAAACTCCAAAATCAGAACACACAATTTTAAGTGTTGTCTTAATGTCATTCTTGATGTCTAGTTGTTTCCTTTAATTTAGCCTAAAAGAAAACTTTTTTGACCGTTAACATGTTTATATGTCACTCATGTCACTGTGGTATTTTAACGCACTTTAAGCTATCAGATTAGCAGAAATCGATTAGCTGCCAGGCAGCAGCAGAGACGGCTCCGTCATACACATCAGCGGTATGCAAAGTGACAGGCAAGTCCACACACACTCACACACACACACACACTGAACCCCTCTCACCCACCGGCTGCTGCAATATCCCCCGAGCCGCTATCTGTCTGCCACTTGTATGAAGGATAAAGAGACAGGATGTGGAGTCGGGGGGCTCAGGCCTATGAGTGAAAGCGCCATCAATGGGCTTATTTTCATTACAACCAAACAAATGTGTCACCCCAATCATCACACGGCTGATTTTATCCTTCTGTTACTGTAGCTCCACAAGCATTTCCTTTTGTGAGTGCTCTCGCCTGATAATCCCGCTCTGACAAAGGGGCCATGTGCCGCTGCCGAGTTCCATGACCAGAAATGTAAAACTGGTCGATTCCACTTACATACTTTCTCAGTGATATCATACATAATGAAAGAGTGTTTTTAAGCACATTCGCTTGTTAAGTAATTCTTGTAATCCCACATGTTTCAACAATAGGTATTTAGAAGCAAACACTTGCTTGAATTCACTTGTTTATGCAGATTTTTTTTTAAATTGTGTGAATTAAATGATTATCGACAAACATTAGGATCTGTAAAATATTATTTAATTCCCGAAAGTCTGACGTTCCACCTTAAATGAAGTTTTTTTTGGTAATAGTTACCAGACTACGTTTTTGTTGCATAAATGATAATATCTCTGTGTTATCATACATTTTACAGATGAGTGTGAGTCTGATTTACCGAGGCCTGACTCTTTGTGAGACGGGCCTTGGTGCTTTCATCTTGGCCTCCTAAAGCAGAGGAGCTCCTTTATTCCACCTTTCAGTCGTAGAACGTCTCCAGCTTTACTGGACAGGCCCGTCATAGAAAAACGGCCGGGTGTCTTTGTTTCTCTTGCGCTACCCCGACCCAGCCAGCCTGAGCTTCATGGTTACCTCAGTGGGTGAGCTTCATTCCTGCTGCTGTAAAAAGCTCCCAGCGGCAGGCATGGTGTCTGCTTGTTTCTGTGGTCGGGGACATATGAGGGGCAGAATGAGAGATTTCTTACAGGAATAAAACATCAACATGTGTTTCTATCCGAAGAAGACCTAATGATCAATCATCATGTATTGTTAACATTATGACAGCTGCTGAGTTCATGACCAGGTAAATGAATGAATAAACCCATATTTAATTGGACTTTTTTTTCTAGCTTTATAATGAAAGCTGCTGTTATGATATAATTACAACATAGACTGTGAAGCTCTCAGTCAGTGTCAATGGGAACCTTGTCTTCAAATAATATTATTACTGAGAATATATGTTATTACTGCTGAATTTCTTTTTTTTTGTAAATTTATCCTACCCAGCTGCTATACTTGAATGCTTTTGTCATCATAAGTGTTTATATTAATTATTAATTATTGAGCTGAAGATAAACTTTATGTTGTTGTTGTTCATTTTGCCATATACACTGATCAGCCACAATATTATATCCAGTTAGTAGTTCCAGTATTGTGACAGACTGACTGACTGAGTTCAACTGTTCTAGTGTGGATGAGAGAAGAAGGTAAAAATGGTTTCACAGAAAAAAATATTCAGTGTTATTATTCAAAAGCCTTATGCAATT
This sequence comes from Lophius americanus, assembly GCA_037951165.1. NCBI lineage: Eukaryota > Metazoa > Chordata > Actinopteri > Lophiiformes > Lophiidae > Lophius > Lophius americanus. The sequence continues at coordinate 10,592,006 of JBBDHG010000014.1, read as the reverse complement.
CATCTTAAAATTAATGTTCTTTACATCCCAATCAAAATAGTAATTTCTGTTGGATTTGGTCTTTGGTCTTTGCAACTTTTATTTAAGATGAAACAGTGATCGGTGCCACACCCGGTGTAAACAGCACTTTTTCAGGAGAGAAATGATTCCCCATGTAAAAGGCCACCCCTGTCATCTGACATATGGTCTGACGCCAACAACACGTTTTGCCGAGGTACTCCTGCCCGGATCAGACATAACATAAAAACCACTGACGGGTGAATTCAGAACATCATTGGTTATCTGCTGACAATGGTACATGTCAGTGGCTGTAATCCTATATATCAGGCAGCAAGTGAACATCTTCAACGTTGATGAGTAGGCATCAAGTACCTGGCTCACTTTTACAAGTTGTGATGACTAGATGACTGCATCAGTGAAACTTCAGAGCTGCAGGTCTTGTTGGGTGTTCCTGATCTGCAGTGGTAAGTACCTGCAAAAGGTGTTGTTGTGTGTGAACGCGTGTGCAATGTTGTGTGTATGTGTGTGTATGTGTATACGTGTGTGCAATGTTGTGTGTATGTGTGTGTGTGCGTGTGTATGAGTGTGCAATGTTGTGTGTGCATGGTTTTAGTAAGAAATATATTTTTCTACACGTCTGTATGTTGGCTCATGTTTGTTGTCAGTTTGCTAAAACAATGCAGCGTCTCTGTTACTTCCTCTTTACAAAAGAGTGAACCTCTTGTTGCCTCCACGCTGCAAACTGGAGTGACTTTCAGCTGAGTCGGGTCAGGCATCGTAGATCCAATGTTTGGTTTTGTTAAGGTGATGCTAGAAAAACGTGGAGAGGCAAATTGTCTTTAACGCCCCCTGTATTTGAGAAATCCAGTAGCACGACCTCAGTGGCCTCCGTCACAGCAGGTGCCTCCCGTCAGAGGTGTGATTGAGTGACAGGTGAGTGACAGCGTGAGGACACAAAGAGATATGATACTGTTGCGCGTCAATGCTTGGACACGGATGTGTTTCTGTTACTGAAAGTTTCATGCGCGATTAATTCAATGACACTCCTGACTGGATTCAGACGTATAACTCCTCTCCGGTAGGATATGAAACACAGCAGACAGCTTCCTCCGTTACTTTTATGCAGGTGTTGAGCGAACACTGAGATGCAACTCTGAGGAATGTGGCAGTGTGCTATCCAACAGACTGCATAGTCTGGAGGAATGCATGTATACTCGGTTCTCTCCGGTCGCAAACCCACCCCCCCCTTCTCGGAGCAACCTGTTGGGCCTTTTATCCAGCTGTAAAACCCACCTCGGTGTGTTTGGGAGAGAACTCAAATCCTGACTGAAACACTAGAATCGTAACAAACAGTGAAACTGTTTTGTGTTGCTGGAACAGATAGAAACAGAGTCAAGAGTGTGCCGCAGGGCAAACCGTCCCAGGATGTGTGAAACAGCAAACCCAATGCCATCCCCTCTAATCACACCATTAGAACAAACTGATGTGGCAACGCAACAAAAATAACAACGGCTATAAAGTATCTGATGCTGTATCAGCAATGGAAACAGGGTACTAGATTCAAGAATCCTTCATTGTGACTGTATAGTATAGAAAGGAATTGAGGTGCATTGACTAAACAGAGGTCTGTTAATGATAAAATAGCGACTTACACAGTCGAACACACTCACACGCTGTACAAGTAGAGCATAAACATAGGACAATACAAATAAATAAGATATATTGCTGTGGTGTGTGATAAGTGTTATTGCACCTGTGTGAATTTCTGTTGTGCAGGAGTAGATGGATTGATAAATAATAATAATAAATAATTGACAATATTACTCCAAATTATTGGAGATTTTGGAATGTTGAAATTGTTGATATATATGACATAAAAATCGGACTTTTTGAAATCAGAGTTCTATCTGAAATAAGGTTCTTAAAAAATCTTTCCAATTAATTTTTATTTGCTCCGTTTAAATGTATTAGTGTTGTTTTTTCTTTATGTGGTTCTAGACATTGCTAAGATTTTTGATTCTGTTACGCGTCAAAGGTCACTTCTTTGACATCTGTTAATGTTCCTAGTGTCAAACGAACATGTCGCACTTCTCTATTTGGGCCAGCTAAAAACAGGAAAAGCATCAGGCATGATTAGATGTAAAATAGAGAATTAAGAGTCCTCACGTTAACATGGCCTCGTTTCCGTTTGATGAAATAACTATTAATTATACCTTTTTTATAAATTGTAGACAACTTCAGCAAATTTCAATATTCTTTTTTAAAAAGTTTCTACAGATACATTAATACAATTTGGATGTACATTTTTTAACGTGTGACTTAATGTAAACATGGGCCAAACCACATGCAGCCGTGTGGACTGCAGTCAGTGCAGTGGCAGCCGTATTTGTATTTTCATGCCAAGCAATTCACAGCCTTCTCCTCTGTGCCTGAAAACAAGCCTGGATTTTAATGTCATTATTTGACCGGATAATTTCTATTTGTTGTCTCTGACTTAAAAACTCCAGGTCTCTGGTTGCTTCTAAGCCTCCTGTCATTACTTGTCGCCTGAGGGACGCCGTGATTTATCGACAAGGTAAACAGCTTATGAATGGGGCTAAATCTTTAGTTATACAGTTTACAACATTTGAGTAACCACAGGAGGTTTATGTACACACACTTTCTCAAGGCTACTGTTAGACGAGAATGAGGTGACCAGCCTCATCTCATGTCGAGGGAAATTCCTCAATGTCTTAATTGTAAGCTCGTGAGATTAATTCTGCATGCACAGTTGCTTGTGTAAACATTGCAGGGTGACGCTGAGACATTTTTAAACAAGTTTCAAGCACCGTGAAGAGTGACGGGGATTATTTACACCAGTACCTGCAGTTTTTTCTGGGTCATGGTCTCTGAAGCTGAACATCCTGAGGAAAGAGGAGATGAGGGGAGAACAAAGTAAAGAACAAAGGGGGCAATGGTCACATTTAGTAAGTATTTAACGGCAATTTGCAATTATTCCCTGTTTTGGATAGATTATCCCCACTACTAGATCCAATAAATAATAGTTTTCACTTATCCTTCAATCACTTCAAATAACATTTTGGCCCCATACAATAAGCCTATCCGTATGTAGGGTTTAAGAGTAGTTTATAAGAAGTTTCTTAATGAATGAATAAATGCTTATAAATAATGAATAAGCTGCTGTAACTCTTTGGATTAAAAGAGTGACATTGTCCTGTGTCCTTCCAAACAGTGAACCCGTATGATTGTTCAAACTTGTATTCTATGTTGCTCATAGTAGTTTATTAATGATTTATAAGGTGTTTTCAAGATTAATGTTAATAACCTCATTAAAAAACATTTATAAATCCTTTCAAGGAGTAGTCTCTCCGAAATTTTCATTCATAAAGATTATATAATCAAGAATATGTCAGGAGAACTGTTTATTAAGAAGATCAGTAATGCCACATGATAATTAAGAAAAAATAAACATTTGAATCAAAATCGAATACAATTATGTCCAATTATGAAACACACATTTCAATGATTTTACTGTTTATATTATGATCAAAGGGCCTGAATTAACTTTAGATATCCACTGAATCCGATAAACGACATTTCATTATTTTTATTTTTACTCTCTCTCTCTCTCTTTTAATCAGATGTTAATTTCCGATGAACCACCATTGTTAAAGAAAGTATGTGGTGCAAAATTAAAAATAAGATTTCTCTTAAGTTTGTTTTCATTTCATTCATGGCTCCTTATGCATGAGCAGGAACAAACTTAAGAGGCAACCTGCATTTCGTTCATGTGCCTATGCTAAAGCAGAGGCTGCTTTTGGCTAATGATTGACCTGTTAGCCCTCTTTCCATGTGCACATGGGATATAAACACACACATGCATGCACTTAAGAAAAACAATCTGAAGAAGGAAATAATAACAATTGTGGTGTCAAAATGCTGTGATCACGTACAACAGTTCCTATAGATTTGGTTTTCTCATTTGTTTATTTATAAATGTGTTTAAAATGTAAAACCAGAGAGCAGAGTGCGTTAAAGTCAGTCGTCGTCGTAGGATCTATATATCTCACGGCATCTGCTAATGTGTAAATAGGCTGCTATTTTGCATCAGTCCTTGTTGACACCCTATCTATCTCTTTACAGGCGTCACTGAATTCTTGCACATATTTAAACACAGTTATTGTAAAAAAAAAGGCCCCCTTCCTGTTGTTGTTTTGTGGAGACTTGATTTTATTCAAGCCTCAGGAAGTGGAATAATTTCAATGCAGATGTTTTTCACTGTAAACATCCATAGCAATCTGGGGGGAGTCGCAGGATGAAAGCAGGAGCCAGGGAGATTGACAAATGTTTTCCAGTGGTGGGGACCACGCTGAAATATTTTACAGAAACCGTAGTGGAGTTGTTTAAATTCTAAATCAGACAAAGTAAGATAGTTCTCCTGAATGGTGCAACTAACGATTAATCATTTTTGTTGAGGGCGACTCAGGGGAACTGTTAGAAGTTAATACCAACAAACATGAATCAAGGATAAAAGCTGCAAAATAAAATGGCAACTTGCTAACAAGCTAGAGCATGTGTACAACCCCGATGATACATGATTCATTTTATAGCGTTTCCTTTTTTGGGGAAGAGTAATTAAGAATAAGAGTAATTAGTTTAAAACCATCTCTGTTCAAGCAGAAGGGAACCTCTAACCATTGAGGTTTCAATACAGATTATTTTAGAAAATGCTGCTATGTATTAGTTAATATTTAAAAGCTAATATGTTGTATTAAAAGGAAAAATGGAACATAATCCTGAAAATTAAATATTCTGTAAATCAGTGAATACAAAACTTAAAGACGCGCCTGTGATAATGTTGATGCAACTATTCAATAGAACAAGCTTTATTGTTGCTGTTGATCATTTTAATATCAAGAAAAATATTTGAACATATTTTCAAAAGCAAAGTGTGACCGTGAGGAGGGCTGGATTGAAGGTGTATGGTTTGGTGAACGCACCTCTACAATAACCCATATTAGTAATAATGATAACAAATACAGACATTGTCCTTCTGTAGAGAACAGTGGCTGATAAACAGAGTGGTGATAACAAAGTACTGCTTATGTTGTTGAAGCTGAAACTGGGATCCAAAGCCATTTTTTGGTGCTGAGGTGCTGTGGTTGAATCAACAAGCACTAACCAATAGGTTCTGGCCCAGTGCAAACAGAGCTGCAGACTCATTTGATTAATGAGTTGGCGTGATCTAACTACGAGAGGAAATGGGATAGTACACATGGTCGTTTGCAGAGATTTTCATTCATTTGGAAAAATGCTGAGTTGTGAGGGAGGCAAACCGTAAAAAAACAAAATAATAAATAAACTCCAAACTGGCAAATACACGGAACTGTACATTTTTTAAATAGTCGAATGATTGAGTTTCTGCTTATGATGGCACTTACTTCTCAATAAATGTCAATATTTTGACAGACATATAGCATAGAGGTCTTGGCCGACTCTTATGCACTAGCAGAAACACACACACCAATAGTTTTAAAAAATAAATACAAAACAGAGGTGATAGGTCAAGATGGTTACAAAATGCAGTGGAGGTGCAGGCTGTTGAAGCAGCAGCTAATATCCAGCTGTCATAAATCCCTTTTCTTTTGTCTTTGTCAGTGGTCCTGCATAGGTCAGGGAGGTGATGTGAAGTTGTAAAATGGCTTAAGCTAGGGTGACCTATGGCAGCCTGAGCATTCCTAATGTAATAGTGAGCCCCGCGGGCCTGGCCTGCCAATACTGGGCTGATTATAACGAATCAGGTCCCTCTTAACACAATAATGTGATCAATTTCTCATTCCACTGAATAAATAACATGGCAGATAGGGAGCTCTGTGTGACCCCCCGTTAACCCCTCGCCTCATTATTCATATCAAAGCCTGAAAATAGAGAGGAAGGGAGGAAAGACAGAAGAAAGGGAAGAAACTGGTCAATTCGAGCTAATTATTGGGTTGACAGAAATTGCTTTTGCTAAATGCTATTAATTGGATGAATATCATGGGACAGATTATGACATCTGCTTAGTGAGGCCAGCGAAACTCTGGAGTTCCTCTTCTTGTTCGACTGATGATTTACTGCTCCCCCGGCTGGTGTTAGCAGTCTGGCTAAGAGTAATACAATAGGCTGAGTCGGTCCGCTCTCTCCCTGCTGGGTGCTTGTTCAGTCCAACTACTGATTAACATGAGGACATTCGGTAAAATACCTGTTTCATCAGGTTCGCCAGATGTAGCAACAAGAACCCCATTAATGGGATCATAAGTATGCCTGTCAACCCTGCATCATACATAAGAGGACTCACCTGAGCCCCATAAATCTGGACATATCTACATTTACTCCAGGTAGACAGTTACCCTTCAATCCTCTTTCCGGCTTCAGTCTGAGCAGGCAGGATTTCTCCGTCTTGTAACCAGATGCTCCTCCACACGCGGCAGAGCCTGTGTAGCAGCATACAACACCCTGAGCCATGGCTTTGAGCTTTACACGATACCCAGTCGAGCTCAACCAGGAGGATGTGACACGGTCATTGCTCTTCATTTATTTACTTGTGGCTTCTTTTTTTGTGTCGCAGCCCCACTGTGAGTCTGTGTGCGCCGGACCTGTCACCCAATATCGAGACCTATTGCTTTCATCGCCTCGGGTATTGGTCCTCACTTATCTCACTCTCATCATCTAACTTTAATCAAGTAAATGGATGCATTTAAATGTTGCTAATTTCACTTTGGTAATTGCCTGTGTTTAATCAGGTTTAATCAAAACAGCATTATAAGTAATTTGAAGTTACTGGTGCAAATGTTCCCCAAAGTCAGTGCACATCTATCGAGACCTTGACATGAAAAATAACCTTAAACCTGGCGTATTGTGTCTCTCTGCAAGGACTGGTGGCGGCTGGAGAGGCTCAGGCCCAACTGATGATCACAAGCTCTATTTTATACCCCTCCAAAAAACAAGGTTTCATTTGAATTAAGGCAGAACACTGAAAATCAATCCAGTCTTGTAACCAATTTAAATGTTCATTTAGATTATGATAGTTTACTGGAGAAAGCCTGAGGTCTGTACTTTCCTGTGTTGTTTCACTTCTGTGATGGCAGCAGAGGTACTAAAAGCTCAAGATCTGAATCTGCATAAATGAAAGAAGTAAAAAGAAACAGGAATGATGTTTTGATGGCATATTATGTGTTTGCACACATTGCTTCAGCCACAGGGTTTGAAAAAACAGATAAAAGCAGCTCAGTAATAACTCATAGAACAAAATCAATTGAAAATGAGGACACAGGAGGACGTCCTCATATACATCATAACAGACGCACGAAAGGTGTAGTGCCGTCCTTGTTTTATTCAGTGAAAGAGTAATAGAGATTGCGTCTTTAATCTGTCGCTGTGTCTTAAATTACTTATTTTAAAATACCGTATAGGTCTGAATTCTCAGTTCACACATAGACAGACGTGAAGGCCTCAGCGTAACCACCCGGCTGAATATATCTATACTTACCTTTGTTTTCTATCTTTGCTTTTCCTCCCTTCTCTTGCCTGCATAATTCTGAAGCAGGTAAAAGAGAGAAATGATTTCACCAAGGCCCCCGTGAAATTTTTATGTAAGCCATTACAGTTCCTGCGAGCATATCAGGAGGGGAGGACGTCTCAGTTCCACATGAGAGGACTTCCTCCTCACCAGGCAGTGTTTAGAGAAGAGCAACAGGTGGCTGCTGGCAGAGGGAACCTGAGGCTAAGTGGATGTCAAAGTGGAATTGCAGCTGAAACATGGCTATTTGTTTGACCCTCCTCACATCTGCACTCTCCTCGGAGGAGGAGGAGGAGGAGGAGGAAGAAGAGATGGGAGGGGTGGTTTGTTCGGCTCCTCTCCACAAGTTAATGTGGAGCTGGGGATGTCTCCAAGGGTAGGGGGATAGGGTGAATTGGAGATGGTATTAATTATAGCCCCAAATTCACATTGCTGCTGCCACTATGTGTTTATGTATGCATGTAACATCATGTGCGCACAACTTGAATAGGTCAGAGGGATGGAAGTGGTTTTTCAACGTGGCAAGCAAACACTTCCTGTTAATTCACTGGCCTTTACATCAAGACACTCGATTGCAAATTAGATGAATCTGAGTCAAGTTCTTTTGTTGTGAGAGTAATTTTATATCCTCAATCCGGTATTATATATTTTTACCCAAAAATGTTGAAAAATATATATATTGCCAAAACTATACAGCGTACAAACTACAGCTTTGAAGTTAAATTCATTAGTTTATTTAAACTTTTGAAATTATAAATTGTGAATGAATATGTATATTTGTAATGAGTTGAAAACCATTACAAATATGACACAAACTTGCTAAATTTGATGCGGTCCATTTGTTTTCTAAAAATATCTACCACATTCGGGGGTTTTTTCTATGTATTCAGATAAAGGGATTTTAAACTACAAGGCACAACCCTAGAGAGCGCAATCCTCTGCCAAGGCACAACAGTCATCAAGAGATGAGACATTATCGTGATTCAAAATCATTATGGTGATTTTGAATCACAATAATGAACATATCAATTAGATCGATTGGTTCAAAATTTCATGCATCATGATTTAATTTATGAGTTATTGCCATAAACCTCAAAAAAGTTTCCTGTCTCCCCATGGTTAAAAATAATGTTGTTATGAAGTGATGTTGTGAGGTCATGACGTGACATCGCCAAATTTAATTTTTATCTCTAAGACATGGGTGTCAAACTCAAATGCAGAGGGGGCCAAAATTAAAGAGAACACATTGGACTGAACTGGAACAGGACTCAAATGAGGTATTAAGACAATATTATTCCTATTTTATTTACTAATTTTATAGAATTCTAAACAAAACAACGGAATAGAAAATACTCTTGACTATAAGTACAGATTGAATTAGAAATAGAACAGCATTACTATTTTTTATGTCCCCCTCTCTATCAGCATAGCTTCACATAATGATTTCAAATGAAAAGTTTTTACCCAAATCATAAACAGCCAGAAAACTATATTTTCCAAGTAACAAATTACATGTAAAATCAACCATTTTTTGAATAACAATATCAACAAAAAAGGAACTTTAAATGACCCTTGGTAAATGCTGGGCTGATTCACCCGTTCCTTTCTTCTGCCAGAATAATAGAGTAAAAGTAGACTGATGCTGCTAATATCTGTTCCTGCAGTCAGGAGCAGTGAGGTTTCATTTCCCATGCAACTTTATGTGTTTTCTTGTTTTTAATCCAACAGCACTGACACATGTTCAACGGGTGGAGGACGTGAACAAACTCACCAGTTAATAAAATGTGCGTTTTATTTACTAATACGTGCATGCATCTTACTGCTTAACATAAACCGTTTATTATTTAGCGTTTTAAATAAAATGTCTGATCTATATCTCCTCCCGGGCTCCGTGGGATCCCTTCTAAGGATTAGCCTTTAGTTTTTTAGAGTGACTGGATAAACGTTGATGTCGGACAACAGAGGAGCGGTAGAGCGTGCGCTCTTAATTGAGGTGTTGGTTATCGCAGTGCATTCTGGGATTTGTAAAATCTGTTGTTTTTGTGCTATATACCAGCGGGCCAGTTATTATAAAAATTTCATATTGTCCCGCGGTTCTTGGGTTTGACATATGTGCTCTAGGATATACCAAAACTTACTACAGGGTAAAATTTCATGCAAATCCATCCATTAGTTTTTCCATAATCTTGCTAACAAACCCAAACAGACAAACAGACCAAAAAAACAAACAGACAAAGAAGGTTAAAACACAACCTCCGCGGCAGAGATAATTAGGAGCTCAACTACAACTAACATAAATACAACATATGACAACATGGAAAATCTGTTAGTTACACTTCACAGCATTCATCAGCGAGATTCCGCCTGTGTCCATCTGCTGGTGCTGAACAGGAAAGACCCCTCGGACCATTTAGACCACTAGACAACACCGTGCCTGAACAGTAAAGTTGCGAGCCGGCGTTCACGGAGCACTTTCTGAAATAACAGCCTGAACACACACCATCCGCTTTGAGAGTTATTGGCAGTGAAAAGGGAACAGTGGCCAGGTCTGGGAAGAACCCCTGCATGTCTTTCCTGTTGGCCCCAGTTTTTCCATGCTGTTATCATCCCAGTTGATAATGTGGAGCTCTGGGCTCTTTTTCTCAGGACCCACAGCACACTGCCACACATTCTGATGGCGTGACACAGACCTCCTCTACAGAGCCCCCTCTGTCTGAAGCAGAGCACACTGCCAGGCCTGGACCCGCAGCTGGTTCGCATATTGGGGAAGGACTGTGCCAGTCTGACGTCTATTACTGATCTGAGGATTTGCATGTGTATGCCGCCTCGGTTGCAGGTTTCAAGAGTTTATGAAAATATTGATAAATATTTTTGGATGAGCATACAGAGTGAAAGGACCGAAGCGGGCTTCGGATGAGTGCAGTCATGTGGGAGCAATGAAAAACACGAGTAAACTATGGTCTTCAGTTCATAATCTGAATACGTTTTATTGGAGCATTTTCAGCATAGTTATGCACACAAGGAATTTAAGTACACACACTTCCACGAAGCACAATACAAACATAAACCGAAGTAAACATTAATAAATTCATGTTTCAACAGAGCATTCAAATGTCTGTTTTCTGAAAATCCAATATTACTCAGGTTCTGCTGTTTGTTTCAATATATTTCATAATCACTGACGGGAACCATGTTCTAGACATGCAGGCTAAATATTTCTGTTTTTTGTTTTTCATCTTCTGTGGGTCAAAACACTCTAATTTAGATGACAATAAATGCATCTGAACAATTTAAAGAGAATTACATAATTTTTGCAAAATGTTGCATGTTTCAATGTGTTTATGAAAACAATGTTGATTGGCTGCATAGTTCTGTTTACCACATAGGATGGCGTTACAGCTGATACATAGCTGCACAACACATCTTGGACCAATCAAACGGTCTGGTTGAATCAGAAGACTGTGTTGAAAACAGTTCTCATTAAAGACGTGAGGACATCATGGGGCTGTTCACACACTCACATACACACATGATACTCCATGTGTGTCATTTAAGGCTAGCTTTTATAATTCATACTAATAATTCATTCAGAAAAAATGAAGACATATGTAGGTCCAATTATCCGGTGGGCCGCTTTATAAATAAATCTCGTTTAGCGAGTCATTAAAATTTGAATGTACTTCCTTTCTTTATCTGATCACCATTAAACAGCATGTGAAATTATCATTTCAACTTTCTCCGTGGTTATATAGCATCTTTATTAATCATCATAAACAGACTGAGGTATGACAAAAAAATCTAACCCCTATGGTTTTTAAGTTAAGTCACTATTTAAATAGAGGAATAACAGTTTTAATGAATCATTCTCCACTGCTATGGCCCACTGCCTTCCTTTGTGTCTCTAAGTGGGAGGTAGTTCCCAGACGGAGGCACAGTAAAGTTTATTAAACACATCAGCTGGTTTGCAGCCGACCATTACTGAAATGCTATATTCCAGCAATAAGAGATCAACAAATAGGTCTGGGAAATAACAAGCACGGGGACTTTGGTCTTTTAAACCAGAGAGCATTATGCAAACTTTGATGGAGGAATTTATTAAATCTCTTACAACAACTGAGGGGCTTTATATTTGACTTTGCCAGAGCACTCCGGACAAGTATCGGCTGTGGTTTCCAATTGGCTCTGAGAAAAGTCTGGTGGCTGCGAGGCAAACTTCTGGAGTCCCCAGTTTCTAAAATGAAACAGCTGCATAGTGTGACACATTGCTAGTGCTGGGGCGTAGGGGAGGGGAGGAGTTTTCATGAATGAAGTCAGTCGGAGGGGGAGGAGAGAGGGAGTTCGCTCGGGGCTGAACAGTAGGTGTGCCATTAAAAGGCTTCGGGGGGTATGCAAAGGATGGGTGTGGACTCGCATAGGGTCGTATAAGTTCACTTTACCTCGTACTGTAAGAGAAGAGGGGAAATGGTTTTGTTGTTTACTCTGGCTTAAGGTGCACAGCAACCCACTGTGTAATTTGTTGTGTAGTTTGCACAGATATCCCCCTGGGGAGCCATGAGAGGCCGTCCTACATCGGCTGTTCCCCCTCTGCCAGAGCCCGGCGTGTCTCTGCACTGCACAGCTGACAGAGACAGAACAGAGCACCACTTGGACCACGCAAAGGGATATTTAAGTCCAGCGCTGAAATTAAACTTCAGAGTCTCACTTTAGAAGAACCTCCAAAGCTATCTAACAGTCCCCGTGTGCTCCATGCCAGAACAATATCTGTATAATTAATAACCACAGGAAGAGAGAGAGTGAAATCCACTTCTCCGAGCCAAACCAGAGCCATGTGTATGACGGTATGGAGCGCACACACACATACTGTTTGGATTGGTGAGACAAAAAAAATTTCTATAAAATACTTTCTGCTGAATCCGTGGAAAATTGTGGAGAAAAGCAACACGCTCTTTTGTGTCTACCTGTCCAATCAGTGCTAGGAAGCTGGGAGGGGATAGCATCCAGCTGGTGTTAGAGTATGAGTCACACTCGCAAGCAGCGTGATCTGGGACGGAAGAATGTTGGTTATCAAATTTTATTTCATATATATTGAGTGTCTTTAGGCAAAAAGTCCAGAATTCAACTGTGCCCTTTGTCACAAAGGCACAGTAACGTCTTGTGCTCCTTTGGTTTCATTCACAAGAACCAAACTATTATGCTTAAACAGAAACCTTTTGACCACGCTGGAAGCCGTCAAGCATTTTTTGCACCTTCTGATTCCTGTTAATACCCAGCTTCTCTCTGTGATGGAGCCAAAATTCAACTTAAGTCCTGTAATTCAGCTCTTCGGCGATAGTTACATCTGCTTAACATGTGTCAACAGCATTTTACAGTGGTGTGAGTGCATAGCTTACATTTCTAGGATGGGTGGTCTTAGTGGTATTTTAAACAATTATTTTTATTATCCCTGGCATTCCTTGCGCCCTGCTTGATCCCTCTTTCCTCCTTAATTTCTGTTTTTTTAAGCATCTTGTTGTTTAACTCACAAGCACGCCTCTTTTTCTAGCAGCTTTTAATCATTTGAACAATAATAACTGAGCTTATATTTAACCTCACATGCTCTTATATACACTTTCTCACCCGAGCCTGTTCAGGATACGCTGTTCCTGGTGTGGCTATCTACCTCGAACCTCTCTTCCTGCTCTGCTGATCAATATGGCCAAACAGTGGACATCATCACTCATTGGGAAGTGACACTCACAAGTGCATGTGCACCTCTGTTTTTACTCACACACACACAAACAAGTGTGTGTCGTAGCCTTTTAAACCTCCGTATCTTCCATTCTAAGCAATGGGACATAACCCATAAAGCACAAAATCCATTCAGTTTTGATTAATGGATTTAACATCCACCCTCAGACCCATACAATGCCCCTGGTTCAATTTTATCTGAGTACAGTGACAAATAGTGTTTCTGTTCTCGACTAAGAGCCCTCATTGTTCCTCGGAAGACGAGTCGTGCAGATGTCACCGCCTCATCCGGGCTGCTCTGTGACTTGTTTAGAAAATATAAATGCAACGGCCTGTGGTCTGACATCATTGTCTCAGCAATATAGTTGTCTATTTTATCAACACATAATCAGTGTAAATGTATGAGTTGATACTATTTTTCCATGCAGAGAATAATATCCAGTCTGTATTTGAGGCTGCTCATTGTGTCATCGCTCATGAAATCAAACCTCAGCACTTTCCTCAAATAAAAGTTGTCACAAATATGTCTTTGCTCGTGTCATTCTTAAATTACAGCCACAAAATATCCAAAGTAAACGACTACATGTGTGCATTTTGCTGCACCCTCAAAGCATTTGTCCTATTTGAAAAGCTTTGAAATTATAAAGTGCTTTGTACTTGACAACCTCCTGATTTGCTCTATTTTATGTAGATGTATAAAATTAAATTTATTAATTTGTTTAATAAATTATAATTGCATTAATTGGACCAAAAGAGTTCACTTTCTCTAACTGGGTCTGTTGGTACTACCAACCATCAGAAGCAGGAAGTTGGCCAATTGACCAAAGCCAATAGAATACTTCACCATGATGAAGAGAAATTACAGATGAGATGAGGATGACTTTGATTGATGACCCTCAAGGCTTTTGGAGGAATCGTCTATGGCCTACTGACATCATAGTTGAACAGGGGTCCCATTATTACAAAGCTTAAATAAAAAGAAGTAGTGGTAGGGTAATGTATCGCCTCACAAGGGTCAGGATGACTTACCATAGTTGAAGGAAAGAGTCTGGTCTCTATCAGGAGAGATGGAGAGGAAGAATGGCAGGTCATCTGTCCTTGAGTTGAAGTTCAAATGCAACTTACAAGACAATATTGCCAAGCATTAATCCACATCTGAGTGGGTCAAAAGTTATAAAATTAGGGTTTTGAAGTGACCTGATCAAAGTAAAGACCCAAATTCCATGCAGCTATCAGGGGGAACAAATGCTTTCACACTGGTGTTTGATAATAACTTTTGCCTCCTAAAATATTGTTTCTTTACATAGGCTGCCTTTGTGTCGTGTTAACTTTGAGGATCTGACCTAGTCTAGCATGAAATTAGAAATCAGGAAGGGCGGCAACACTTTTTCAAAGCACTGTATATAGCGCGTTCTTTGCCAGGCCCATATGTAATATCAGCAGGCCATGGAGCCCTGATCAGGATGGCATGACTGGCTCACTGGACTGGGTGTCCTGGCACTGAATAATGCAGCTTTTTCCTCTGAGGCCCTGTATCCTATGGGCCCTGTCATTGAAGAAGCCCTCTCATCTCATATCTCACTGACACATGGAAATGTTCTCCAAGTAATAGTTTACATCACTCTGAGAGGCTCAGTGATGAGCTTTTTACAATGCTAAACGGCCTGGCCTAAGTGGTGTGCGTCTCCCTCTGAGTATGTCTCCTGACTGTCCTCCTAATGACTCAGAAAATATGCACGCCGCTCCATTTATGGGCAGTAAAAACAGTCATCCAGCTGTATGGTAACAGACTGTGAAGAGTGCCATAAAAACTGTCTCCGTCATATTCACTTACAATATAGTGCAGACTGGCAGCTCAACTGGCTATCATAACATCCAGGAGGACTGTCACTGAGCTCTGCGGTACCTCCCTGCATGTCACGAGCAGCCAAACATGAAGTAAAACAGCAGGCGTGCCCTCCACTGCTGCAGAGGGTGACATGAACTAGTAGCCCCGCACATAGGAAGTGACATAAACAAGCAGGCCCCAGAGAGGCGGGCTATCAGTGGCGATGATGAGCGACTCTCTGGATGCTCCTTGACATGTGGCTTCGGCGGTGGGTGCAGGGAGCAGCCGAGAGAGGCGTTGGGTGTGCAGGGGAGGGAGCGGCGGTGAAGTTGGGTGTTGCGGGGGTGAGCGGAGGAAGTGTGCGCACGACTGCATTATCCGGCTGATTTAGTTATGACAGCTGGTGCCCAAGAGGAACGCAGCAGTAGGGGATAGGATCGCCCAGGCTGAGGACAAATGATGATGAAGAGATCACTTTAAAGAACAATCTCCATAATATTTCATGCTCGCTCGGCAGCTCCAAGGCAGCCCGGACTGCAAGGCTAACTGCTCTATCAATTGATTTGATTCACTGCCGCAGCTACTCCTCGCACATAGTATTTCAAATAAATGACACAGCAGATAGGAATGATATCTACATCAATATTAACCCTGAAAAGAACTAATGGATGCCGGCTGCAATTTGCGCTATATCCTGAGTAATTCACGGGAGGCAGAAGGCAGGTGATGGAAGAGTTATAACTCAGGCTTTTCCTGTCTCCCCGCAAGGCCCAAGAGGATACAATTTGACCCACTCCCACCCCACCCAATACAAATATACAAGCTACATCTTTCCTCCTCCCTAGGCAACCATTTGTTTTTGTATTTATAAAGCACATTATGGCATACTCGGCTAAACTAAACCATCTCTCAGGCTTGTGGAACACAAAAGCAGTTTATCAGATAAATCACCCTTGACCAGTTGGCTATTAGAGCAGCCAGGAAGTGGAGCCAGAGCACGTATCATGCTTATAATGATAGCATGGTTGCCATTTATTAATGCGTGGACATGATGCATGCTCCTGTGTTGCAGTGGTTTAACATGGCTCAGCACCCTTTAACCTGAACCCACGTACTAACCTGCAGTATTATAAATTCAGATCAGGTAACAGGATGGATATACAGATTGTTCCTATAAAAAGACCTCAGTGGCATTCTATACAGGGGCCATGAATCTTGCATTTAGGCAGAATGCATGTAACAGTGAGATTCGCATTTAAAATGTGTGCAGAGTTAAACATTTGAATCAATCTCATTCAAGTTTTATTTACTCCAAAGGATTCGTATTTCATGTTCTACACATGTTACATCTTAAAATGCCTACTAGTCAGGTAAAGTGCTGTGGGATCTATTTAGGTGGCAGCACTATTATTATTAGGCTGATGTCAGAGTATTCATTAGACTGGATGATGTCCACTGAGTAGCTACTCATCACTCCTGTCGCTGATATCTGACCCCTGCCCTAGTAAGAAGAGAGCTCAGCCACCCACACACACGCAAATACGGATGGTGGGTGGTTTGCGGTTAGCCAATAAGGTGGTGATTAATCACAGAGCTTATGAGAATGTGTAGGGTTTCCGTCAGTGATGCTGAATGAATGTCATAATAATACAAGCTTTTCTGATTGCTCGGGTCATCAAATGGTGTCTGTGTGTGTGTGTGTGCGTTTGTGTGTGTGTGTGTGTGTGTGTGCGTCTGCTGGGGGTGGAGGGTGTCTATGGAGAAGGTGAGGTTTTGTCTGTGAGCATTTCGGGCCAGTAGGAGGGAGGCTTCGTCTTAGCTGAGACCCTCGCAGCCTCCTAATGAGTCCACTAGAGACCCACCCAATGCCTTTGATTGTGATGCCATGGAAGAGAGGGGAGAAGTGCAATCTTTAGCTGGATTAAGCATCTCTTAAGGAGATCTACTTTCAGCCACAATGTTATCAACCCTTGAGTGTGTATTAATTAGGCCTATTGCAGAGGCGAAGTGGATGAATTTGCACTATTCCCACTACTCTCCTTGGGCACACATGGTGCAAAGAATGCATCGGATAGCCTCCTGCAGATACAGAGGTATCTCCCACATTAACAGCTCCTTTTATTTTAGTAGGAAAAGCATGCATGTTTAAAGCAGAGCTCAATCTGCATTTCCAGCATGTTGCAGGACACTTTAATCTGACACCTCAGTATATTCCCATCCACATGTTACAGCCACACATCTGCATGTATGTTTTGGTATTATACACATCATCCTGTTCTCATTAGCAGGGCTTTTGATATGAAGTGATGCATTATGTACTCACTAGGAAACAGTTGATTGACTGTGGGCCGGTAATACTGTTTAGGCCTACTTCGAGCGGCCTGGCTTTGATGTAAGTACATATTTCCTGGTGATGGGGTTGTTATAATTTCAAACATTCACTGACTCATCATATGGAAGGCTGACATTGTTGCGGGTCACTTGCTTTTTTTATTTCTTACATGTGTTTCCTGGATGTGAAATCCACTATTTTCCTCTTCCCTGCAAGTAATCAAGAAGAGCTCCGTTAGGTGGCCTGCAGGTATATTGTTTATCTCATTACATTGTTTGTGCAGGAGGTATTGCACAAAGAGTTGATATTCCATCCAGTTGCGATCCCTGTTCCCATCTCCATCTTTACCCGGATGTTTAAGAAAAATTTCCAACTGGTATGTTTTGACAGTGTTTAAGTGATATTTAATTGCAGCCGACTGGCCGTTTTGTTCCGGAGCTGTGTTAAGAGTTTCTAATCAAACCTTCTGCTCCATCAATAATGCAGTGCCTTGGATCCCAGGGAAGACTTCATTTTGGGTGTAAAGCTGATGTGGTTTTGAGAATTTGGTTTCACTCTTTATTTAGAGACCCTCGTCATGTTAAGAGCAGGAGCCCTGGGTGTTTATTATGCAGCAACCTGCCCAGCACCACTTTGGCAAGAACCCCCTTTTCGAACCCAGTCGTCAGCTACTGGTCATAGTGTGCTATTTCTTTACGAGAGAACAAAGTGGGCAAAGGGAGAGAGACAGAAACAATTTTTACTTGGAGATCATGAAAGCAACAAAGCCCTTCTCACTGTGTTTACGCTGAACAAGACGACAGCAGAGCAAGTTAGCTGGAAGCAAAATAAGCATCAAATACAGTAAAGCAGTCTTGGAATTTAGAGTGAATGTAGAGTTTGCACTTGCAACAAGCAGTGATTTTCAAACAATGGGTTAACATGGCTAAAAATAATCTTTTACTATATATTTTCCTTTTTGACCAACATGGGCTCTGTTTGGAGGATAAGAAGCTCAGCACAGTTCAGGCTGTCTCCATAATTTGAAGACATTTTCAGTAGATTTTCTTCTTCTTTGAGTTAGCTGCTAACTGCTATAAGCTGATTTTAAGTCTGTAGCTTTTGTCCTGCTCTCATAATATGATACATTATCTAAAAGATTCAAAAAGGCCCATCTTGCCTGTCTGTCTGATTCAGTCTCTGATTCCCCTCTGGTACTGCCTCACAGCCATCATAGAAATGTGACAGCATTGAACAGGCTGGGTAAATGTGCCACAGACACACAGAGAGCTAGAGAGAGACTTCCTCTTCAAAATGGTGGCTATGGGTACAAATTCAATAGTCGGGAAAATTTAGCTTCCATTCAAAACTATTTTCAGATTGCTGGACGATGAGATATATTCTTGTATAATGTCTTGTTTTGTTTTTCACGGAACGAAAATGAAATCCATATCCTTTAGGAACAGAATTTAATCCAAAATGAATCTGCGTGGCCTGTCCTCACCACTAAAGTTTTGTCAGTGAGCCTACACTTCGGTATGATGCTACAGCTATTCCTCTGGCATCCTTTCTGGAGGCCTGTAGAAGTAGTATAGGAGTAGCGGAGTGAAAAAAAGTGCAAATAAGGAGGTGGCTGAGGGATGTGAATGATGAAACACATAAAAACATGAAACCATGTTGTTATGTATTGGAAATGCTATTAAATAATTTAGTTTTTCCATTTTAAAATAACTTAATACAAGTTACATAATGTTGTATGGTGTAGGCTTATATAACACAATGTACATTTGTTGAGTAACATAACCCATTTTTTTAACCGAGTCTTTGCTTAATCCTGAACAAAATGTATCTGGATGTTGTGTATCTGCTGCTACTAACTTTACACTTGAGTTATATGCAGACCTGATGCTCATTTGCCGAGTAGAGAATCCTAAACTATCACTCAAGACCCAGTTTATTCTCTACAGCTTATTCTGTTACCCATCTGATCTCAGTGATTTCAATGATTTCCTTTATTCCTTCCTTCGTTCCTTCATTATTTCCTTCCTTCTTTCACTCTACAAGTCCCAAGTGAAAGAGATCATTTATTTTCTGGCATTTTTCTTTTCTATGATGATAATTAATATTATTATTATTATTATTATTAATATGTTATCTTTTATTATTTGATTTTCTGTAAGCAGGTATAGTGAAACAATTCTTAATCTAAATGTCCTTTTATGAGGTAGTATATGAACTAAGTCATATTAAATTAAATTTGGGTTATTATCCATATCCTTATCTACATCCAGATTTTTTTAAAGGATTCTTTTCCATTCTTGGATAGGGTCATTTGCCTTCTTTGCCCACACAAACTCAGCGCTATGGGTTGCAGGCCTGCCGATCCTGGAATTTAACCCACCTTGCAGAAATCCTCATCAAATCAGAGTTATATATGTTGTATAAACATTTTTTTCAATGTAATTTAGTCTTCTGTCATTATTTCTCAATATTTGACATCTGTTTAACCCCCTTAGCTTCATATTAAGGTGTTTTAGACTTTTAACTGTTCACCGAATGTTGTCTACCTGAAATGCCGTAACAAAATGTTAGAATGTGTCTGAGGTTAGCTTTCTGGCTAATGAGCTGAATAAGATCAATTAAATCCCAGAATCACATTGAATTTAACATGCCAGTGGAAGGTAACATCATAGCCCTGTATTGATTGCTCCAATCGGGGACATTCCTACCCATAAAATGTGGAAGGAAACATTTTAAAGGACAGGACAGACTTCCATACCTGCGTTTATTGTGTTTTTTTAATGTATGTGAGATTAAACTGCAGTGTTGAATGATTGTTGCTGATGATTGTTGTATTCAAATCAAACCCGGCTGACGTTTGTGCTGGTCATGGGGTGGTTCAGGGTGGATAATAGAAGTATTGGGAGTCGGGGTTGGGGGGTTAACAGCAAGGGAGCAGCCTTAAAAGTAATTTCTTTATATCAGATATATTTTTTATCTTTTAGATCCTTGAAAGTAGGTTTGATCTCTATAACAATTCTAAATATTCTGTAATATCAGTACCGTCTAGTCATATGGCTTTGTTGCAGAACTGCTGTCTATTATTTTATATGCATGCAGTAAATGTTTTTGTGTTGCATGATGAGTAAATAGGGAATTCACAGTTGATCTATGAAATAATACATTGTTACATGTCAGGTAATTTGGCAGATATCAAAAACACTCCATGCAGGTATTTAGATAGACTATCATAATATATTTATAGAATATGTGTGTATGTCTTAAACATTTTGATTAATGAATAATCATTTTTTGATGTGATAATCCAATGATTAATGAATGCTAAAAGGTTTCACAGAGAATCAACTCATTTGTTTTGATTAGAGAGGCAAAGCCAACAGGAGAAACAGTAATTCTAGTTAAAAAAAAATATTTTTAAAGTATTGATATAAGTAATTTGAACACGGTTTTGGATGGAGGCTACTTCGACCCTCTAGTATAATGAAAATAATTTTGCACCAGAGAAGTAATTAGTACTTTATTAACATATTTAGTATTTCTTTAACTGTATTAAACACAGCTGAAATAAACTGACAACATTTAACAGTTAAAGAGCAGAAGGGGGTAAAAATACAAATTTGAGATGAAAACAAAAATGCATTGAAACAAAAATGTTCCATGGAGTTGATTCTTAAATACTCCTCTGAGGGTGCCAGACATCAGACCCAGATGTGTTCCCTTTCTTTTTTTTCTGTCATGGTTATTAGACCAATTATCGATAACAGGCAAATATTCCACTCCTGGAGTCTCAGCTTCATGTTTTTTATAAAAATCAATATGCACCCCCTGGCCCTTATCTTTCATCCAGGAGAAAAATGACAGAACAAATTTGCAGTATGATGGATGATGGTGCCTTTATGAGGCTCGTGTAATGGAGCTGATGATAAGGAGCAGAGTTGAGTTCCAATTTGGGGGCTTCTCCTAAAGTAATATGGATTAGTGCACCGTCTGAAATTGTGACCGAGCTTCATTGAATTGGCAATCTGACCCCAGTGAAATGAGTGACAGAAAAATTGGGAGTCAAATCAGGACAATGGGATGACATGGTGGTTACTCAATCTGATTCTGTCACCTTTAACATGTCTGGTTCTGAAATGTGACCTTATTGCAGCTTAACTGATGTTGTGGTGAAATGCAAAGGCAGCCCAAATCCTTGCATTTGATTTGATGCTTGTAGACCTTGTAAAGGTCTTGCAGTAAAGTGGTCAAGATGGAGCTGAAGAAGAAGATATCATTCAGTGTCTAATCATTCAATCAAGCCATGACGTGCCTTGTGTCTTTGGGGTGTTGGAGGCGGAGGGAGATTCCGGACAAACATCAGGTGTCACAAGCCGCGCCAATGAATGGCCAATGGTTATCCATCAATCTTTCATGCCAGCTTGTCTTCCAGCCTGAAACCACCTACATTGTCCATCTCAAAGCAATTTCATCCCTTCAGTTCACTCATTCAGCCCGGCCTCATTTGCAATCCAGACCGGCTTCCTGAGGAGAACAGAGTTGGATTCAAAGGAGAGGATGAGTGCAAAATATTGAATTTGTGGGAACCAATGACCAGTGGTCCAAAATATTGCTTGGAGCAGAGAAGGTGAGCGATGGTCCTTATCTCGGGTCCATGGTGGCTCATTTATTCAGTTGATGGATTGTTTGACAGTCAGTGTGAACAGAGATGTATTTGGGTAGCTGGAGGGAAGTTTAAAGGGATTTTGTTGTGCGGCGTTATATCACGACCATGTACATCCCCTTCAGCCAGCTGACCTCGTCAGGTCATCAGGACTTAAGTAAGAGTGAAAGTCGTTTTAAATGGAGCGTGGCTCCCAGGGACTCAGCACTGGCTGAGCAGCTGCTGCTGGCCGTTGACTATTACTTTTCTAGGGGCAGACTTTGATGTTTTAACAATCCATACATATTGATTCAGACTGATAATAAACAATTTGATTAGCCTCTTTCTATAGGCTGTCATTTCAATCACTTTCAGAGCTCCGACAGAGTGGATGTGAGGGGCTGTGGATGGAGGGAGGGATGAGGGCAGGGAAACAGGAATAGAGAGACAGGGAGCTGAAAGAGAGGGTGGAGGGTGAGTGCCCCCTCCTCAGACAGAAAAAGGAATCCAGCCCTGATTAGGCCTCTGCCTTTGGTGAATTGGACAAGACAGCTGAGCTGCCAGGTTATTAACTCCCTCTGAAAATTCTCAGCGCTCTCTCAGGCCAGCCTGAATACTGCGATCTGGATCGATAAGCAATCTCCGGTGTGTACCAAATGCCTGCTGGATTCATTTGTCTCCCAGCACCCTCTCCCTCCGGTGGACAATGCACCTGAACAACTGAGCGACCCCCCACGCCCCATGCCTCTCTTCCTCCCTTCTCTCTTTCCTTCTCATTCTCTCTCTTCTCCTGCTTTCTTCATCACCCTCCCTCCATCCTCACCTCCTCCCTCTCACGTTCACTCACTGGAGTCTCTGTCACTTCTTAAATAATGACCCTGGGGCTGAAGGAACAACTGCCTACCTCTATTTCATCACGGTGAGACTCTCCTGCAGGCCTGGATGACCAAGCTGTCTGTGGGGGGAAAGAGACTGAAAGAGAGCGAGAGAAAGGGGTTTGCCCACGGCGCTGGAGAAGGCAGCGGCCACGGCAGCGTCGTGACTGACAGAAGCACAGATGTTACCATCAGAGCTCAATCTACACGTATAAATGACCAGCCCATGGCTACTTTATTGCCAGAACAAAAACATACTAAGTAGCTGTTATGGTTCATATCATACAGATAAAATAAAAATCAGCCGGCATGGCAGGTACTCCTTGTGTGGTGCAGTGCATGGCTTCCTCTCTATTTGTCTTTATTATTGAGTTATTTTGCTCTGCCCGAGTGGGAGTGTGTTGATTCTAGCGAGAATATGTTGCTCCTCTGAGAAAACTCTCAGCACTGTGCTGCTCCGGACCACACACACACACAAACACACACACACACACACACACCGGGGTTGCCAATATTGTCCATTACTACAACATATTTAGTTCTCAGAGAAAGCAGGTTCACTCATGCTCATATCTCAGATGCACTCAAGGCAAGCCTGTCTTTGTGAAGGAGAAGCAGAGATATATTTGCATAGTGATTGTGTTTGCTGATTTGGCAGGGCTTCAGCTGATAACTTTTACTGATTCGCTGCAGCATTGATCTCCTAGATAGATTTATTGACTAGGGTGGATGGCTGAAGATGGGGGTTGAGGAGGTTAAGGTGTGTGTGTGTGTGTGTGTGTGTGTGTGTGTGTGTGTGTGTGTGTGTGTGTGTGTGTGTGTGTGTGTGTGTGTGTGTGTGTGTGTGTGTGTGTGTGTGTGAGTGTGTGTGGTTGTATGAGGGGGGGGCCTTCAGCGATGATATGGGGAGAAAACAGTAGATAACCACTCAATCAAGTTGGACAGTGGATTAGCTTGACGTTACTTTCCTGTACTTGGAAGTAGGGTTATTCCCCCGAAGGATGTATGAGCCATGTTGTTGCTCATTTCTGTATTTTGTCTTTTCTATCGTCTTTCTATTGTCTCTTCATGGCTGCATAGTTGTGACCCCAGAGGGAATTGTCTTTCAGCATATACAATAAAGGCAAGTCTTGCGACCGAGGACTCCATTTCTCAAGGCTAATTGTCAGAGGCATTGGAAAACATTGGAAAACACAACCTGCAGTCGCATGTTTAGGATTTCTTATCACTTCAATCTCCAATGGAGTAAAAATAAAAGCAGAAAACAAAACCATTTGAGTGAAATACACTTATTATTTGACATGCCTTGAATGTCACGATAACGAAAAACACTCACAGTGCGCTCTCTGTTAGCAGGGATGTGGCACAGACCAAACAGGAAGGCTCTCAAAAATGTATGCTGGAGTTTTTATGAGTCAGAGATGGCTTACTCATCAAGGCTTGATTGCAATGGAGTAGCCCTGGTTCATAATGTTTTTTCCTTGGGCAGATCAAAGACTGCGATATCATCAAAGAAAATACGTCAGAAGATAATATGATTTGTTTGATAACTAATGCTACAGGAAACAGATTTGTGTAACTCTAAACCATAGCAGTATCCCTGCCTTGTGATGAGTCCAACTGCCAGGGAAGCACCTTTCACCTAATACTGTTGTCCGTGCATAAAGCCAGCTTTGTACCTATATCAACCATTTTAAAATGCCCTGTAACTTTATCCCAGCAAGCACTTTTTCATTAGGATCCTTTTTTTTCATGTCTGTTCAAGGTCATTTGTAATATGGAATCTATAAAACTCTCAATGAAGAAAGTTATTTGAATTCTTCGATTTTAATGACTGAGCTTAAAGATTCCCATTTCAGAGCAGCAGTTTTAAAATGATCCTGTGGTGTATGTCAGCAGATGAAATTACTAAGGGTAATTCCTCTCACACCATGTCTCACTCTCACTCCCTGTGTCATGCACACACACACACTCACAGCAGGCATTAACACCCTCCCTTCTTTACATTTCTTTTAATATTTAGTGCATTAATTGTATTAAATTCTGTAAAATGCCCAGGTCTGTGGTGGAAGATAAAATTAGCATATTACTATTATAATTCATATCCTGCTTGATGTTTGAGACAAAAAAAATGACACACAGATGTGCAGCTGTGCATAAAAAGCCTAAAAAAAACAATACCAACCACCTAACATTAGCATATATGAGGAAGTAAACCGTTCTGATTTGAAAATGTATTTATCGTCTATTCTATTTAAGATCCATGTTCTCTTTTTGGTGTTTAATTCTTTTGAGCAGAGCACACACTAAAGAATTTAACGCTTTCAATGCCAAATGTATGTTCATATATGGAGAAATAAAAAAAATTTAAAAAGGGTGATAGAAAGAAAATGAAAGTCTTTTTCCTTCAGCATTTCATAGACATGAGGTCGGCACTTCAGCCAAGTCATGACGACTCCATAACAGTCATATAGGAGTCACACAACGTCCATGTATTATGTATTATTGCTACTCACCCTTTCACAATTAATGTTTAACTTTGTTCTTTACTTTCAAAATACAACTCAGTCAGCGAGAGGCGGTCCAATTTGGTTTATTGTACCTTGGCTCTACCAAACTTATCGAGTCACGCAAGCAATAGTTTTGAAATACACCACAAGATTCTAAGTCCTTGACGATGAAACAGGCTATAGATGATGTGACTGACTGAGACGTCACCGAGTTGTAGCTGGAATAAGTGTCCAACATTCGTGTCTTTACAACTGTAACTGTATTAGTTAAATACCCTAGTTCCTCTCAATGGTCTCACCACGCCGTCTCACCATGTGAGTGCTAAGATTTGGTGTTCTTAATGGCTGTTTGACAAAGTTCACATATGGTGAAACTTTTGTCCGATTTTCCTCAGCTGTAATAGAATACAAAATTCTTTCAACTTGACATGCTTTCATAGAACGCCATAGGTTAATGCATGAGGGTCTTGATGAGTCTGCTGAACTAGATTCAGCAGCTAACCTTCAGTCAACCGAGTTTTAATTTTGGGATCAATTGGTTATTGTATTGATTCATCCATTCAGTTGCATCTTTGATGTTAATAAACAATTTTTTAATATGTGTCGGTGAATCTTTACAACCCTACTTTGTGAACCATGTTTGAGTAGTTTTTAATGTACCGATGTTTGGTATCTGTGTTTCAGTATAACATCCTCTTTATTAACTGATGGTTTTTTCTTCCCCTTAACACACTGAGTACTACGACGGAGTATTAAGGCCACATTTACAAAATAAAAAATAAAAAATATTGTAATTTTACGAGAATAAAGTCGAAATTTTAATGAGAATTAAGTCGTAATTTTAAGAGAGGAAAAAGTGTGATTTTTATGAAAATCCAGCTGTAATTTTACGAGAATAAAGTCTTGATTATAGGCTACTCATTGGAGGGAAAATGAGGAACATGGAACATGTCAAGCTATATTTCAATAACAATATAAGTTTGACAAAACAACAAATAATGAATCATACTTTGAAAATGATGTTTAAAATCCTGGGTTTCTTCTGAAGAAAGAACCGGACAGATTTGGAGAAAATTCAACTTTTTTTCTCATAAAATTTAGACTTTATTCTCATTATTAATTTGATTTTCTTTATTTTTCAAGGTGGCCATAATTCTCCTTCTTAAAGTCCATACAGTCTTAGGCTTTATACTGAAAAGACTCCAAAGGTTCAATAAAGGGGATGTAAATGCCTTTCTGGTTATGCATTATGTCAGTAACAGAGACATCAAAGTAATATTGAAAATGTTTACATATTTCAATTTCAGAAATGCAGAATGTGACGATATTGAAGAAAACTTTTTTTTATATGGTGACATTGTTGCTTCTCATGGTTTCCCTGGATAAAGAAAACACCCTTCTTTACTTCCTCTCCCTCTCCATCATTGTCCCTGACAGTGACGGTAATGTGTCAGTAGGTGAGCTGCCCTCAGGGCTCTGTACATCCACGTCCACCTCAATATAAATCAGCACTTGTCATCACAGGCTCATATCACACACACTGATCCTGCATCCCCTCCACAAACCTGCAAATTCTTGTTTGTTTTTCAATAGTGTCTGAAATGCCAGTGGCCACAGCAGTAAACCTGTACACTCTCACCGGCATCGTCTGCCTCTTTCTCTCTTTGTTTTCTCCAGACCAGACCTGTGGGTGCTGCCGCACGGTGAAGCTAAGGAGATGTGACTGCTTTAGATTCAGCCCGGACAGTGGCCAACCTCTGCTGCCCTGAATGCATTCTATAATTATTCGCCACACCTTGCACCAGGAAGTCAGCTTGTGTCAAAAGTGCAAGAGAAGGAAAGGGTTACTGTCAGGATGAAATGAGTGTGATAACGACAAGAACAGAAGCAGCTGCACATAAGGGAAATAAGAACAACACGGTGTTTCTGGAAATATGCAGTTTGAATTCAACAGTGGATGCTGGCTATCCTTTCAGCTTCTAAAAGTGCACTAACAGACAAAAGTTCGGACGAAGTTTCCTATTCAAGTGAGTCATGGAGGACGCGGCTGTTATGCTCATGATTTTAACTGACTATTAATTGCAAATGGTGATTTAGTTGTCCTCTGCCTGAGTTCTCCCACCATCATAACCAGTCTAATCAAAATGTAATAATACAAATACAACTCTTAAAGAAGAGGACACACTTATTTGCTCTGCGTCATTTATATTTACACTCAATAATAGTCAATGAATGGAGCAGTGGCTGTAGCCACTCTGCCAAAGTTGAATTAAGTGCTGGATATTCTGGGGGTTTTCTTACATGTTTATATACACCCAAAATTTGGGGATCGCCGCAGATCCTTCGTGTTGATAACTCGAAAATGACTTCATTGATCATTTTCAAATTTTATCCCTAGTTATACCTAAGCGCAGGGAAAGATCGGTTGTATATTTCCAACACTAGGGGGAGCTTAATCTCCAAAGGTTTTCGGGCCATAATTTGTCTAACCGAATTAGTCCAAATTTGATGCATACAAATGGACTGAAGGAGATCTATCCCCTTTAATATTGTGGTAGCTGGCATCTCTGATTGCCTACTTGAGATGGCTGTAGATGATGGATTTACGGGCTCCTGGGCTGGTAATGAAGTGTGTCACAGTCCCTGATAACCCGCATAGTGGAGTGCTCAGGCTACGGAACCCAGGTAGAGTTTCGCTCTGAACATCCACCACCGTCTCCACTAACCAAGCAGGTCCAGTTCGATGATGCAAGGGTCTTGTATGTTGGATAATCAGAACTTGTGGCCAACTATTAGGTTTCACTCAGCACCTCAGCACGGGTCTTTGGTGTAAACAGGCGGATGTGTTCTTGGAGTCGCTCTGGCTGGAGACCCCGGACAAAATCTTAGGGAGCTATCTTTTCCTGTGCGGCAGCTTGGAACGAGGGTTACCCATGTGAAGATGTGCAGTGGAGGTGCCTAGGCACACTCCTTTTCTCCTCTTAAGGCTAAACAGCTTGTCCCGGGCATTGTCAGCATAGGCGGGGTGGCCAAAGTAATGTTGCAGCGCCTTCTCGATAAACTGCCAGTTTCGTCTCTACTGTGGTTGGAGATCTGTTCGATTCTCAAGGGCTTTCCCTTGAAGGGCAAGGGCCACTTGTACAGTCTGTTGACCATTCGTCAGACTGCGCACCCAGCTGCACCTGAATGAAAAAGGTATCTGGTGGCTCTTCTCCATTGTAGCCTGGCAGCTTCATCACACCCCGCCATGGATGTAATGAGTTCTTCTATCTCTTCTAACATTGGCTGACAACTTGTCGCCACATCTGACACCAAATGTAGCGAGCTCGAGATTTCTGGAGCAAAAACAGGAAGAGAGATGAATTCTGAATCAGGAAGTGCCTTTTATCCGCACAGCTCAACTGGAAATACCCACAGCATTAAATGAAACAAAAAAAACAAGTGCTAACCAAATAATACGAACACAGATGTCACCCATAGTGCAGAACACAATTGTCACTATGGATGCTGGGAAACATATCAACCAACTATATTTTACTCACTTGGGGGAACTCTTAATTGAAAAACAATGTTTTCTGGACATAATTCAAAAACAGTTTCGTGGATAATAGCGCTAGCACCTTATATCCCCATAGACCTTAGTGCAAGGGAGAACTGGGTTGATTTTGGCAAAGGTCAATCAATCAATCTTTATTTATATAGCGCCAATTCACAAAAACAGTTGTCTAGAGGTGCTTTCCAGAAAGAGCAGGTCTAGACCAAACTTTTTATCAGCAGCTATTTGTAGAGCTTGGGGTGCAGGTTGGGGTTCCGGATTCTGTTCCGGATTCTGCTCTAGAACCAAAATGGGACAGAAATTGCTGAATGTAAACATCCCTTTCTGAATGGAAAGAAGACTTAGATTTCATTCCTTTGGAAGGCGGTAGTCAAAATCCCTTCAGAAAGCCTTTCCGATAGACAGTCGCTGCATGTAAACACTGTGTCAGAAAGCTTGAGTTGAGCTGTTTGAGTTGTATCTGCGCATGCCCAGTGACGTGACATAATGCTCTGCTAAGTTTTTTTCAGCGCCATGACGCATTTTAAATACGGCAACTTCAAAACAGTACCGGTTTGCATCGGAGAGTCATTTATTCAGGCGACTGACATTGCAATTCGGAAATTTTGCTTTGAGTATAACAGTATTATGGCTTGTGGCTTGACCGACTATAATAAATGGACCTTTAAGATTTGTATTTGAGTACCCCTGCGCTAATAGTTCATATTTTACTCACATCACAGAGCTTTTTATTTCTACAAGAAATATGGTTGTCGTAACTACTACTTTTACAATGCAGTGCATTGGAGACTTTTCAGGGATGTAGCCTTGCTGTCGGGGACAACAGTAAAGGTCTAGTTGGTATCAGCAGTTTTTTGCTATACAAATTTTACAACATTTTTTTTTGTCCCAGGCTGGTGTGCGTCATTTGGCTTAAAAGTGCAAAGTGCCCAAAGCAGTATGATGTGTTGCTTTGTGAGTAAATGATTCAAGATTGACATGGAACTCAATCGATGCTCATGTTCATGAAAAGTTAAACTCCTCTAGAGATAAATACTCCGATGCGGTAAAGGATAATTTAATTCTCCATTCTAAGCAGACTAAGATCAACCAGATAAAAATGCTAGTCGTGCATAAAATGCTGCAAAATGACATGGAAATAGTGATGGAAATAATACTTTATGCTAAATCCAGCTGTATTAATAAAGATGATTGGAGGTTATAATGACCATAAAAAATAATTGTGGTTAACTCAAGTTGAGGATTCAAGGGTGGATTTTCTAAGAAAGGGCTTTACTTTCCCAAAAAAATAAGAACATTTTACAAAAAATAAGCAATAAAGTTCTGGGCACAAAAAGAGGTCAAATATACACAACTAAGTTCAGGTTTTGCAAACAACAAAATTTAGAAAGAAAAAAAACAACTCACAATGAAAGCATGAAAGCATGTTGGAGTATTTAAAGTGGC
Organism: Lophius americanus; assembly: GCA_037951165.1. NCBI lineage: Eukaryota > Metazoa > Chordata > Actinopteri > Lophiiformes > Lophiidae > Lophius > Lophius americanus. Next base: position 10,561,535 of record JBBDHG010000014.1, on the reverse strand, counting down.
TGATCAGACCTAATGAATACACAAGGGAGGAAAATAAAACTACCTAAACACTAATAAACTGGAGTAAAAACGTAAAACAGTTGGTTTGATATTTTAAGTAATTATTCTTATAATTAGATTAAAAAATGACCAAATTGTAAATTTAATACAAACAACATTCATAAATAATTAAACTAGTACACAACTAGGGTTAGGGTTGGGGTCTTGTATAACTTCCCCGTACTTGACAACAACGGTATATCGCAGAAATCCCCCAATCCCCTGTGTTGTAAAAGCAATCACCCTTTTAAAAAAAAAAGGAAAGAAAAAAAGCTCTATTGAGAAAAATATGAACTATTGGAAAAATTCATATTAGATCTCCTCTTATCAATTTCAAATGCACCGAATTTCCAATACATTGGAGTTGAGAAATTATGGCACGGAAACTTTTAGAGGTAAACCTACCCCTAGTGTTTGAAATATACAACCGACCCAAAATCAATCCAGTTGTTCTTCGCACCGAGGTCTGTAGGGGTACGAAATTTGAAAATTAACCATGAAACAGATATTTGAGTTATGGCGTCAACACAAAGGATCTGGTGGACACGGCGTACAGGGTGAACGCGGCAGTTGCGATGAAAGTTCAACAATTCCCTGATTTATTGATTTTCATAATAAATAATAAAATGATGCGATGAGGATCTTGGTACAGTCCTATTTCCACTTCCTGTAGACAACTCAGGTGATATTTGCATGGGTCCAATCTTTTGCAGGAGCAGAAGCATGGACCCTCAAACACCAGTTACACTAAAGAAAGTTAATACTTCTTAATTTAACAAAATTAGAGATTAGCTAGATGTGTGTGCCATAGTAAGAACTGATGTAAATTAAATAATGCCAAAGAACATGTTTACGTCATGTGAAATTACACCAACATGAACACAATTAAGTTTGCGTCCAAACTAAGAAACTAAGAGGTGGTATTGCGTGAATTTACCAACTCACGCAATACCACCCTAACCGTGAGTTTACCAACTCACGGTTAGGGTTGCGTCTGGCTGAAGATTTAGCCACCAGAGTGCCTTTGTGTTGTACTGTGATCAAACTTCATCAAGACATTGATGGCAGTGTGAGTGCAAAGTCGTTATAGTAACAACACGCTAACATTACATTACTAAATAATAAGATATGGTTACATTACACTCCCATCCAGCAAATATTTGGTTCAAACAAATTCTAATGAGCGTTTCCCATTTGGGTGCTAACTCCAGCCAAGTTCTGTGGGTTTCAACACCAGAGTTCAACTTTGACTGAGCCAATGAGCATGTTTGGCCAATGTAAACAGTGCTGCAATGTGTTCCAAAATGGAAATAGTTATTATTGTCGAGTATGGTTCCACACCATTTCCAGTGCATTATCACATTTCTGATCAATCTCTCTATTATCCACACCAGAGACACGGCACTATGTAATTCTTTGTTGTAGAGTCATTTTATAGTGCATAAATGTGATGTGATTATACGTCAAGAGCCAAGTCTGCAACTCATTGAGATTATACACAGCTATGCGTACTGTATATAATAATAAAGGTAATTCAGTGAGGGGCATACATTTGGACTTTTTCACTGCATGTACTCCATTCATTTCAGACACTGAATAAATATCTGTTGTTGTGAAAATAAATGCTGTTTGTATAAAGTGTATAAAAAATTCCCCATCAGGAATTACGATTCATTCGATGACTCAGATTATTTGATGGAGGAGGAGCAGCTGCCTTGGCCTGGATTCATACAGCCACTCTGATTGTGGCCGCTGATTGATTTTTAAGTTAGGAAGAGGCAATCAGTAAATACCACCCAATCAAGAGCCAACAACATAGAAAAGATTAGACAATTTGAAGTAATCAATGAAAATATTCTCTGATTTGTAGACACTCAATTACTGCCATAAATCAGGCATCGGAGCACGTAAGTTAGTTTGCAATAAAACAAAGGCCAGCGACAGGCAAACTATAAGAAATGAATTAAAGGTCCGGGGGAGGAAGTGCGGACTGGCATGGTAATGAGACAGAATTACATGCCACAGATTCCGGCCTGCTTCCCTTGAAGGAGCTGTCAACAACTAATGGGCTGTAGCAAGAGCTGTTATCCGTCATCCTGCTTCCTGTCCACATATTTGTACACTTATTTGTATCGCCTTGATACCATACCATCATTTTTAATGTTGAATACCCAACACTCTGAACAAACATGGACTCCTTCACAAAAAGTAGACATAAAGGGGATAGGGCCTTTGGTTAGGTTGAGAAGGCTGCCTAAGATTCTGCATATCATTGGTGGCAAGGTTTTCATCAACATCAGAGCTGACAAAAAGAAATCAGATTTCCGGGCTGGGGGTTAATCCCATAACCAATAGGAGACAATATGTGTCTATCAGCCACAGGATGGCCCATAAACAAGAAGTAGGATGTTCCCACTTAGGACGGTGGAGCTTCATGCTGTCTTGGCAGGGAGTCACAGCCCCAACATTCCGCCTTAATGGACTGACTAGACAGATGATCCTGACAGCAACCGGCGCAAGTGCTTTTGATTCTATCATCCGCCATGGGGTCGGTCTGCTTTATCAGAGGAATTACCTAAAGTGCCTCTTATTTCATCATCCAGAATGTCAACAAGATGGGTTTCTTTTCATTTATACACACCCCAAACAATCACCGCATCATACATCACACAACTGCCTCTGAAAAATCATTGTTGGACGCCCAGGCCAGGTGCAGATTCATTAACCTACACCGTGGTTTTGAGAGCAAGGTCATTATAGAACACTCCTGCAACATCAGTCTGACGGTGGCTTTTGCTACTGACCTCTCCTCTTTAACACTCTCCACACCGACAGGAGCATGCATCCATAAACTCGTTTCCTCCTCCCATGGGCAGCTACAAGGGGTGGAGGAATGTATTTTTTTTTTACTATAACCACCCTCAGGTCAGCATAATAATAATTGATAATAGTTAACGGAATTATAGACTACCTGAAGATGTATTTACTGAAGTGGGTTTGCACCGTCCTTTATCATGTCACGGCCGTTACCACACTGCCTTCATGATGTCACTCTTTCCATGTCAGATTTGCGAGAAATAAGAATCGCATGTTAATATGTCTATACTGTAGCCCACGTAGCAATACTTAACTGTGCTGTGGCTTTATTTTTAAAAGTAAGGCTCAAAATAAAAATATGTTTCTGAAGAGTCCATCCAGTTTTGGGAGATGGGCTGAATATTAACAATTATAATGACCATAAATTTATGAAACACTATATACTAGTCAGCAGATACTGTATACTTGGAGCAGATGGTCACAGATTAAAGATTAAGATTTAGTAATAGTACTAAAGTTAAAGACGGTGCCCTTGATTGTAGTTACACTAATGATTTTCAAATTCCTCAAATGCTGTGCTAGACACTTTACACCTTTTTCTGCGTGGTTATTTGGAAATCAAACTGTATAGTTCTGAAAACTTAAATTTATATGCTCAAATTAATCAACTGGAATCAGGTGCGGAATCTTTAAAAAATATATAATTTCTTCTAGTTTAGGCACGCTGACTACCAGCATTATCTGCTTCCTTGATTAATATGAACTTTTGGAAAGTTATAGAATCGTGGCTTAAAGTGTTAAATTCATTGGTATTATACTGATTAGCTGCAAAATGTGCAAAAGAGTGTAATCCAAAAACATGCATAGATTAATTGGTTTTTATATTTAACTTTTAGCAATCTGTTACATTAAGAGTAATTCAAATGTATTAAAGGAAATTAGAATAATGAGTTAACTTTAAATATATTTTCATTTTACAGATAACATCAAAAATGTGTTTGAGGTACTTCAATATTCTAAGGTAATCGGTTACGACATAAGATTTGAGTATTCTCAATTTATGGATATCTTTCAAAAGTAGAATTGTCTCCCACATGCTCACTCTCAATGACCTGCTCCACGACCTGGGCTCATTCAGGTGGCCTCATCCGTCCAATCCCTGTGTTACACCTGCAGGCTCAGCCCATCACCATCAGCTGCTGTCTTTAAATATGACTCTCTCTCCATTCATATAGTTCTTTCATCCTGCTGGTTTACGCACACTCCATCTCCTCATCTTCACCTACTCCTTGCATATCCATCAGTCTCATCATTCATGTGCCTCAGCGGAGGCATCATCAACCACCACCACCACCACCACCGGGTACCCAGACTCCAGAGGGGGGATATTCTATGCCACTGCTCAGGGCAGAGACCCTTCGATCACAATCTCCCCACAGAGTCTAAGTTCCAAAGACTTTCTATTAGACTCACTATCATAGGCCATATCTTGTCATAAATCATTAATCTTTTCATTCCGTCTTATCTGATTAACATAAATTTTCACAGTGCACGTGAGTATTGATGAGATTCTTTGTGTAACAATTTGGACAGCTTTGTACAGAGGACAGTAACTGCTGCCCGTCCCAGCCCTGACAACTCTCAAGATCTCTCAGTCATCTACGAGGCCCAGGCTTACAGTCTTCCAGTGTCGAGTCAGAATAATGGTTCGTTCTTCTTCCTCATAATCAGGTTGAGGAAGGCAGCTTCTGAGCTGTGAAACAGCCAATAGTTTAATAATAGACTGTTTGGATCTTCTCCTATAGCTCCAATGTTTCAAATTTAGAACGGCTGACCCAGATCTAGATAAGTGGTTACAGATGGATGGATGGTCAGCGTGAGAATAAATTGTGATTATGTAATCCATGTTGAGATGTTTTCACTGTGAAGTTGACAGAAGGTAGGATGTTGCCTACACGATTATGACATGTAAATCATATACAGTATGTAAAAGCATGTGCTACAGTAGTGACTCCTCTGACTTTGCTTACCCTTGGAAAGCTTTCTACAGCCTATGATCCAACATCTGAAGAGCTGATAAAAACCCCTCAGTTGCCTCACAGCAGCTGCGAGGCTTAACATTGTCAAAAAGAGGTTTTTATTTCCCTACCGTTTCAACCTCCTGTGTATATTTTATTGAGCTGTTCTCCTCCCACAGCGGTGCGCTGCAGCCATAAGCTGCCGAAAATGTATTTCAGGGCTCATTAGCACAGGACATGCATGCTTGGAACATGTAGCATCCTTCATCAGAAACACTTGTGAAAGAGTGTGAAGACGATGATGAGGAGCTCAGAAATCGTTGTTTTTGATATTCAGTGAGCTTTTCATCTTTTTTTTTCTGCAGCAAAACCACATGAAAGGATTAGGGTTGTTAATGAATTATCCTCACAGGGGCCAAGACAGTATATGCAAGCTGCGCTATCCCACTCTCATAACATGGAGCTGTTGAATTTATTGAACTGACGGATGAATTTTCCCACACTGATCTGACCCAGTTCAAGATCATACCCAGTCCCCTTTCTCTGTTATCAAGATGACAATGTGAAACTCTTCTTAATCTTTGTAAGTCAGAAATATCATTAACTGAACTGAACTAAAGCTGAAAATGGAAGCTGACGGCACAGCGTCATGTTCAAAGTAGCATCCCTACTCAGATGACAAGTTCTTAGATATCTACAAAAGTTTCTGTGATAAAACCAATGTCTTAGACTGTGCGTGTGTGTGTGTGTGTGTGTGTGTGTGTGTGTGTGTGTGTGTGTGTGTGTGTGTGTGTGTGTGTGTGTGTGTGTGTGTTCCGGGTAAGGGCAGGAGTCACTGGAACCCCTGGGGCAGCCAATGTTGGAAATGTGTGCTCCTGAACTTCTGTTAAGTGAAAACAGTCGACAAAAGTGAAATATCACTTTAAGATGTCGCCTTTCTCGTTGCTGTCTGTTTGCTCAACCCCCAGAGGTGGTTCAGTATCAAATGCACCAGCACAAATGATAATAACACAGCTAGACCTTTCTATTTTTCCAAATTAGGTTGAGCCTCAGATCAGGGCCCTTGAGGCCGGCACAAAGGCTTTAATTCTTCCCTGAAGATTTTTCTCTTCAGTTTTCTATCATATAAAGCAAATATCAAAAATGTGATTTGAATCCTGGAAAAAATTAAAGCTGAAGGGCACCAGAAGGAGGAACACTGGAATGAGGCGGGTGAACACACACCACCTCTCTCGCCTCTCTTGCAGGCATTGATTGAGTCTGTTTATCTCGCTCACAGATGGCTACACTGGGAGGCAAACCCCGGAGAGGCGGATCGGAGGAGTCACTGAGCTGCAGACCAAACTGCCCCGGGGGTTAATTGAAGTCCCTTGAGTGACTCAAGTGCCTTCTCTTTAATGGGTCAACCTAAGAAATGTTGTATTTCTAAACAGCAATGGGGGGAAAAAATGTATCCTTTTGAAGGCCTTCGTTCCCATCGTTCTTATCCTTGAGAGGGGGACTCAAATGTGGCCAGACTTGAAAACATCGAAGTTCCTGAAAGAAACATCTTGAACAATGTTACCATGATAATGACATGACTGTCTGTTGTTTCCTGTGCTTGTTTTCACCACAAGTATTCTCTAATAAGGCAGAGATGTAGATGATGGTCTCTCAAAAATCAGAGCAAGAGCTTTGAGAAAATGGCTTTTGTAGCAAGCTCCTTGCCACTTACGTAGATTTTCTTCGGAAAAAACGGCGAGAGACGTATTAAGGTAACCAAAGATTTATTTCTGTACATATAAATGCGTTATCTTGACCGGTAGCATTTCCTTCCAGCCCGTCCTCCGCTCCTCACTTCCCCGTCAGCCTCTCTGTTTTCTCTCCCCAGCCCTCTACTAGGGGTCAAAAAGAGTCTTGTTAGTTCATCATCATCAGGTGTGCAAATCCCCACACCTGGCGCTGCTCCCGTCAGCCAGCTCCCCACACCTCTCTCTCCCACAGCTCCATGCTTAACCACCACCACCACCCCAACCCCACCCCCCCACCCCCCAGCTTCATAACAGGGCAGCCTAAGAAGACCATAGTTCAACTCATAAGTTCATAAGTAGTTGAGCCGCACCATAAACCCAATAATGAAGACACAACATCTGATCTGTTCAGTCCTAGCCCACACAGAAATGTACTGTTTAGTGGGAAGTACATGAGTTATTCTTGCTACAGAAAGTACAAGGGAGAAGTCACAGCCGTGATTGGCTCACACAGCCTATTATATGATTTCAAGGAGAGACTAATAAGAAGGATTGAATGAGAGAATTATTGTTACTGTGAACAGAAGGTGGTCTTTGGAGCCGAGAACCAGACAGGAAGTTGATCAGGGGAAGCTATAACTAATGAGGTGCTTCAAGAATGAAGGAGCATAGAAGCCAGTGGTGATGATGAAAGGGAAACTTTTGATTGGATGGATGATTAGATCGGAGATTGGCAGGTGTTCCAGGGTTGAGACGGTGAAGGGGCGGAGTTGGGTTGCGAATCTTCCATCAACTGATAAGACAGCTGAATGTCAATAGAAAGAATGAACATATTCATCATTTGACAACTTACAGAAATGAGAACTGTTACACAAAGTGATCAGATGGAAGAGGAAATGGGCTGGCCAGAGGCTGATAGGGTTAAAGGATGATTATATTGTATTGTATTTGTATACCCGATTCGGGGATGAATGAGTTTCAAACCTTTTAACCACGTAGACCTTAGTTCAAAGGAAGAACTGGATTGATTTTGGGAAATTAGATATTTCCGTCTCTAGGGGGAGTTTTTTCTCCAAAACTTCTCGGGTCATCATTTCAAGCATTTCAAGACAACTGATGCTTAACTCTGGTTTACAGGTTCATCGTACCAAACAGCCGGCTGGTCATGAAGCTGGTTCGCGAAGATGAAGGACGGCTCTCATATATTTGTTTGAATTCTATCTTATTAATATTGAGGATTCTGAATAACCAGACGGTTACACTGTATGGAATGCCACACAAAGTAATCTGACTGTCTTTTCCATCTGATTTATTGGACCTCACACAGACACGAAAGGTGCAATGCCATCTCAAGTGAGGCCATACAACACATCCCCACTTTTGCTGTTGAAGAAAACAAACCTTCAGTTTGCATATAATTGAATAATTGAGATAAAATGTGTTATTTGGTGGGTACTCTTAAAGGGGTTGGATAGCGTATTTAACATCCGCCAGAGTTAGTCTCGCTGTTTTTCACTTCAACTAAACTATCTCAAAACTATCTTTGAGAAACAGGTACGAAAGAGGAATAGATATTCTCAACTAAATCTGAAAAAAAGAGCAAAAAATGGATAATGGCAATTGTAATTTAGTTAATTTCTTAATGGTTAAGATCTTGCTTGCATTTTACATTGCTCCAGCATTTAACTGTTATCCAATCAACAGTGATTCTCCTTGTTGCATTGAATCAGAGGTATCTGCAAATGAAATCTATCAACATCTTCAATCTTTAAAAAGTAATCTACTTAATGTCTTACCATTCCCGATTAAAAGCTCTGTCTGCAATTATATTTGGCCAGTAATTATCAAGTTCTATAAGCTTCTCTGCAACTGTGTAGTGAGTGTGTGTGTCTGCTGGTGTTTATGTGGTTTCCCTGTGTGCCTGTTCATGCATGTTACACATTAAAGTGGTAAATCAGTGCAGGAGAATGTACCGTCAAGTGTTTGTGAGTGAGAGAGACAGTGTGTGTGTGTTTGGCAGAAGAAAAACAAGATGTTGAAAGATGTTTTTATTGGCCTACGTTCAGAATGCCTTCCCTACATCTCTACCATTTGTTGGAAGACAATCTTGCCATCGATTCCTAAAATGCTTGAAAATGAATTGGGAGTCTCTCATCCCACTTAATCAAGAGAGGATATTGATCAGGTTTCTAATGAAAGATCATTTAGATAGGTTGGGGGGGGAAAACAGGCCGGCATATCATATCAAAGCAGTAATAGGACGTCTTTATCTGAAGGTTCCCGGTTGTCAGTGAAAGCAAGCCTTCAATATCCTTATAATAGAAACATGCTCTGCTCTCTTATTAGCAAATATTCTCTGATAAGGAGATATTCCAATATAACAGACTGAGAACATAAGGGCAACTCCCCCGTTTTATTCCTCTGACATTAGTTCAAAAGGACTTTATTGCCTTTCTGATGGTTATATTCATACTCTTAACCACATCCTCACGAATGGCAGATGCACAAACCTCTTTCATATCCCTAAATGGAGAATTTACACTTCTGGGCACATTGCTTTAATTTATGGATTTAAATTCAGAAATACAATATAGAACCGTCGCAATTTTTATTCATTAACTTTTTTTTTTTTGTGTACTTCTTTTAAACAGGTAGTCTCATTGAGATCTGGGGGCACTTTTCACGAGAGACCTGTGTGCCCAAAGATAAAAAGACACACAAATAATTCACAGGCAAAAAGATTGTTTGTTGAAGAAAACAATTACAAGTATTCATGACGTTCATCAGTTTCAATATCAGTTCCTTGAATAGTTGGGATATGAGCAGGAGATGGAATATTCTTTAGTGAAATTGAAAATACCTTTCATCTAATTTTACTAGAATTTTAAACATGCTTAAGGTCCATGAGTGAATACTCTAACGTGTCAAAACAAGATGGCTGTGTTGTAATGTCCAGGCTGAGAGAGAGGCGGTTTGGATATAGTATGGGGTAATCTGCAAAAAGATGAACGTGACAATTTAGAACTGCAGAGTTGATACAAGGTTATTCTTTTACATTAGTGTGTTTGTCTGTTGGATAGCAAGATTATGAAAAAACTAATGGACGGATGCATGAAATTTAGGTTTGACACATAATAACCCTTTCTTAATTGTTGTTAAATAGGGCACTTGATAGATGTTTTTGATCACAATAATGTCTACCTAGGGTACTGTTGTGCCTGGGTGGAGTTTTTCCCTCTCTGGGCACTTTCTAGCCTATGTATAGAGAGAATAGAGGACAACCAACAAGAATTTTGTTGTACACCTGTGGTAATATTTAGGAGAGGCGGCTTGGAGTTTTTAAAGGTGATTTCTATCATAGAGGTAGTCACTGAAGGGATCGCTCATCCAATCCAGCTAAACAGAGATAAGTCAATCAATCAAGTGCAGTACTGTGTTGATTTTTGTTCACGACTACGATGATGATGTTTTAATACACTTACTGTGGCTGTTGAGCTGTTAGACGACCGAAATCCAGACGGTAAATTATTTCTGTTTCCAAAACAGAAAAAAAGGTGATTTTAAGATTGGATGGTATAGTTTCAATTAGAATTAGAATTTTACCTGATGTAGCAATAAATTAAAAATGCAAGTTAGGGTTATGATTCAAAACTTCTTGGGTTTTCCTGCTACGCACACACGCACTCACTCAAAAAGCTCCATTCACAAAAGTTCATCTAACTTTGATTACTGAAAGTTAAAATCCTTCCATATTATTTTTGATACAAGTCTGTAAAGAAGCCCCTGCAGTCGGGGTGTAAATAGAGAGAAAGACTGCATGTCGGACTTTGGTGTGGAGGGGAGTACATTTGTTGCCCAGCTGGTAATAAGGAATAAATCTACGCCAGTGCCAGTCTTGATCCATTTGGTAGACTGTTATTCTGCCTTGACAGTAAAAATAACAGTCTAATGCTCTGCTGTGAAGATTACAGAGTACAGAGCTCCACCTTCCTCCGACAAAGGTCTGTTATGGACTCACCTCTTTTTTTCCATGTGCTTCTCTGGGCCTCTCACGTGTCCTTGTATCTTCCCTGTTAGCAATCTTTTGCAAAGTTTAAATTGGTAATGCACTTCTCATAAAGGGTGAAGGAGTCATTCACACCTAATGGCGGCATTTTAAAACACGGTGGACGCAGCCTCCTGGGGTCTATATACCATCCAAAGTGCATCGACCACTGGCTGCGTTCAGAAAGACACCGTGTTGTGATCAAAAGACAGCAGCCCGGTATGGGGAGATGGGAGACCAGAACCAGCTCTCATTATGGCGGTGAGACATCCATTTGAGCATTTTTAATATGTGTATCCTATTAGGCAGTTTAAGTGCATTTTGATAATTGTGCTTTGTACTTTTACAGCACTTCAGTCTATTCCCAGTTCAATTTCCTCTTTTATCGGATGTTTGAAATATTGATCTCTGACAGATAAAAGCAAACACCATAATCTCACTTGGGTGAGCAGATGAGTGAGTGAGCGTCTACTGCGAGGGGAAAACACCGGGGACCGGTCGCCCCTCCAGCCCCTCTCTGGTTTATTACATTTATTCGTTAACAGAATTTGCTTACTGCTCTGGGATGTTTATGCAGAGCACCTGCACGCTGATGGGTGGTTGATATGACCATCTCCCCCTGTGTAACCTCCCCCCAGCCCCCTCCCTTCTCTCCGCTAGCCCACCCGTTTCCTCCCCTTTCATCAACTCCTCATGACATTTTGCAAAATGCAGCACAGGGGCTCCCGAGGTGCTTCTGATGATTGCCGCTGCTTAAACTGCTGTCACTGCTGTCAGGATAACAGTGATTTATCTCCATAGCACTATATGGAAGTTAGTTTTTTTCTGTTAACCTGAGTCTTGAATACTGCTTGGTGCTCGCTTGCAGTCAAATAAACCCGAATCAATCACGTCTTGATTTTTCCATAAAAGAAATACTCTGTAAATAACACTCGAGTGGCTGGCGCATTGAATACACTAAGCCCAAAAGCAGCCCTGCTGAGCTTTGGTTGAAGAGCAAATATCATTGCTACCTATTTTCAATATCCTCATGCCAACGTGGGGATTTGATGCTTTGACTTCAAATGGGCCAACACTTAATACCAGGACTGTCAGGAGACGCGTTCACTCAACCTATGGTGTGAGGCCAAGAACAGTGCAAAGAAAATCACAATCTGTCAGAACGGCAACAATTATAATGCGCATTGATTCTGGATGAAGCGGTTTATTCTTCGGTCTGAGCAGAATCTGCTCACTTTTAGATGGCAGGACCCTCTTGAGATAATAGAAAGAGTTGTTTTGATGTTTGAAGCATTGCTAATCTCCTAAAGCCTTAGGCTACTCATCCCATTGCAAATTTGCAGGCCTGTCGGTGAGCGGGGATGCAAGAGTATGGTCTTCCGAGCCAATGAATTTTTTTTTTGTGCCTGTTTTCCTTTTTAGCTTTGCAGACACTATTTGAGATTTACTGCAAACATTTGACCACCAGCCTGGTGTATTGACTGTGTTTGACAAGCGTAATCCTTTTCTTCTTTCCAGTCACTTCCATTCGGCAATCAATCAGAGCATCAATGCCCTGTAGGCTGCTATGAAGTGCAGACACAGTGTTCGATCATGAGCCAGGCACCTCGTGGACTTTCACTATAATATAGAGATTGATTCATCTTCAAAGATATCTAAGTGGTTGGCTGGGCATTTTATATTATGCCTTTTGTTGACTGCAGCGTTTTCCCTTCACCCAGGTTGCAATTCTATAAAATAGCAATAAAGCCTGCACATCTAAACTAAAGGACAAGGGCAATGCCTTTGATGTGATTCATTCCCACTTGCTCCATGAATTTTTCTTGTGGGACGCAACTTTGATTTAAGACAAATGATAGTGTCACGTATAGTACAAAATGCACTTTGAAACCCTCTGGATTCAACCATTATTTTCCTCTTTGGAAATTGTTAATTTGAACTTGAATCGCAAAAGTAAATACTCTCGCAGTAACCCTGTACTTTGAGACAGAGTTTCAGTAGACCTATACTTTGAACAAACACACATTAAGGACAAATAATAGACTTTAAGGTTTGGATAGAGACGAGGCAAAATTCATAGATGTGTAATAGCTTTTACATCCATTTTAGGTTAGTGTGTGTTTAGGTTCGGCTTACCAATTTCAGTTGATGCTCTTGATCAACACTGTCCTAAAGTTGAATGCCACAGACCACAGAGCCACTATTACAACAGATCTTAATTCCCTTTTGTCCGATTTCAGAGTGAGAAATGTGGAAAGAGAATATGTATTATAGGTTGGTTCAGATGTTAGAAAGGTCATATTAGCTGCTTTTTGGCTATGTTTGCATTACCAGATTAAATGACTAATTTATGATTTTTAATACTCCCTCCAAAGGGGGTATTTCAGGTTACCCTTGTATGCCTGACTCTCTCTCCTGTCCTTCCATTTGTATGTACATATTAAAGAATAATCAATCCACATCTCTTCAAAAACTGCTGGACAGAATTCAATACAAATTAACAAATGCTTTGTGGGGTCCTGAAAGCTCTTTATTGGTTTTCTAAATTTGCTTTGCATTACATTTGTGGGTCCATGTGAACTGTGTTCTTTCAGTGTTCTGGTTTTGCTCTATAAAAAATAGATGAATAAATCCTCTATTTTCTCTAACGTGGAACAATTCAGATTTGTCTTTGGGTCTGTGTGAATAAAAAAAAATCAGATCTTATCAAATCTGATTTGAATTTCAGATGTCATCCTAGATTGAATGCATATTCAATTTGTAGCAATGTGACATGAATGATCAGAATTGATGTGATACTCATATGCGTGAGCTGGGGGCCTGCTATCCTCCAAAGCAAAATATCATGCATATATATTTGGTTTTATATTGTGGTTGAGGGCTGTGACTGAAATATACTGTATCAATGACGCATTAAACGATACATTCCCATTAGAGCTGGATTCATCCATCCATTTTCTGCCACTGCTTCTCCTTTACAGGTTTGTAGAGGGGCTTGGACCTATACCAGCTGACAGTGGGCGAAATGACGGATACACTCTGGACAAGTCACCAGTCATCACAGGGTCAACATACAGAGACAAGCAACCATTCACACTCTCCCTCTTAATACATCCCTCCCACTTAAATGCACGTCACTGGATTATTGCAGGTTTCCCAACTTCTTCCCTGGAGTCTCGGGGTTTTTTCATGCTGCAGGGTCACATGCATACTGGCTGTACCTGCTGCTGTGCACCTGCTCGAAGCCCACTGATTACAATACAATCATGATGATCACAATTATTATTGTTGTTATTATTCTTATTTTTATAGTAAATTATTTTACCATTGATTATTGCTAAATGTTATCATATTACTATCATAGTGATTATCAACCTGGGATCCCTGCTGCCGCCGCGGCCCGACCCTGGAAAGAAAGTGGATTACCAACCTTGATATCTCTCAAACCCAAGTGTTTGGTCATTGAGGAATATGTTGGGTCTCTTAAATATAATTATATAAAGAGTTTGGTCTAGACCTGCTCTTTCTGGAAAGCACCCTGAGACAACAGTTGTTTTGAATTGACGCTATACAAATAAAGCTTGATTGATGATTGATTGATTTAGATGCAGGTTGCTGTAATCCTTAACCTTTTGCATAACCAAATCTGATCTGACCTGAAAATCAGGATTGGTCAGAGAGGCTGTTGAGGAAAACGTAGCCTCAGTCCTCATCATCAGCTAATTAAAAGAACAACCCTGAGGAAACAAAGACAGCTTTGAGCTCACACAATGCAGATTTTAAAACACTTTTTCTACTACTGATATACTCATGTTCGTGTGGAATAGGTATGAGTGGGGTGATGGGGGTTGGGAGACCAGTTGCATTGCAGAAGTATTAAAGGAAGTGTAGTAATTACAGCAGAGGCAGTGTCATTGACCTCTAGATTGCACTATCTTGTCTCCTTTGTGCCTGCCTTTGCAGCCCGCCTTATTGAGTGAAATTGTATCTTTTCACTTTGGCTCTCTTAAAAATGTGCATGGTATTGGGAGCCAGTGAGGCGTGATGTTTTTTTATGCCTGTCCTCCACCTCCTTCTCTCCAACACTCCCTCCGGCCTCCCCCTGCTGCCCCTCTCCTCCATCCCCACTGTCTTACTGGGAGGTATTTCATGAACAGCTGGGTCCCGGGAGAGGAGGGGTTAGCGAAAGAGACGCGCTGTGTATAATTCAATGATTATCAGGTGTGTGTATGTGTGTGTGTTTATATATAGTGTGTGGGCCACCCCCTCTATTGACAGGTGTCAGGTGACGGGCAGGCCATGTCACTGGTTGTCAGCTGGCTTTCTATGGGAGCAGTCACACTGTTCACAACATTAGCATAAGCTGATGAGAAACACTTGAGCCTGTCTCAGCTCACAGACAGCAGCTCTGATGTCACACAACTCAGACTTAGGCTGTCCACTCGGAAACATATGAATCTGGAAACACATCTTTTTGAGTAAGCAAGCATTTTCCACCACAGGGAACAGAATTCATCCAAAGCGGATGTATTTTGAACATTGCCATCATGTTGTTGTCTGATTGCCAACCTTCCCATAAGGAATTTCTTCCTTTACTGGTCCACCTCCTATTATCTACGACACTCTTACCACAGTAAACAGCAGGTGTGTGTTTAAGCTGTCAGTCCACTACAGATTTGACCGTTATAGCCATACTAACACATGAACTGCTTTTTGGTTGAATGAGTACAAATGGTGATTCTCATCAAACGATCATTTTAAATTTTGTGGTCCACTGAGGATAGAAATACAAAAGCTAAGTCAATTAAAAACAGCTTATTTTGTATTGTTTGGCCAAAACTCAAAAAGTCGAAGAACAAGCCTGCAGATACTCAATCAATTCATCGATTGAGAGGGAGTCTTAGTTTTAAAAATCAGTGAACAATTTTAATCATTTTAAGGTTTAGATTTTTTTTTAAACTCTCTTATGTTAAACTGTTGCAGTTTACTAGACTTATTTCCTTTCAAACTAGACATATGGATTTAGCATTGTTGGCCAAACAAAATAATACATTTAAACATTGTTAAACGTTTATCAAACATTCATTTACGGTTGGCTGGCTCGTCCTGGAGACGTTCAGGTGTGTCATGTGTTGCCAAATTTTAAACTTCACAAGGAATAGTACCACAGCAGCAAGAGCAAAATTAGTTTTAAAAATAAGAGCAAAAGATTAAAGATGAGTGGGTCCAAATCCACTGAGCCTGAGACCTGAGGTCTTTCTCCATGGAGTTTGCATGTGTGGATTCCCTCTGGGTGCTCCAGCTTCCCCTCACAGTCCAAAAACACACAGTAGAGGTGAACTGGTGGCTCTAAAATGCTCGTAGGTGTGAAGTCAGCTTGAATGCTTGTTTGTCTCTAAGTGTAATGAACTGGCAAACTGTCCAGGTTGTTCTCACTCGAGGTCAGCGGGGATAGATCACAGCCAATGACAAACTGTGAATTAGGAATTTCAAGGAAGTAAGAAGCCTTGTTTTGGAGAAATTACTCAGAAGTTAGTTCAAGTTTGCATTAAACAGTAATAATAACAATAATAAAACAAATAAATATATATGAATAAATAATAGTCTTGATGCAAGAAAATACATCTAATTTTGTCTGTATAGACTATTCCAGGTAATATTTAGTTAGATGTAACCAGTAAAAGTCTACACTCAGATTAAGGCATACATTCCTAAAGTCAGCTAAATTAAAAGATTAAAATACTAATGTTAAATAAGAGAGTTGCCTTTGCTTGGGATCAGCAACACTTGTTTAAATTTAGACATTTTTGTCCTTTTTTAAAGTCTTGCAGTAGGTAGACTTTTATGATAATATTAAGAATTGTATCCAAGCGAAATCAGCTTGGATAAAATTGGTATATATTCCTCTCTCAAAACAAGACAGCATTAATATATTAACTAATATAAACTGTCCTTCAACGTAGCATTTTGTGGTTGCTTTTTCCAGCTGAATAATCATATTAAGCTACAATGTTTAACTACAGACATTCGAGTTTTAGCAAACTAGCCACTTTTAACAATTGAGTTTAAGTTGAGTTTTGTGTCAACTTTGCCAAAAGAAATGTACAACTTAAAATTAATTTGTCATCATAATGTTTAAAATCTCATGACAATCGTGAAATTAAGAGTTTAGGATAAAACTACTTGCAGTTCTGTTAATAGTTACTGCATTTTAGCATTTAATATGGTCTTTTTTCATTCAATAATAGTCTTATATGAGGTTCTATTTCATATCCCTGCTGATCTGACCCTCATTTTAACATTATAAATTAAATGTATTATTATTATTATTATAAGTTAACATCGGAACTCTGCTCACTGAACGCCACACGCTCGGTTATCCAGCATAAACACTGAGCCACTCTGCTCCTTTCCAAGGCTTGTAATGGGCAGATTGGTTCAGATAGGGTTTAAAGAAGGCCTCACATTAGTGCTACCTTTAGCATGCTAATAGCTATTCTTCTCCTCAGTGGGGATCCTTTTTAAGATCGGGGAAACACCAAAACCACACGGATCTCTTCACATTCTCAGACCTAGAGAGGAGAAAAGAGCTGACACCAAAACTATCTTTAAACCCAACTTCTTTCCATTCAGTTCATTCACTAAAGTGATGTGAGAGCTCGCCCCCTCACTGTGGCTATCTCCAACAACCACCAATGTACCATTCATTTAAAATCATTCAAGAGATAGAAAGCTACTGATTATTTATATTTTGAAGATATATATCTTACCCATCTTTTTTCAAACCTATTATTATTTGACCCTCTCACACTAACTTTGTATTTCTAAAAGAGAAAACTCTAGATTTCTTTATCCTGATTTACATGTTGCACAGTAAACAAGACACCAATGACTTCTTTCTTTGTTCTGTGTGTCAGAATGTCACGTTCACTCTCTGAGTGATTAATGCCTCTAAAGTCACATCCGACACTTTTTAGGCTAAATGACAGATAAAAATAATAAATTATATATAAATATAAAAAATATAAATAATAAATAAATAGAGACTTTGTGTAAGTTTTAAATGGGGAACGGCCAGCGGCAGCTCTGATCGATAGCATTAGCTGTGACAAAATACATAAAAAGGGGGATCAATGCTAATAAAGTGAGCTCACCCTTGCAAGAAAGCCTTCGCCTCCGCCATTCACCTCCAGATCTGCTGTCCTCCTTGGTCAACGGATGGTCAACTATCAGTGGCACAAGGTCCAGGTCAGGGGTCACGCCTATTAACAATTATTAATTGCAACCTCCCAGCAATACAGCTGCATGTGAAATAACCGCAATAAAAGCTTCTCATATTAGAACAAGAGAGCGATTGTAAAACGGCGACACAGAACTGTCTTGAGAGCACATTTATATAAAATGAATTGACATAAAGAGCTATTGTCCACTGACCTGATTAATCTACGCATATATTTATCTGACGAGAAGCAAAGTGTCAGTATGGTGGTTGAAGAAGCGAGCGGTTAGACGTTATGTACAGTGATGAATATGTTCCATCTGCTTGTCATGGTGTTATTCAACTGCTAACAATTAGGGTTTCATTCTACAGACCTGTGCTAACCTCCACTCTGGAGGCACGTCTCCCTCTCTTAAGTCTCAAGCACGTGTTAACGGAGAGAACACTTGACTGCATGACTGTGCTCTCAAAAAAAACTTCTTGTGTTCAGTTGGCTGGAAAAGCACAGTGTGTTTATAAGCATCAAAATAGTTTTATGGGTCAACGATATGATGCTGGAACTGAAATCAAGAAATTAAAGCTATTTCTGCTGTTTCATTCATTTATACTTTGATATCTACTTGGCTTTAGTGTAAATGTGACAGCAGATCCATATTTCTCTATTTATGAGGGCTTTTGTTTCCATCTTATTTAGTTTTTATGTTTGCTGTCATTACAACAGTCAGAAAATAATACAGTTTTACATAGCTATGTGTGACTTTGTAAATTTCATTTTTTCTTTTTTTGTATGGTAGTGTCCCAACAGAATGTCGAAAATTACTCCAAAAGTTTTGATAGAATCTATAATAATGGATTATATGCGTGGGAGAAATTAATTCAACAAATATTTGAAATAGCTCTCTGGAGATTCTTACCAATTAGCATTTGAACCTTAAAGCTTGTTTTAAACATAACTAGACAGGATATTTAAATCATTATATATGTAATCGCACAAGGGAAAGAATCAAAATACTGTGTGCAGTTTAGTACATTTACTAAAAATTGTGAATAAAAACAAAATTCATTCAATTGATCTACTTTATGCCAAAAAGTTCTGGCTGTGTGTTATTCCCTTTAGCAAGTTGTTATGTTTGACATGTGGTCTGACATAATATTAAGCCACTAACAGATAGAAAAACCACTAATGTGTGTGTAATATGCTTTCTGATAACAACAGGAAAAACTGGTTCAACTGCTGACCACAGCTATGTGTGTGTGTGAATGTTTGTTATGACCACACAGAATCATGTACATGCTGCATGTTTGTACGAGTGTGAGTCGTGTGACTGTGTGTGACTGTGTGTGTGTGTGTCTGTGAACTTGGAGAGCAGCGCCTCACAGTGGCCAAGCCTGGAACTTAACGCATGAACCTGTGCTCAAAGGCGGACAGCACATTTACATAAAGGTGCAGGCTCCTCTGCGCACGTGATCACCGACACTGTTTAGAGTTTGATCCGCAATGATTGATGCTCTGTTAATACAAATTTAAGTTGGCGTATTTTCCCTGACAAGGGACCCATGAAGAGGTTCTATTACAGCTTGTTATAGTGAGAGGACTGCTGGGTGTTTTTTTTTTTTATTCTGGAATGCAGATGTGTAAAGGACATAATTAGTTGATAAGAGTTATAATTGGATCCTGCTGTGTGACTGCAGAGGGTGAGCTCTCGCTATGTTTTACGAGTTCCATGGTGTGGAAGTAGACTCTTTTTATATCCTGCTCATCCACACGCACCATGCATCACACACACGAAGTGAAAGAGGAGTCCATTCTGGGAAGACTATCACTGCAGATGATACGTAAAATATTAAACATTGCCTGTGTGACGGTTTTAAAACTGTTACATGTATCTTCATTTTTTATCTAATAGAAGCCTGATTTGGTTTGATATGATTTGGAACAGACCATTAATTTAAAATGTTGGTGATGTTGAGTTACTGTAACTAAGTTATAAAAAAAAAGGAAGAAAAAAGAAACAGCACAATGTCCAGGGGACATCTTTTTTTCTGTTGCCAAAGAATGCAGGTAAAAAGTATCAAACGGTTCTGTGCCTGCATCTGCTTCACAGCACTGCTGTAACATTTTTAAGACAGGACTTATTTTTCCTGGAATTCTCTCCTCGGCCATGTAAAGTGTCAGAGAGGAGCACATGACACACCAGCCCACAGGGCTGCTCCACAGAGCCATATCAAAAGGCCGACTGCATCCCCCCAGTCCAGCACAAATAGCTGGCTTCATTGGCCTCGTTAGGTGGCCTTGTAATTTAAGCATGTCTGTTTCATGGCCTCTGTGGGGGGACCTGCATCTACAAATGGTTGAGGCAATGCAGCCAACCTTCTCTGAGGATAGATACAAGCCTGTAGATACAAGAACATCCATCCCGGTGGTCCACCACGTCTGTGACTCCCGTGCTCACCTCCCCTTCTGTTAGCAGTTAGTGCTGTGCTGGAGATGGAGGACTCACGCCCAGCAGCGGCACAGCAGGTCCGGGGCGCACCAGAAGAAGGGAGGAGGCAGCAGCTGGGTGCAAAAGGGAGGGGGTTTATCCCCGGCTTTGGGTGGCGGATTTCCCCCAGCTGTGCCCATCTGAGGGGAAAAGCGGCCCAGAGGAAGCTCCATTAGTTCCAGGGGCAGCCCAGTAGCCAATGGCAGCAGCAGAGCAGAAACACTCTCTCCCTCTCTTACAGAATCGGCGACCCTCTACACTCAATTACTTCTCTGGGAGAGAGGTCTACGGACTATGAACACAGTCTCTGGAGCATTGAATTATACTTACACGAGTTTCTTCATGTTGTCAGAGAAATAGGCTTTAAAATGTTGTACCCGAGCCGTAGGTTCTATTGTGACCCTTAGATCCATTTATACCATCTCTCTCTTGATGCAGGCTACTGACTGCGGATGGCGTGAAGTTTGCACCGGGTTCCAACTATTGTATCACTGAAAAAGCAATCAGTGAGGGGCGTCTAACCGCATATCAGGCCTACACAACATGGACAGGTCACAGGGCGGATAAATGGCTCCGACTGTGTAATGTCTTTGTCCTGTCTTACATAGTGCACCACCTCTGTAATGAAGCAGGAAAATATATTGTGTAAAGTAATTCTATAACACTATCTTGTCAAAACATATGAGCTGCTGGAGAACAAAAGTCATGTGGGAGACTTTTATAGAGAAGGATTATGTTCACATCAAAGTCATACATTCGCTCTGAGTGCTTCACCAGAGTTTGATTTATTCTCATCAGGGCGTTTCTTTGGCCAAAATAAAACAGAAAATTGCCATGTTTTGGAAGATGAGACCTTCCTAGGAGGAAAAAGAACAACATCGAGACCCAGCCTTGGTTGCCTACTGACCCATTTCTCTGTTAATTACAGTAGTAGTTTAGCTCCCACACCGGGGGTCTTCCATTTAAGCCCATAAAAATGGACAGGGACCCAGATTTGTGTCATCTCTGTGCCCTTTGTTTGACACAAACAACTTAAAACTACAGTCTTTGTGTTCCCCCTGGAGATTTTAGTTCACGTGGGACATTTGAGAAAATGTATTCTTTGTTTCATATTTTAGCCTGATGTCTTTTCTTTTTCCTTTACTGTCCTCTTCAACTGTTTTGTTGAGTACATTAGGAGTCTCTTATTATTAATGGGACTGAGCCTGTGTAATAAGACCCAGTGGCAGCATGTATATGCTAAAAAGTAAGGGAGAAAGTCCTTTTTGAAGAGTAGGGTTTTTTTTCTTTATTAAAGCATGTGAGGTCTTACTAATTAGAATAGAATTATGTAACGTGATACAACCAAAAAAAAGTCTAATAAGGTTTGAATAGTTCTGCAAAAACCTGCTTGACCAGCTAATCGAAATTAATTATATTTTCAATTAAATACTAAAATTCATGTTAAAATTGTTTTTACTCTTTAAAAACCAAATGGTTTGACATGTTACGGTAAATTAAGAGTATCAAAGATATGACAGTAATAATTGCCCAAAAGAAATGGACATAAATGGGCTAAGGAGAGAGCTTTTAAGAAGTTGCACAACTTTGTGCAACTGTTCATTTTCGAGGGTCTACCCTTGTGTGCCTTTGAAGGTACAACATTTCAACCATCTTCCCATATCTTCTCACTTTTATTTGTCTGCTGCTCCTTCTCTGCAGTTGATACCACTAACTTTGTGTCTGTGTCTCTGTGTAAACTGGGTTTATTTGTGTCTCGTAAGTCTTGGCGAAGCGGTCTTGTCCTGGGTGCCTGCTGTGCTGTCTGTCATTCTGGCTTGCATTGACATTCAGACTGTGCAGCTGTGTCTCTTCATGTTTTTCAATTAGACATCACTTCAAACCACCCTGTTTGGAATTTAAAGGGCTCGCTCCTTGTTTACACACCCGAGGAACACAGGGAATAAAAGTCTTTGGTGAAGATTTTTCCCCTGAATTGATAAATATGCATGCTCTTTCTCTTGTCTGACCTTCTACTATACTTTGTGATGTTTACCTGCCTAGGAACGAAGACACTGCCAGTGAGGGAAAGAGAATAATGTGTATTCATGCGGGTTAAGGAGCAGCTGTAAACGCTCTTTGCTAGTGGATTGTCACCTGTCTTTGGGTTTTTGGTATATTCATATATTTTGAGATAGAAGAAGAATCTTGATGAAGAATGTCGTATCAGATAATCAAAGAATAACTTTTCGCTACAAGTATTTCCTTTAACCACAGGACGAGCACACAGGAGATGGACTAAATAACCCAAAAGGTTTGCAGTATTCCAATCACAACAGAGGTGTCATTTACGTCCCCGTCGCCAGAGATGAACTGGACCCAGACTGAGCCCTTAGGAGACACGATATTGATCCGCAGAGCCAAGAAAGCCAGCTGCCATTAAAGCCATGACAGTGGAACTGTACGGCATCGATCGGCAGAGCCACGGCCCCACCATATTATTTATAGAGGAGAGCTCCATCCACTACTCTCTTACGTCTGATAATTGATGGCAAGTGGGGCCTTGCTTCCTACACTGACCCTGACAAACTGAAAGTCAGATGGATTACATCTAACACAATTATGATTGATATTATCAGATTACGCCATGCACAACCGGGCATGCTGGGTCAGCCCAGCAGAGGTATTTACTTTTTCAGGTTTTCTCACTTCATTTCCCCAGTGGGGAAAACAGCATGTCTGCGGTGGAGGGGTGAAAGTGCATGCGGCCGGTGTAGCTACTATATGTATGTGTATTTGTGTGTGTACGTGTAAGTAATGAATTGGTGCATGTATAAGAGGTCGCTCTGTGCCAAAGAAAAGCTACCTTTAAAAAGTATGTATGGTTTAATATTATTTATATTAATGTTAAAGGGGTGGGGGGAATGATGGGAAATGTACTTCTCATCACCGGAAACCTCAGTTTAAAAATAAGATTCAAGTGGCTCACCAATAGTGTATAAACTTGACATTAAAAACAACAGGTTATCATGCCTAAAACTAAATGGTATATTAGATTGGTAGGCAGGGTAATAAACTACACATACTTCCCGTGAAATCTTGATCCATCTTTAAACTAACAGCTCTACAGATGTAATTATGTTGTTCAAACAGGTTAAAAAAAAATCCAGTTTCTTTGCACTCAACCCCTCCAGGATTACTAGGACTTGGATGACTGAGAGTTTAACACCAACACTTCAAGCACATCTTACATCTTAAAGGTCCAGTCTGTAAAGTTTGTTGGCATTTAGTGGGTAAAGTTCTAGAATGTAATTTATTTTACACATCACCACATGTGGTGCCATCCAAGAATCTACGGTAACCTTCAGGTGTCAAAAAGGTGTCATCCAGTAGCCTGTTAAGTGGGGTCCTTTCGAAATATATATAATTAGCGAGGTCCGGGTAGGGGTGAGGGGCTCGTGGGCTCGTTGCCAATACTGCCAGAGAGATGGACTGCTGGACTCCTCCCTTTACCGCTAAACATTCCATAAGTCTTCATGTTTTATACAAAAGTGAGGCTTTGCGCTCCGTTGCTATTTTTTTTTTTTGTACTAAATAACAAATATGATCCTCTATTTGTGGCAACACAAAACAGTTTTCCAGTAACAACTTAAAAACGAGAAATCCCTCTCCAGACCCATTGTCTGGTTTGTCTATCCGGGCAACAGTAAAACATGGCAGCCTCCATATAAATTTGAGATGTTCCTATGGAGATAAAAAAGTTTTTTTTCTCCAAACGGACTTTAACTGTTTGTTTTTCATCTGATAGTATACCAAAAAACATTGCTGAATGGTTTATTCCATTTATTCAAAGAGATCTCCCTAAGTTTTACACACTGTCCCTTTGAATGCTGTCCAGATCATAATGTTAGCAGTATGTGTTGTTTAACTTAATGTCTTCTTTTTCGTCCTCTTGTGTCTTTTATAGCTGGTGGGCACACAGTTTTATCTATTGAAGATCATTTGTGTGTGCTCTATCCGTTGCTATTGTCTACCCCATACTTTTGAAAAGGTGGCCAAAGCAAACCCTTCATATGTGTGACATCACATTGCTTGTATCTTCTTTTAAAGAAGGCGACTAGTAACAAACAACAGGATTATTCGTAAGACTGTAAACCACCCGGACAAATGAAATGACTATGAACAAGAGATGTTGACTAAAGCCAGAAGGAGGAAGTCATACAACTAAAAGGATTTCAATTGCTGTTAAAGTCGATGGAAGAAGAATCGGCGTCATGGAATGCCTGCGTCAGCTGACCACACACTACCGTAGCTTTCTCTAGAAAAAAATGGCACACAAAAAATGTGTAAATATGACCTTAATGAGCACAACCATGCTTTAGACATCACTTGACCACAATATTCAGTAACATATTGTCAAAGCCTTAATTAAGGTTTGTTAAAGTTTTCCCCTGCTTTGAAGTCTGCATGGCAACATGGCACAAGGATTTGTGAAAATATTCTTGCCTTTGCTTGACTGGAGTAAATGAGAAGATTGAAGAAATCTGTGGTGGTGCATGGCCCCTTTAAGAGAGCCTGTGTGTCTGTGTGGGTGTGTGTGAGGTGGTGGTCGAGTGAACACGAGAGAGAGCGGTGCTGAAGCATGAGCGAGAGGGGTGCAGGAAAAAGACAGAGTTAGCAAAGAGTTTGGAGGAACTAAGTGATTTGGCCTTTAAAATAAGTTCAGCCTTTCCTGTAGTTTTTTTGTACAGACGTCCATCAGCCTGTTACGTAGTCGGGATGTGGTGAGCAACAAGAAATTACAAGCTAAACTGTGAGGAGTAGAAGAGATTAAGCGGATGTATGTATTCTTACATGGGTCATAATGGTGGTACTAGGGGAGCCAGATATGTTCTGAGGTGGTACACGGTGTAAAAAGTTTGAGTACCACTGCTCCATGGGTTTGCGGTTGTTTTCCTTTCCGTTTGGAAACAACAATTTGTCTTTCTCTCTTTGTCACAATTAAAAATTGGTTCTTCCATCTGAAGTTTCAGTACTACTGTCAGAAGAACACATTCAGAGTATTAGTTTAAACTGCAAACAGACATTTTTAACATGAACCTGATGTTGACGTATCATTTTTCCCATTTTCACTCACAGTTAGTTTTGCTTATTATTGCCTGCATGTGTGACTGAGCTTGTCCATGCTTATTCACTGGACTACGAAACATCTATTCAGACAAAGCAGGCTCAATGTGGCACATTCAGACACCCAAATCAGCGACCACCACAGACCTTTTCTGGCCTATCAACGACCAGCAGACCTCTATGTTATCATTTTGTGGTTCACATGCATTTTTCGTCTAATCCAATTACCCTGAATGGCTGTAACGCAATTTAGACATTGTTTATTATTCAATTACCCAACATATTCTCTTGTAAACATGAAATGCTTGCCCTTAAAGCCCCCTTTTATCGTACAGAGGTTTCTACATTCTGCGGAGATCATCGTGTTCTGGAATTGAATTAACGTTACAGAAGGGCAAGCTCCTTATGAGACTTAAACTGTAACGACAAGCTTGTTAAAATTCATTTTCTTCTCTGATTAGATTTAGTGTCCTCATCAATGCTTCACAGTTATCTCTGTCCTTCAGTCATATTTGAGGGGAAAAAAACATAAATCTCACAAATTGGTTCCTGTCTGCTCTTGTTAAAATGATGGAGATTCATGGCTCGGCCACAGCACAAGTTCTTAAACGCTCGCCTGTTCTTCAACATTACTTCATAAAAACACCAAGAATAACATTTCCTTCAACAATAGTCTTAGCAATCATACCAAATTAATTTAAATCTGTATCTGTCTCCTGTTTGATTTTATGTTCAATTAATAAGCTAAACTAACATTCTTCTTATTATCTCTTAAACCAAGAGTGTGTGTGTGTGTGTGTGTGTGTGTGTGTGTGTGTGTGTGTGTGTGTGTGTGTGTGTGTGTGTGTGTGTGTGTGTGTGTGTGTGGTGTGTGTGTGTGTGTGTGTGTGTGTGTGTGTGTGTGTGTGTTGCGAACAATGAAGCACTGGACTGTGTGTGTACTGCATTGTGTGTTCTTGTATTTTTACACTGCTAGTAGTATCTGGTTTACAGTTGAGGGCCGTTCACATCAGGCTAATGCTAACAAACAAACACCAAAGCCAAACATTTTTATTCGCTTGCAAAGGGCTAGTATAAACCTTTAAATAAACCTTTTCATAAACCTCTCAAAAGGAAATCCTTTCTGGCTGCGTTCTTCCCGGTTATTCCCACCTTCTCGATGCAAGATGGCATCTTCTAAGCAGCAGTGGACCACAAACTCTCAAAGAATTGAATATTATTTGACACTTGGACGAGCGCAAAGTAAGAAATAATTCCGTTTTACAAACGAGTTATAAGCAAACTTTTAAGACACCTACTAGGAGTCTGAATCGCAGACGCCACCTACTTCAGATTTTCGAGGCAATGGATAAAGTAACAATGACAACCAGCAGACACTGAATGTTGCTGACATGCTTTAAACAGCATACTTTGAGGATTTTCAAGCTAATGTTAGCATTTCTGGTAATTTTACCACACAATATGGCCTTGCTAAGTAACTTAATCTTCAATAATGTTAGTCAAACATGGATAGTTGGATAGTTGATATAACTTATATCAAGTTACTTATACACAGAAATGTTTCTTCTTTTTGCTTTTGGAAAAATTCTGCATCCATACAACACTGTGAAAACAATCCTCCAACAATCTGATCTGCACAACAACTGAAAACACAGTTTGTGTGCTAGGTCAGTACCTGGTGACTTAACTGTAAACACCGCAGAAGAAGAACAGGTCTTTTGTTCCCTGGAGGAACACTGATAAACTCAACAAAGTTTGCAGCACAGTCTTTCTTTGGTCCGCATGTGGCTATTAACCTTAGATCATCAAAGCCATGAGCGAAGTGGGGCTGTGTTTCCACAGTTGCGTTTTGCCAGTTTCCATGGAGATGAACACAGTGGTGTTTTCTATAGATTACACTGTTTGATTTGTTTGCAAAAGTTAGTGTTTCCAGGCCCAGAAAATACTGTTTCCACGTCCATGTACACGATAGTAAATGTACTGTAATGTTAATAGCCTCTTAGTTTTCAAAAGGCCCAGTCATGTGTTACGGGTGGGCACATTTACTGTGAATAGCGGCAAACACGACAGCTCTCTGCAGCTTTGCCTGGCAGGAAATGTAGGATTATTGTACCAGAGGCTTAAGAGAGCCTTAGTTTTATTCTTTACAACCTCAAAAAATCCGCTTGTCTAAAATAATTTATCAACTTGACGAGAATCCTTCATGTTAACGTGACAATTCAAAAACTATTTCATGAATCATTTTTAAATCGTATACCCACATAGCTCTTAGTACGAGGAAGAACTGTGTTGATTGAAAACTTTATATTTTACCCACTATGAGGTTTCTTTTTTTTTTAAAACCACAGTCCTAACCATTGGTCTGATTTATTCCACATTCGTTGCATATGAATGGATTCAAGGAGATTTATTTTTTATGACCATATTTTATACTATAGTTCATTTTATACTAGTAGTTCTTTTTTACAAAAAAACGCTGTTCTTCAGAGTTCAATCCTGGGGATTGCTTTTACAATGCAGGGGATTGGGGGCTTTTCAGGGATATACTCTTGCTGTCGGGGATGACGGCGTAGACTTAGTTTAGAATTTCAAACAACAGTTGGATAAAAGCCCCACTGAAGACACAGCGTCTCTCCCTGTGCCGAGGCCCTTCTGTTCCACACTGAAGGTAACTTGATGCTTTGCTTGCGCATATTCATCATCACAGCAAGATTGATTGGCTGCAAAGACGTCACACGAGTAGATGCGCTGACAAAAACAAAGGGTCAATGTTCTGAGTCTTGGTCTGCAAATGAATTAAAATGAGAACATTTACCCATAAAATTTTCATAAAAGCACCAAACTATAATAAGCAACTCTAAATCTAACCACTTAACCCCAAATCTTCAGTGAGAATGGAGGAAAGTTATTAATGTATTTTTTACTAAATTCCAAAAACATAATTTACATATATAGATATAGATTTTATTATTATTTTATTATTATTTTTAGGTATATAATAATAATAATAATAACACATTTAATTTATAATGCATATATTTTATTTTATGTGTGTACGTGCATAGGTGTGTTTATGCATGTATTTGTGTATATGTAAGCATATATAGTGTATATATAGATGTAATATGTAGATATGATAGTGTATATATACCCATTAATATGTGTGCATATAGAATTCACATCTGTGCACACTTTTATTATTTTTATAATTAATAGTGTATATTTTTACTCTCTAAGTTAGTCATTCTTTGTATGGACCTCACAAGGAAAAACGGCAATCTGTAATACAAGTTACCTTGCTTCTTTTGTGTATTTTGTTTTCTGTTTTCCTCACTAGAAGGGCGTGAGAGAGTGATGGGGAGATTGGGTTTGTTTGTTAACATGTTCTAATATCAATCAATCAATAAAGACATTGTTGATTAAAAAAATAATAAATAATGACGTAAAGTATCCACGTAACTGCAGATAATGTGAAGAGAAGTCTGGGTGCCTGAGCCAAGTACATTTTTAACACCTGGGGTCCTATCTAGGCCTTCTCCAGGCACCACGCTATAATGACCTGCCAAGGAGGTCAATGGAGGTAATTGACTTGATAAAAAAGATGGGGAAGGGGCACAACAGCTTGAGATATTGAATGTCACTCAAACTCAAAAATGATGGTGTGCCTTACGCTACAGTTAGTCTCTGTCATCTTAATTTAATGGCATCTCCTCATTTGTGATATTTGATTTCATTTTTTACTGCACAAAGACCGATATGTATGGTCAACATATGGCACATATTAGATTACTCATATATTGTGTTTTGTTGAGCCAGTATCATCTTTCTCCTCCGATGGCTTCATGTAGCATATGTTCTCTTCCTGTCCTCATATCAGCTCTTGAGGTCTGTCTGGTATCTGAGGACAGTTTCATATCTGCATGAAGGAACATTCATCTCTGAGATACCGGCCTCTCTTTATGCTTTTCTTGAAACGAAGAATCTTGATGCTTTCACCTTTCCGCCTGACATTTTTGAGCACATCAGCTGGAACCACTGGCTTTTGCTGCCAGATGGACCTTGATGAAACTTGGTATAAGGGCTGTTACAAGCATGAAGCCAATACATTTTGGGCTGGAAGGAAATTTGTTGGTTCAAGAATAGAATAAGATAGGGCCACTTAGTCATTTTTTGTCAATTATTCAAATTTTTTAGCCATTATAATAAAATTCCAAGGTATGCCACAGAAGGCCTGTCTAGTTCTGATTGCTATGCATAAGAGTTTGTTTGAATCAATTCATCGATTAACATTAAACAAATTTGTTGTCTGCTACCCTCAACCCTATCTCTCTCTCTCTCTCTCTCTCTCTCTCTCTCCTACCCCCACTCGTGCAACAGCAGAGACTGGGAACACTGGAATAATGCTGTGCTGAAGGGGAAAAGTGACATCATCTAGGACACTACTGGACACCGCAAGTTTCCTGTTTTCTCCCCTCTAAAAACATAATGACTGTTTGTCTCTCTGCTGGTGCCCTCTCTTTGTATCTCCTCGGGAACAGGAAGTCCAGGCTGAAACCAAGATGTGGCTTTAAAAGAAAACGATGAGTACAGAGGAACTCCATTTTACATAAATACCGTCATTTATAATTTTTTAAGCTGTTGACCAGCACACAACAAAGAAGTTAAAAGTAATGAACACTTCTTGCTACACTGCTTTGTGATATTCCATTCAGTTTTTATTTTTTAGGCACCTTTAATTAGAAATGAGATCATGTTTTTGGGATGATATTTTTTTTTCACTATGTCAGGTGTGCGATCCTAAATAAATAATTTAGGCAATAAATAATTGCCTTGTGTCTTTGTTTTTTTAATCTAAATTGTATTATACAGTCAAAACGCAGCGCAATAGATCTTCAGCATGGCTATTATGGCAAGTAATTGAACATATCAGTTCTCAGAAGCCAATAAGGCCTGGTTTTTTTAATGTAGGAATTGTACATTGACAAACGGATTACATTTACTGCCTTCTACTTTGCTTATTATCAGTAACTTGTAATATAAATATGCAAATCCGCTGCTTGAACTTTCCTATCCTCTGTTGAGGCTATTCATCTCCTTTAAAGTGTTCATTTACATGTGGAGAGTCCCCATGCATCAAGCCGTGTCATTTTGAAAGCAAATATTAATCAATTTTGCATTGTGGGTTGCCCCAGAGCAGTGTGTATCACATGCGGTGTCTTTGCCAGGATGGATGTACGCTTCTCCAAGCACATCTCGGATGATAACTGTGGAGAGGCTGCATTGTTAAGAGGACACTGTATTACAACACTCTATCATATTGGGTTCATGTATGCTCAGCCATGAGGCTTTTCTTTTTTTTATACATTCTTATTTACTGTGAATAGAGCTTGCTAATTCTCTTTCTCCCACCATGATACAGTCATGTCCAGCAATCCAGCTGACTATCTTTCCAGTCTGGCTCATGCATGATAAAAAAGAATATGCTTAGTCAGCTGGCATTTTGACTCTTTGGCAGTGACAAATGTCTTAACTGACGGTGGCTCATCCAGCTATGACATTGCCTATTTAGTTTATAAGACTTACTTTCCCACAAATGATAATCTTTCATTAACAGGCTTGAGTTTTGCCTGATTCATGCAAACAAGCAGACGCGGTCTGTTAATGTCAATACCAGTCAGAACTCATTAACCTCATCCCACTGGGCTGCAGCGAGACTATTCAGCCTCACAGGAAGCGACATCACTTTCACTAGAGCGGAATGATCTCTAGCACATAACCCATAATTTGCTCCTCGGCATCATAATGTTGCTATAATGAGCTGCCATATTTGTGTCATGTTTTCACATGGTGGGTGCCGCTAATATGATGATGAGGAGAGAAAGTCTTTGGCTTCACAGCAGAACGCCAGAAGCTGTGATAGACTGAAAGCTTTTCGTCTCTCTGTGGGAACCCTGTGCACTGATCTGATCTCTTTATGGCTTCAACTCACACTGGTTCTGACTGATAACGTGTCCGGCTGTACGAAAAAGATTGGCTTCAAATTCTCTCAAGTATTTCGTGATTTATGAATGATATGTTCTCTGGCCTAAATTTAGTAGAAACACTCGGGTGTCATTGGCTGTATTTTGTGCTTGGAACTAATCAGCAGTTGTGAGATGATGAACATAGTATTCACTTCCACATGTTAATCATGTAACTGTTATCCTATTAGCATGCTGTGGTTAGCATTTAGCTCAAAGCATTACAGTGCTGATGTACATCCCTGCAAAGAAGTCGCCTTTTCACACAGAAAGATTGTACGCTGCACTCATGACACATTTGAAACTGGGAAAATACAAGTTCCAACTCAAAACAAACAATTTGTTGGGTTGGATTTTTTCACATAATCTCCAAATTTACTATTTTCACACTGGTAAACACTGCAATGCCATTTTGGGATTCTTGAACTATGTAAAACGTAAATTTTCATGTTTACAGAAAACAAAAAGGAAAGTGTATCATTCACTTTATATACGAATAAAGTTCAAGTACGCTATCACCCTACTATTAATTATTCCAGATGCCTTTGTTAAAACCCAAACACTGGCGACAAAACTAAAAAGAGATGCTTTTAAGCTCATCACACATATCAGTAAATTACTTGATTAAATATTCCCACAAAAATTAGGAAATCAAATCCTACTCAACCATTTGTTAAAATCATTCCATTCAGAGTCAAAGCAGCAAATGGTTCAATTTCCAGTGTGTCCTGAATGGAGCATCAGTCCTGTGTTTACGTGACGTCACATCGTTCATCATGACCTCCTCCACTGAGGCCAAGTTTAACTAAGTTGAACATGTTGACGTTTAAATGTGTTATCATGTTTGCTACTAAAGAGACTGCTGAAAGACGTATGGCCATTAAAGAAAAGGTCAGAGGCGATTTTTTGTGTTTTTTTTTTCAATATTACAGTCAGACAGACCCAGGTTAACATTCTGAGTCAAACAGGAACATTTTTCACTTATTCAAATAAAAGTACACTCCAATTTTTTTGTCTCGCAACAATGGCAAACAGTTGTAATGAGCCACTTATATATTTCTTATAAAGATAACACCATTCAATAAGGATTCAGCTGTATGCTTTGCTGTTTGATTAATTCATGTGAATATGTCTTTTCTAGAGGATGTAAATTCCTAAAATGGCTTTATTGTGCTATATTTGTTTTGAAAGCAGCAATGATCAAAAAGAAATAGAGATGAAAAGAAAAAGACTCTTTCTGCAATACGTGTCCAACATAGGAGACAACAGAAAGACTCTCTGAACAATAAGATATGCATGATCTTAAGCTCTGATTTTGTGTAAATGCAGTCAGAGAAGTTTTGTTATAACACCTCTGAAGCCTTGATGAGCTGTCATACTGAGTAAAACCACATGAGATCAGCCTGCTGGTTTTAGGGAGCCTTGTAACAAACCTTACTAAGCAATCTGACCGGCTGGAACAACAATCCTGATAAAGCCAATCTTGCAACTAAGTAAAAACAGAGCATAAAGCAAATACAGCAGCCAGCCCCCATTTCCCTAAGGGCTGCCTCCTACTCAATAGCGTCAGACACAGCAGACAAACGATGATAAAGTGATCCTCTCATGACTTTGACAGGCATGACAGACAGCAGCACCGCTGGCCCACGCAATAACGCCAGTCAAGCCGGCTCTGGCTCAAAGCAGCATTGAGATTCGCTTTTCATCTTCAATAATGCAGTCAGAATCAACACCTACGCTCGCAGTCATGGTCCTAATTACTGCCAACAGCATTTTAATAAAAAAAGCATATTGATTTTGTCAGATCAGCGTACACCTCAAAATGTCAGTTTCACATCAACAGACACATTTGTAGGAAGTGAAATAGGTTTAAAATGGCTTTATTAAACATTAAGGGTTGTGAATCTGTCATTTGTTTGAGTTCAAACAATGTTTGTTTGAACTTAATTCAAAGAATTCTGGCATAAAATATTATCTTAATCATCTGTGAGACAAATTTACGCTTTTACATAAAGACCATGTTATTGGAGAAAACCCAGCTTGCATTGTTGTCAAACTGCCAATTCAAGTCTCTGTGAGTAGCTTTTTTTTTTGTAGATTTCAAGATAATAAAGAAAAATTAATTTACACACCGGTTAGCCACAACATTAAAACCAGCTGTCTGAGAACGTGTAGGTCCCCCTCTCGCAGGCAATTAGTCCGAATTCAATAAACCGCTTGGGTGTTGTTTTAACTCTATCATGATCATCAACTAAATTGACAATTAACCTCTTCATTATCAGTAGGACACAGGTGCCTCTGTATGGAGAGTCACAACACAAGATTGGCATTTTTAAACAGAGCCGCCATAACATCCAAACCGCTAGTTTTCTTTCTCAGTCCACTTTGGTAGGTACTAACCAAGGGAGACCAGGAACACCAAACAACCAGCATGTTGTTCTGACTTCACCTGTCATTGATTATATTTTAGATCTAATCAGTGTACATTATTTTTATTTGATCATACAGTACATACATCTAACCATGTTGCTCATTGTTCGTGACTTTTCCCAACGTTGTTGTGTTAGTGCATGTCATAGGTTCTGTGGAATATACCTAATCGTTTGATTGTAGAAATCTTTTGGGTATTGGGTATTCGAAGTGAAATACGAGTAAATAGAAATTGTGTTTTTATCTATGTTGACCCCTCATTGCATTGCTTGGTTTCCAGGTGATTTTTAAGTACCTGGTAGACCACATTTCAGTCAAAGAAGCTCAGGAGACACAAAAAGGCCCCAATGGTGAAGCATAAAGGTGAAGCATGTAATATCAGAGACAGCTCACTTGTTTTCAGCGCAGAATAGCCTCCATTAGCAAACAGCATTTTCTCATTTCAACATAAATCATCCATTTCTCCGTTATTATAGTCATATCGCGGCCCTGAGGCACAGCGTTCTTTAACATATCCTTTTGTTTTGAGTTCCTTTTGCCTGAGATAATGGAATGTCAGCTCGGTGTGATTCCTGTGTGTTGCAGAGGGTTGATCAAAGTGACCTCTATAACCCTCTGCTCTTGCAAATCAATACACACAGTCAACAGGAGCTGACAGAGGCAGACACAACATATAATAAATGACAATTCACCATCACAATGGCAAGAGCAAGAGCATATCTGACAACTACTGCTCATGGTAGTAATTTTCATGTGATGCCAAGTTGTTATGTTGAAAGTGGGATTCATTTTCCAGGACTGTCTCCCACAGATGCTGATATTACAAGGCTGACATGTAAGCACCTCATCCCCAAGTCAAACGTTCCTTCTGAAGCTGTCCATGCCAAGTGCTGACAGAGGCAGCATTACAGTTGTACCTTTTTATTGTTGTTGTCTTTCAGCTGGAGCTTATATTGAAAGCAATTTTCCTCTTAAGGGAGCAAATTGTTCACAGAAAATTGTAACTGCCATTGGTTGGAGATGATTGGCTGCATCTTTTTTTTGTTGGCAGCCATGAATGGAAAGATTTCATATGCGGGTGAGGGGACAAAGTACAAGGGGAGAGTTTTGTGAAAAAATGTAAGTGAAATTTTTCACACTCTGGATGATGGGAAAGGCTGCTGTTTGGCCAGGTGAAGAGGAAATAGAACTCTGATGTCTATATTTTGATGTGTTAAGAGGTAGAGTCAATGTGTTGTGGAGTAAGGAGATGTAGATTTTATTATAAACTACACTGGGGAGACATCAGAAAAACTGAGCCGGGTTATTTCCCTCCATGTTTTGGAGCTTTGAAAGGATCAAGAGGATTTGTTTTTGCTGGCAGATTGCCTGTCACATGAAACACAACAGTCAAAAAAACAAGGAGTTATGTGTTGTGTTGTCTTGTGCTTTTGTCACCAAGTCGACCACAACTGATGTCTGATGTCAAATGTTTTGCTCTTTGCATTGTTTCAAAAACTGTTAGACAAATAGACATGACATTTCAATCAAGGGAGACTATTAAGGCTTTAACACATGAAAGTGAAACAACTGAAGTAAGATTAAATTTATTGTGAAAACAATTTAAGGTCTCTGGTGCTTGAACGTCCAGAGGGAGTAGATCACAGAGGACAGACATCTGATTAATTAGATGCCTCTGATATGAAGAGAAGTCCTCCGAGAGCGTGATGGTGGTGATGAGGGATGGGGCGCGATGATGGCATGACTTCATCAAGGAAAACTTCTCATCAGTGGATTTGATTGGAGATAGCCAAGTGTTCCAGGGTTGACGTGGTGGAGTTGTGTTACTGGTCTGGTTGAGCATTAATGACAGCTCAATGACAGCAGAGAGAACATTTAAACTCTGAAGGACTAAGAATGGTTGACTAAAGGATAAACATGATTGGATGAAAAGCGAAAGCCTGAAAATAAAAAGAAACTTCTTGTTTTAAGAGTTGCCAGACCTACGATAATTATTATATTGTACAATTACCCCCCTTTACAATGTACAATCAATCGTCATAGTAAAGTTGCTGTGTCATGTTAGTGTGAGCGCTGTTCTTTCAGTCGCATGTTTCTCCCACTGTTTAGTCAAATCTAAAAAAGTTCAACTTTGACAAACACGTCATTTGTCATTGAAGGAGATGGTGCTGAGTTCCGAAAGTAATCAGGATACAAATTGGATATTTATAATTTCCCTAAAATATGATAATTTCTTACTTCTGGCCTGACCAGTCGACATTTCCCAGTAGGCAATGCTGCTTATGATGTAGAGGAAGCATGCAGAAGTCATCCAGAATCACTTTATATATGGCATGTCTCACAATAGTGCAAAAAAAGAGTTGGATGAAGAATCTCGATCTCTATCATACTATACGATGCACTATAGTGCCATTTTCACAGCCTTTGTGACGGGGGCCTTGGTCACTGGCGACATGTTCCTTTCAACGAGATCCGGAATGTGATTTAAGTGTTCCCATAATATCTTTGAGCAGTGTATATTTCTGTATAAACGCGAGGAGGACAAATAGACAGGGGATGTAAAGTGTGAAGTTTTGTCCAACTATTACGTGAGCAGCTCTCAATCCCAAAAATAGCAGTTGATAGCAGGTAACAGCTAACTAAAACCAAAAGAGAAAAATTAAATAGAAATATAGGTATGAGCTACTTACCCTCCAAGCAGAGGATGGGGGCAACTACAATATACCAGGATGAGCCAATTTGTTTATTGTTGCGATGTTAATGCATTGTTTAGGAAGCACTTCTTGATGCAAATAAAAAACTTTTAGCACACAGCACTGGTCCACCATTGTTTTGTTCAGTGTAAACAAACAATGCTGTTGTAGCGAAGGGTCTTTAGAGCAGCAGTGTTGAGCAATCTCTATATATGAAGGGCTCCTCACATACTTATATCAAACACATCAGAACAATGGATCATTTTAAAATGTTATATTGCATTAGTGTGAGGAAGAACTGGATTGATTTTGGGAAAATTGGGTATATTTTTGACACTTGAGGGGGATTTGTCCTCGGGGGTAATTCTGTTGACACTTGCATCAGGTCTCTGTGAAAATACTTAACCTGTTTTGTAAATGGAATATATAGTTATCTGATTATTAAAAGCCCACAGGTATGTCACTCCGGTCATTGTTGTTAAACTGTGAAACACAAAAGTAAAACTTTGTTTTCTGCTCATTGCCAGAGTTTAGCTGGTGTATCTAGAGTTGCTTCTGCTCCATCTCTGTCTCTTCTCCAGTAAGTAGCCCGCACCCCCCTCCGCCACCACCAACCAACAGGTCCCTGCAGCTGCTGCTAATTGCCCAGATCGTGACATTTCTCTTACTATAGACATAATGAATTATGAAAGTGTCAGACAGAGCCCAACATCCCTCTGCACACAAACACACACATGTACACACCTTCCCACACCTCCTATAAACCTATTGCTTTGGGCAGACTTGTCCCATCCATTAGTTGTTATTGTTTTCTCTAAGCATGACATTGATTCAATTTACCGGCAATCAATTTCAAATGGTTCTGACATTCAAATATGACCTTAAAGCCAGTCAAATCAAGAACTATGATTAGGATTAAACTTTTGTTAATGAGGTGATTTCTCTTAGTGCGGGGGCGTGTGACATAATCCAACAGGAATGGTCACTAAAAATTAGATCAATTATTGTGAACAAAACTGCTTTAACTTGATTACCCTATGCCCCTATAATTAACAAGCCCCTCTCAGCCGAAGAGAGCAGTTTATTAATAACAGTCTATATCTGTGCTCATTAATGAAATAGCAGGGGCCGGGCAATCTGTTCTGCAGGTAATGTCATAATCAATGGAGCCCAACACACATGTTAATTACCATAGTTATTAATTGTTACAGTTGGACTTGAATGCTGTATGCTGTCAGCCCCTTTGTCCTGCTATGTATAGCAATCAGTGGATTGAAAATGGCAAATCTAATTAGCCATTCAGCCAGCAGACTGGGAATCCAAATGAGACGGTATCAGCCCTGACAGCTGGCAGCCGAGGCGCCGTT
The DNA here is from genome assembly GCA_037951165.1 of Lophius americanus. Lineage (NCBI taxonomy): Eukaryota > Metazoa > Chordata > Actinopteri > Lophiiformes > Lophiidae > Lophius > Lophius americanus. The sequence goes on along the minus strand of JBBDHG010000014.1, from coordinate 10,523,568 downwards.
CACACTGGGCCTCGAACAAAACCGGCATTATCCACTGCCCCGGGAACAACAGGAAAACGCATGTATTGCAAACTAATAAATACATTCACAGCAGCGACCTGTCATATCAAACAATGGTCTAATGAAATGCCTTCTTGATGCCTTTGTTTGGGGACAAGGAGTGTTTATGCATTTATCTTTACAGGGTGCACCTCATCCACCCAAGCAGGCAGTACATACGGAACTGGGGATCAGGGAGGGATTCTTCTCTCAAAATATGAAGTGATGGTGGTCTGAAAAGTTCAAATAACTTCATATTTATTAACCACTTCCCAGATATGTGTTAAGATCTTCCATTGTTTAACCGGCACATCAAATAGATTTAGGATGAATGAAATTTGAATGCACTAATGTAATGTCAGTGCTGTCCCAAGGCTGACAAAGTAAATACCTAATATGGGTTTTTCTGTTTGTTTTTCAATCCACAAGCAATTAGCCATAACATTAAACCATCTGTCCAATACTGTGTACACCCCTTTTTTGCTGCCAACACTGCTCTGTGATGTACTCTGAGTTCTGACACCTTTCTATCGGGACTGGCATTAGGTGTTTTAGCAATTTGTGCCATAGTAGCTCTAATGTATGATCGCACAACTAGCACGAGCTAGCCTTCACTCCTCACACGCATCAGTAAACCCTGGGCACTCAAAAGCCCTGTTGCCAGTTTACCAGGTGTCCTTCCTATGACCAATTTGTACTAAGCGCCGCAGACCATGAACACCAGACAACACCTGCAGTTTTGGAGATGCTCTGACTCAGTTGTTTAGACATAACATCTTGGCCAACGTCAAAGGGGGTCTCGGTTCGCTTCGTATTGTGAAAGCAAAGCCAACCAAGTTACACAAAGTGTATCCTTGGACATATGTGATTTAATACGTTAACATTTTTGTCAGTACCTGGCTCCACATCTGTTCAACCATGACAATGAGTCTCTGCCCAACTCACACAGGACTGGTCCTGTGTGATTTAGAAATTACACCCCCATGTCTGTGTTTCATAGAGCGCATTTGCCCGGGATAAGTGATGTCTGAGTTTCATTTGAATTTACTGACATTATCCCCACGGATATGAGGTAAAAGCTCTGCGTAGCAGCCGCTGCTGCTATCAATTCAGCTTTCAGCAGCTGGAGGCGCGTCTGGGAGTGCATAGCATGACACAGTCCTTCCCTCGGGTCTGACGCGCACCTCACACCAACCTCCTGTGTCTCCAGAACCTGTCTCAGTCGCTGTCACATCTAACCTTCTTACATGCTTACTCCTAACGGGGAACACTTTGCTCCTGTGTTGATGATGAACGCAGCGAGCAGCAGTGGTTTAATGTGAATGATCGGACACACTGTTAATACCAGTTCATAACAGTATTTAATTATATCCACCGCAGCAGTCATAATTCAATCAGGAAAGAGGCACACGAAGCAGCAGGGGAAACAATAAATATCAATCCCATTCCCAAACCACTGAGATGCCAAACTGATGGGATTAAAAATTTCACCTGACCTCTGTGTTTGGTGAAATATGGTCGTAATTTTTTAGTTGAATTTTAAAGTGAAAAATTAAAGGCATTGCACTTTTAAACTGGATTAATACTACAGAAGTCCTCCGTAGTTATTACAAATTACCACATTTCCCCAGGTAATACCAAACCGATGGAATAGGGCTTAAACCAGCGAAAGGGGACGTTTTTTGTTTCCCTTCTCCATTCAATAGATGAACGGTTATCTTCTTCTGCGTGTTCTCCTTCTTCTGCAGATGAAAGTCAAACAATGTGTGTGCAACTGAATCAGGTGTGTGAAAATGACCTCGCGCGCGTATTACGACTGTGTTTTACTAATACTCGCATGCTTTTAACTAACAGGCAGGTGCATCTTACTACGTGTCTGTGTTTTACAAATACTCATAAGCTTTTTAGTAACACGCGTGTGCGACTCACTACTACGTGTCTTTGTTTTACTAATACTTCAATGCTTTTTACTAACGCGCATGTAAGATTTACTTCTACGTGTCTGTGTTTAACTGTCTGTGTTTTACAACAAGTTCGAGGTCTCAATCCAGTCAGGCATCATGTGCTGCACAAACAGATCAATCCTTGGAGGGAAAACAACAAACATTTGATTAATTTAACATCTAAAAAGTGCTCCTGTATGCCAGCATAAACTAGTCAGTTCCAAATTTATCTAGTAGCCAGTGAGTTTTTCAAAGAACTGATTTGTCGTTGCTGTCGCCAAGGCCATCTGCAAAGGTACGGATGCAGTCTCTGTTTCCACGCACACACACCATTCATATTTAGGGCAAACAGCAGCCTCTATCTCCATCCAGAGAGCACCTGTAAATAATGCAGTGTTAAAGGTGGCAGCCAGAAGGGAATTACCAGAAGAACAGCGGATGTAACCCTCCCCCCCAAATCATGCCCCCACCCATGCACCATCCTGAGACTGCCATGCCTAGTCTGACTCTCAGCCTTAACATCCACAGTCTAAACATCACAGGTGCTGAGCCCTACAATGCTGGCCCACTGGGGCCGCCGGACTTTCCTTTTACCATACTCCAGCAGTGATGGGCAATAAAAACACTTCACACCTTAAGTGAAAGGTACAACTTTAAATATTTTACACTCATTCTGCATATGCAATTTATCCACATCTGGCTCTTAGGAGAAACAACATCTGGTAGCTGTTGCTTTAGAGGCAATTAATTCTTCATCCAAGCAGTCAGGGTCCTTTGTCGAGACGTAGGACAAGGACTTACATGTTACTGAGATGAGTACAAATGTAGCGATGACAATTCAATTTATGACCCTCAAAATAATAATTAGCAGTGATCATTAACGGTCAAGTATTAGTATTAATATCAATCCTACACTGAGAGACACGGGATGGAATCGTTGCTGAATGTGTTCCTCTAGATTTGGAATAAATTGAAGCAAAGAATAACAGTAAAATTAATAAATGCAAATGCAAATCAAATAAAAATACTTAGTGTATATATGAGCAAGTGACATTTCAATTGAATTAAAACATTGAGCTCAGACTCTGCAGGGAATTGTGATTGAATGGTCAGAAAATCAGGTTGTTTCAGCACAAGAGCTATTGAAAGCACAAAATTCTGGAACAGCTGTTTATGTTAGAAAGGAGTCAGAAACCACGGTGCATCACAGATCAGCTTTGATAGAAAAAGAATAATTAAACAATATTAGGCAGGTGGTTTAAAAGTTATGGCCAAACAATGTATAAATTAGGATCTTGTTTTCCGACAACTTTAAGTCCAGCAGCACTTGGGTCCCCGTGTTGATGAATAAATTAAAAAATAAATAGTATCATTTTTAAAGGGTCTTCCACGGAGAAAGTAGATTTGGTTAATAGATAACAAAATCGAAAAATAAGCAACTGATGAGACCTGAAGGAAAACTTAACTGGAGTATTTAAGATGTGTGAGGGTCAAAGAGTAGCTGTTGGCTATAAAGTATTTGTGGGATTACACTTCTTTGACTCCAGCAAGAGACCCTTAAAGACAATAAATAAAACTGGTTATCATCATGGAGTTGAAACAACACCTAAGTGGTTTATTGGGTTAGGACTGATTGGCTTAAAGGCATTCATGCCCCACTCTTTTTCATCTTTAGTGCAGGAAATCACTGCTTTCCTGTTGTCTTAATGGCCTAAAACATTTACCTTCTTTCTGCACTGATAGGATTCCTCTCTTAATGCTGTCTTTTCCCATGGGAAAGAAGGCAAATCTGGATTTCAGTGCTAAGTGAGAAGGTCTGCCATTTGCATGTACTGTACAACAAGAACACATAATAGCCTCTGAGATGATGTTTACTAGGACCACACCGCCACCAAGGCCTGTGTCCACGGCGCGGATGTGAGAACCACGGCAATGAAATCTTCACAAGGCTATAAAAGAACAAAACAGTCCTCTGTCAGTGAGGAAGAACGGGGAAGTCAGACATTTCTAAAGCAGCAACAAAATATGAGTTTCTGTTTTGAGATCATTTTACAGTTTAAGGTCAAGGGGGTCAAACAGGGCTTGTGGTGAAGGACAGAAATGATAAAACTCGCCGCAGGATGGATTGACTCATAAATGACTTCCGGACATCAGTCTGTTTTGGTTTCCCTGCTGTACGGGTGAGCGCTGAAGTGAAACTGGTGCAGGTGATGTTAAACTATTGTCATCCTGTGTCCTCTCAGTTTGTTTGGAGGGTGGGGTTAAGGTGTTAGATGGACACTGGTTGTACTGGCTGTTTATCATAAACACAGCCTAGCCCAGAGAGGTCCATCTGGTTTGATTTTATTTAGCGATTCCCCCCAGGGGCCCTGAGCTGGAGCGAGAATAACAATACTTGAGCCCATCTGTTCCTACAGAACCAGCCCCGGCTAAATTACCACACGCTACGAGCGGCTGGCATATGCTGTGGCATAAAGCGACAAGAGGGCATTGTGTGCCAGCTGTTCTGTTGACAAATACTTATCTGGCACTTCTGAAGTCAGCTTGCTAAGCTGGTTTCAAGTTTGACTAAAAACTAAACGGGGTAAGGTGTGGAATAGGGCTCCAGTGGGGGAATATACGTGTAATACATGCTGTGCCCCTGGTATTGTTTCTTATCAGAGATTGTCCGGGGAATTAGGTCACGAGATGTAGCCTTAATCTGAACATAGAAGCCGGATAGGGGTTAAAACCAACCAAGTGGTCAAAACAGACATACATAGACCTGCTTTAATCGCTCTCATCTCCCTGTAAGCAGATCATGCTGTGATCATATTGTTGGTGTATGTTTACAAGTCAGAGGATTATTGCTGAGCATAAATTAGGTCTGATCACAGTAATCCTATCAGAGAAGCCCCCAATCTTTGTAGGGATGGATAACACTCATGTTATAACACTGAAAAATATACCACAAAGCTGGGTCGTACAAGGACTTACTGTTATGGTCCACAGAAACTCACGAGAATAGCTGGATCAGAATCAGAATCAGAATCAGAATGAGCTCTACCGGAAAAATATGTGTTCAAATTATTTTTATGTATAAAAAAGCATTTGGAAGAACAATATAAGATAGGAAGTCTATATGCAAGTTCAAGTAGTTGGTTGTAAACAATGCAAATGGTTCAGGAAACTCTTGAGGGATATACAGTAGACGGGTTTTGTAATGCCTGACTTTCCCTAACAGAGAGCACGGATTACCTTTGATTGACTTGGGAGGCTGATTTGGACATTACTTAATAAGAAGATGACTGGATGGAGATGCGGTTGAGATCCTCTGGCTGTTTATCCACAAATTAAATCATAGAAATGCAATTTAAAATTATTCATTGGCTCAAAGTTACACATGTGTTGTGGAACAAGTTTAACCGAATTCTTTCTAAATACTGTATTAAATGTAATATCTCAGAGCGCTCGTACTTTCATTGTTTTTGAATGTCCTTTTAGTAAAACATTTTGGGGGAATGTCTTTAAAGAAATCTCAGAAAATATTTGCTACAGACGTTGACATCAAACACTTGTCTTATGCCCTTAAACATGCTGGTGTACTCCCATCCTGTGGATTTCAGACAGACCCCCCACTCTCACAGTGACTGCAGGCTATAATGGAGCTCTTACCCTTGGAAGACCCTACCTACTGGCTTAAAGATAAACCCGCCAAATTTTTCAGAATTTGGTTATCCTTTTTAAGGTTCATTGGGGCAGAGTGGGCTCTAACATTAAAGAAGGGTCTCTTCGGCCTCATTGTGAAGGACACTCCCCAACCTGCCTTTACTTGAGGCCCTGTCAAGCAATGATTCAAGATTCTTTATTTCACAGTAGGAACATAATTCACAGTAGGCAATGGAATTCTTATTTTGCAGTTTCCCTTCACACAAACAGAAAATCCAATATAAAAGAGTAAAAATATATACTAAAACTAAAGGTATAGACATATAGAATATATAAAAATTTTCAAAAGAACAAATTGTATCCACAGTCCGTGCAGTTTAGCAGCATTTAGAATATTATGTAAAGGCCCTGAAATGATATGGATGTAGTGCAAATGTAAAGAAATGGGTTTAGTGCCAATATGAAATATGAAAATAATTTTGTATTGTATACCATTGTTGTTCCCCCCTTCCTCCTTTTTTTTTTTTTTTTAAATAGATAGTTCTTTTATTTAGTATATTTTTGTAATAATTTACTTTTTAAGTAATTTTTTCATCAATTGAACTATTTTTTTTCCAGGTATTCCCTTATTTTATCTAATTTATTTATGTGTATTTATTAATTTCTTACTCGTAAGAATGAATATATGAATCATTCCTTTTCATGTTAGTATTTCATTTATTTAATTATTTTGATTGTTGTTGGTGGTTGTGTTTACTCCTTGTATTTTGAGTTTTGTTTTTCAATCGTGTGATTGAAGCGACTCCGTTACCAAAACCATGTGACCCAAATTACCAGAAGTGACCAAAGTCTCACTAATCTCCGCTATTCTAGTCAAAATCTTGATTACACAACCTAAATGACTGCAGGACAATAAACGCTACCTTAGTTCAGCTAAAGCACTGATAGTTTGCTTGTTTGTAAGTGCAAAGATGATGTTTGGATGAATTTAAAAATGCCATATTGTGCTTTCACCACTCAAAACGGCTTATGAATGCGATTTATCTTATCTTAAATGCTGCAACACCTGACGTCACCAAAATTCAATCAATTCTAGGATATGCCAAAACCTACCACTAGGTAAATTTCGATGCGAATCCGTCCCGTAGTTTTTCCTTGCTCACAAGAGGCCGATCGCATAATCATAAGACATCAAGGTTACATAATCATGGGGAAACTGGACCAGATTTGTCAATGCAAAAAGTTCCTACTGGGTTGAATGACCCGAAGAAGAGGAGGAAGAATGAACGGCAGATAACTAAAATGAAGTTATCTGCCGTTGAACCCCCATGAAGAAGAATAAGAAGTAAATGAGTCTCAGTCCCATGATCCGTATCCCATCATTATATTTGGTTTTTCCTTGTCATACTCCAAATATCTTAATAAATTTCATATCAATTGTCGAATTGATTTTTTTTAAATTTTCCAGCTAAAAGAAAGACAAACACAAGTCCAAGTGTCCTTGGCAGTGGAAATAATAAGCTAAACATCATGTTATCGAAACTATAGAGCAACTGTTAACATGCTGCTCTTCCGCTGGGTGTAGTGTGTAAAATCATCCCTCCATCCCTCCATCCATCCTCTTTGGTCGACTGACCTTTGTAGCCTCCGGAGGAACTGTAGCCCATCCAACCTTACCTCAGGTAACAGGTGCGCTTCTCATACATAGGCAAACCCCAGACAAATGAAATCAATATCAAAGATATATCCCCCATCTAATTTTTTTGGACTGTGGGAAGAAGATGGAACAACAAAGGGGTCACCATGAAAACTCAACACAGGAAAACCCCGGGTCTGGATTTGAACCCCGGCACTTCTTCCTGGAAAGCATTATAATTAACCACTTTACGTTGCCTTTAATTTGCGAAATTGAACAGGCCTCAAACTTCTCAAGACCTGAGATGACAGCACTCAGAACACAGGGTGCACCCTTCAAAATGGGATTTATTTTGTTAACATTTACAAGAACATCACTGACATTAATTTTCCAATCATTACATATGTCTGTACTGTACAGATGCAACAGAGAAAAACATCCCATCCTCTGTTGTGAGACTTCTCTCACAGAGAGGGAGGCTCCGGTCAGTGACGAGTTTCAGCAGTTCAGGGTTAAGTTCCTGTCAAGATGCCGGGATGGATGGCGGCGCACAGAAACATGGAAGCCGTCTGCTGGAACCTACTTTATAAAAGGCCTTAAACACTTATTCTACACTCACAACTAAATGAAGAATATGAAGTTGTGATTTAGGGGAAAATATATATATGCTGTTTTTTGAATTTCGATGTTATCTAATCTATCCAGACACATAGTATGATTGGTTTGCTTTAGGTTCTTGAGGTTATAATTTATAATAGTTACTTTTTAAATACATATACATATTTGGTACCTCAAGGTTACCAGCCTTGTGCCTCGTTCATCGTCCATCCTTTGACTGTTCAACGTGTCGATGTGAACATCCAGTAGTTGATATCAGACAGCAGAAACTGCAGTAACTCACTTCAATATAAAGTGAAGAGGACAAGGTCTGCCCAAACTGGTATCAACAACCTCATTGTCTTAACAAAGGGATGAGTTTATGATATCGTTAGGATTTAATAAATAATAATATTACACTTGTTTTGTTATCTGGTGCACGGCTGGAAACACTGCATGTCACATCTTCATGGAAGGCGGCGAGAGTCAATGTTTGCACGGGCAGAGAAAAGGTTTTGTAAACATAAAATTAATATCAGACTTCAAAAACACTGCATGTGAAATTCTTCCAAACCCACTGTTACTTTAAAGGAAACAGGCAGAGCTTCTTTTCAGTATTCACCTCATTGACCCTATGAATGCGTGGAGTACTCTGCTAACAAGCTGTAGAACGGGAGCCATTGTGTGAGTCTCCCCTCATGCATTTATGTGGCATCTACTCTGCATTGGAAATGCACAGTGTTCTACAGAGGAGAAGCAAATTTGTATTCTGTAACACAGCAAACTCTGATGTCTCCTAACCAACAAATTAGAACTTGCTGTGACTTGCAATGGAGCAGGATGGGTGGAAAAAAGAGCAAAACCCTAATGTTTCCTGATAAGTCCACTTGGGGAAAGAGCAAAGTGCAGCATTGTGGAGCAGGTATGCAGCTAAACGTAAGAACGTTTAGGACGGCTACATCCTTTTCTGCAACCCTGGTACTGTAGGAGACATATACATGGTGTGATGTGGAATATGAAGTATGGTTAACGAAGCACAAAACTCTGGTCTTTATGCGACTGCACAGAACTTTGACAGCTATGCTGTTGATGTTAGTACTTTGAAAAAATATATGCTCCGAAGAGATCTCACACAGCTTTTTAGAAGAGTAAACATGGGTTGGATGAGGTTTTGCACGCTGCTTCCTAAATTTGGCGTTATGGAAAGCTCCCATCTCTTACAGTGATTAACAATAGCAGGACTCCTCTTTTTTCTTAAGGTAAATGAGGTGGCCAGGGTCCTCCCACTGGCTCGTTTTGTTTCTGTTGCTCGTGTTAAGTCAGCCATAGCAACAAGAACATACCCTCCTGCCTATCTTTACTTCCCCCGCCTTCCTCCCTGAGCATGGAGTGATCCTTCATAAGGCCTTGCTTCGTCATACACCACAGTCGTCAGCTGTGAGACACAGGGAAGTTATAGAGGACGACATGAAGAACACAGCACGTCAACTAATGCACAGTGCAAATAGGCGTCTCCTTCCTCTCAACCATTGCTGCAGTCTCCAGAGATGAGCAGCCATTGAAGAGAGCAGGTTGGAGCAGTTTCGACTCCGGACAGAACCCCTGTGGTAGACAGCTTTTTGTCTCGTCGTTTATCATCAGGTTTGGTCTCTCTGAGAATCTCCTGTCCTGGGAGAGGGGGAGGAGGTGTGGCTGAGGGGTGGAGAGGTTCAGGGCTTTGGGGGAGGATTCTACTTGTACAAGCTCATGGTTGGGCTCTGGTACATGCACATGTAGGCATCACACAGCAGGCGTCGGGCCTGGCCCTGGATGCTCTTGGGATCCAGGGCGTGGAGTTCCTCTGGGGTCATTTTCATGTAGGCCTCTACCTCTGGACAGGGAGACACCTGGGGGATGTTGAAACCATTCTGCCCTCCTGCAAGGCCACATGCATTTTTATTAGAAGTAATCTATTACATCGTAATCAAAGCTTATTCTGGATTTTTCTTTCAAATCAAACAGAGGAGTTCCAGAAGTTTTCAAAGGCAGATGACAATGTTATTCTACTTTCAAGCACTGATTATTATTTGTATGATTTACATCATTCCTTACTTTAAGTAATATTTTTTGCCTTGACACATTAAAACAGTAATTAGATGAGATAATAGTATTGTTCAATTAATCGATAAAATCAGCGAATGAAAAGTGAATGATAACCATCTCCTGACATCACACGCCGCCATTTTCCTTTAGACATTTAACTGACCAAAAATAAATGAATTAATAGTAATTGTTTCATCACATGCAAATTCATTGAGAATTACAATTTTACTCTGGGTTTGGTTAGAACTAAATTTAGACTCTCTGACTTAAGATGAACTACTGCAGTGCACACCATCATGCATAAGCACAGAACTGATTTCTTGGACATAAAAACCTTTTTTTAAGTATCAGTTGGATGTTATGAGGAATTTAGAAAGGAAAAGTCCTAACGCCTACCATCACGGTCAGCCATGCTGTCGAAGAAGAGCCAGGCGGAATCTGCACTGCCGTACTTGACAAAGGCCACGTAGTGACTGGTTTCGATGCAGAGCACAGCAAACAGCTCCATCCTCTGGCGGGGGAAACTACCCTGCCGCCCTGTGCCTTCTTGCAGCTGCTTGGGGACAGACAGTTTGCCGTGCCGATGGGTTTTCCTCCTTGGGTGCAGGTGAACCTAAATCAGTACAAACAGATACACACCCTCACAGATTGTTGGAGCTGCCTCTTAAAGTGAAACTGAATACAGCCCACATGTTAAAAGACACATATGGACATAAATGCTTTGAACTAAATTTGAGAATTCAAAGGGCTAGAAAGGTAATGTAGACTTAAATCCAACAACGTTGACAAGAGAAATTAAATGAACCACCCATGTGCTAGAATCTACTTTAGAAGCCATTCTGTTGCAAAAGAACTTCCTAACTGACACAACAGAATTCCTTTGGATTTGGCGCCACCCAATGGGTGACCCTGACTAAGACTGTGCAAGTGCCCAAACTAGTGTTACAATAATACAATTCCACATTTACCTGTGTGTTGCACTTCTCACAAAACTGTTTGATCTTGCCAGCCGTAATATCTCCATCTTCATAACAGTCTCGACACTCGTACAGAGCCAGGCCTCCACAGATTCGACACTCTCTCGGAGCTGAATAATAAAAACAACATTCTTTACTCAGGCTGACACAAAGGAATAGCATCGTTCCAGATTATCAGATTCAACGTTACCCAACATTTCCAAAACATGCATCAGTGTAAGAAATACAGCATGTAGGATGTATGTGTTGTAAGTTTATATGAATAAACTATACATAAACTATTCTGTCCAAAGATGAGTTAATTAAAATCAGCATCTCTCAAAAATAAAATTTCTACAACATTCATAGAATGGGTAATTATTTTGGCGAGTATAAATGTGTTCAACCTGTAAGGAACCATGAATGGTGACACAAGGGTTATAAACCATTTGTGTGATGTGGAAAGTTGCTGTACAGCTTTATCCTTCATTATTTAACACAAGAGGTCCTTCCTTGCTAATTTTAAACTAGCTTATTGTTGCAAACAGTGTGTTTGAGTCAATTTAACATTATAAATTATTTTATAACATGTTCTTTATTACATTTGACCTCTTCTGACAATACACATACATGAAACCATGTATAATAAAAATCAGCAGTTACAATTTTGATATACATAAATATAAAATGGCATCTGTGTTCCTAAGAAAAAAAACTTTCCAGACTCTTTTTTTGTCAAATTATAAAATTACCATGAACGCCTGATATTCACTGTATGTAACATTTGAGCTCTTGAGTTCTTGTCAGTTTTGTGAGGTTAGAATGTAGTTTGCCAGATATGCTCCAGACAAGAGGACAACCCTTCAGAGTCACGTTAAATAACGTGTTCCCATGGAAGCCACACAAAATAGATTTAAAAATATCAAAAAAGGCACAGCATTGTTGTATAGTTAATATAATTGCAAAATTCAGTGACGCTAGAATGAAGATTGTTATATATGACAAGATAATCCCTCGTTGCCTTGAACACCACGTTTCTATGTAATTGATAAATAATAAAATTTGCAAAGGGTGAGGACCAGCTTGAAGCAACCAAAAAGTGCTGAGCAGTACCAAGTAAGACTCCAACACTTAATATTAAACAGGTCTTTCATTGTGTTCATCATACAATGAACACATTTACACAATGGACAAATTATATTAGCTACGACTCACTGTCCTCCAGCAGGTCTGTGATGTCCAACTCTAGTGAAGGGAAAATCTTGCTGAACATTTTGAAGTCCTTGCCAAAGCGGGGCATCTGGATTATAAGGCAGGAGGGAGCCTGTGGGGTGAGAAAAAGAACGAAAGTTAAAACCTGTATAGTCATCAATGTAACAGCATGGACATGTAGACAATGCTAAGAGGTCACAAGATCCGGTCTCTGAAGCCAAAAGGCCAAAAATAGTTCATTATATGCAAAAAAATATTAAGAAATGACAGAAAATCGCTATCAAGTCATATCAAAAACAAAACAAGAAAATAAAATTTCAAAAAACAGTGTCTGAGCTCGGATCTATGTATGATATGCTATCCTTGCTTTATCAATACTCACTCCTACAGTATGTGATCATCTGGATACACTAAAAATAACCAACAATCCTACAACAGGTATTTTCAGATACATTAAGGTGTGTGTATTTTATTTAACCTTACATCAAGATAGAATTAAATGAAAACCTTTATTTGTCACATACGATTACACAAGTAGTACAATGTAGTAAAATTAGTTAACTGCATTTAACTCATTACCGAGGACCTTTGGGCAGCATCTGTGGCGCTTGGGCAGTACATTAGCGTTCAGGGTCTTGCTCAAGAACCCTACAACATGTAAACTGCAAGGGGCTGGGATCAAACTTCAACTACCCACTGAGCCATAGCTGCCCAGATACCATATACAGAAGTGAATATGTGAGTATTTCAATAACATTTAACCCTGAAATTGTGCAAATAAGCAGATCACAAAAGAAATGAGTCCAGTGTGAGTAAAAGTTAGAAACCACATCTTATTAACTACATCTTATCTCTGATGTATATTTGATGCAAAACTGTAGTGTCAGTTTGGCAGTAAATATAGAATAAAGACATAGAAATTTCAGTTTATAAAAGTTGTAGCCTCTCATGACCGACAAAACTCTTGCCTCCCAAACAGCTGGAAAAGTTATAAGGGTTATATTCATCGAAAGAATCCACTTCGGCTCTGGAGAGAACTAATATCCCCCTGTGCTTCCTGATTTTGGTCTGAAAGCTGAACAGAAAAGGCCCTTCCTGTCGTGCAGACATCACTACAATTAAGCCCATTAACTTTTATTTTGAGGGAAAAAAAGGAGATGGATTTGCGTCAGCTGAGTGTGATTATCCCAGACATAAATCTTTACTGCTGTGACTAGAGTATAATCTTACGTGACATCACTTCTCTCTATGTGTAGGCCTAATTACAAAATGTCTCTAACCGTAGACTCATTCTTACATTTTGAATTATTGTTTTACTGATGAAGAACAATTTTTTACTTTAGAATAATCATTTGTTGTAATAATTAGTTTCAATTTTTTCATTATGCGGCTAAAATGTCTTTGTTGTTTCTAAATTTTTCATTTGGGAGCATATGGTTCAGGTTAACGTGAAGCCATCAGCAAATGAATACCCAAAAGCTACAAAGCGACCTAAATATGAGAATACACCGCAGTATGAGTGAAGTTTTAGTATTAAATCCCAGTAGAGTTTGCCTGCTTCTTAACAACACTTCAAGGAATAGACAAGTGAACACGAATAGTTAAGTAATATATTTCCCACTAAAATTGTTACGACACTAAAAAAAACATGTACAAATATAGTATCCTAATCAGATTATATAACTATTATTATGTAAAGAAAAATTAGGAAAGGGAATTCATGAAACCTGAATGTATTGTCTTTAATCAGATTTGGCGAAACGACACAGCAATCTTTGGTAGCATCACCATTGGACAAATGAAGAAACCATAGGCCCCCTCTGTATTCTTAACTCTGTATTATCTGTTTACAAAACATTTCAGTTGGAACTGACCTCTGCAAACTTCAAGTCACTGTTGATGAAGGACCACTCCAGGAGCTGCTGGATGGTGGGAACTCCAACCTTGTCCTTCTTATCCATGAAGATCTGATAGAAATAACAGTCCTGGACCTTCTGTCCTGCTGACCTGAAGAACAATAATGTCTTTAGTCATCTCTCTTTTTAAGTTAACTTACATATCAAGGCATCCCCACATGTTTATGCACAGATTCTTCAGTTAGTACCTGCAGAAACCCCCACCATAAGTGGCCCTGGTTAAACCTGTTAGTAAGGAATACCAAACACCGAATTTCAAAAGCTATATTTTCAAATATATATATATATATATATTTTAAATTAAATGTAAATAACTTTCAAACAGTTTGAGATTAGACAAAAACACTGTTAAATCTGTATCCTGATAAACTTTAGACAGATTCAACACCGCTGAATGTTTCAGATTTTCAGCTGCTCACGGCGTAGAACATCGCTGTCTTCTGTTGTTTCCTCAACAACTTAAGAAATCTTTGTTTTATGACATAAAACATTCAACATGCTTGAATAATTCAGGCACTGCTTGGCAAGAAAGGGTGACGTTTTGTAATGTGAACAAAACACAAAGTGAAAGCAGTGTGCTTCCATTGTCCCTTATTCAGCCTCTAGCAGATATTTCTCATTGGAAGGGACATTTTATGTGACTGAGAAAATGAACATATTACAGGTTGTACAAGCTCTGGCATACTTCTGTAGCGAAGTGCTCATATGTTTGAAACTATACAGTACATGCAAAGCCTGATAAGCAGTGGCAAATAAAGGTGTTCACTATTTGTTCTGACACCTTTCCATAAAGACCAGCATCTTCTTTTTCATCAGTTTGTGCTACAGAAGTTCTTCTGTGGGATCTGATAACCCGGGGTACCATCATTTCTACACACTTCAATGTGCTTTGAACGCCCATGATCCTCGCACCGGTTCAGATTCCTGTTTCCAACTCATCATCCTCAGGACAAAATGTTCGCCTGCTGCTGAATATATCCACTCACTCACAGGTAGCCATGATGATCAGAAAATCTATGTAACTTCTTTGCGTTTAACATTGAATTTCATTGCTAATATAACGGAGCCAGTATGGGGTTATGCTCGATTTCCCATTGGGTGTGTCCATGCATGTGAGCGCGTATGTTTGTGCGTGCGTTTTGTGGATGTGTGTTAGTGTTTCGTGGTATCTGGCACATAAATAGAATACCCTAATTTCCCGTTCAGGCGATGCAATGTGATGTGAGTTTTTTTCGAAATCTTTTTATTAGTCCCTTGTTGAGCGGAGGCTGTACAATTAGCGTTAGCATTTGACTGATGGAGAGACAGACGATTGATCCACTCGCTATACAACTGAATGTTAAAACTATCCAAAAATCATTTAAATTCAGAATAATGATTCAGTAATCAGGAAAGTAAGTGGCGGACAACAAATAGCAAGTTTAGTTGTTTTTTCCCCCTGGGCAAACAGGGATAGATTATTATCCCAAAGTAGTTAGTCAGTAGTAGTAATTTGGTAGGCCTCCATAAAGCTTGTAAAATGACGACTTGATATGTTTTTTTGGTGGATAGAACTCTGAATGTTTAAGTAACCAATGCTCTGACATTTCCACGCATTTACGTGGTGTACAGTTTGACCAAACAGACGGCTACACACACGTGACTCTAGACAGGAGAGATATTTTTACTTGCGCCTCAAACATAAACTTGTCTCCTAAAATACCATATCATATCATACCGAGAAGAAGCGATGTAGATGATGACGACAGGACGTTTGTGTGTCATAAATTAACTGGATCAGATGTACACAATGTCACTAAAACTTGAACCCTGGTTCGAACCTTTAGGGGTGAAAGCTCCCCAAGATCCTTCAGTTAGGGACGATGTGAGATATGTCATCATTAAGCCACGACTTAACTCCTATAGTAGGATTGGTTAATTCCCTTTGTGGAGGTGTTTGCAATTCCATGTGCCCTCTAGGTCAACTATGTCACCATTTACACAAACAGTGCAACAGATTGTCTCAGTAATAACAATAACCTGATTGTCTCTCTTTCGTGCCTTTAGTTATTCATGGTAGTAAAAACTTCTTTTATTTTTCCAAAAGTCCACAGCTCCTTACCTTAGCTTGAGCAATGGGTCCACTCTCAGTATGTGATGGAACAGAATATTGAGAAACTCTTCAGGATCTGCAGTAAAAGGTTTGATTAATTGAGAAGTGAGGTATAATTCCTTTGATAAGTCTGCTAATCTGTAGAATAACTGGAAAGTCCATTGTACAAATGTGTTTCTAAAGAGTTCCAAACCTTTATTTCAACAGAAAAGCAACTTATTCAAAACTAAGATTTATATTCTCAAGAGGGAGCTGGACTAAAAAGCAACACAAGTTTGCAATCAAAGATGTTGAAGAACAGATAAAGAAGCAATCGGTCTCCTTCTCCTACCTTTTTCCTCAGAGGTGAAGCCAGAGGCAGCCTCGACTTTCTCCAGGATTCTCCTCAGCTTCATCACTTTAGTGGCACAAACATACCCATGTCTGCGGGGAGAGGGAGCAAAAGAGCCTCCTCTGGTTTACTGACATAAGCGACTGAATCAGAATACACACTCTGCTGGAACCCAAAAAACTTCTTAAATTATATAACACATGGGTCTTTGTGTTTAATTCATCTGAGCTCATGAAGAATTGTCTATCGGTCTAAAAAAATATTTTGTAGCTTTAAGCCTCCTACCAACACAGTGATCCCAATTCCACCAACCTGCAATAAAGTACGTGTGGAATTTAGCATACAGACTTACATGCGTAGGGGGTTGACTATCTCTGTGCGTAACAGCTCTTGGGTCTCTCTATAATACTCCACATCTGTTTTTGACCGTGGTCTCAGTAGAACCGTGTCCAACACAGAGCTGAAAGAGAAGAGACTGCAGGGCAAAATGCACCGCCAAGGGATTATGATTAATATTCACATGCTTTTGTGTCTTACTTTGGCAAGGTAAATGATAATTAACAATAACCTATGCATAATAATTACCTTAAATCGAAAAAAAATTCCAAACTTTCAAATGATGGATATACTGAAGTTTGTTCTATTACCTACATATTTAATAAATAGGTACTTTCCTTGGGAAGGCTGAATTAGTCAAAGTTAAAGCTAACGCTCTAACCAATCTTGTCAATTCAAAATATAGAATCTCATGCGGTTTGCTGAAGAACTTTGACTTGGCCTCTTTGTTCAATAGCCCTTTGTCAGTGTTGGCAGAAACAAAAGACCCACTATGCAGCAGTCTGGTCACAGCTAGAGCACACCAGCACTGTTAGAGCCGGGGGGGCAAAGTCAAAACAGTTTACTAATAAGCCTCTGCCTCTAGGCAAACAGAGCACTGCCGGCTGAGAAATGCCACACGGGCATTCATTATAATAGGAGTCCAGAGATGTTAAAATGAAAAAACACTGAGTGTAGCAGAAACCGTATTAACCATCAGACAAAACAGTACTGACCAGAAGAGGGTGGAATCAAGGTAGCAAGAGTTGTAATGACCCTGGATGCCTTTCTTTTTTCCCACCATGATATCCAGCCCATCATTCTCTGTGCGGGGTGGTGTGTTCTCGTGTACTACCTCACTCAGGTAACCTCCAAAAGCTGCACAAACACACAGGTCAAGTATAAGGGTAGGCAATGCTCTTTGAAAAAATACTTTGTTTCTTATCTTTTTCATCCCCGTTCTTTCTAAAGACTCACCGATAGAGTTACACCGCTCGATGGGGTTGGAGGAGTGATGCAGGGACGGGAAGCGTGAGTCAGGCCGGCAGCACTTGAGCTTCACAAACAGAGCTTTTTTAGGGGGGCACGTGAAGTACCGTGTACCTTTGAAGGTGCCATCAGTACAACCAGGGCACTCTTCTTCCTGAAAGAGAAGGTCATGTTCCTTTTCATCCTATTGCTGTCAAGTACTGCACATGTGAAAAAGCTCAAACGCATCTAGCAGAGGAGATGTGTTCATCTGGCTCTAAACGGAAAAGTGAACAAGGACATCCTTTACTAAAATGTGTTACTATGAATCAATATTTGTGTTGTTGAATTTGTTTGTATCTTATACCAAAAAAAATCCTAGCAAGCAATGTCAATTAAAAAATCATCGGCGGTTATTTTGTCTTTGTAAATCACTGTTATCGGTAGCATAAGCAACAACACACAGTTGAAACCTCAGCATTTCATCAATTCATTGAAGACAGAAAGTTAGAAATAAGAATTTTAAGTTGCCCTTGTTATCTACAACTCCTGTCTTTTATCGCTAAAAGCTAAAATAAATTTGTTTATTTATATATTTTTGTTAAAAAATATTGAATAGCATCTGATATCTACCCTAGAAATTAAACCAACCAACAAAATGAGCCCAATTCAAATAGTAACCATTGAGCTAAATACCAAAAGGCACCACTTCCGTGCTTGGTTCTTGTGTGTTGAAAGAAAATATTTAACAGTTTTTGAAGTATACTCTGAAAATAAGACAAATAGGCAGGAAGGAAAAAAAAAATTCCATCATTCCCCTCTAGAAAAAAACTAGACATCACTAGACAGCCCAAATCTCAGCCAGGGCTGTTCAGTTTCCCCGTTATATCTTTCAAGATAAAAGTAACAATCCCATGATAGCTTGAGGATCATAACATGACTTCTTGAACATTAAAACATATCCGTAAGGTTTAATGACCCAGTGGTGTCATCATTAATTTCATAGTTATTCAAGAAAAGAAAGTTATATGATTTTGTCTTCAGGGTCAGTGACATTTGCAGACATATTACATTTGACACCTAAATGAATTAGCACCCTTCAAGCTACAATTTGATTTTAGTAGGGATTCTTTACATTTTCTGATCTCACAGAAGTCAATATTTGTCGGCCATATTCATTTCTGGATCACAGGAATATTTCTTAGATAACACAAATTTGAGGTTTATTATGGGAGGTGTCATTGTGTAATTTTTGGGCAAGTATTGATTATTATCATAGAACTTTAAAAGCAAAATGTTGTAACTACCTCTGCAATGGTAAAGAACCATTAAATACAATTCTGGATCCAGATTATAATCTCTTATCACCACGAAAAACGACATGCAGTGTTCCTTGGGCCATGTGCTACCGGTAACATTTTTTCATTGAAATCAGTTTTGGCCAATCTTGTAAACAGACAGAACAACAAAAAAATATTTTCCAAAATGCTCTTCTTTCTATTGTCTCCTGTATCTGAGATTATTGTCCCAGTTCATGATGCTGGAATCTAAACCTAACTTTACACCGATAGGTTAATCCAGGTTAATGTTGCTGTGTTGTCTCACCAGCTCCAGCCCAGCCAAAGGCTCGAGCAGACCAGGTGGCAGACCCACCCAGCGGATAACACCGCAAAGAGGGGGGTTCTCCTTCACCTCCACCAGAGAGCCAACCTCGAGACCTTGCTGTCCTCGGGGTGGCGTGGGAGGTCGAGGTGAGGGAGGGGCAGCCGGGGACGTGGACTCAGGTTGTTCTCCCATCACCGACTGGACAGACAGGGAAAGAGGCCCATGGCTCATGCTGTCAATGGGCCCGGTCTTGCGGTTGAGGCTGAAGGGGAGCGAGTGGAACTTGTTGTCGCTGGACAACGACGCAGTGGGCGGCGCTCTGGAGGGAGGGGGAGACTGGTTGAAGTCAGGAGGCGTGTCAGTAAGGGATTTAGCAGGGTCTTCCCCAACTGCAGCAGAGAAAAAAAGCAAAAAACAAAATAACATCCACAGTAATAAATTATCATGTCTAAGAAATAAAGAAACTAATTTTGTGCACCTGATGTGCAAAGCAAAGAAGCATTAAGTCTAATAATAATAATATTAATAAATAATAATATAATATTTCAGGCCATGTAAGTCCACCCTCCCTTAACAAAACATCATTAGAAAATTTAGGAAATAATCTAAAACGTTATTCACACAATCACAGTTTAAGTTTTGGGTAATGCTGCTCTGTTTCAGATTTTATAATGAGTGTGTATTGCGCAGGACTAAAGTGCAGTCACGTGGCCTTGAAGTGGAGAGGCACTGACGAAGTTGTTTGGAAATTTTCCAAACAACTTGCCATAAATCTCACTATTCTTACTCCACATCCATAATTCTAAATCAAAACGTAGGAAGATTTGGGCTTCTTGGGTTAATGCCAGAAGGGAACCAAACAACCTTATTGATTGAGCTGCGGAGGACTGGAACATCAGGTGGTCCACCAAACCTTTTTTAACTCGTATAAAGTTAATATTTCTTAACTTAATTTGGCAAACTAAAGATCGATTTTTCGAACTTATCCTCGGGATAGCCGCTGTGTGATAGTTTCAGCTATATGACTTGTGTTTTGACCCAGAACCTCAGTTGTTCAGAGGTTGGTTTTGGTTAATTTTCCTGTCTGAGTGCTCCAGCTCTCACCTGTCTAAGGTGTATAATGCGCACAACTGGATCCCGTGACCTTATCAGTCTTTTTTCAAAACATGCAGTTTAGACAAAGCTATGTGGTCATGGGCATGGCCAATGGCTCACTAAATCTCCATCACCGAATGAAATTAATTTGGCAGGTAAATCAGATATTGATCTAGAAAATGACTTCCTGTAGCCATGACCAATCCCCATGGTCACATGATTCAGCCTTGTTGAAACATATATCAATTATGTTGTACCAAATAGCCACACCATGACAACCACTGACAGAAAAATACATGTACATACAACAACCAGCCATTATATTATTACCATCAGTTTACATACCGGTTTCATTTTACTACCATGATGTTACCATGACGGTGTGGCAAATTTCCACCCTTCATCCATCAGACAGGAAGTTACTATAACTCCACTGTCCATCGTCCAATCTACCCAAAACATCAGAGGTGGGCTAGCATCCTAAAGACATCTAAATGATGCTACCAACATGGCAAATTTAGATCCTTCGCCATCAAACAGGAAGTTGTAAATTGATTAGTGTCATACAAGTGACATTTATTTTATTCATAATTAATTTCAGTTTAACGAGATCTGAAGTGCACGCGGAAAGTATTGACAGCGCTTCACTTTTTCCACATTTTGTTATGTTACAGCCTTATTGCAAAATGGATTAAATTTAGTTTTTCCTCAAAATTCTACACAGAATACCCCATTATGAAAAAGTGAAAAACAGTTTGTTTGAAATTTTTGCAAATGTATTAAAAATAAAGAACGAAAATATAACATGTACATAAGTATTCACAGCCTTTGCTGGATACTTTGTTGAAGAACCTTTTGCACCGATTACAGCCTCAAGTCTTTTTGAGTATGATGTTACAATCTTGGCACACCTACTTTGGGGCAGTTTCTCCCATTCTTCTTTGCAGGACCTCTCAAACCCCATCAGGTAGGATGGGGAGCGTCGGTGCACAACCATTTTCAGATTTCTCCAGAGACGTTCAATCGGGTTCAAGTCTGGGCTCTGGTTTGGCCACTCAAGGACATTCACAGAGTTGTCCCGCAGTTACTCCTTTCTTATCTTGTCTATGTGCTTACGGTCACCGTCCTGTTGTAAGATAAACCTCGCCCCAGTCTGAGGTCCAGAGCGCTCTGGAGCAGGTTTTCATCAAGGATGTCTCTGTACATTGCTGCATTCATCTGTCTCTCGATCCTGCCTAGTCTCCCAGTTCCTACTGCTGAAAAACATCTCCACAGCCTGGTGCTGCCACCAACATGCTTCACTGTGGGGATGGTAATGGCCAGGTGATGAGCGGTGCCTGGTTTCGTCCAGACATGACATTAGGCATTCAGGCCAGAGTTCAATCTTTGTTTCATCAGACCAATGGATTTTGTTTGTCATGGTCTGAGAGTCCTTCAGGTGCCTTTTGGCAAATACCAGGCAGGCTGTCATGTGCCTCTTACTGAGAATTGGCTTCCGTCTGGCCACTCTACCATAAAGGCCCGATTAGTGGAGTGCTGCAGAGGTGGTTGTCCTTCTGGAGGGTTCTCCTCTCTCCACTCAGAAACACTGGAGCTCTGTCAGAGTGGCCACCGGGTTCTTGGTCACCTTCCTGACTAAGGCCTTTCTCCCCACGATCGCTCAGTTTGGCAAGGCGGCCAGCTCTAGGAAGAGTCCTGGTGGTTCCAAACTTCTTCTATTTATGGATGATGGAGGCTACGGTGCTCATTGGGGCATTTTTCTGTACCCTTTCCCAGATCTGTGCCTCAATACAATCCTGTCTCTGAGGTCTACAGACAATTCCTTGTACTTTCTGGCTTGGTTTATGCTGACATGCACTGTCAACTGTGGGAACTTATATAGACAGGTTTGTGCCTTTCCAAATCATGTCCAATCACACAATGGACTCCAATCAAGTTGGAGATCAAGTTGTACAAACATCTCAAGGATGATCAGTGGAAACAGGATGCACCTGAGCTCAATTTTGAGTGTCATTTTTCCACCTACATATCTACTTTCCGGATTAACCCATTGAGGACTGTATTCAGATTCATACTCAAAATCGAAGTGGAAAAGAGATCCCAAGCTGATCCAGCTTTTGTGAATTTCCTCAAGACAACTCATAATGTGGCTCAGTATTATGTATGAACTCCTGATGAGACGACGGATGGTCTCCTTCCCCCTTCTTCTGGCCACGGCCCGTATGGATGTCCCATCCTGGAGGAGCTGCACTACCTGAGCAGCTTGTGTGGGCTGCAGATACAGCCTCATAATACCAGTAGTGGCGAGGGCACTGGAAAAATGCATCCAGAAAGGATGAGGGGAGAGAAAATCTTCTTTGGCCACTCCTCCGTAATAGGGGTTGTCTCACTAATTGCCTCTCCTTTCTACCTGTTGTCTATCCCATTTGCACAACAGCAGGTGAAATTGATTCACAATTATTATTGCTTCCTGACTGAATAGGTTGATATCCCGGAGGTGTTATTGACTTGGAGTTACACTGTGATGATCATGTGTTCCCTTTATTTATTTTGAGTAGTTTATTTACACACACACATAAAAGACAGATCTCCTTGTGTGGATTCATATGAGCCAATTTGGACATCATCAGACATATAGTTAGGGAATGACAGTCGAGGAAATTTGTTTTTGCAAAATAAAGAGCCCCCCTAGTGAGTGATATGTGAACAATTACAGTAAATATGAAAAATAAAAGTTAATTCTCATAAAGTCGATTTATCTGCCCTAAATTTTGACTAAACCGGACCAAACAACTGAGAAGTTGTCAGTATGATTTAGTAATTTGAGATAAAGCTCCCCCTAGAGGCCAAAATATTCAACCATGAAAAGCCATGGCTATGACAATTCCATAATGTTCAAGAAAAAATTCAGGATTCTTGGATATTATAGAATCTTAACTGCATCTGCAGCCAAAAAACAGCAGTTACAGAAACATTTAAAGCACTCAGGATTATCAAAAGCCATTTGGGAACACCAGTTACTCTATGTAGGTGGAAAAATGACAGAAATGGTGATGAAGGACAAGACTTGTGGAAAGAATCTTTATAGCAAGCTACTGTAACAAACTACTTATTGTTGTTATGCTGAAGCCCATATTTGTGGTATATATTTACTTGAACCCTGACTTAATTCATCGAATCGTCCTTTTGATGAAATAAGGGGTGCTTTTGCCCAAAGTTGCCCAAAACGATAAAACATTTTTTATACTTCATACACTACATAGATTTACACAGGAAATCGATTTGCTATTAAAAACCCAGTTCTTCCACTTGTTAAAAAAAGCAAATAATTGTTTTTCCTAATCCATCATAATGCAATTATTTTAGTCCCTTTTATACAAATGGGAAACTCTTTGTATCGATATGTAAACCCTCCATTGGTTTTTTTTTTATTACGTGGTCTATATATTTTGTATAACACACTTAAGAAATAAGAAGTCAAAGCAATTCTATGAAAACATCCATCCATCATTATTTTTTCTGCTTATCTGGAGTCAGGTAACGGTGGAAGTTTGCCCGGCTGGATATTCCAAACGTCCCTTTTCCCATCTACAGTCTCCAGCTCACACGGCCGATCTCAATGCATTCCCAGGCCATATGAGAAACGTAATGCCTCAAGGAGTTCTGGGTCGACCATAGGGTCTTCTTCCAGTTGGATGTACCTGGAAACCTCCACAGGGAGGTATTCTGGAGGCATCCATATCAGATCCCCGAAGAGTACAGAATCATAATTCCAAGCCCATCTGGAAGTCTGGCCTCCTCATTTTGAGGTTGAGCCATTCAATCTATATAGGAAGCTCATTTCAGCCAAATAATATCCTCAATCTCAGTCTCTCCCTGTCATGGCCACCAACAAGAGCTCATGACCATAGGTGAAGGTTGGAAACGTAGATCGACTGATAATCTCAGAGCTTTGCCTCATGGCTCAAGGTCTCTCTTCATCACGATTGACTGATACAGCTGTGCCAAGTATCACATTTAAAAGCTGCATTTTGTGATTGAAGATCAGACTATTTACTATTAGAGACACACAATTATAAAAATAAGGAAAAATAAGGAACAATAAGGATGTAAATGTCTTTAATGACAGGAGATTATCTAATAGACTTAGCTAGTCTCCAGTATGTATCTAAAAAGTATCTCATTTGTAACATAGTGGAGACTTTTTTCTACTTCTTCAGATTACATCAGATGTGTTGGTTGTATTTCTATCATTAGCCAGTGTAGTAGAGGCAGCAGACAGTCTACATACTATTCACACTTATCCCTTTCGCAAATATTGAAATGCTTATGACAAAACATATGCATACTTTATCTCTTTTATAATTATGAGGCCTGGTAGAGTATCGAGAGAAACTGTGTCCCTGACATAACTATACATTATACTAGATTAAAAACAAAACTGCTAATTAGAATTAATGTTAATGATGAAGATGTTATGAATTGATATCTCAATTTTGAGCTATTATTAGAAGCTGTCCTCCTTGTCGGTAACAGTACACAATCAAAAAGATTCCAAAACATTTGCTTAACCATTAAAGAATCAATTTACCCAATGATTTTGTCTGGTGGGAGAAATAGGTTTACAACAACTTTGCCAGTTTTTAAAACTATCTACCCACTATAAGAGGACCAATGTTTGTGGAAATATGTACATTACCGGAGGGTAATTGTCCTTTATTACAGATGGAATAGAATCAAATACAGGTGTGCAAATTCCAACAACAGCACACCTTTATGCCAGCGCGCCGTATTGAAATGAATTAATAAGTAGCTTGTTGTAAACAGGAGCTTGCTGTCAAGATGTTCACCATTCCATGAGTACCCGTGTTTTACCTTCATCAATGTACCATGTGCTTTTGGATTTGGACTGGGCGGGGGGATCAACAGAGCTGCCATTTAAAGTATAGTAAAATTCAGACTTGCTTCTACTGCCACACTGATGAATTAATCCTGTAGATAACACAAGTACATGAAAGAAAGACAATGTAAAAACAGTGTGTGTGTGTGTGTGTGTGTGTGTGTGTGTGTGTGTGTGTGTGTGTGTGTGTGTCTCTCCAATGACATGTTTCATTCCTATTTTTGAACAGTAGACCAATTGAGAAATAAAAATGTGATAATAGTTACAGAATGTGATTAACCAGAAATAAAGTCAGTTTGTCAGTTTTAGCGTTAAAAGACACCCAAATAAAGAAAACTGAAAGAAATGAGGCCGATTGATAAGAGTTGCAACAGCATTCTCACACGCTGTTTCAAAAGATGTTAAGCTTGCCTTATAATTTATCATAACCTTTTAAAAGGGGCTTTCCACCAGAATTTGTTTCTACTGTTGTTCCTCATGTTGCATACCAAAAGTTTGACAACTCTCACGGAGCTTTGTCAGTATAAGAGTAGATGAACAGATTCCATCAGGAAATGCTCTTGGATGGATAGGTTTGAACTTGTTTGAATTTGGAGGCTTTTGTAACTCACTGAATCATGATTCCATAATTCTTATGGCATTCCCCTTTAAGAATCATGATCTCTCAGTTAGGTTTACGACATGATAGCAGTGTGGTACCTTTGCTCTTTGGTTTGCTTTGGCCGGAGGATGATTTGTCACTGTTGGTGCCTCTGGGTGCAAAACTGTGCTTTTGCAGCCTTTGGTCCTGCATGGAATATTCTGCACATCCCAGAAGTAAAACAACATTAGAGGTGAAACATCCTTCTCTGCAAACTTTAAACTATCACCGACCATCCACTATTATCCTTAATGATCTTAAAAATAAATCCACTGCTAACTGAACAAACAGTTCACATTTGACAAAATTGCAAACCAATGATTAAATTACATTTTTTAATCAATTTTATCCTATATTAGCTTCCTTTACCAATGTTTTACTTCAATTCTAATATTATGTGCAGCAGTTACGTTTTATTTCGCAGTGCTTCAGCCGACTAAAACGGAGAACCACAGAGAGTTCTATAAAACTCTAACTATAAAACTTCTCTAAGTTTTATAGTTTTGTGTGCAACATTTTTCTCTATATTTCTTCACCCGGAGGAAATTGATTTTGTTTTGACCACGTCCACGTAATAGAAAAAAAAAATTTTTTTAAAAAGGTTTTATGGCTAAAAAAAAAAAAAAAGTACTCTATGGCTGTACTAGTTTTTGTGGTCGCTCTCTGCACGTTCGGCCAAAGACAAGATTTTAGCTCCTTTAGAGCGTCTAGCCAAACGGGAGGGGCTTTTCACTGTTTTGTTACAAGGTATAGTGAGTAAACTTCCTAGGTAGATAAAGGCGGAACAGAAGATGGCACTACTGAACTCAAGCCAGTCTTGGGTTCAATATTGAGCGTCATGTGACATTGTTTTCAGGTATCATTTGGTCACCTTATGGAACACTGTGTTCTAATGGGGAGTTTTAACAAATAATAACAGTTCAGTTTTTACTGAATAACAACAATGTTATACCATGTCTATTGCTGGAACATAGAGCTGATCATTGCAGACAAAGGAATCACATCATCATCCTGTGTTTAAATATACTCAAAGTACCGGGACTACATGAACCATAAATCCATTCTCATCCATCAAAAAGATGCCACTACTTAGCTATTGAGTGGACTCGCTATGCCTCTAGACCAATTAGAAAATAATGTTGCTTCATATCCTTTCCCTTTAAGACTTTCTCTGAGATATTGTTTACGGCATCAATTCATCAGTGAACTTCCCCCCCACTTTTTGTTGCTTATGTCCGACTTTAATTTGAAAAACTACAACCTATGAGTATTTTGATAAAACCATTTGAATATGAATTTATGACAAAAATGCAGTTTTTAAGTAATAACGGAGGGCGGTGGGATAACAGAGGGATAACGGAGGGATAACGGAGGGAGTTGGAAGCCACAACCTGGCTTCCAACTATGAATTTAACTGGACATTAATTATAGATCAACCGTTTAGTGTAAGTTGAACCACGTGCCTTGACCTGTCACATTGCAGTGACAGTCACATTTTAACAGTCTAGTATCGCAAAGCATGGGAAAATGAGAAACAATACATTTTGATAAGTAAGTAAAAGTAAGATTTTCAAAGACGGAACAAATCTTAGAGTCTGGGATCTTCAGATTCCTGTATAATTGTGAGAGGTGGCCTTGTTAGACAAGGACAAATGAGCATGTTATTGTGAAGAACAAAGAGTCTGAGTATCTCTACACTTTCAAAAAAAAAATTAGCCATGTACACAAAATACATTCGGTCCCTTATAGCACAAGAAGGCATTCATAACTGGTCTGCTAGAGCGACAGCAAAGTATTTTCAAAAAGCACCAATAACCAGGTGACTCACCTGGCATTATGTCACAGATGGCAACAAGTCGAGTGTGCTCCAAACTGGCGAAATTACACAGCAACTTCCCATCAAAGACACCATCCCAGTCCCCGATAGGATTGTCCTGAAAGAGTGGGAAACATGAGACCCACATAATCCACCAGGGCATTCTTCATCCCACTGAAAGTGATCAAACTGATACCACACATGCTTCTTCGCCCACTCGTCTTGGACACTGATGAGATCTACGGTCTTATTGCTAAAAATGTGGCTAAAACTTGATCCGATATATTGTGTATCCTCATTCACTCCCCCCTTAAGCAAAATATTATCTGTCCAGACCCTTTCACCTAGAAGGTGAACTATATGAACAAGTACAACTGCACTCTTCTTCTTCTTTTGTTTGAGATCCGGTGTTCTGGTCCAGCATGATGGTCTAAGACAGAGTCCAGTAGCTACAGCAAGGCAGGGCGAGGCTGGATGCAGAGTGAGCAGAGCGGTGGGCTCTCCTCAGCTGCCTGCTGGCCCCTTGCCACACTGTTGGGTCATACAGCACTAATTCTTTACCTCACTCCCCGCGTGACTGCCTTGTCTTGTGTGGGTGGCTCAGATGCACTGAGTGGGTGGCTGCTGCTGCTTACGATCAACAGTCAAATGCCTCAATTATGTGTTTCAATCTCTCTGACTACAATACAACTACCGCCTGACAACAGTACTCATAGATACCAGCTGCTGTGATCCAAGACTAAAAGACAAGCTCTCTCATCATATAGTGAGCAGTTGTAGGAAAATAAATGCACAGGGAAGTCATGACAGAGAGCCGAGACCTAGGTTTCACACAGACAATCTAACAATGAGACTGAAATAAAATCTTAAAAAAGTATGTACAGAAGTTTATCTTTCTATGTGGCAGGTTTGGTTTGAAAAACTATGTTTCAAAAATATGTGTAAAAATTCAACCTGCTTAATGTTGAGGTACTCATCGTCCAACAACAGTATGTCAGCCCAGTCAGGCTACGTGACATAAATGTATGATGTTGGAACTCTAAGCAGTGACACAGTTTATCACTTGTGCTTTGATTGCATGAGTCAGTAGTTGTACAGTGACTATATTATCAATATTATAAGTTCAATATTTTTGGAAATTAGTTTTTCTTATACTTGCTTTTCGGTGAAAATAATTGATTAACACGTCAAATCTTGCTTATGTATTCAGTACAAAAAAACCTAAGTGTTAAAGTTTAAAAGCACAATTTTACAATGGTTTAAGAACATTATAATAGTTTGACACAACCTCATCTAACAGCAACTTTTTACATGTTTAAGCACGAGATATTTTATCATGTTAAAACTGTGTTAGTTAATGACCTTTGAATGATCTCACACGTGGATTTTGTCAGCAAACAAGCTGTTTTCACTTATTCCAGTCTGATGTAGTTGCCCAGGTGATAGCGTTACTTCATGTCAAGCAATTCAGAAGTTAAAGCAGTAAGAGTCTTCTCATCTAACTCTGCAGAAAGTGAATATTGAAGTAATTATTTTTTCCCTAAGGGAAACAGGTAATATTGTACAGTGATCAGAAATAACATTATAACCACTGGCAGGGGGGAAATTTGAATATCACTGATCATCTCATTACAATTGCGTCTATCAATGAGTGGGATATGTCTTGCCAAGCAGCAACTGCTGCTCCAGCGACACTGCTTAAGCAGCATGGCTCCATATTTGACAGACTAGATGCATGGAAGTCTAGCTAGGATCAGAGTTCATGAAGTCGAAATTTATCATCACACCAAGCACCAAAGCACCTCCCAGCTTGGACCAACCTCGCAAAGAGTGGGTCACCCTGAACCAGCTATGTACAGGGCACAGCTGGTTAAATGCTAGGATATATTGCTGGCGCTATGCACATCAGCAGCCAGTGTGTTCAGAGTAGAATAACAGACAGCACAGCACATAGCCCTCCTTGCAGTAGGGTAAACCTCAGAGCTATCATCAACAGAATAATGTACTGGCTGCACTACCTTGGTCTTAGTCAGCAAATTTGAAAAGAGCCAAAATGCTGGCTTGACAATTCAGTCAGAGCATCTCCAAAGCTGAAGGTGTTGTTGGCTGTTCCAGGACTGTGGTGGTTAGTTCCGACCAAAACCAGTCCGAGGAAGCAAATGAAACAATGACTAGTTCACGGTCACCCAAGGCTCTGGGATGGACGTGGGAACTTAAAGCTCAGCCGTGTTGCCCACTACCAAAGCAGAGCTACTGTTACAGATTGATGAGATAATTAATGCCTGTTCTGTAGGGCTCCAGACAAAAAAAAAGAAGATCTAAGAGCCATAGGCTCCAACACCCAAAGTATTTAGGAGCCGAATAAATTTTTCAGGAGCCAAAATATATCGATGTCAGAGTACAATGCCTTACCTTTTCTTCCTTTCTGTACTGTCTGACTTTGTTTGCCCTGCGTCCCATTGTGTGCAAAATTTATTCTTTGTACAATATGTGCCATGTCCAGAATGGTGCAATTTTGTAAATATAAATACATAGCTGTCCAATCTTTTTACTCTCCTTTTTTTTTAACATAACTCGGTACATGTCTTGTTCATTAACATTAAAATATTCCAAGGACTGCCCTTGCACTGAGCTAAGGACGTTTTCAATATACGTTAATATGAGAGAAAACCTTTATGCAGTCTGCTATTACAAAATCAGTAATGTTAGTCAGTTTTGTAATCATTTTGCTGCAGGCTACACGCATTATCATAATGAAACTGTCTGTTATTTTATATACAACATTAGTTGCTAGTTGGACAGAAAACAGAATATCATCAATACATATGGGTCACATCGCTGCAACATGGCATTAAATTCCTGTACAAATAGGTGCACAAGATCCCCCACTCCTAACCCGACTTAGACTATCCCTGACATGACCGAGCAACAAACATATTTTCTAATGTCTGATCACGGCGCATGTGATCGGGACCAGACTTGCTTCAGTCGGGTATCCATACTCTAATACACATAATATGACGGGAGGGAATTACAAATTCTGATGGAGATGGGGCAGCCATGTGCAGCAGGGGGACAGACATCAGGTCTCCACTGGAGAAACAGTAACATTATGGATCTAGCTGTTGATCAAAAGGAATGAACGATTAGATCCGTCCACCTACCTTTAAATGATGCCTGCGTCAAGGACCGTTGCTCAATTTTAATCCGCTAAAGTCGAAATACAATCACGCCGCCTCTCTTGTTGATAAGTAACATACCAGCAACAACCCAAAAACTCTAACATTACGTAAATAATCTATACTGCAACGCAAGGATGTTCAAAGCGCCAATGATATTTAAGGTTTGCCTGATGCTATTTGCGAGCATGTGGCGAATCCGTATACATGTAACACAACAAACAGGTCTGCAATATAACTAAAACGTGCCTGGTTCCAAATTGTTTACCATAGAGTAATAACAGCACGTACATATATTTTGCAAACAGTCCAATATCAGCTCGTCAAACTATACCAGTGAAAATATTTCAAACACACTTCTTTCTGCGGTGTGCCAAACACACACATGCACACGATATGTGCGCTATCACATACATAGTAAGCAACATGAAGAGTAAATCACTTTCAGAAGTGTATACAGCGGGCTTTGAAAAGTTTTAACTGAATCCTGTATTTCAATTTTCTGGACCACTTCATGCTGTATGGAGATCTTTGCCAGTCCATTAAGCCTTTTTCGTTTCATTGTATTGCAGAACTTTTTCTTTTTCTTTTAGAAACTGTGTTAACCTGAAGCAACCAAAAGGGGGAGAATGAGAAGAATTCGTAATGCTATAAAAGCATTAGGGAAAATTGATTCCATCAGTGCGTAAAGTGGTTTACTTCCAGCTTCTAGATGTCTGCTCATCACCACCATCACAGTCAGCTCCTCAAAACGTTCTTCCCCATCAAATCTGTAGGCTTAGTATTCAGGGCTCTTTCCAGTACTGTGTACAGTATCCAAAACGTTCTTTACCTCGATGGGCGGGATATCATAGAAAATGCCGAATATCTTCCTGTGCGTTTGGAGTGTCCCACGGCATTAATAGCTCAGTGCTTGCGCTGTCCTCTCTTGTGTTAGAGTCTTGCAATTAACAAATCGGTTTTTTTGCAATGCTTGCTTCTTAAATATCCTTTTTCTTTTCATATTCGCTGCCAGCTAATTTTCTGTCATTAAAAACACTGCATTAACCCTTCTCCTCATATAGAAACTTTAATAGAAGACAGTAAAATCCCGTCAGGGAGGTGAGCTACCACTGCTTCATGAGAACTGGAGCAGGCTGCAGGTTAGGGCTGCAACTAAAGACAATTTTGACAATCCATTAATCGTTTCAATAATCGATCGATTAATCAGATAATTTCTTTCTCCTGGTTAAATAAAGGTAGAGTAAATATAAAAATAAATACACAATTATAAAATGGCTCTTTATGTGCTGTCATCTTATGAAAATAACTTTAGATTGTTTTAGGCACATGTAAACTAACAATAAAAACAATAATAATGAATGATTCTTTCCTAAATGTCTTTAAATAAACTTTACTGCTGTTATAACAGACTGTTAAACCTAACAGGCTGCTATACCAACAGTGTACATGCTGGACTGTAATTTCATCCTTTCAAATTGCATCGCATCACTGCTGATTCAAAAGGTAAATAAAATGCATAAATTAATAATGTAAAACAATATATAAAAAAATACAGCTGTTTCCTGGAATCCAATAAGAATCAATGTAAATTTAGGAAAATAAACAAGGGTATACAAGAAAACAGTCAATGCTTTGTGCATTCTGTAGTCAACAAGCTACATTAGGCTAAACCGTTTGTTAGATGCAGCCCACATTGGACAAGCACACACGCAGAGGTGTGCACTCGACAGGTAGCAACACATGGTCAGCAGTAACATGAAACGTCACCATGAGCAAGGCAAAGTGTATGATTTTAACATAAGGGCACATTTGTAACGTTAATAGTATCATCGTGATTTGATAATAGTTATTTGGTACACTCAACGTCATTAACAATTCAATGCATTTCAAAAGTCACATTAAACCCAACAGAAGCGCTAAGTACGTGCCCTTTAAAAATGAGCTAGTTAGCTAGCTAATTAGCTTACAGAGACGAGTCTTCATCGTCTACAGAGCCAATCTGCCTCCGCTTCAAATGCTCCAGTATTACTGAAGTGCTCCACGCAAGGACAGGTCAACATTGCAAATCTTTTTGGCTGTGTTGAGGTAGAAATGCTCCCACACTTTGGATGTTTTTCTTTGCCATGGCGCTACGGTTACTTCCTTCTTATTACGCCGTGTCAGAGGCAGTGTCTGATGAAGTTGCTGACTAATCGACAATTAAATTTGTCGACAACTGATTTCATAATCGATTATTGTCAATTACGTAGATTATTCGTTGCAGCCCTACTCCAGGTACAGCGTGATTGACAGATTTCCCAGTAATTCATTATGCTTTCAGAATGCATGGCAGTTACTCATCAATAGCTGGCCCGCACTAAAAACAAAAGGCAAACAAAAGTTGGGTGGCAATATGCCACCTTTTCCAAAGAGCATAATGCGGGGACGTGAGTGTTTAGAAGTTACACAAACGAAACCTATGGACATTTCTATTTCAATTATTTGTTTGTGAGTATTGTTTATTTGTGTGGATGGTCGACATTGGCTACTGGCAAAAGCAAACAGTTCACAACATTTAATCGCATTGGGGACCATGTTTGTCGCCATCTGGAGCCCTCTTCAGATTGAAAGGTGTCACAGCACACAGTGTAGAGCAGACCTTTTTAGTCAGCAAAATAAAGACCTACTCAATACTAGGCAGGAGGTTCTAATCAGAGGGTACGGTGGTGCAGTGGTTAATGCTGCTGCCTCAGAGCAAGAAAGTATCACAGCGGGTTCAAATCCAACTCCGTCGGCCTTTCTGTTCAGATTTTACATTTTCTCCCTGTGTCTCCAGGAACTCCGGCTTCCTCCCACAGTCCAAAAACATGCAATGTAGGTGAATTGGTGACCCTGACCCTTAAATTGCCCAAATGACTTTATGTGAGTGGGAATGGCTGTCTGTCTCTCTGTGTAACGAATGATTATCATTTCATGTACATATGTGGAGTGGACGCTGGCATAATGTGTTCGCCGCTTCTCCATCCAAACTATACTCTGTAAAGTGCTATATAAGTATAAGGTATCAGTACAATTATTATTATCATTATTATATGCTGTGGAAAATGACTTAAAAATGCCCTTTGTTTTCTGCTGAATAATTTCCAGCATCAAGAGTCCTGGATTCTGTTGATATTACTGTTTATTTATCTGTTTACCTGCTGAAAGTTTTATATATCCGACCAGCAGAAAACTTAATCCCAAAAAAAATTAAGTTATACTCCTCACATTTAACAAGCAAATGTGTTTTTCTGTGTTGGATTTTCTGTCATTACTGTATGAATGCTGACTGGTATTGTAAAGTGCTTTTGGGTCGAGCAGACTAGAAAGCGTTGAATACAATCCATTTACCAATTACCAATTGAATGTTGAAATAATTAACTGCTGCATCTATATGCACAAACTCTGCCTATTTGGAGTGCCTTACTTACCATGTCAACTCCCACATAGTAGCCCAGGCTTTCATTGCCTGGCAGCAGGTCACAAAAAATAATAGTGCCTCTCTCTGGCCCATCCCTGGTCTGAACCAGGACCCTGGAGTTAATCTCCAGTGGTGGGAAGTCCTGGTCCACTTCAACCAGACTGACATGGTCGATCTCCAGCTCGCCCAAGGCCTCATCATCATCATCCTCCCAGAGTTCCAGCTTGTCCAGGGCCACAAACACGCCACACTCCTCCTCACAGCGGAAGAGTTGGCGGCCCTGGTAGGAGCCCTCTGTAAAACCCTGGCCCCGGCCCTCCTCCTGAGAGATTGAAGTAAAGAGAAAATGATGAGAGAGAGCAGTTGCAAAAGATCAGCTAATTATTGCTACAACAGGTAGAGCATGTAGAGGGAGTGCTTGCCCAGCATTCGTCAGTGAAGAAAAGTTAACATCATATTGCTGTGAGTGGATGTGATCTATTACTGCAGAAGCGGAAGCATTACTTGTTGCTACGAAAAATGCATTCAACAATAGCTAGTGGAGATATTACAGCCTCTCACCAACCACAACAACATGCAGAACTACTATCCTTTTCTCTCATGCTTCTGATGTTAACAAAACAGTTTCTTAGTTAGGACAAAGATGTCTCTACTAGTGTACAAGTCAAAATGTGCTGAGGCTAGAAAACAGACTTTAAAATGAACTGAAATGTAAACAAACAAACAAACTGAAAAAAATTGGTGTCCCAACAAATCATGTGAGACATTTCACTTAATCATGCTCAGTGGGTTTAGGATTAGGACAGACTACTCCCGAATAAATGTGAACATACAGTATGTGCAGACAAACAAGGGTAACCCTAAAAGCCACTTTGGCAGGAATATAAAATGTGCTGGAACACAATCATTGCTAGCAAAGGAAAAAGCCTGGTTAGGCTTCACAGTCAGAAATGTATCTGATGTACGTGTGCAAACTTTGAGGCCCTCTATTGAACAACAGTCTGAATGCTCAAACTCGATCCTCCCACTCAACAAGACTAGAGCTGGACGCAGCAGAATAAAAACAACATTGTGTTGCGATGAGCAATCCTTTGTATTTGGTTACATACTTTCCTGTAATAGGACAGAGAACAAATGCCGCTGGAATAACTGACACAAAAGTTTAAATGTTGTTGACAGCAGCTCCTCCTAATCTCTTGCTGCAGCTCTGCTTCTGCCTTCTCTACAACATCATTTGAATCTAAACTCTGTCTTTAAAGTTTAAGAACGTGTAGAAGTTTGATGAATGTAGTGTAAATTTATTAACATGGAAACCAAAAAGCCAAAAGTCGACCTTGTTATAGCTTTCCTTCTGGTAAGCTCTGAGTACTCCAATGGCTATGTATACTTTTAAGGTTGAGGATAGTGGGACGCATTTTGCTTCCTTTCCTAAGAAATTAAGACAGCCGTGTGCGCTTGTATTTCCTGGACTTTGGATTGTTACTTTGGACGTATCTGGTTTTAGAAATCTCTAAATAAGTGATTTCTTAACTTGATCCTCTGTAGTTACATATCAGAATGAAACTATGGCAAAGGTAAATAGTATTACCATATCCTAAGTTTTCAAAAATTAGAATACGGTAATTTTTGAAAACTAGCTATCGATGATCTTATTTCAATAGTCCCCTATTATCAATACAAATTTTCCAAACTCTTTCAGTGTTACGTCCTTTTCTGACCATGAAATCTGACTGATATTAATAAAAAGCGCCAATCCAATGGCCAAGGTCATCTTACATTGTGGGCAAATAGTTCAAATTTAAAAATTTGTAAGAAGTTGTCATACTACAACCGTTCAATTTTGACAATAATATACGGCCAGTTTAGAGAAAAGTTGAGATGCTTTAAGTTCAAAATTTGAAATCAATTTAACCTGATAACTGATACCATATTTTGCAGAGGGGATCTATATAATGTCTTCCACAAATTACTTAACAACAACACAAACAAAAAAAAGAAGGAAAAAAAGAATTATCAAGGATCAAGAGTGTATCAAATATTTGACTGTAAAAAAGATATTGCAAAGACATTAATCTAAACTCCAATGTTCATGAAATAGCCAATATACAAACCCGTGAGGCCATTGTGAGATGAAGTATATTATCTTTATACAATTAGGTATCTAGGTAGATTAGGGAGTATACAGTGTCTGGGAAGTCTATCTTAATAAGCATAAATCATTACAGATTTTCTTGATCACATCTGGATCAACATTCAGTATGACTTTAGTAGAGCTTAGTTGCATGACGACCTGAGTGGGGATGCATCATATTATAGGTTGCTCTCTTCAAAAACCAAATAAAGACAGAATAGTTCTCACCAGTAGCTCGACTCCAAACCAGATTCCAGAGAGAGCTCTATCCGGGAGCAGCGCACCTTTGAAGCGGACCACACCAGGCAGAGGTTCATCCCCTGAGCGTAGCTGGACACGCACCTTCGAACCACAGTCAATATCACGGACTCGTTCAAGCCGCAACTTGTTGCAGAGCAGGGAATGTCGCTCCTCACAGTTAGTGATGGGGAACAGCAACTCAGCCAGCTTTTCATCCAGCTCCATGACGTCACGCTCATCTAAGCTCAGCACCACATTGGTCTGGTCCAGGATACGGAGACTTTTCTTGCCCTTGCATGGGGGCAGTGTTCGCCCCAGACTGTTGCGTTCCTGGCAAGCCTGACCAAGACTGCCACGGGGGATCCTCAGCATCTTCTGGGATGGCTTCTCAACCGTACACTCCTTTATAACCATGTAGAAACGCCAGTCCTCCCTGAAGCCCCCACTGGGCTTCTCCTGGCTCCACAAGGTAGAGCTCATGGCTGCATTCTAGACAGGAGTTCCAACATCAAGACGAGCTTGTGTTCCAGTCTATGGGAACAAGGAACAAGTCGATTTATTTAATTTCATATAGATCTCCATTTAATGGTTTCAATAAGTTGTCAATGGATGATTTACAAAAAACAGCAAGGTACAAAGCAATATATTTTGATCAGCCAAGTAAGAAAAAACATGGTTTGTACTTTGAGATCAATCAACTGTACACTGGGTGTACTCTGCCTCTCCACTAATGTTAGCTGAGATAGACTCAAGCCGCCTAGCTTCCCTGCAAGGGTTAAGTGTTATAGAAGGCATTTGTCCGATATTGACAAAACTCTTAGGGCACTACAGGGCTTTTTCCCACCAATCTCACCCACCATTTAGTACAAAACACACCAACAAGTACCAGGAGGTCTTTGGGCAGAGGCTTTTGATCGGTCCCAATGGCCCTTCTATCTATTCCAGAGGCCCAGGTGAAGACTAAGAGAGACAGAGCCTGAGGTTCCTTTTTAAAATAAAATATACTTCCACATTAACCCTTTGCTGATTTCATTTAGATTTTTTAATGTCTTAACCACCTGTTTATATATTTCTCAAATATATACACTGGTCAAAAAAATTAAGGGAACATTTAAATCGCAGTACGGATCTCAAAGAAAGGAACATTCAGGTTGAAAATTTTTAAATATTTCATTTTATATACATCTTCATTGCGTTATCTGTTTAGAAAAAAAATATGCAAGAACTATCAATGGGAATCAAAATCCTTAAACCATTTGGATTCTGAATAACACCAAAATTAAGTGAAAAACTGAAATCACAAACTGATCCAGGTCGATTGAATTTAATCACAAAAACTCATAATCTGATAAATAAGTGTGTTTGAGCCCGACATTCCAAAGGGACCTCCTGAAAACATCTGGGATAATGGGAGTAGAGGATGACGGGCCCTCATGCCACCACACCATCAACTGTGGCTCACAGTTTTGTCAGAAACATCAAGCCAGTAGCCCAATGGAGGTCATTTTGTAGGAATCCGTCAGTGCTCCACCTGTTTCTCCTCACACTGAGGAGCAGGTACCAGTCTGGCTGCTGGGTTGTTGTCCTTCGAAGGACCTTTCCAGCTCTCCTCGTGTAACGGCCTGTCTCCTGGCATGTCCTCCATGCTCTTGAGACTGTGCTTTGAGACACAACAAACCATCTTCCAACTGCAAGCAGGAATTAACCATAATGGAGGATCTGGACTACCTGTGCAGCGTCAGTGGGTTGGAGGTACTGCCTTTTGCCACTAGTTGTGATAAAAGACGCTAGGAGGACAGAAAACTAGAGCCTCGCTCAGGAAAGATAAGGAGAGAGAAATGGTCTGTGGTCACCGCTTGCAGAACCATACTCTTTTTGGGGGTTGTCATGCTTTTTCCTCGCCATTGAAGCTGTTGCCACATTCATTTGTACCAAAACATATAAAACTGATTTACAATCACTTGTTCTTCCTAAATGAACAGATTGATATCCCTGAAGTTTGACTGGATTGGTGTCATACTGCGATGATTAAGTGTTCCCTTAATTTTTTCCCTTAATTGAGTATATTATTAAAAACATCTAGCTGCATTTTTATTTATTCTATGTACATTTTCTGAATAGAATATGTAGAGAATATGTAGAATTTTGTTGCCATTTTGAATTACATATCATGGTTTTAAAAATTGCTCAATAAATAAAGATAATTATTCTTATGTCAGTTCCAGTTTGCTTGATGTGGTTTGTTTAAAGAGACATTTAATACCTCATCATAATCTTGACAGTGTATTCCCACCTCTCCAAGTCATCCCTGCACATTACTCGTTTTTGGCAGGACAATCTTCTTCTTCTTCTTATTTGGGGTTTAAAAGTAGGTGACGTCAATGGCTAGTTCAGTGTTTCACAATAATTTTAAGTGGGCCATTTAAAGTTGCTGTGACCCATTCCTAGCATGTTTATAATTACATCGTCTTCGCTGTTAGATCCTATTCTTTTTGTCTATACATCAATTTTTTACTTTGAGATTTGATCCAAATGTAAAGTGCATTATAAATTAAATGTATTATTATTATTATTATTAATAAGGGTGTCATCTCCTTGGTCCTTTGCCCCAGATCTTGACCACTGTTGGATTATATTCCTCAACTCCATCTGTTTTTTAAAGTTTATTTCAAAAATCCACACGCTCTTTCCTGATTAGGGGGGACATTGGGTTACATTACTCATATATACTGATTTAAATATTCCAAAAACAGATTTTTTATATTTTAGTATGAGATCCCGGGGAAAGTTTCACATACCATTCAATGGGACTTACCCTGATGTCGCCTGAGATATGATTATAAACAACCGGACACAGTCAAGAGTACATTCACGCAAAATATATTGACATATTGTTGATTAACAAACTCATGTAAGCTCATGTTAACGTTAAGACAGGGTCTTGTGGATAAACCCGTGCAGAGCTAAGAGACAACACAGGTAGATAAATTAAGTTTCATGCTGTCATGGGCTTACTAAACCTTGACCTGGACTGATTTTGACGTTTCCTTTTTATAGTTCTCTAGAATCCGCATAGCGGAGGGACTCGAATCAAAATTAGGAGCAGCATGCAGTCAAATTTTCAAGCAGACATGCTTTTTGTCATCAGGCAAAAAGCTGTTAAAGGCCCTTCAAAAGAGGGAAGTAGCATATGGCTAAATGATATCAAACAGTTAATCACGTCAATGCTAACGACATGGACACCTTACCTTTGATACTCGTCAGTGGAGCTACAGTCTACATGTGGCGGTCACTTCGAACGTCCATATCGGTTATTTAATTCCAAGCCTCTTGAAAGAAGCTGACGTTAAATTCCACTCGTAATTACCTTTGATTAGCTAAATGGGTAGCTAATGCTAGCTGCCTAACGAGCTAGGTATGACGCTAGAGTTAGCCTAGTAAGCTGGTCGGCAGTAGACAGGCAGGCAGATGACTACCACAGTCTACAGTTTGCTATCAGTACACATAAATCTGGTCTCCATGAGAAAATCGTGAAATAATTCAGTGTATCGCTACATATACGATATATTATTTACAGTAGTCGAACACACGCTACCGGTGACGCCATTCCGTTCTCTATCAGTCATTGGGCAGTCACTTCACATTGAAGCGCTGATTGGCTTTTAGTGTTGTCTGTAACTGAGAACCAGAGTGAGGGGTTTTCCTCTGAATGGCAGGTCGTATAGTTCGGTGGAAGCGTAGCAACAGTCTATGTCAGCGGCCCTCAATAGGCGGCCCGCGGTCCGCAACTGGCCTGCGAGCTGCCTATCTGGGGACCCTTAGCTGAACTTGTGACAGGTGGGTTTACATGGACAGCCGAATTTCCGATAAGATTCGGGAGAAGACGTACAATCACAAAGAAAATGCAGCAAGTAAACCCCTTTCTGAATGGAAAGAACCTTTCCGAATTAGACTTTTATTAGATGCATTTTAAATACGCCGACTTCAAAAGAGTATCGTTCTGCATCGGAGAGTTATTTACTCATTGCAATTTTGAAATATTTGGACAGATGGGCGTAAAGTCACTTCCACACATGCCCTCTTTGTCGTATTCTTCTTCTGGGCGCTTGTTGGCGGTCAGCGCCCAACTCACCGAAGCATTATCGCCACCTTATGAACGGGAATATGGATCGTCTATGCCTGTCTGAAAGCGTTTCCAATAATGTGAGTCGATGCATGTAAACACCGGGTTGGAAAAGATCATAAGTCATGTAAACAGGCGACCGACATTTCAATTTCGAAAAGGTTTAATTCGGAAAGGAGAAAAGTGTCCCATGTAAACCGATTCGGTCAGCACGTGTAAATGGGCTGTCAGCTCCATGCCAACGATGCGCTGATAGGCTGCTAATGGGTCTCTTTGACCCAAAATAGTTTTTCATTGCACTTTGAGTCTTGAGATCTTGATATATTTGTTTACCAAAGCATTTTTTGGAAGTTTTTTTTTTATTTGATTGCTTTTATGATATGATTGTAATGTCATCATTTACTTTTAACCCTCTCTTCTATCCTATTTTCCTTACTCTTCTATCTTTTATCATTATCTTCTATTCTTTTTATATTTGATCTTGGCATTTGTGAGCTTGTCTTTTATTTATCTTTCAGGTTATTTTCTCTTATTTTAAATGGTGCGAAATACGTAATGTCACCAAAATTTACTCACCTCTAGAATATGTCATAACCTCCCTTTAGTACCTAGTTTTACCTTAATCTTGCCCACAACCCAAACAGAAAAAACAACCAGACAAATGCACTGAAGTGGACACGGAGGTCATAAAATAACAAATTTGGAGTGACAGTTGATGACAATTAATAGGTCACATAAGGTGAAATCCAAATGTGTTTTGGTTGAGAGTGAGAGTTCCCTGTACATTCATGGTTTCAGTTAAGAAGACAGGGATTTCATACAAAAAGAAGAGCTCTGTGCAGAGTCAATAGATAAAGTAAAATAAAGAAATGTTTTACTTTTCAAATAAAAAGTTGAAAATAAAACTAGAAAAGTAACCAAAAACTTTATTAATTCCCACAGGAGACATTCACAGATTGAGGCAACTCAAAGTAAAAAAGATACAAGTTTCAAGAAAATAAAGATAAAATTAAATATAAGTAAGAGCAAATGCAAATTAATACTCATCACAGCACCTGAGTGCAAATATTACCAGACTTGCAAAGAAAGACACATGATGTGTAGCATTGTTGTACAGACATTCAAATGGAAATGAAGAGCTCTCAGTAGTTATACAATGTGTTATATATATATTACTGCTTGATAGTTCTCTTTAATTCATGATTTTTAATGTTGCAGCTGCAGAGCTTCATTGCTGTTGGGGTGTTCAATAGATGGAACAACAGTTGCTAAGACAGGGGTTTGAATAACATTTTGAATAACATCTGAAACGGGAGCACCTCAAAACAGTACTTAAGCAAGTAACAAACCACATTTGACGACAGTCAACTAATCTCAGTAGGCAACACACAAACATCTTTTGTATGATACATTTGTACATTCTGTTATTGACAATATAATAGTAATAGCAATAGAGGTGGCTGTTGTGGTGCACTCCTAAAAAGAAATCTTAGATAAATGTGGCCGTAAAGATGCATCAAGTTGCAACTTGTGACATGAAACATTTTCTGTTTATTACAGTTATCAGATTATTATCCGACTTCATGCAAAACTAGAAGATTAATCTTGATTCACGTTGTTTCAGCTCCTCTTCCTCTTCTAAACTGAGGTCATTTTTTCTCAGCCTACATTGTAAAAGGAGAAGACAGATCAATAATGGGCGAAATACTTCTATACGGCTGTTTCGGCAAAGACATGAGGTTTAAAAGCTAAAAGAGCAACAACAGTTTTTCTATCCACTGAACCTAGCTGAATGGCCGGGCATTGATTGAAAAGGGATGTAGACATGCAAGAGTAATAAATGCAAATTAGATACAAAACATCTGATACTTTTTAATATGCCAGTGTATCTCTCACTGTTTCACATACCATATTGATTTCATATGTGTGTTATATTCCAAGGCTTGAATCAGACATTCCACACCTGTTCTTGTTATGTGGTTCTCCATCAACCTTTGACAGGATAAAGAGAGTAGTGAGAAGGTTGGGTCATGTGAGCATTACTGTACAGTGAGTGCTCAAATGTCAATATCAAAGTAAAAAAAAAAAAAATTGGATTATTACAATGGACAGGAGCATTTTCAATGCATAAATTGTTTCCAACATTTACCATAGGTCCTGCAGTGATACGCTGGTCTTGACAACATTGGCGAGGGCAATTGCTCCTGCACTCCCGACACCATTCCCTACCAGGCTGCCATTGCACAAAACAAATTGTTCAAAGGATATGGAATTGTTTTCATTATGAAAGCTCAGACAATAGCAGAATTTAATATTTATAATATGTTTTCCACAGTATTACCTAAGCCAAACCAAAGATTTGGTGCTCTCAAAGGCTCTTGCAAGTGCCTCTGCTCCTGTATCACCTACTTTATTTCCCCAAAGCCTTGCATGCAAAGAAAGGACAGTAAATCAAATTGCAGCAACAATAAGATGCACTGAAATGTGCATGAAGATTTTTACCCTAAATATTGCAGCGAACGGTTTACTTTCAGTCCCTCTGCCAACTGCTTTGCTCCTTCTGCTGTTATATTATTGTTGCCT
Source organism: Lophius americanus (assembly GCA_037951165.1). Classification (NCBI taxonomy): domain Eukaryota; kingdom Metazoa; phylum Chordata; class Actinopteri; order Lophiiformes; family Lophiidae; genus Lophius; species Lophius americanus. Next base: position 10,480,078 of record JBBDHG010000014.1, on the reverse strand, counting down.
AACCTGAAAGACAACAGGGAAGTTCATTTGCTGTAATTGTAGGCCAAATATGCAGTGTCTATTATTAGTAGTTCTGCATTAGAATCCCACATGATGAGATAGAGGCTGATCTATGTGCTGACCTCACAGCGAGAAAATCCTGTTTGGTCTTCAAAAGATGAGAAAGGTATTGTGTGCATGCATCAGTTAGTTTGTTGTTGAAGAGCCTACAGGGAAAAAATTGGATTGTCATAAAAGACTAATTCATCAGATGCCATTTGTAACTTTAGATTGTGTTATTGTTTAATCTTAATGACAGTACTTACGCAATTTTCTGAAAGCTTTCGCAATCGATACCTTTAGCAACGAGTTTGCGGATCCCTTCATCAGAAATGTTATCATTATTGAGGCTGTAAAATTAAGTTAAGCACACAATGTATTTTCAGGCATTGTAGTACATGGTATTGTGGAAACATGGATTATTATACTAAGAAAAAGATGGAAGAAAGATTACAATATTATCAGACTCACTACAGGCCTTTACAACGGTGCAAACAGGGAAGAAGCTGCTCCAGTCCAACATCACCTATTGAGTTGTTGTCCAGCTGGAGGCCTACAGGATTCTTTAAATGCTTGAGCACGAAGGCCAGTGCAGTACATTCTGTCGGACCAATGTTACAGTAGGTCAATTTTATGTGCTCCACCTCCAGCTTTCTCAAGGAATCTTTAGCAATCCTACTCTCCTGCATCTCATAGATGCATTTTATAAGCCAGACAAAGCTTGGCATTGCATGCATGCTTTTCTTTTCACCCGCTACAGGTTTAGGGATAGACTTGAAATGTCTCTGCATCCCACTTGTTAGATGTCTCAACACCTGTCTGACCTTCTTCTTAATCAAAGCTCTGGGGCAGCACAGGACCCACAGACATTGATGGCGTTTGGACAGCAGTCCTGACACAAAGGTGGCTGTTATTTGCAAATTTTCATCTGCTGATGCTTTCCCCTCTGAAGACAACTTTAGTTCATTATTGGAAACCACGCAGGTCAGGATGCATCCCACGCTAGGGCCGGCCACCCTCGGACCATTATGCTCAAAGAGCTTAGTAATAGTTGAATGTTCAAAATTACTAGACAAAATAATGTACAGAGCAGCAAAGAAACATTGCATGGTCAAATGAAGGAATTCGTAGACTTTGCCGTGGATTGAAGACAAGTCTTTGCATTGAACAAGGAAACCTATGCTAAAATCCTGTTCATTTACACCACATGTCTCCAGAGCATCTTCTGTGAAGATGTAACAGGTGTTTTCAATCCCCTCAAAGGCAAGTTTTCCTAGTTTCAAAACAGTTTTTAGGTGCTCCTTAAGCCATCCTGAACCCACTGTGCCCTTGGTGGAATTATGGTGTTGGATAAAGTGCTGTAAGATCATAAGGTAAACGTCTGTGATTGTTTGTGGGCTGCCCTCTCCACAGCCTAGCAACTCCTTATGGCACTCCGAGACGATCCAGCAGAGGACTGGACTGTGACACAGGCCAAGTAAAGCAGTGTTTTTCTTAATTGTCTCCCAAACCATAGCAGCCACAGTGGGGTCACTGTGATGCTTCCTTACGAAGCAACTAATTGCACTTTTTGAAAACCCTTTCACAAGAACCTCTTTGCGAATGTATTTCTTTAACAGAGGGCCCACTGCCTCCGGCCGAGAAGTTACCACTTTCCTCACTCCCTTCATTAGGGATCCCTGGATTAAATTGAACAATAATATGTGAACAGGTACACGCTGGGTGGGGCAACAGAGTCTGTGCTCATCCGAGAAACTCTGCTTTAGCTCATCAAGGCCATCAAACGTGAAGAGGATAAGATGTGAGTGGTCCAGGATGAACTGGAAAATTTCTTCTTGCTCCCTGTCGGGCCAACAGCAGTGCTGAAACAGCAACTCTTGGACAGAAAGTTCCCTGTGCTCTGCGTTCAACCTTCGACAGCTGAATGGAAACAGAAGGAGAAATTCCTGGAGTCCCAAACCTCTAGCCCATAAAAAGTGCAGCCTCTGGAGTAAAGTGCTTTTCCCACTTCCAGCCTCCCCAGACAGGAGCACCATGTCAGCCTCCTCATTTAATGTACCAGTCATATCCAATATGTCCCCCGGGCGCATAGGTTCATGTGCATTGGCACAGCCATGAGGTAAATCCAACTGGACATCGGTGTACATGTCCTCCAGAGACATGTTGCTGGTCCATCCATAGGTACTGAGCAAGCAGGACTGGGCAGACACGGAACTGCTGAGCTTCTTCCGATACTTTAGGAACTCTGTGACAGAAATCTTGCATATGAGAAATCCACACCGAAAAATGTTGCATACTGTACATTTGAAATGGGGAATACTGACAGCTAATCAAATTTTGACTGACTGGTCTGCTTTGCAGCTCTTACAGGAAATCTTGTGTATTTTAGACACAGAACACCTACAAATGTATGAAACTTAATAATGGCATACCTTTGGAGGGATTCAGTTTCTCCTGGTTCGGTGGGGATCCAGACTCCTCTTGTTGTTGAATGTACTGGAGCACCACCTCCGCGGCAGGTTCTCCTTTTGATCTGGCGTGATCAAGCAAACTCCTTGCCTGATTCAAATGTCAATGGCAACCGATTCCTTAGTAAACATTTTGGAAATATATTTTGTTTTCTTGCCACAAACTAGAAGAAATTTAAAAACTTCATGTCTTACAGTATGTGTTATTTTAACACCAGCACTTTAGCTAAGGTTAGCTTATTTTAGCTTAGCTTAGCTTAGTTTAGCTTACTTTGTATTGTATTCCAATTTTACCACTAAGACCCCAATAACAATTATTAAAACGAGATAGACTATTTAATATGCAAAGTAAAATAACAATGACAGGAAAATAAACGATAAAGCCACAATGATGTGCATAAACTATGATTACCTGTTTTGAGGGGGTGTGAATAGGTAGGCGCACCTCATCGCAGTCTGCTGAGGTAAAGTGTCCTGATATGACAAGAACTTCGAGAACCTCATCAATAGAGTCTTGAAGCTTTTTGATCAGATGTGGTCTTTGAGCCAGAAGAGTTTGAGTAGGTACGCTGCATGCTTCCTTTTCATCATTGTTTAAACTGCCTAATAAAAACGATGGGCATTCTATCTGCAATTCTGGCAGAACTTGTTTAAGAGCTGCAAGGAAGCTCCCGCACGTTTGCACACCCTTTGTATAAACCAGGTCGAGCAACTGCCTGGCATTGGTGTACAGTGACCGACACTGTACATATGTGTTCTGATATTCCTCCCATATGATCAACCCCTGGGCCAGCATAATGTCCAGAACCTGTTCCAAATGTTGAGTCGACCCACTGCTACAAAGTGCATCCAATATCTGTGTCCGTTGTCTCAGCACAAGCTCCTGAAGACACATCCTTTTGGCATGTCATGGTTCATACTCAGCGGAATCCTAAATGTGTATTTGTTGCGGGAAGCATCTCAACCTGACAGGGCAAACAAACTGATAGTCGTTAGTCACCACAAGATTCATTCCCAGTCTCTAAATATCCATTGGATCCCATAGAATCAGTGTCTTCATTAACACTAAAGATTTTGTCTTGTGGATTTGTACATAATGACTCATTTAACAAGTACACAAACACACATGATCAACCTAAATAAGAATAATGACAGTGTTGTCGTAAGATTATCACTTACGTACAGGGTCCCAACATCATAGAGCTTTCTTTCCTCCATCTGTAGTCTAGAGAAACAACACAGTTAAAAACACATACTGTCCAACTTCCTCGCTCAAAGTGAAAGCGAGCGTGGGCTACCTTCGTGTCCTTCCTGTGACGCAAAGCCTTGCATTCCACCCACAGCCAGCAAATTAAATACCAGTATTCACAAGCACCAACAGGACTCACCTGCAAGTCACTGCGGTACTCTACATTGCACCTATTCAATTATTCATTTATTGACTATTTAAGTATGAATGTTAGTCTGTTTTTGGTCTACCAGCTGGTATATCATTTTATTCTTTTTAACTTGCATATATATTCTATCTTTTGTACTTCTTTCCTATTAATACTTAACCTTTTCATTTTTTTTCTTATTTGTTTAAACACAACTCCTGTCATTTAATATAGTATTTTAAGGTCATGATCTAATACTCTCATTTACTTGTTATTCACTGAATAGAGTTTTTATTATGATTAATTTAGAATATTTTTACCCTGTCTTTCTACTTATAGTTTATATACTGTGGTGTTTCCTCAATTAGGGGCTGCCCACACCAGTGGCTGTAAATGTGGGGGAATCTGTCCTGCAGCCTCGTGGCTGTGGTGTTGACCCCTCTGTTTTTGGAAGTGTTTTTGTAGTCATGACTTTGGTTGTGGCTCCTGGTGTAAGGGGCCCAGCTTATGACAGCGTTTCCTTTGCTCTTGTTTCTTGTTTCTTAACTTCCTGTTTTCATGAATACTGAAGTTATTTTAATGCTTTTTTTAAACGCAATACCGTTGTTGTGTGTGTGTGTGTGTGTGTGTGTGTGTGTGTGTGTGTGTGTGTGTGTGTGTGTGTGTGTGTGTGTTTGTGTGTGTGTTTGTGCGTATTGGCATGGGAGGGTTACTATTTTTCGGGAAAAGAACTTTGTGTTAAATTTGTTTCCATGAAAAGAGCGATAGAAATCTGTTTGAAAAAGTTTGATTAATTAACATGTGCAGATATCACAGGGCAACTGTCCTCTTAGTTCACTGACTAGTTTCCAAACAGAACAGAGGAGATGTTTGCCAGGCGAAACTTTTTATTTAGTTTACTATACACAAGTGGCCACTGGTCAGTAGTTTGCAGGGTAAGGATATTGCGTTATAGAGGAATTGTATTGAAAAAGCAGAAGCTCTTGTTCTTAAACATTAAAAATATGAATGGAAATATTTGATTTCATAAACGCTCTATAAAAGACAAGTCATACTGGGAGGGAAAGTTGCAGAACCAGGCTGGTCAATCTTTACCTGCTGCAATTTGGTCCTTCCACCACTGGAGGGAACTGTTGCATAAATAAACTAGGCAGTTTGGTTTAAGAGTGTGGATGATTTTATTGTCCGACAATTATTTTCATTTTGTCACCACCCATGTATGTACCTGTTGAAATTTATTTCATATCTTTTCCATCTCTATCCAAAGCGGACTTTATCAATCCTGCCTGTATCCCAACAATGTGATATTTGAGGATAGTACTCCGCCACCAAACCAGCGTTCTAGGAGTCTGATGTAAAACTCAGCAAGTACATATAAAACAAAACACTTGAAACAGCTGAAATTGTGAGCACCTCCATTTTCAATGTGAAAATGTATACACTCTTGGATCGTGGGATGGTTTATCAGTATGGTTATCAGAGCTCACTCCTGGGTGCCATGATTAGTTCACTTTTTTGTCTGTGGGTGGAAATCATCCAAAGGCAGGTGTGGTCAAAGGCACACAGCAATAAAAATTTCTAAAGGGATTTCTTTTCTTTTCTTTCTTCGTCTTGTAAAAGAAACACATAGCCTCACAAAAGGGAGTTTAATGTAGAGTTCTCTCTGTCAGGCATGCTACAGGAGGCTCTAATGTGGAGTTCCAAATCACAGCAGGGGTCCAGATAAGTTTGGATGGGTTTGGCAAGAAGGTAAGCCATTGTCTGTCAAGAAAATCCCAAAAGACATCTGAGTGTTTCACACCTCCGCTTTAATATCATTCTTAATGCCATGTGTCAAAGAAAGGACATCATGTGGCTACAACTTCACTAGTTTGAGTAAGATAAACTTCTTCCCTGCATTTGGACTAGCCAAGAAACATACACAGATTACCCTTAACCATTGACAAATTAATTCAGATTAACATTGATTATCTCAAACCAATGGCACCTTTCACAAGGTGGGATATATAAGGTGCACATATTCTCCTGGACGTTGACGCATTAGCAGCAGGAAGAATGGGCAAGCGTAAGGATTAGAATGATTCCGCCAAAGACTCTGTGATGAGTAGAGAACTGGGTCAAAGCACCTCTAAATCTGCAGGTCCTGTTGGGTGCTCTCAGTCTGCAGTGGCTAGAAAGCTGGTTAACCCGGGACAGGGTCATGGGTGGTTAACCAGGATCATGGGTTCCCTTGGCTCAGTGATGAGATTGGGGAGCAAAGGCTAGCCAGCGTTGTGCAAACCCATAGAAGAAGTAATGGAGCATAAACTGATGAAAAGGTGAATTCTGGTTCGGACAGAGTGGTGTCAGAACATCTGTTGTGGTCGTAAGGGACCTACATAATAATAATAATAATTTATGCTTTACACCTTATTAATCACGTACAGTCGTACACAGTACAACATAGGGAAAATTATTTCTCTGCATTGGAACCATCTGTGAGGGAGCCTTGGGCGGCCCATTTCTGAGCCAAGGGTTCAAGGTCTTGCTCAGGAACCCGGCTACCTTCCGATATTCCATTTGGGAGATGACTACTGAGCTACAGACACAGCTACTAAGTTATATGCGTCCAAAAACTGAAACTCTTTTACTTGAATTAGTAACAAATAAGACCTGGATAATGTCTTTTTACACTGACTAAGGCTATTTCAGCTAAAGATATCATGGAATAAAAAAGAATTTTCTGGATAAAATGGTTTCTCAGAAGTTAGATTGTCAGACGTTACAAAACCAGGCGATATTGTTTGTATTGATTGTATATAACATCATATCCTGGATTCTAGACAGTAATTACTGATCATTGTGGCCGGCTGTTCTCAAGACAGATTTAAATATCCATGGCTATCATGAGAAGAAAAATAAGAATATTCTGTATTTCTTTATGTTCCTTGAAACCAAGGGAAACTGTGATAAGAATCTAATAATAATAATTTGACTCAAACTGGAGGTGCAGCATCAACTCCTCAACTTGCAGATTGTTACCTCGTCCAACCAAATCAGGTTTCAAACAGTACTGCTGGATCCACCTGTGTCTCATGGCAGAGACGAAATACCTTGGCCGCAGTCCTTTTATAGTTGTGCTTTCTTTCTGGGCAGAAAGCAAAAGCACATGTGGTGAGCTCAGTGTTAGGACACACATTACATCAGTGCACCTGGTCTGACTGCTTTGCCAGAGACACAGAATTCCCAGAGGCGAATCAGCACATCTTATCCTCCATAAATTCTGTAGCAAATTATCATTTAAGTTGTCATATTACTATCAGCCAAATACAGTAATGTTTTCATCATCATCACAAGCTTCCCCACATTGGCTCCGGGTAAAATCTAGAATCCGATTCTAAATCCTTCTGCTCACCTACAGCCCTTGATCGCAGGCAACATCGGATCTCATAGAGCTCAACTGACTCTTTGTGCTTTCTCATCCTGCAGGGTTAGTTGTAGTAGTAGCAGTAGACATAGTGGTAGTAGTAGTAGTAGTAGTAGTAGTAGTAATACCAGTAGTAGTGGTCATAGTATCTTCCCAGAAGTTGTTATAATTAGTTCTAAATGCAGGGAAGGTTTTAACTTGTGTGGCGCACTGAGCAAACCTTCCTTTCAACTCCCCACCCTGAAAAAAAATATTTTTTTAATATCAGATCCCCATTAGCTGCACAACAAGAAAGAATTATTTCAAGTAGCAATCTATCTCTTATTTTAATTGCCTTATCAGATCTTAGGATGGCTTGTTTTTAATCCATTACTACTAATCCGTGCAATGTTTTGGTCTGAGATCAGATCATCATTTATTATATTTATAGCAAGTTCTTTAATTTAACTATAACTCTAACTATACTTGGCTGTAATGGAGAGTATTTTAGATTGCATGACTCAGTTCCTGACACAAGGCAGCCCTCCCTGAATAGGGATCTGCTCATCTGTTTTCTCTGCTGTTAAAGGCAGTATTTTCTTGCCAAGTGTCACCTTGCTCACCTGCTCTTCTGTGAAAGTGGCTTTAGAAAATATTTGATGTGAATTTGCACTTTAGGAATAAAATAGATTTTTTTTCCAGGTGTTTGAACCTGACTCGTTAACTGCATGAATGTGAACCGTTAAACAGCATGGATCTAAACAATTTCACTGAATAAACCTGGACTGTGTCACCGTATGAATCTGGGCTGTTACATCGGATGAATCCTTAAAGTATCTAGCAGTAGTATAAATCTGAGTGGTAGTATTGAAGTAACTACAACAGTAGAAAAACATTTGAGGTTTGAGAGAATAGAATGGATATGGTAGAATGGAGCTATGGACACATTCTTTCTAGTAATGGAAGCAGTGACTTCTTTGTGGCATGTAACTTGATGGCTTTTATGACTTGTCAATGTCAAGTAGAGGTAGTAATATGTGTAGTGATGTCTTTGAACCTGGACTGTTTAACTGTGGGAAACTTAGTTTTATGTTTGCTTGAGTGGGAAGTACTTGCCAAGTTGCTCTGGCTACACATTGTTATCAACAGTTGCAGTATAAATACTCGTAATAGTAGTGTTGCAGATTAATACTCTTTCATTCGTTTGGGTTTTTTTGTGAAAACCATTTTGCGACTTCTTACTAAATTTAAAGCAGAATAGTAACAAGCTGTTTTAGTAGTGGTTTATTTAGAGTATTGATTTATTTCACATAACGAAAAGTAACTTTTTGTTTGCTGACTCTCTCCAACTAATATAGTTGTGTCAAAATAAACACATGCGCTGAATTACCATCTTGACTCAACTCCAACAGTCAGACTCCTGGGGCCAGAAGCTCAGAGGTTTGTCATGATGCAAATACTTGGTAGACATTAGTTTTGAGTTACAGTATTTGCATTTGCGACAGAGGGGGGACATGTAAAGGTGAATCCCTAAATTTCATTATTGGGAAATTAATAGTAAGACAACCGTCATGTGGAGTTGACACTAAAGCTATACAGGCCGTAAATTAGCTTTAAAATGGAAGGACCTCCCTGAGAGTATTCAATAAAACTGGATGGCATCTCTTTCAGAGGAGCAGGACTGTGTGTGAGTCAGGAATTAATTGACAAGAGGCGGTCCCCCTTTTTATTTCGGGAGCAGCCGAGCTAATGGAGGCTGGTCCCTTGCGTCTGCAGAAGTTTGCAGCGCTGCCTGAGATGGGTCCTACTTGTTGGACAGTCATTATCTCCTTTCATCTGCAGCACTCGACGTAAAATACAGAAGCACCTTGCAGCTTGACATCTCTCCATTCACTCTGTACCTTAAACAGCATGCTGCCACATCAAAGAAGGGTGTCTGCCTTTGATGTTGCAGAAAGAAAGAGCTCCAATGATCTGCTAAAAACCAATGCAACTTTCTGGAGCCTTGTTTTATTCATTAGCTATCTCTCAAAGTCTGGAGTCACTCTCTATAAGTCCAGACAGCACATTTTTAATTTGGAAAAGTTGAACTGAGCTCTTCGCAAAATGAAGTGAATGAGCAGCTGGTGAGAGGAGAGTCCACTCCTCGCATTTCCACTGCCCTGGTGGGATTTGGAATTTGGATGGGATTACTATTAAGAAAGAAAATGGGTCAGCATTCGCCTTTATACAGGCTGTCAAATAAATTCATACATATTAATAGAGGAAAATGAAAAGCATGACTTTGACAGGCTTTATTGCACACGTTAATTCTTGACTGTAAAATAATCTGTAATTTATGGTGAAATACATTTTTATGTTTTGCAAATTGGAAAACACAGTCATATTGTAATCATATTAACAGTAATTGTCTTAGAAATATGTTACGAAAACATTTTGAGATTTTACTGGTATGTGCATTTAATTTACCGTAAAACAAAAAAAAGTTACCGTTAATGAGACCATACTTTAATTTCTACAGACACAAAATGTATTAATGTACACAAAAATACTTAAAGTAAGTACTTTGCCATAAATTATACATATTGTTTTACAGTGTATGTATGGACATTTATATTTATATATACATATACATGTCAGACTTCAGTCGGACGAAGGACCTGCGGTTGCCCTCTGTCTTACACTGTTGTTGTCGTAGTCTGCTGCTTAAGGAGTTACTCACAGCTCCCACAGTCTCATATAGGGAGTGAGAGGTGTTTCCCAGGATGGATGTCAGCTTGGTCAACATTCTCTTCACTCCCACCTCCTCCACAACAACGTCCAGGGGATAGTCCAGGACAGAGCTGGACCTCCTGACCAGCCTGGTGAGTCTTTTCCTTTCCCTCTCTGTGCTTCTTCCATCCCAGCAGACCACAGCGTAAACAATTGCAGATGCTACCACAGTGTCATAGAATTTTTATAACAGAATCCATGCTCAAATGTATTGCTTTGATGAGAGAAGGTTTCTTTTTCTGTGATTATATTTAGGGATATTTGGAGGTCATGTGATTGATGGTAAAAAATATTAAACCACCTGATGATTATATTCTCGCTAGAGGCCCTGATCAGAGCTGAACACAGCAGCCTCTCTCCCTAGAACCAGGTTTTGGGTAAATTCAAACCCATTGATTATAATTTAGTCACATATATAAGAAGTGAACAGTTAAAAGTGACGTTTAATGCAAATATCTAGCAGGTCAGGCAAACTGAACTTTAGCTCTTTGCCAGCTTGTCCCCTAATTGGATGAGCTTGACAATAATTGAAGTGTTTTATTTTTGCCCTTCTTTCCACATTAAAGACCGTCGCGCCAATTAGCTTTAATTTTCTATTTCCCCTCTCCCCTCTTGAATAGGCAGGGACCGCTATATTCCGATCATTTGCATTATCCAAAGCAAATCTGCTTTGAAGTTCCCTAGATACTGTAAGAAAAAAACGATCTACTTATCCCACATGAAAAAATGTTCAAAGCTCATAAATTCACTGGAACAGATGTACATTATCATTGGTTTTGCCTTTTTTCCTTGCTTCTCTATCGGTGATAGACTACCCCGTGTCCTCCTCATACTCAGTGTTTAGCATCTTGCCTTAACAAAAGCTTGCACCCCGCTGTGCCAATCCACACTTCAAAGCTCCCTGACTATCCGCTGCAAACAAAGCACACCCAACATATTACGACAGCCTCTCATATCCCATATTTAAGTCAATGTCATTGCTTTTTTTTTTAACCGATAGCAAGACAGAGTTGCGGTTTATTTTACACAAAAAGACCCTTCCCTGTGACTCACATCTGCCAACAATGGAAGCACAACACATTACCCACGCACGGGGAAGTCTAATCTCCCTAATGCTGAATTTTGCAGTCACCAAGCTGTTCGGGTGATGAATATGGAAAACCCAAAGGTGTGGTGATTGTTCATTAACATAAATGAAATTAAATAAATGATGAGTGCTTAAACAAGTCATTTAGTTTTTGATTTCCTGTTCAGGAAAATATTGTCTTGAACTCCTTCTACATTATACAACAACCTTATTAACAAATCAACTTCTTTGCTTCACTGTTAGTTTATAAGGGAAGTAAAGGGTATTCAGATCATGTCTGTCATACATTTGTTTCTATTCAGTTTGATTTTATTTGTATAATGCAAAATGACAATTTTTATCTCAAGGAACTTTGCAGAAAGAGTACGTCACTCTAGACCATGCTCTTTGTTCTACTGTGACCAATAAAATTCCCACGTGAGCAAGCACAATAAAAAAAATCTTTTGACTGGCAGAAACCTCGAGCTTGACCCGGGTTGAGTGGTCTCCTGCCTTGACCGGCTGCGTTGGGGTGAGAGAGAAAGTAGTGACAGAATAGTTCTTCCCACTGCTGCTCTTAATTGTCTCCAGTGCACACAGGGTTGGGGATCTCTGGACGGACATTCTTGTCAGAATGATTTCTCTCTGCAGGTTGCGCTCATCTATAAATTATAATGTAATTTTACTTGGTCAGCGACTTTCTATGTTGTAAGCTACTGACCTTTGTTAGAATTGCTGAGATGTAGGGTTTCCATCGACAATTGTAGGTCCTTTGTTCTCAGTCGTACTGGGAGCTTTAGGCACTGGATTCCTGTTGACGGATATACAACCGTTGTATATGAGAGTTAACAGATTTTAAACCTTCCCATTGTACTAAACAGCATTGAAGAACTCCACTGTAGCACTTCAATTAATCAATCTTTATATAGCACATTTCAAAACAAACAAAATGTTTATCAATGTTCTTCACTAAATGTGCTTGATTAAATTGAATAAACAAATATAAAGATGAATTAGAAGATCAAAGCATGTAGAAAAGAGTTTGTGGGGTTATGACAATACCAATAACCATATTACTAATACAAATAAAATAATAATATTGAAATTATGAATTACACAAAATAAAGTTCTTAAAATGAGATGGTAAAATGTTATTAGAGCAATAGGAATAAAAAGTAAAAGAGATAAATAATAAAAGAAAAATAAATAACAATTAAATCACATTAAATATTTTTAAGATAAAATAATTTTATAAAACTATATACCCTAATACTGTTAATAAAATTGCAAAAATACTGCATAAAAGCGACTTTGTAGTTTGCATTTGAAATATCTACATTTTCAGCTCCTCTTAGACCCTGGAAGTTTGTTTGTTCCAGCATCTCAGAGCAATGCGGCTGGTTCCAGCATCACCGCTAGTTTTTGTTCTGGTTGGTGGGACAATTTAAAGAAAAGATGCAAAGGATCTGAGAGGTGGTCCTCGTTCTTACTCTGTGATCATGTATCTAAGATAGTCTGCTGCAATGCTATGTGGTGTCTTATAGACTAATAATAGGTTGTTAAAATGAATATGAATAACTGATTGTTGGTCAGTGTCATGACTTTCCTTCTAGTCCTCGTCATCATGCTACAGAATGTTGAGGTAATTGTAGCTGATTTATAGTGTAGTTTGGAAGAAGGAGGGAAGACAAACAGTCTAACCTGCTCGTAATGAAATTGTGGATTCATCTCTCTGTGTTGCTCAGAGAGAGAGAGCTGTTTGACAAACCAGACAAGGAAAGTCAATCAGGAGGGACGAGCAAATGAAGACAACTGCTAACTACAACTTCACCGTTTATCCCGCTTAGGAGGCAGGTTGCGAAAAGATGAACATATTAGAAATCTATTCAATGTCCAAAAAATACATATAAACTTTAATTCTGGCTCAACTGAGATCCTTAAACAATCACTGATGTAATCTGGATGACCTTTGCCCTTTGAGGGGACCATTCGGGTAGACTGTGATCAAATAGCGTCTGAATGAACAGCAGCCTGATAGGCCTGTCTGTGCGTATCTAACCTGCACCAGCCTTCTTTGACAGACTAGCCTGTGTTCTATTTCTGTGAAACACAGAGATGAGACAAAAAAAAAGGAACAACAGGCTGTAAGATTAACGAGCAGTGTTGTATTTTATGTCGCATGCATTCCCAGTCAGCCCAGAGCCTAAAGTGTCCTGGGAACCAACGATGGAGCGCTGATGTTGAACTCAAACATTGGCGCAGCAGCCACTGTAACCCCAATCAAGATCCCATCAGAGTAGACACTGGTGTTCTGGGTCAAGATCATGCACTAAGACAACCATCGCTGCCCGGGTCCCCCTCCAGAGTCCAACTGAGGCCAGCTAATGTAGTCCATTTCCCCAAGCAACAAGAACACCCAAGGATCCCCCCAACGCCCTCGACCCCCGAAATCTAGACAAAGAAAAAATAAATCTAGACACAGGCGCGAAGGCACAATTGTGGCCAAGACGGCTTACAATTAGTCCCAAAGCCTGTGATAGCAATGCATCCCACTCTCCCCACCAGAAAGATCCCAACCCAGGCCCAAACCCAACCCACCCAGAACAAGACACCTAGGCGGCCAGCACACCGTCGGCACCAAAAGACCACAAACCCCACCAGTCCTACTCTAGTGAAATAAAAACCCACCACCTGTGTTTTTTGTGTAATTTAGTCTGAATATGTTTATCAAGTTCCCGATTGGGAACACATTCTTCAGAATCTCCAAAATAAAACGGCACTAAGTGTGCGTAACGATAGGTGAGATGAATTTAAACCTGAAGGCCTACGGCGGGTTGGATAACGTGGAGAAAAACCACCCTAAGAAAAAATCAACCACAGCAACCAAAGCCCCACTGTTCTTCAAACATATCTTCTTAATCGTTGGTCTGATTTAGTCCAAATTTGGTTCATATGTATCACCTCAAGTTCTAGTTCTAATAATGTGAGCCTACCAGAACTGAAGGAAGACAAAAACCTCTACGCATTAGCAGGGTCAGAAAACTTTCAAAAGCATACCATAATGATACAGTTACTGAAAAAGGTGGAGGATTGTGACTGACAAAGTGAACAAACCAGGTACTGCAGCATTATTAATACTGTGATTATGTAGTGGTTGTAATGCAATGTAGAAAGCTCGGCTTGGGCGCCTTTCTTGTCAACTCCAAAGCAAACTTTGAACTTGTGAAACATGTTCTACACCTCTCAGTGTCTTACCTGACAGACTGACGAAGAGTCCCGGACCAAAGAGATTGAGCGGCAGAGACAGGCTTATAAATGAAGGAAAGGACACCAGCACCAGTGCTGTCGTTTCAAAAGGCATGAATGCATTATCCAGCCGTTGCTCTGCACGGCAGAGGAGAATCTCTATGAACACCAAGGCTATTACCAACATTCTGTATGTGAAGAGTTGAAAGGAGTGCAGATCAAAGTCAACTTGAAAAAAAGAAAAAGTCGTAAAAAAAAGAGTCAGGCTAGAGAGAAGACAAGATGCACGCCGAATAGAGCTCTTCAACCATACGGAATTTGAGACTTGTGATGAAGGAAAGAAAGTTTTTTCAAAGAAAATGCAAACAATAATGATAATTTTTCTTAACTGGAAACATGAAGCCCAAAGGGGTACTTTAAGGTTCTGCAGTGGGTACCTGAGACTTTTTGGTTTGAAAATCATTCATGCAAAATTCCTAAATTTATGTTATAATAAGTTATGTAATTTTTTTTTTTAATATAAGTCTGATATTTCCTATATTATATACAGTAATCCTGTTTAAAATACCATTTCTGACTGCAAACAACAAACTTGATCGCTATACAGAATAACATCAATGCAAAACAGCTGTAAAAAAGAAGAACATTTAAAAAAAAGAGTTACTCCGTGATTGCAGAAACACATGAATTCATTGATGAATTTGAAAAATTATAAATATAGATCATTTAAACAGAAGTTACATTAGAGATGAGGAGCAGATGGGCAGGTACGGTGTTAAGGACAGATGGTGGTGGATTCTGCGGAAAGGGCGGAAATGGCTTTGGTGAATACAAATTTCAAGGAGAGGGAAGAGCACAGGGTGATCGTATGCAAAAGATGAAATCTGAAAGAGATTGGAGACTGCAGGGTGGTGACAGGGGAGAACGTATGCAGACAGCATAGAATGGTAGTATGTAAGATGACTCTGGTGGAACAAAGAGGAAAAGAGCAAAGGCAGAGGAGAAGATTAAATGGTGGAAGGTGGGAAAGGAAGGGAGGAAGGGGCTTGGGGTGTCATCTGGACAGAAGAAGGAAGATAATGAGACTTGGTGGAATGAGGAGGCCCAGGAGAGTATGTAAAGGAAAGATCAGCAAAGAAGAAGTGGGAGAGCAAGACAGATGAAGAAAGTAGGCGGGAGTATATGTAGATGTGGTTTAAAGGGAACAGTGATGTAGCAAAGGACAAATGAGAGCTCTCTGATGAACTGGATGAGAGGTTTGAAAATACGTAAGGAGAAAAGGACTTGTACCGATTGGCAAAACAGAGATTGAGATGGGAAGGATGTGCAGCAGCAGGTTAGGGTGATTAAGGATAGAGATGGAAATGTACTATCAAATGAGGAGAGTGTGAGGGCAAGATGGTACTATGAGTACCTCGAGGAACTAATGGACATTAAAATAAGGGAGAGAGGAGGGTAGGAGTTGAGAGAATTACAAATTAGGAAGTTCAAAGCAATAGTAAGAACGAAGTTAGAGCAGCATGTAAGAGAACGAAGAATTGGGAGACGATTGTTCCTGTTGAGATACAGGTGGAGGTTTGGAGGTGTCTAGGATAGTTGGCAGAGGAGTATTTAACCAGATTGTTCAACACTATCTTGGAGAGTGAGAGGATGCTGTAGGAATGGAGGAAAAGTGTACTGGTGCCAATTTTCAAGAGCAAGGTTGATGTGTAGATCTGTAACCAATACAGAGGTTTAAAGCTGATGAGTCACACGATGATGATCAGGGATAGGTTAGAACCTAGGTTACGAAAAGTGGAGACAATTTGTGAGCAACCTTAGGTATTCATGCCAAAAAATAAAACCACAGATGTGACGTTTGCATGGAGAGCGCTGATGGAGAAGTACAGAGAAGGTCAAAAGGACTTCCATTGTTTGTGGATTAAGAGGAAGCCTACGACAGAATGCAGCAGGAGGAATTGTGGTATCGGATGAGGACGTCTGCAGTGACAGGTATGTGTGGGTACAGGATATGTATGAGAGCAGCATGACAGCAGTGAGGTGTACAATAGGAGACACGGATGGGTTCAAGGTGGAGGTGGGACTGCACCAATGATCGGGTCTGAGCCCCTTCTTGTTTGTTATGGTGATGGACATGCTGACAGATGAGATCAGGCAGGAGTCTCTGTGGACATTGATGGTCGCGGATGACATTGTGATCTGTAGTGAGAGCAGGGAGCAGGTGGAGGTATGTGCTGGAAAGAAGAGGAATGTTGCAGCGAAACAGAATACATGTGTGTGAAAGGGGTGAAGAAGATGCAGGAGTTTAAGTACCTGGGGTCAACTGTTCCGTGCAACGGAGAGAGTAAAAAGGTGGTGAAGAAGGGAGTACAGGCGGGTTGAGTGGTTGGAGAAGAGTATCAGGAGTTATCTGTGACAGAAGAGTTGCAGCTTGACGTTTATAAGATGGTCATCTGGGAGGTTAAGAGACTGTGTCTGGAGATGGAGCTCCCAGATAGGAAAAAAGGGGATGACCAAAGAGGACATTTCTGGATGTGTGAGAGAGGACATGCAGTTGGTTGATTTGACAGAGGAAGATTCAGACGACAGGGTAAGATGTAAACAAAGGATTCGCTTTAGCGACCCTTAAAGGGAACAGCCGAAAGAAGATGAAATGTATCATTTATTTTGCTATACAAATCTGATATTGATGTTACCAATCTTCACCATTAGGTCATTGTAATGTGGGGGTGCCCAAAGCTTTACACTTCAGATCTATTTTTACATTTTTAAACATTACAAGACGTACCTCTCAGGGAAAAAAACAGTCACTGATCTATGATGAGATGCATAAAGCTACTTTTATTCATCAGACTCTTTTGAGATGTCAGAGAAGGGCTTGATTACCCAGCACTTAATGTGATATTCGGTACTAGAAGGAGGATGCTAGCTTCTCATAATCAGGGTTCAGTGTTTCCCATGGAATGTAGAGAAACTGTGGGTGGTGAACGTTGGACTTTCCAGGGGGGTCCAGGGGCGTGCCCCCCATAAGAAAAGTGTGTACATTCAAAGTTAAATGAATCAATCTGATGCACTTTCTGGTGCACATCAACTGACATCAAAATTTGAAAAAAGACCCAATTATAGTCAAATTGTTCAAAATCTAAATTGAAATTTTACCATAAATTACAACTTCTTTAACCGCCAGCTGCTCAGTTTGCTGTTCCTGTTTATCGGCCATGAATGCAGAGTGAAAAAACTGTTCATCAATGAATGATAATCAAGACTGGAAAATCAGCTTTACTGAATGTCCAGTATGAGGGTTCCAGATATTGAATGAATGACTGAATGAATGTCAAGTATGAGAGAGAGTGAGAGAGAGAGAGCAGGAGGCATCTTACTGCATCACACTTGATAGTAAGATGCAGAGCTTCACCCAAAGGGATGTTAAAATAAAAGTCTAAAGGTCAAATCATTAACATGATTCACCTCAGGTATATGACAGTTGTATATAGAGAGGAGGAAAGTATCAACTCTTTCTGGACATGTATTCATTCAGTCATTCATCATTCAGTCATTGATTTTCTGTAACAGTTCATACTGGACATTCAATGAAGCTGATTTTTCAAGGAAAGTCTTCCATGTTATTCATTGACGTCTGTTAACGCACTTTTTCTTTACTCTGCATTGATGTCCCATGAACGGGAGCATCATGATCAAATTCCGCTTAGGTCACCAATTTGTCTATAGGGGCGGCCCTGGTGCCACCCCTGTGTCAACCGTGGAGGACATGTCTTACCCTTTCATAAAGTACTATTAGCCTTATTCCCATAGAATTTAGATATGATGAAGAAGGTCATAAGTTTAGATGCATTTTTGTAAAATATGTGACTTTTGCCCAATGGCAATAGTTGCAGCAATGCAGTGAGTTTTGGAGTAACGAGAAGTTGGTGAGAGAAATTCTAACAATGTACGAAATTTACGAAAATTATCAAAAATTGGAACACATTTCAGAGGCCACAAATTCAGTGGTTGCATATGGGTTTGTTGAAAGGGCATTGACCCCCCACCATGAGTTTCACCTTGATAAAAGCTGGTACACACATGTATCGTAATAGGATCTACCAAAAAAGCCCCTTGTTTTGTCATTTTGGATTTTGCAATATTTCTTTGCAATACAAATTCGGTCAACGTCATCTTGAAACTTTTAGGATGGAAAATGATCATAGTTTTTTTCCATAACTTAAAAGGAGTAACCAGGCGGTACAGAGAAGCTTAATCCCTTGCTATGATACACGTAGGCTCATAAAATGACTTTCCATTTACAATTTTCCCCAAATTTTAAAACATTGATTAGAGTCTTGCGCTGAAAATGCCTATAAGACAATCCAGTTACAGTTATAGCGTCATCTGCTGGCAACAGGAAGTAAGCCTGAACTTAGAATATAAATTAAATAATCTATGCAGTGTGCTTAAGGTAGGAAAGGACAAACTTCTGTTCATCAGCACTGCTTGCAGATTTAATTATGATTGCTTTGTTGTTGATCAAGGAAATCTGTCTCTATTTTAAAGTGAAGAGAAATCAAATCCCCAGAAATTTGATATAATGGAATTTTCATTCATTCATTCATATCATCGCCATAATTCCTTAAGAGTTAGTACATTTGGTCTAAATTTGGTAGGAATCAACTCTATTATACAAGATGCTTTTTGTATTTTATTCTTATGTTCCATATTTTCATATATTATTTGTATTTATTTATTATTTACAAATAACAACGGCTTATCAGAAATAACTTCATATTTTATTTGAGAAGCTCAATCAGGGGAATTGATTGCACAATGCTGGCAATGATGTTTTTGGGGATATGTCCTTGCTGACGGGATGACAGCGTAGGCCTAGTTAAACTTTAGTAAAAAGTAACTAGTTGCCATTCCTACTAAACCTTGAACAAAGTGTTTCAAGATTTTAAAAAAAGGATTTTCATATATCTAAGATTACGTACGTGCCTTTTTTGAGCAAATATATAAAATTGGCCCCCAAACTCTTACATGCAACGTCTAAGCGTTTTCTTATAATTATCCTACTTTACACCTCTGATGGCGTGTAAACCAAGTTCTAATAGCTGAAATGTGTGAAGCTGCTGTAATAACAACCACCAGGCAGTGTAAGGCTAGATGCCATTTGTAATGATGATACAAGTTCTGCTTCTTACACTGCCTTGCTTACACAAATAGCCATGTTCGTGAGAGGAGGGCGTATCACATTGCCAAGAGGCACACTCTCTGCGGTTGCCTCGACCAGAGATAAGCTGCTAAGCTGCAGATGAAAGTGTGAGTGCATGTAGAGAGTGTGGCATGGTGAACAGCTGTGGTCAGACAGATTTGGGAACCCTGTATGACACCGTGACGACAGCAGAGAGGAAGTTATTTCACAACACACACACGCACACAATCATTTCTTTAGCCTAAGTCCAGCTGACTTGCTGAAAATTACAAAGAAAACTAGTAAATTAAAGTGAAGTGGGCTATACGCCACAGCATTAGAGATGAAAAAAAATGGAAATAGATATTTGGTTTGGTTGTACGAAAATATTCGAGGAAGCAGGAAATAAAAATGTCCTAAACAATGCAGGCACCCAAACCGTTGACATCTTGTAATGATCCTAAAGGCCTTATATGGCCCCCAGTGTCAAATTTGTTCAGTAAGGAGCGTAATCACTTCATCCAACACTCCCAGGCTTTTCTTTATGGGTTGTTCTCCCTGCAGTGGCAACCTGAGGAGGCTTGGTGGGAATAGGCGAAGAAGAAGATGCCTTTATTTTTCACATCCAATCATAGACGCAGAATAACGAAGCCTATGAATCCAACATTGGAATTTATCTTAATAAATAAATATAAAACATCATGCAGACAGAAACACACAGACACACAGGTCCACACACACACGGACAGATCTCGTGATTGGAGGATTGTTTTGGAGGCTCCAAACTTTTCCCTAGTTTGCTTCTCTGGACATCAGACCTGTTGCTCCCTGTGCCTATGTGGGTTGGTGAATTGGAGCTTCACTGCGGGTGGGATACAGTTTGAGAGTGAGTAGAGCGGCCGACTCCCAATCGGAAGAGGGTAGCTGGTTTGAGGCCCAGCAAGTCCTCATGTCGTAGGGTCCTTGAGCATGAACCTTAAACCCCAGCCCCCGGGGGCGCTTCAATCGGACCCCCAACTGTTCCCTCAGGGATGGGTCAAATGCAGAGAAGTAATTTCACTAAGTTTTACTGTGTATGACTGTATGTGATTGATACAATATCAATTATTGTTATTTCAGAAGATTTTTGATGTTTTACATCCCATTATGTGAAAGGACCTGAAGAAAGATTTGACTTTTTCGATTACATTAAAGGAAGAGTTTGAAGTTTTGTGAGATGAGTTCATACCTTTTAGCGGCATCAATCCTCTCATGTACCTCTCAGAATAAAAAAACTATTTTTATAACCCAAACTGAACGATATGACTATGTTTGTTTGTTTTTTTCTATTTCAATGAAAATTCTCTGTTTTAAGTATGTACCTGACATCATAAACTACAGAGCAATGTTTTTAAATGTTATTTATAATGAAATAACCTAATAATCTAATGTGTTCATGTTGTAAATGAAGGGTTAATTTATTTTGTGAGTGTGCTCATTTGTGGTGTTTGTGTGTGTGTGTGTGCATAAACAGGGAATATCAAACAGTTCATTTGGTTACTCTTACTAATGCGTGCCACAGATTTCTTTGATCCAGTGCTGTTATGGTTGATACCATTAGAAACCTATAATTTCACATTTTGTAATTTTAAAAGGTCGTAATGCGTTGATTTTGTACACTTGATAGCAGTAAATGCTAAGATGCTATATAAAAATAGAACATAGATGGACAATAAATTATATTCCATAGTTTCAATAAGATTTGTTGTGAAAAATCCTTTTATGTGTTCATTAACAGATCACAAACATGCGTATTAGCACAACATGTGCAGATCGTAGGCCTATAAGTCAGTGACAACAATTTAGCCTGGTATTATCAAGTGTCAAGAAGCTTTATTGTCAATTCTGCCGTTATGTACCAGATATACAGAGAATCCAAACATTGTTTCTCTCTGACTGACCCACGGTGCAGACAGTATAAAGTATAACAGTAAGAGTTCAAAGCCAGAGCAAAATACTCAATATGCAAAATTAACATAATAGAAACTTGCATACAGACTAAATAATAAATAGTGGAGACAGATCTGGGGGACTGTTCAAAGTGCCTTCTGCATTTTTGGGGGTCATGTTCCAGAGTTACGTGTGGTCGTTGGGGTTGGAAAGGATGGGGGTTCGTTCAGTTTCCTCACAGCTTGGTGGAGGAGTCTGTTCATGACTTTGGTGGAGCAGGCATGTAGGCTCCGGTACCTTCTCCCCCAATGGTAGGATGCAGAACAGTTCTGTGAGGGGTGGCTGGGGTCACCGCCAATACTGAGTGCTGTCGGGTGAGGCGTGTGATGTAAGTGTCCAGGAGGAAAGGGCATGAGACACCAAGGATCCATCCATCTGTTCACTATGCACTGCAGTGTCTTTCTGTTGAAGCTAGTGCAGATCCCACACCACACGGTGATGCAACAGGTCAGGAAGCTCTCAATGTTTCCAAGGTAGAAGGAGCACATGCTGGGAGGAGGGGTTCTTCAGCTTGCGGAGGAAGTATAGGTGCTGCTGAGCTTTCCTCGCCAGTGCTGGTTGGGTGTGTCTTCTCTGGAAGTAGATAACAATATCCTTGGCACTTACTCAAGTTCAGGAGATTTTACCTTTGCACCACGTGACAACCTGGCTGACCTCCTTCCTGTAGTTAAGTATCATCTCGTTTGAGATGAGACCCACCAAAGTGGTGTCATCTGCAAATTTTACCATGTCATTGGTACTGAATGTGGGCGTGCAGTGATGGCTCAGCAAGGTGAAGAGGAGGGGGCTAAGCGCGCATACCTGGGGGGCCCCTTTGTTGTCAATGATGGTGCTTGAGGTGTTGTTGCAGACCCGCACTGCCTGTGGCATCTCGCTGAGAAAGTCCAGCAACCGATTACACAGAGAGGGGTTGAGCCCCAGCTGGTCCATTTGTTGTCCGTTCAAGTGGCTCCCTTTCACCGGTAAGGATGGTCCTTTATGGGTGAAAGATGTTGGTGCAGGTGCCGGTCACAACATTACCTCCACCAAGGGAGGAGGTTATGTTTCCACTCCTGTGTGTTTTCTGTTTATTTGTGAGCAAGATTACAGAAAAACCATAGGACCCCTAGAGGTAATTAAATTTAGGTGACGTTACATAAAATAATAATAATGGTTAATAAAACAATAAGCCGTTTGGAGTGTTGACATCACACTGTGACTAATGCTGCCTTTGTTTCTTTGATGTTCATTTAGGGGTGGAGCTGCTTGCTCAGCAGGCTGAACTGAAGTGGAAATGGAAAGCGTAGACGACCAGCTACAGAGTATTTGAGAGAGACTGAGTTTGTTGGAGTTCTCAGTAGGTTAAGAGGCCGGCAACAACCTTAGACATTGATAGAGAAATCTGCAGGACTTTTTCCTAAACGTTGGGTACTGTTGTGCCTCCGTGGAGGTTTGCATTTTCTGAGTGCTTGTTCATGGGTTACTAAAGTTTCGGTCCATTTAACAAATCTAATACTTTAATTAAATATCCTGTGTTATATTTGACCTGTCCTAAGACCTAAATCTGAATTAAAAGATAAAAAAAACAAGTTCTGATAGTATAATTAATATATATTAATAATAATAAATAAATAGATAACATGTGTTATTATTATATTTTTATACACTTGTGTTTATATGTCTCTTTCCTTTAAATAGAAATTAAAAAATCCAATGGATCCACCTCCAAATCTGCACAATGTTATAAATGCGAATGTATACAGAGTGAACAAATTACTCCATAAATCAGTGTGTTTATATGGAACAGGTTCATACTTTATTAAAAGGGTATTTCCCCTTGGCACAGATCTGCTTTCAAATAAATAAAGTAATAAATCAAATACAATCTATATAAACTAAACAAAGTCCAGAAAAAAAACAATAGGAGGGAAAAACAGCTAGAGCTTTCTTTAACAACAGACACCAAGTGAAAGTGTGTCTGCCTGTCAAGCGATGGAAACAGCTCGTGTTATAGTCACTATTACTCTTCCCTGCTAAGTGGGATTGGTTTGGCAGACATTGGAGTGCTAGCCGACAGTAAGTGAGAAGCCTTAGCAGTTATTTCATTATAAATAACATATGAAGTTTTTTCTATGTAATGTTAGTTTACCCTTGCTGTATTCCTTTATATACATCAGACTTTTCAAAATATCATACATGGATGGAAGAAAGCAAATTAATGGTGCATTACACAGTGTGTACTGAGGAATGGGGGTGAACACTGTTCAACATGACAAAAGATGGTGCGCGATCATGAAGTGGCTTTATGTGAGATGATTGGAACCTTTGTGCTCCCGTTTAAAAAAGATGAATCAGTATAGTAGATTTACATGAATCGTCGACGGCAAAGCCAAATTGACGCCAATTCCTTCAGAAGCTTTCGCTGGCCACATCCGAACAGACCACCCTGTAGGACCTACAGTCCCCCGTCGGTTCACACAACAAGACCGACACTTCCACACTGCTGCTAATAGAGGCCTAGTACAGGCAACTGGTTTCAACAGTTTCAGCTGAGGGGAAACCATGATAAGAGTTCCAATTCCAGCAGCAAGGCTCTTTTAGGAAAAGTGGCTTCTGGTGAAGAAGCTGAGGTTTGGTGTGCAGCTGTTATCCCCCTTGGACGAAAGTTGCTATTTCCACCACCAGGTCCCATGAGATGACCCCTGCGAGTGGTGTCCCTGCTAAAGGACAGCCTGCAGCTGTGACAGGACTCCACTGGGCCGTGGGCAAGACTGGCATACGCTGCATTCTTGCTCATTCGCAAACACGCAGTGTTACACGAGTAACACAGCCAATCAGAATAAGGGTTACACTGATTATTTTTCTCTGTACGAACGAGGTTGCACTTGGACCGCAGCAAAAGGCTATAGATGCAAAAAGCTGGTCATTAAAAATAGTGATGCTGGGAAGTGCTGATAGGGACTACGAGAACCACCAAGGTGATCTACAGTCTTGTATTTGCAGCTCTCATTTTAAAGCCGTAAACATGCAGATGTTTATGGGAGCACCCATAGAGCCTTATGGCACAGGACGAGCAAACAGTCACTGCCGCTGGCAGTAACTCAGCAGCGGTGAGTTATGTTTAGTGGAGACTTTAGGCTGGGCCCAGTGTTATCCAGCACCAGAGGAATGGGACAGCTGACAGAGCCCTCGCCCAGTCGCACCACAAACAGAGCCTTGTTGGCTGAGCTATTGGGCCACACGGCGGCACTGTCAAAGACCTGCTGACAGCTGGGGAACAGGAAGATGCCATGGAAACAGAGGGAGCAGCCGTTTGACCCCGAGCCTGGCCAAAGGCTGGATGAGAGCATTTAACTTAAAAAAAAAGAAAAATCTGAAATATAAGCAGAGGAACTGATGCAGGACTGGGATAAAGTTAAAGGTCAAACTCAATGCTGGTGAAAGAATACGCCAGCCTTCAAGTGGATGCTTAGAATTTCCATATATGTAAATATACCAAACATATCATAGGACTGTGGATGTTAGATTCAGCTGTTGGCATCAAAATAAACACTGTCAGATTTTCAGGAACACGGCAAGACTTTCATAATGGATGCAATTAAAGGGCAATATAGAATTAGACTGACACTTTACAGACATGTGGTTCTTGCAAACATTAACTTATGTTCCTAAATCATCTGTATGCAGTGCCCAACTGCCATTATGCAACACAAACAGCATAAAGGTCATACATTACAGATTAGTTTACATGGTATTAACTTTGATATGTGTTCGAAACCACAGTCACGTATTCATCAATTCTTGCTTTTTTAATTTTACCATGGATAATGAATGAATGAATGAATGAATGAATGAATGAATGAATGAATGAATCATGAATGAATCATGAATGAATTATATCAGCATGAGTCATTAAAGAATTGAAACACTTTAGAGTGATTTGAGAATTAACTACTGAGCAATTCTGCTGAGCGCTGGTATTTTAGATGTTCAGGTATTAATACAAGATCACAGTCATGTATCTAATCACACAGTACGATGCTTGCAAGAGAGAAAGAGATAAAGATAGAAAGAGAGAGAGAGAGACAAGGTTTGAGTCAATACAGTTTTACATTTTTCGAATCAAAATGAGGCTCCTAGTGGTCTTATAAAATGTAGCTGTGAGGAAAATAAAACAAAAGCTTCAGAGTGAATACAAAGTTATCACATATTCAACAAAGCTTATAAAATTGATAACGATATATACCATATGTACAGTAAATTTCAGTTCATAATGTAAGGAGCTATTTGACACTTTGACAAATGATATCGTCTTTGAAAAGTTTCAAAGTGGTTTGAATATAACCTCTAAGTACTTACTCAAAGCCACCGTTGAGACAATTGTGATGAAATTAGAGGTAGCGGTGGATTTTGGAGTCTGTGTACTATTTTTCTTAAATTTATTGTATAACGTTTCTATTGCTACCTTCTCTGTTTTGCTTGAATCAGAATCTTCATTTTCATCTTCAAAAATCTGTCGGATATCATGTTTTAAATACCCACGCACCCGTGATCGCATTTCAAGAGGTTTTCAACAGACACCAGTGTCGTGACACTCACACACACACGCACATGTGCACACACACAAACACTATGCATTGCTCTCCTTTCACCTATATTCCTTCATATAATTTCATCTTTACATCACAGTCTTTCTTCCTTATGTCCCTGCTAATTCTTAAAAAATCTTTTGGCGTAGTGGTCTGTAAAGGATGTGGTGCTGGTTTGGAGGCATAGAGTTCATCAGGTTGGGGGATTCCTCAGTCCTGGCAGTGCCGTGGCCTTCAATAACCATCCTGCTGCATAAGCCTCTTTTTAACACTGATTAATGACCTCCCAGCTCGGAGATGCCCTTCCCGTGATCCTTCTCTCCTGTGTCTACTACGAAGCCACTGCAGTGAAAGTAGCATGGTGTTCGACTGCTTGCCTTAGCTGGTAGTCCTCTTTACCCAGAGAAGATTCCGCTCTACACCACGTGTTTATTTACACTTGAAAACACAATGGCGGCATTTTAAAGACGGCACGCCGGCATTCATAATGCGTACACCAGTGTCGGCATCTAGTGCAACATTTTACATACACGTCAAGCAGCGATTTTTAAACTATGGAATGGCGTGGCAAAAACAATTTACCATCCTGTTTATGTGGTGGTTGATCTGCTTGAAGTATAAGGAGCTCCTGGACCTCACGCTGTCTTCCAATCTGAAGACATTGCTATCTGCTACTAGATGCTTTTTTAAATCACACTGTTTTGGGTCAGACACATGACGCATCACAATCCTGACCTGTCCTGCCACCTTGCTGCTTTCAAAAAGATGTTGATTCAGCGCGGTTTCTAACTGCTGTTGGCTCAGAGAAGGAACAACAATGACCCCCACCCATTCTGCCTCTGTAGCATCAAAACGGCAGAAACAGTCCCGCATTGAACAGGCTGTATAAAAGGGGCAAGAGCCTGCTGGCATGGCTGGGCTCTGTGAAGTAGTCGTCCCAGGAAAAGTGGATCTTCAGGACTGGTAAAAGTGGTGGTAGTGGTGATGGTGTTCATGGTGGTGATGATGCTCATGCCGCTGTACCACTTGTGCAAGCCCCCCCTCGTAAAGGAACACACTGGGCATTTCCTTCACATGCTCTTTCTCCACCACTGGTCCTGGGGCAGCCACAGAGCCTAAAGCCCTGTAGCCCTGGCTCTCTTTGGACCGCTGTTTGTGTTTGCGGTACGGAGCTGTGGATTGGTGAGGGGGGTTCTGACTGGCTAGAGCTGGAGGAGGAGGAACACCTCGGCTTCTCATCACCCTGCCACTGGTTTGAGCAGGAGGTGTGCGGCTGTGGTTCTTAGGAGAACGGAAGGCATTTTTTCCCGAATCCTGACCTCGTGTGCGGGCGGCAGGATGGAGGCTATCCGCAGCACCGGTGTCTACAATAGTCTGCAAGCGGTGGTGATGGGAATGGGAGTGGCCATTTTCTGGTTCATGGGAGCGCGATCGAGTCTGGTTGGATGAACGGGTCTGTGGGTCAGCCTTTGACGGTTCGGTGGCAGGGGCTGCGAGGGACACAGATACACAGATTTATTTTTAACTAAGAGAGAAACATCATGGTGAAACTTTATGATTACAGAGAAACAACAGCAACTCTTTGAAAGGTCAGTCATTACATTGCCATGGTCGAAAGTCATTACATAAGATCTCCCCTCCGTGAAAATAACTCATTACCTGCAGTTTATTGTGCCATCAACAAAAATCTTTGATAAGATTATTTGCAAATTTAATAAGGGAAATAATCCTGACACAATGTGACATAGAGAAAATCTCTGTCAGCAGTTTACTAACAGGATCAACATTCAAAAAATAATCATGTGTCATCACTGACCCTCAGATCAAGGGGGCTGCTTATTAGACCTAATATTTCCCTTCAAAACAGCACGTCCTGTTGATGGGCTTTATCCTTGGACACATGATGTATTATCCTCATCTGAGCCCAGGTGTCAGTACTGGCGCACAGTCCTACTTAATGGCTCCAAGCAGGTGCTGCAGTAATGAGGGCCCCTGGATGGAGCTTCAAAAGGCCACAGTCTGTGTTTCCCACTCCCTCCCTCCTACTTTACACCCCTGGCCGCAGTCCACCCACCGGCTCCGAAGCGTGATGTGTAGTTTTCTATGCCTGCCAGGTCCAAGTAGTGGTTCCTGCGTTCCAGGTTCTCATCCACACAGTGGCGCTGGCAGCCCGGCTGGGTGTGGTGGTCACTGTGGTGGCGCCTGTGGACACAAGCGGCACCTCTCATTAGGTAGAAGTTTGGGCCAGGGAGGCTCAGTATGTTAGCGTTTGGAGAAAGTCAAACAAGTGTTCCTTATGATCAGGCAGTAACAGAGTAATTGTAAGAGAAGAGAGATTGTGTCTGGAAAAATCACAGATTTCAAACTCAACTGGGAGTATTTGAACAGAAAAGTACGAGAGGTGATTCTCTGCAACACTTTTAAATCCTTCATAGTATGGTTTTGGTACATTTGGAAAAAAAACAGAGTAGAGGACTGCATCTCCCAATAGTCTATCCTTCCTATGCAAGCACCGCCCCAAGACACTCTGACGGATACATCTTTCCATTTTTGGAAAAGTCAATGTTGCAATCAGTTGCATGAAAACGGTAATAATGCACTCCGGTCGCCTTCTTGAAAACTCCACAAACATCAACAATAGAAACTGAGGTTTGCAGGGGAGATGAATTTACCTTAGAAGTGCTCGAGTCTTCTTGTCTGTACTCTTGGGATCTTCAATGCACTTGTCATTTTTCTCTCGGGGGTGGGACATATCTGTGTATGTGTGAAAGGCGATTATCAAAGAGAGAAACACAAAGCAGTCACACACACACACACACACACACACACACACACACACACACACACACACGCGACAACAGTCACACAAGGCTCCAAAGAAAGCAACCTTTGTTTAGTGGGGGATTCTTTGAAGATCTACAGAAAAGGAAAAACAACAATGCTTCATTTATTCTATTTTAAACTTTCAGTCTCTTATAAGACACAAAATGAACCACAAACATGCAGACTTCAGAAATACTTTATTAAAGATACGAGATCTGATGTTGGTAGCCAAATTAGCATGAAGACATCCAGCGATATTTTCAAAGCTTGCACCGTTTGAATCTCTTGATGGATATTTATAGCCGAAACAATAGGATCCAAACACACAGGAATATATACTTTTTGAAGTATTTTTTCAGAGTACTTGTTTACCAAGTAGTCAGTGAGAAAAAGTTAAGTTAAACGCAACTATATTTTACCAGCAGCTCTAAGAGGGGAGTGGATGAGTGAGCGAAGGGAAAAAAGGGAACCTTGGAGTAAAGAAAAATGGCTGTGGTTATCAAAAGGACTCGGCACACCTCTTAAAGCTTCTTTCACAGTATTTGAAGGCACAGAGGGAGGGGGCCCTCTCTTAGCTCTGTCACTCCCCCATCATTAAAAATGAACCCCATTGAGTGGGAGAGATGGAGCAATGCCGAGACTGAGAGAAACAAAGCTCCGACAGGCCTCAAGCAGACGCCTTTCTGCTTGACAACAAACACATTTCTGGGTGAGGTGACAGCAGGCAACTCAAGAGGGGACCCCAAAATGGCCTCTTTCTTCCTCTGCCGCCACCTACTGTGTTCATGCAAGCTTTACCTGCTGCCCCCTGTGTGCAGCTCCTCCACCGCTGGCTCGAGTCAGGAGTCACAGAAAGCTTGACCCGCAGTGTCTTGCTGCTGCTGGGAGAATGGTTGACCGAGGCGTCCACAACCTCGTAGATGGTGTGGAGCAGGCTGGTGATATCCTGCAGGAGGACGAAGGCAGATACTATCATGAGCTCACCTTTTTCATGGGCTGCTTTTGTGTAAGACATATGAGAACCATTTGATCACAAAGTATAATAAAGATTCTTGGTGACAGTGAGATTCTCGGCACACATTCACGAGAAAAAACATACGGCGATATTAGGAACAGAGTAGACTATTCTTATCCCTATACTCTTTGGATTCAATACTCTCTATCTTTGCGCATTAAAACTCTGTATGAAGAACTTTATCTTTTTTTCTAGGAATTTAAAAAAGGGACTCTGACAACGGTGAAGACAGAAAGACTGAGATGTCAGTTGTTTTAGTTCAGCTTTCTATAATAAGACATGGTGTAAAGGCAAGTTATAAATTCATAACAAGAAATATCTTGAGGGTAGCAGCAGAGGCTGAATGGGATGTCAAGCCTGATATAAGTTGTGCTGAAGTTGTGTGAGCAGAGTGTCTCTCTCTAATCACTCTGTCTCTTACATTTAAATCATTACGGGAACCAACTGTCATCTAACAAATGCGAAGACACAAGCATGCAAAGACCCACTTCCATATGAGTGAGGGCCATTTGTATGACCTGATTGAGGTCAGTAAAGATCAAGGTCATTAAAAGCAAAGTTCTGTTTCATTTGCATATAAAATAATGGAGTCTCTTGTGGCAGTTTAGAATATGTATTTTACTTTGATGAA
This sequence comes from Lophius americanus, assembly GCA_037951165.1. Taxonomy (NCBI): domain Eukaryota; kingdom Metazoa; phylum Chordata; class Actinopteri; order Lophiiformes; family Lophiidae; genus Lophius; species Lophius americanus. The sequence continues at coordinate 10,449,515 of JBBDHG010000014.1, read as the reverse complement.
TGTTTTTGTGCATCACACAAAGCTAATGACTCCCACTTGGGTATAATCAATGGTGCTAATTGTCCATAATAGACTCACCTGGTAGTAATGTGAAATCAACTGACATGAACAGAATCTTATGAGAGCTCCTTTGCTAGATCACTTTCACTCACTACAGTACTTGTACAGTACATAAAGGATAATTGTGAATTCTTCATGAATTGGTTTCATATACTAGTTACAGACGCAATATAAAAAATAGAAGTAAAATAAAAGCTTCCTGTGTGGTTTATGTCTTTATTTGTGTGAAGGGATGAAAAAGAAAAGAGTTGGAGAAGAAAGCTCTTATTTCCCCCTCTAAGCCGCCGCATGACATCTCATGAGCCATGGGGCCACAGGCAATGCCAAAAAAGCTGCACAGCCAACCACACAGAGACCGCTCCAGTCTCTATGCGCTTTTTCAAGTTGTTGTCAAAAAACACAGGCCTTTTCTCGATGTTCTCTCAGATCTGTACCAGGCACACGCAAGCCAAATGGTACCTAGCAGAAGCATACATGCAGAAGTTCCTGGATTCGTTTGTCAGGGACTGAGAGGGTTAGAGACCTGTGATTTCTATGCTCACTTTTAAGGGTTTCGGTTATAGCAGAATAGTGCAAAAACATAGTTTTAACCAGGTGGTTAATAGGTTTATAGCTGATAGCTGCTGAGAGAAATTTGTCTGCAAGTCTTGTTTTTTTACTAGCAAACACATTTATTGTGATTCCAACTGCTGCTAAAGTGTGACTTTTGCTTGGCATGTGTGAGGATTATTACCTCTCTGGTGACTTTGCCGCTGTTGTCAAAGTCGTAGAGGGTGAAAGTCCACTCCTGCCTGTTATCCTCCTCCACAGACACAGCACACTCCAGCTCCTGAAACAGTCAACAATTCTTATCACCCAATTTATATGACGCTGGCCTAGTTTCATCCAAAGGTGAGGTAATAGATGTTCTGTTCGGAGCTGACACTCACTTCAAACTGGAGCTGTTTCTGTGGCCCTGCAGGTGATTGGTTGTCCCTCTCTTGCATCTTCTCCTGCACGCAGCAGCTGTCTCTCTTCTCTGGGGGTAAAGCCACTGCAGCAATACAGAGACAGGCACACACAAAGATAAAAGAGACAGCCTGAGGATGGAAATGTTGGGTGCAGTTATAAAATGAGGATGTGTTGTTGCCTTTGAGTGCTGCTCGTAAATTCCTACTTCAGCATTTGGCATTTGCAATTAGGATGTACCACACATTTAAGTGTTCCTGGTGACTGTCACTGCATGTAGTCACAGACAGTGACTACTTCTGTTAATAATATCAAAATAATACTTAGTAATGTGTGCTTAGCATAAGAAATTCTTACAAAGTAATATAAAATGTTGCAGCTAGCAAATCAGATCTAATCATTTTGTTCGGATGCTTAAAAGCTTGATTCCCCTGGAAGCTTTGCGTCGCGTCATTGCTGCCCTGTAGTCGCCGCTCCAGGTCGCTGCCATTTGAAGAACAACTTGTGTGATTCCACCACCATTCCCCCCAGCGCACGGCCTATTTTTGATGCACAATGATTCAATTTCAGGGCATTGTCGATCGAACCAAACATAAAGTCCAACACAGAAACAACATAGAGCGTCTGGGCAGATTTCAAAAATAAATTTGACCGGAGGCTTTCAAATAATCACACGATACTTCGGATCGTACACATGAACACTGAGTTGGGAAGCACAAATTCATCTATGACACCACAGATCCAGGACACCAGTAGAAAGGAAAGAGGTGGAGATTGGTTGCAGAAGTTTGTGGAGTGGAAAGTCAGCATATCTATGTATTATCTACTATGAAAAAGTGAGACTTTGCCCAACTAAAGTATGCTGAAAGTAGTAAAGAGCCCTCCAGTAGCTCTCAATCTTCAAAGCCTTTTTAAAACAACAAAGCAGCAAAAACAAAGCATGCAGGCGCAGATGCTCCGCTTCTGAGACACGTCCGGTGTGGACAAAGACGGAGACAAACCGCGGTGCAGCTGAGAAGTCACCGGAACACAACCGCGACACTCCCGATGGAATCAAGGCATAAGAGTGGAACTGCATTCAAAAATGTCAATCCAATGCATATAAAAAAAAACGGCTGAACCTTTGACAGCAATTCTCCGATGGCGGAGGATCTTCCATCAGTCACACATTTTAAAGCTGTCAACTGCAGTATATATTTCCTAGTGGGTTCACACTGAGCGAGGATGTAAGACATGAAATTGAATGACATTAATGTGTCTAAAACATGACAGAGTATTAGGTGGCATTGGGATATATAAATGGTGGATGAGAAATAGCAAGTGAACACCGAAAGGCCTATAGGAGACCCCTGAGTTCCTGGCTCAGTGTAGCAGAGCTCAACATTTCACAGAGTGACATTCACCGTAGGTTATCATGCAGACATACAGTTAAGCTCTGATCTTTCATATAGTGTTTAAGTGACTGCCTGTTGAGCAGTAAAAGCCAGCGATGAGATCATCACAACATAAGTTGAATGCAATCACTCTGTAAGTGTTTGTGGCCTTTAGTCATGTTTATTGACTTCTGTAAGAATGCTTCATACAGGAGATAATTCATTCAGCAATGTTAATGCAAGTGTATCTTTACATTATTAACCTGGAAGAGAGAACTAACTCACTCAATTGTTAGGTGTGTCAGTTTCAGTGTTGGACAGAAGGCCAGGTTTACATTGTTAACAGATAAACTTTGAAGGGTTAAATCTGAAGCAACTGGACTTTCTTCGGAACTCAAGGGTTGGTACCTCAAGGACCTGGATATCATGAACTGAATAATCCATAATCTACCCACACATATTACTGACCGATTAACTTCTCTACATATGGAATACAGCATTTATTTGACATGAATTTTGAATAAGACTTTAAATGTAACTGAAATTTAGGAGGTGCCATGTGGGCATTTGTGACCGCTGCACACTTACTTAATTCATACATTCCCTTTGGTGTATTTTCACATGTAGATTCATGTTAAGCTTTGAGCATTGGCCCCTTCCTTATCCAATAACAGCAGTCCAGGCTATGAAGCCTACCCTTGAACACACCAACCACACCCCTCTTTCTCCACCCTTCTTTTGCTCCTCTCTCCTCCCGTCACACTTTGAAGTCCCATTCTCAAACCTTCTGGAACAAGATCAGACCGGCTGTAAAACAAAATCACTAATTAATTAAGCCAAGTCAAATCTGAAAAACTGTTTGTTTTCTTGCCAATGAAGCAAACACAACAGCCCAATTTCGCTCCTCGTGATCCAAAGCAGATCAAAGCAGACCTGTCTCATCCCTGGGCAGAGGAAATAACCAGAAATGAAAGGCATCATCCCAGGGAGCTTTTACCAACTTTTTGGAGGGTGGCAGAGTTTGGGTTCCTGCTGTTTGATCATCGGAGTTGCTCAAAGGTAACATTGTGTGCGAAGGCAAATCTGTTTCCATAGCAAGCTCAATATGGTAGGGAGATGCTTATCTTTGAGCTAATGAAATGCCAGGAGGAGTAAAAGTAATCTGCTATCACCCCTACCCCCCACCCCCCAAACATAAGCCAGCTCTTTATGAGAGAAGTTGAGCCAGAGGATTGGCTGCACATCAGATCTGTTGGGCAGACGATTGCAGCCGAGGCAGACCCCGTCCAAACCAAGACTTTTCCAGCAGCCGTAAGCATAGGCAGACAGAAAGATGGATAAGGAGAGCGGCCACATAGATAGCAATCACAGCACTATGCTAGACTACTGCATCACTGGGCCTGTCCTCATCATATATTAGGATAGCTGCGGGCTGGTGCTGAAGTTATTTTGGGATGGGAAGGCCTTTGTGTTGAATGAAACTCCTTCTATACTTTCAGAGGCCATCACTGAAGTACTCATGAGCAAGGTAGTCAATCACGCTGCTACTTCAAACTAACAGCAAACAATTTCTGTGGTAACAACGCTGATGTAGGCAAAATATGCACACATTCTTTTACCTTCTCAAATGTTACATCTTTACTTTTATGCTATTTACTCTTGCAAATTGATAGTAGTAGTAGAAGTTGATAGTAGATAGTATGTCCCTAATGTGCATAAGGGGGCGGATCCAGGATGTTTTTCACTTTCTTTAACGTTTTTTAAAATCGTCTTTAATTTTTCAGGTTAAAAAGTATGGATCTGGATAAATAAAAAAAAATCGATGAGCGTGTGTAATTTGTTTCCAATACAAATAAGAATTTGGATCCACGTCATTTAAAAATGTTTTTATTGGGGGTATTCTTCCCAGCAAATTATGGTTGTGGTGCTGTGAGTTTGATTTAGGATTGCAAGAGTACTGCTGGGCCATGATGAAGATATATGCTAAAAAGAAAGATTGTCCTTCCCTTTTATTGTTTAACTTATCTCTTTCGACGACAGATCTAATCGTTCTATCAAAAGCGGTTGATTCAGGGGACACCATAAATCATGTACAGCTGTCTGTACTTGGTAGTTTTAGCCTTTTAGTATGAGGAGAAACTAGAAGGCATGGTATTTGGATAAATTGATTATTTATTCCAAACTGAAATAAAGAACTGTTTAGTGTAGAGTCTTTAGTAGAGTGTTTTAAGTTGAATGTATCAACATCTGGCTAGTAGAGCAAAACCAAAACTCTTGACAACATTTTAAAAACTGTGAGGCCTGCTAGTATGAAAACACCTTTGTTAAACTTTGCTAGCATGATAAACAAAATTCCCATCCTCCCTGATTGAGATCTTAATGCGTTACACTTTTTGTCTAAAACAGCAAGCATGTCACAAGCTGTTTCTGTTTGCTAGCTGTCCGGGAGACAGTTTTCTTTTGTCTAGACTTACATCGATTATAGACAAATGTGTGTATAATCTAGGTACTATTATTTTACTGAATTATTGTGACAATCAAAGAGAATGAGAAGAGCAGACTGTTCTAATAAGCAATATCTGTCTTAAAGGGGAGGACGACCTCGACCTAGAATCACATTCATCCAAATGACTACAAATCATTTTGTGTGCCTTTTATCAGCTGTGTTATGGCTTTGCTCTCTACTTTGTCTCTTATCCAAAGTGAATTCTCGGCAAAGCTTCTAAACTCTGGGCTGGTTTCATTGAACCCTTCTTTCTTTCTCCATATCACGTCCAGTCCTGTCTTTAATTGGAAGGGAGGGAGAGACTTTCTCCTCCTGAAGTTCTTAATCCAGGATCACATCACATCAGGAAAAGAAACGTGGAGGAATTTGGGCAAGTGGGGGTGAGGGGTGGCGGGGGAACAGATGAGTGATGTAGGAGGTACATTTTTATGCAGGTTTTCATTAAATCCAGGTAAATGTGAGAAAAACACTGAAATGAGCAGGAGATGATGGCGATGAGGAGGCATACCTTCTAAACGGTAGTGTTCATTCCCAGTTCGCTCAGCACATGCTTCATCCATGGAGTCCTGAAAAGAGAAGGAGACATACATATATCACTATTTAAAGTCATATATTACAGTCAAGTATGATATTTTTGTCACAAAAAAACAAACAGTAACAGAACAAAATCCACGGCACAGCTTTCCAATACAGACGCATGCCCGAATCAAAATTATAGCGTTTATAAATCTATATTTGAACAAAGTCTGACAACAAAGCGCTGAGCTTAAACAGCAGCAAAAAAGTTTAAGAGGAGGGTAATTGCTGGACTATAACAACGAATCCTGGCAGTCAGAACTGAAACTATGAAAGAGAAATCTAAGTCGCTGCCATCAGCCCTGTGGGGAATTCTGAGAAAGGCGGTTGGTAGTAGGGCTATTTCCGTAGAAGGCAGCAGGGTCGCAACTTGTTTTTATCCTAGCCTGTTTTCATGAGGATCCCCTCTCCTCTAACTCTGACTCTCTGTTGGTGCATTCCGCAGAGACTGGAGGGACTTGTGATCCACCAGGTTACACTATGGAAAAGTCTGGCTCAGGTATCCACATGGCATTACAGTCATCTGGCCGAAAAAAACACTACTCATGGGTTGTCAAGCACATATACATGCCAAAGGCTGTACACAAACTAAGATTCAGATCCACCGCTGGGGTATTTTCAAAGTTTTCTATAGTACCAAAACTACCAAAAAAATGATCTGTCATTCATGACAAAAAATTATATATTGCAGAGAGATGATGACAGAACACTTTATCTGCTATAATATAGGTGATTATTAACATAGTCTTTAATAATTAACTCCATAAAATGCCTCCTTTGATATGAGTGTTTATCATACGGCCAACATGGTGGCCTGTTCATAAAAATTTGTGTGTGTCTCTTTGTGAGTGTGTATGAGTCAGAGGAGAAGCTGGACAAGTAGGGGTTTCTGTGTAATCCAGAGAGGTAGAAGGTCAGATCAGGGTGATCCTACAGACCTCAGACTAGTGTCTGCCAGTCCACAGCGCTGTGGGTGGCCTCAGCAAGAGAATAGTCTGGCTGGCAGTCAGGCAAATAGATAATAGATACCCTTTAGATACCCAAAGGCTGAGACTCTTTTGACTCAGGCCTGTTCAAAGTGGGTCTGTTTTGATCCTCATTGCTACAAATGTGTAAAGAAACTTCCATCTGAGGATGGCAGGAGAAGAAGCAACAATGCCAGATGGAGATAACTAGCAATGGGAATTGGGGTAGTCTATGGGTAGACTAGGACAAGACAAGGGTGTCTCATTTTTGTTGATGTACTGTGAGTGTGACCCAAAAGTACAAACACAAAGAAAAGAAAATCAGTCGAGTCTGTCAACAGTTTGTAAGTGACAACAATATTTTCTATGAGACTTTCAAGATGGCATGATAGATTAATCCAAAAGACATTATATAAGTACTGGATATAGTTACTTAAAGTGTGTGGCGTAGGTAGGACGAGCAAGAGCCTGTACACCAATTTGCTCACTGGGCGCTGCACGGGGGCCAACCACTGCTCCTGAGGGATTGGTCATTTGAAGAAAATTAATTTCGCCAACGGGCTTGACAATTAATCGTATAGAGATGCAATCTGGATTCTGAAGTATAATCATTCTGCATCATTTTAATTAGAAGCAGTAGTGGCAGCAAAGCAAGCGCCTGTACTCTTCTCCCTCAGCGAATAAGAGGGAAGTGTTAAATCACTGGATGCTGAGGTGCAGAAACAAAACAGCATGGCGAAAGACAGAGAGATCAGAGGAAAAGAGTTGTCTGCCTGTCAGAATGCAACAAGGAGTTAACATAGGACAGGCTGTGTTGAAGACAATATGGTTTTAGGCTGTGGGGCTAATCACCCGGCTGTTTCTACATATCTTCAAAGTCCAATAGAATCACTCCAAATAAGCATTCCTTCAATTCCTCGGAAAAATAAACACAAGGATACGGGTTCTCTATCTTTTTTTTTGATGAATTATCCAATATTATTCAGGGGTTAACCAAGAACATGAGAAAGTGGAAATGAAGAATGTACTAATTGGTTGTTGTCTGTGGTGATGGATGGGAGCCATATTATTAGTCTGCTAGGGTTACTCTGGGGTTTGCTCTGGCCAGTTTATAAAATATCCCATGTTTTCTCTAACACACACACACACACACAACACACACTTCCCCCTCTCGTGGGAAATCTCTGGCCACTAAATAGAAATGGATATACAAGGAAGCAGAAAAGAAACAACAAGAACTTCAAACTGTGTCAGAAAATCTGCATTTCTCATCACCTCTGACAAGAACATCCATCTTTGTCCTTTCAAGTCTGATATATTATTTTTCTCAACCCGATCAAGAATCCCTAAAAATTGTAAGGCATCAGGCATGGGAATTGGAAAATTTATTTGAGCATTGGAGCATATACGGTCATTATAGCCTGATCTTCACAATATGTTCTAACAGTATCTTAAAAGCCCATCTGGACTTACTGACCTGATGACATCGCCAAAATAGAGCTCAGTCTTTTTAGTTTTTGGTGTCGGCAGTGATTGATATTATTGTTGTGTGTCAAAATAACAACAAGCACTCCTAAAGATAAGGAGTGATTTTCCATTTGTTCCCACTACGAAAGTGGTCTCAGGAATAATGGGGTACATTACTTTGCCCAGCTCCCGTGGGTGAGATTATAATGGCAGAACTGTAATTTGAATGATAACACTTAAGTGAGCTCCGTTGAGCAAAACGGAAATGATGGACACTATAAAGTGATTTTCAGCTTTTTTCAGCTAATTATTTCGGAGTCCACACTCAGCTGATGCAACATTTACACACAGTTAATGGATCTGAAAACAGAACAGTAAGGTCTACTATCTTTTCATATATGCCATGGCGTTAATGATAAATCAATATGTAGAAGAAGCAGAATTTTCTTCAACAGGGAATTTGGACATCTGTTTTTGTATACTGGAAATGTTGTAGTATTTAATATTCAAGTAACTGTAGGCCAATTTTGACAACTTTAAACAAGTTGTAAGTTTCAAATATGTCTTGATTGATTCGCTTACCCCATTTGAAAACATCTTTTGGTCAACTATAACCTGTTACATACTTCTCTGGCAATGTTACTGCTTTGATTACACACCCGTGCCAGCATTGACACTGAAAAATGACTGCGTCTTTAGGGGAAAATCTGGCGGTGCAGATTTACTGATCCCTGCTCCCATTCGAAACCTGAGCCCCTGCAGGACATGTTGCCCCTTTATCCTGAACATTTTATAGAAAGACTGAAGAGGGCTTCAATAGGTACGTTTGACACATCTTCGTATTCACTTGAATAAGAAACTGTGTGTAAAATTTTGACTGGTAATACATATGAAATGGTGACCAAAAAAACCCATCAATGTCTTTTGTACAACAATGAGTAAGTGATATGGCTCCTCTTTAGACCCTTACTAATTGAAGGGTCAGAGTTCACTTTCTGAGAGTGTTGAGGCCAAAGGAGAAGTCACGCAACCTTCCCACCCACAGAGACACAACTAGACATTAAATAATCTACAAACTTAGGTGGTGAGGACCCAAAATTGGCTTTGGCGATATAAAACTGACCCTTATTTATCAAATGCTTGCTGGATATTGCGCCGTTTGTGCACCCTTTTTCAGATTCCACAGTGGCCCACAGTTTCAGATAATCCGCAGAGAGTTATCACTTCCCCACATTTCTAAAGGATTCGGTCAGAGGTGCTAGCTTAAGGCTACAAACAAGCATCTCTCTACTGCAATTGGGACCAGCTAAAACAATTTTCCAGACATTGTGTTAAATGTTCTGTGGAGGACAGACCATAAAGCATTCTGCTGTCACCAGCAGCCAGGTCCTTCAGAACGTCTTTTGTAAACACGATTGTGTGTCCCAAGTGAGTTTTAAAGTTGTTCAAGTACCCTCACAGAAAGTGATTTATTGCTGTACTTCAACACAGAGCACAGTGTGCCTGTCCCCACTGCATCCCATCTCCATCACTTTTCCGTCTGAAGCTGTACTTGGTTTGGCTTTTGGATCTGTTGGACTAACGGCATCAATGGCACACTATAAGAATATGAATCTGATACCTAAAATACAGATGAGTAGACTTAATAATAATAATAATAATAATAATAATAATAATAATATTCACTGAACAAGCACCATATCAAGTTATTTCTTTAAGAATGTTAATCATGCTACTCTCAGAGTATGTTTTCCTTCAGCTTTAGCTCAGTAGGTAGGGCTGATGTCCTACAAACAGAGGATTGAGGGTTCGATCCCAGCCCTTGATGCTTCATGCCATGGGTCCTTGAGCAAGACCCTAAAACTCGAGCTTCACAGGGTTTGTGAAAATAATTGGCATATTAATCAATCCTAAAAATATATTCAACTGTAGAAAAATAAGGTTAATAAAGATGCAGTTTAACTCCATTGTAAAACAAAAATTATAATATTATTGAATAATTGTATCAAGTGTAAAATAAGATCAGGAAAATTGCCTAAAAATAACATTGACATTATTAACTTCTCACCACGTAATCATGTTTATGTGGGTTAATGTGACTAATGCTTTTATTTTTCTAATGTATTCTGCTAATGTTCAGCCACACAGTTCAAACGCCAAGCAAAATTTGGTACATTGCCATTAAAAGTATCCGATAATATGGTGTGAGTGTAAAGAAGACACCAGCCAACCCATTTGGCTAACTAAGGTTAGAAAAAAATGATAAAACTCTTAGGTGATGTTTTGTCTTATTCCTCAGTATAAAGAGGAAGAATGATCAATAAACTGAAAGATAGTGAGTAAATGGTGGCGCACAAACGAAAAGTTAAGTCAGAACGTTAACTCCTGAGTGATTCAAACTCTTGTTCAGCAGACATCACTTTTATTCTGATGGAAGCCTGTGTTTGAAAGCAAAAGGGTATGTTAAAGTGCAAATAATATGTACTTGTATGTAATTGTGGGAAAGTCCCACAAGTCCTCTTGGTCTCTATGCTGTCTGCCTCCACGATCTGCCACACAAGCTGACAATTTATGTGGCTGACGACAGTTTCCCCTGATCGCACGCCAGGGATCAGTGGAGGCAGCCCTCTAGAGCAATGGCAGCGCTACTGGCCCTCCATCAAATCCCAGGAAAAATCTCATTAGGACTGTGGCTGGGTGCCTCGTATTCTATCTCCCAGCCATCGAAAGGAAACACCTTTCACCAGGACGGTGACGTTCTGGGCAGAGGTGCCGATTAGAAGTGGAGTACGACACACATGAAAGGCCATACAGCAACGCGGGTCATACAGCAGCGAGACAGAGATGAGGGAGAATATGGGAATAGTGGTGACGCTCTCCAAATAAGTGTCAGCTTCCCCGAGCATTTCAAACAGGAGACGGCTTAGGTCGCTGACACTCACATAAAAGTCACAGCGCCGGAGAGGTTGAGACAGGCACTTCATCACAGCCACAGTACATACAGTACATGTCATATAGACAGATTAATGGCTACTGTAGACTATAGGTACTATCATAAAATACAATGGAATAACACATGATGCCTTGTTACCGTTGTTACAATGTTAAGATACCCTCAACTTGGCAACTTGCTGTCTACTTGGAAAGTCTAAAAAAATTCTGACTTATTCAGCCTTGCCTGGCTTGAAGCCTCTTCGTCAAGTTTATGAATTGCTTAAGATAGAAACAGGCATAAAACATGGGAATTTAAAAAAGCTTTATCGCACTCAGAGCTCCAATGCTGAATACAAGAATGAAAACAACTAAAAACTCTTATTAGTTTTTACTGCATATTAGCTTATGGGTGTAGTGTTACTCACAGGGAATCTCAGGAGAGGAAATACCCATCCCCCCTCCACAAGCCCCGAAGAGAAAACGATACCCCCGAATGCAGTAAGCGGACCGAGTAGCACAACTCCTGAAACCTAGAGAAGTTCCTCTTCTGCAATGTGTGGTGAGTAATAAAGTAAGAGAATGGAACGGCCCATAATTAATCACCAGAGAGGAGTCGAGTCTTTGTGAGTTCTTTACGCTGGAGTGCTTCTGACTTTCCATCTGCATGAAACAGCCTTATTCAAAACATCATGTAGCAGTAAAACATTACGCCCCGAGATGGGACCAAGACCATGTTGAAGTGAGTTAGTGAAATGGTGCTTCGCCTCCGAGTGAGGCTATAAAGCCGATCTTCATGTGTGAAATAAAGATATCAGATAGTCATATAGGAGGGCCGAGCTGATATGAAATTTATTGGATCAGTCTCATAGAACAGAGATGGGCTGATTTTCATACTGTACCTAAAGACTGAGAGCTGTGGGAAATTAATATGTTTACAAGCCAAACAAGTTAAATCTGTGACTTAAAGGATTTTCGAAATTTAATGAATTGAGTGCTTTCTCTAATTTGTATCAGTGCAGCTTTTTTTTTATAACATGTCAGACATTTACAACAACCTGAACAAAGGCCTAAAACTGATGTCATGAGCGGTCCGCACTGTAAAAAGGAAGTCATATCTTCCATGTTTTACAACACAGTTTTACAACGACTTTCTCAGGGTCACAAACTGTAAATCTTCTGACGTTAAGTACTTCAAGTGAACCATTACCAAAACGTGCATAAGCAGCTTAAGTTCATTTGGTACACAACTTTTATTTTTCTGTAAAAAATGACATAGCTAAACAACATTATTACCAAGGTAACTGCAACAAAACATTGAGTAACTAGGTTTTTGTTTTTTATCAAAGGGTAAAGTTGTCCTACATATAATCCCCATGCCTGCTCCCTAAGCGATGGGTCAAATGCCGAGAAATAATTTCACTATGTTGTACTGTGTATGGCTGTACGTGATCAAAAAAAGGATACATTATTATTATTAAGTGGTTACAGCACCCACTTTAAAAAACAAATATAGGCTCCAAATGACCACCTAATTTTCAACATCGTTAGTAAAAGGGCAATACTTGAGTTGAGTGGACAAAAACTGGGTGAATAATAAGATATGAGTCCTTTAATTCTACCAACTAAAAGAGGCTAAAGTGTAACTTAATACAAATCAAGTCAACGATAAGGCTGTTCACTGGAAACTTTGGGGCCATTATATAGATATTAACTCTAGTTCATTACACAGGTCAGTCAGATATTCATAATATACGGAAACACATCCACACCTGCATCAAAGACACATGAGTGAGGAGGAAAACAACACACTGCACACACAAGAGGAGAGATTCAGGTGTGTTTTGCTTTTTGTACCCTATATTAACATAATTTATACTGTAAGCATGTGTAAATGAACTCTGTTACTGAGGTGAAAAGGCACATGTCTGAATAGCGTGTGAGCATGTGCGTGCTTCATGTGCAAATTTCTTCGCACGCGCTATTTGCACTCTGAATTTTCTTATTATTATTTTTAACAGGGCCCAAAGGGGCTTTGATTGGACGCAATCATTTTGTAGAGCAATAGAGTTGAGCAACAGCTCATATCTCCAAGTCAGATTTACATAGCCAACACGTAACCTCACACATATCAAAGGCCGTCTTTTGAAAGGTTTAGTGGAATATTAGCGATGATTTACAGCCCTCATCTATACACTTTAGAAGGTGCTGATCTGAAAAAAACTCCCTCCCTTCTCCCTTTTTGTGTTTCATGTGTGAAGTTGGCAAACATTTTAATGACCCATTTACAAAACTGTTACACCTGCAAAGATAAGCTTTTCACGACACAGCCAGACCCTCGGGCCATAAAACCCTACCTGTTACTCAAAGTAACCGCTTTTATTAGCTTTTGAAAAATAGATAACCGCAGCAATGAACATTTATCTCGCTGTTTATCAAATCTTGATCTCAGAAGAGACGGGCCGAGGATGAGAATATAAGATGTCAGTATCCAGAAATTTAGTGAGCCACTAAATCATTTCTATACAAGGAAATAATTATTGGGCACAATTGGAAATATTGTATCACTATCTCTGAAATGTGTTGAAAGACAGCAACAAAGTTTGTGTCAAAAAAACACAGATGCCTGCATGGATATACCCCCATCATAGGTGAATGTTAGCATCTGAGATAATTGGAATGAACATTACTATGGTTCAAATATGCCTAAAATTGTAAGGCTAAGGAAACTCAAGAAAACAATTGAGTCGATATTTTTAACGGCCCTATTTGTGAGGAGATGAGAATAGGTTAATTAGAATAAAATAGAAAAATATTGCAAAACAGTAATTATTGATAGCTCTGACTCATGATCAGCAGCAGGAGCTATATTAAACAGACGGCATGTGATCATACAGCGTGGGCAAAGCCATATCTGATTTCAGCCTCGATTTTCCTTAAGCTGGGCTGACACTGTACGACTTTTGAGTTGTAGCCGTTTAAATTCAACCTACACTGGTTGAATCGAACATTTGCGGAAGCTCACGATTGATGTGCTCACACTGTAAGGTCTGATTCTCCCGCATGACATGAGTGCTCCCACTGTGGGATTAGTTCGACTTCTGCAGCCTGCTGTCGCGATTTACAGTTGTCATAAAAATTTAGTTTGAAAGCTCCAAGTCAGCAAAAAGTATGTTTTTTAGCAACGTGCTAACAATACAGAAACAACCTCTATTGACTATTTTTAGTCATCCTGTGTGCTGATACTTTATTTTTTTTAAAGTTTTCGGCTTATCTGGACTTGTAGGTGTCTAGAACCCCGTGGACAGTTTGGCTAGTCTATTTTAACTAGGTAAGCGAGATACGTCTGTACTGTATAGCGTGTTAACTTTAGATCAAGCATCGTTCTCACAGCTGTGAATCACTTTTCCATCCTTTATCATTAGCCAAAAACTCCCCTTTCTACTTTATGAGTACTTATTACTTATTATTGTTATTATTACAATGCGTCGTGTCACCATGGCAACTCAGACACTGCGCCACTTCTCACAGGCGGTGAGAAAAGAAAGCGCTGACGTCAGCCGATTTCGGTCGAGACCCTGACAAAATTTCTGACACGCAAGATAACCTTTCGATCATACGACCACTGTCCCGGTGCTGCTTATCGGCACTTGTGATCCCGCGTACACTGCGTAACAAAAAAAAAAGGACAGCCATTTCAGATGGCCAGGCAATCCTCTCATGGCTCATTCGCAATAGGGCTAAAATCGTACAGTGTACGACCGGCTTTAGGAGTCAGAGAGTTAATGGTGGAATCTGAGCTAGAAGTGAATCTTTGAAGCACATTCTCCACCAGCCTATGAACTACACTTTCAGACCTTGCATTCCCAGGGGTGAAGCTATGGTTTGGAAGGAAATGGAGACAGCCTGTCGCTTGGCCTTGATTTACCGGTGGTCTCTGCCTGCCAAGAGTAACAACTCACAACATTAGGCCCCTCTGAGTTGAGAGCAGAGTTAAAGAATGAGAAAAAGAGAGGAGAAAATATGAAGTCTTTCAAAATGACACACCTCAACTCCAAAAGGTTATGCGGTTAGTTCAGCAATAGGATATCTCACCCTTCATGAAGGAAATTATTTTGCTCTGGAACCATTAACTTCCTTGGCAGAGAAGTCCTGCTGAGGTGATTTGGGTTTACAGAGTGTGTGCAAAAGGGTCCTTACCGCAAAAATACGATGGATTATACATTTTAACTGGTTGGCAACATGCCGGCATCCATGCATGTCAGGTGAAACACCAAGGGTGGTAGGATGTGTCTAGAAGGTCTTACTAATTAGTCAAGGCTCTTGTTGAAGAGACAGTCCTTAGTCGTCTTGGCGGCTTCAGACGCCAGTCTCAAGTGCTGCTAAGTGCAGAAAGTCTACCTTGAGGGCAGCAAGAAAGAGACAGTCACTTCAACCATGAAACACAGTCAAAGAAGAGAAAACACTTATCATGTCAGCAGCTCAGTGTAAGTATGTCACTCTTTAACCGTGCAAACTGAGGCCAACATAAGTGATCTGTGATGTTTAAACAACTTTCAATTTAGAAATTCAAAAGCTAGCTTGTAAGTTGCCTTACAGTGATGGTAGACTTAGACAAGTCCTCAAGTTCTTATCTTTTTTAACAGGGGACAGCTTAGTTTCATATCAAAGCCTTTTCTTTAACCTGTGACTATCACACGAGCCAGCCAGGTGATGTTAAATTAAAAGCTGGAGTGAATAAATAGATCATGTTGTTGGCTCATAATACTATTGGAACAACTGAACCAGTTCTACAATTTCTTGAAGGTCTGACGTTTGCATTCCAAGAGCAATGTGGATGTGATCTAGCCATAATATAAAATTAAACAAAATAAAGATGAGATGATGCCCTAAAAACACATTTTTAAAACCACATCTTTTTTTTTACAGTGACCTACTAGATCTCATCACTGTGATCGAGTGCAGAGCTCCAGGTAGTAGTCGGCAGTTACGAAAACCTGTGACGTGTGTGTTTTCATCTCTGTCTTTGCCCACATATTCACACACCCACACAAATGCGCACACAGACACGAGCTCACCATGCTATGAGCAGCCATCCCGCCAGCCACAAGCCACTACCTCTAAACATCCCTCACATCTGACCTTTTAACTGTGGCCCTAAAAACGCTGTAATTACAAAGAGTGTTTCAGCTTTGCAAGTAAACATAGCAGCAGAAATAGACACTTCAACAACCATATACAAGTATGTTGGTGCTTGGGGAGGTTTCTATTTCTAGCTGACTGGAAGTAGGCACTTTGAAATGAACCTGACGCAGTGATAAATTACGTAGTTGCAAACAGCAAGTTTATTTCTAAATCAATGTAACTAAACCTTTTATCCAAATGTTACCTGAACCTGAATAAAAAATGTGATAGTATCCAAACTGTGATCAATTGCACCCCTGTGCTATACTCTAATCCATTGTTTCTAATTAAGGATTACCCAGGAGTGGATGAAGCGTCCATGACACCTAATGGTAGAATTCACTTTTACAGATCTGGGCTAGTATTTGCAGTATAGGCAGTCACAGAAAATGGATGGATGGATGTTCACAAACATAAAAGTGGAATTCATTTATGAGCTGAATTTAATCAGCAGTGCATCACTTTTATTGCTTTCACACTTCCACTGAATGTGTATTATCAAATTTAGCAGTAAAAGGTCCTGAAGAATGAATAATAAGAGAGTTTGAGCCTTTGACTTAAAAACACATAGCTGACTATATAGAAAGAAAAGATTTAATAGAACACTCATTTTTTCTTTTTTCTTTAACCTTTATTTAACCAGGAAAACCTCATTGACATTAAAAAACTCTTTTTCCAAGAGTGTCCTGGCCAAGACAGTCAGCAGCAAAGTTAAAGTTACCGACAGACAGACAGACAGACAATCAGCAGCCATACATAGAAAACATAAAATAATCAATTAATTTAAATCAATTAAATCAATTAAAATTTTCCGACAAAATTTGACCACAATCATAAAAAAAACCCATTGATCAGGCAGAAAGTCTTCAAACAGATGTGTGTGCCACCAATTCATCCAACATTCTTTTGAAAGCCCGCAAAGAGACAAAGTCATGAAGTTTCAAGTTTTTTTGTAAATCGTCCCAGGCAAAGACTTGAAAACCTAGTTGGCATCAATGACATAGCATTAAATTGGTTTAAGTCATATTTATGTGGCAGATCTCAGTATGTATACGTTTACAACGAATCCTCCATGCATAGTAAAGTTACCCACGAAGTTCCTCAGGGATCTTTGCTTGGGCCAATATTATTTAACATTATATTTGCTCCCTTTAGGTAACATTATCAGGAAACACTCCATAAACCTTCACTGTTATGCTGATTACACACAATTGTACTTATCAATGAAACCAGGTGAATGTTATCACTTATCCAACTTAGAGGCGTGTCTCAAAGACATTAAGACTTGGATGACCTGCAACTTTTTATTATTTCATTCAGATAAAACTGAAGTTATTTTGCTGGGACCCAAACACCTTAGAAACAATTCATCTGATGATATATCTACCCTGGATGGTATGACCTTGGCCTCCAGCACCACTGTGAGGAACCTGGGAGTTATCTTTGATCAGGATATGACCTTTGATTCCCACATAAAACAGATTTCTAGGACTGCCTTTTTTCATTCCCGTAATATTTCTAAAATACGGCACATTCTGTGTCGCAAAAAGATGCAGTTTGGAAATATTTCTGAGATGGTGAAAGGAGATCTTGCAGATGTGTTTGATGTGGGATTCAAAAGTGAGTTGAGGGTCAAATCTTACGCCGAGGTTGGTGACTGATGAAGAGAGGGGAATGTCATGACCAGAGAAGGTAATACTGGTTATGGAGGAAGACTGGGTCTGATGTGGGGTGCCAATTAAAATTGCTTCGGTTTTGGAGCTGTTCAACTGGAGAAAGCTGTTTTCCATCCACACCTTTATCTCCTCCAGACAAGCGCGGAGAGTTGACAGGGGAGATGATGATGACGATGAGGATGGAAAAGCTGCGGAGGAACATGTGTACGTTTTTATGTAGATTTACGTATCAGCGTAGCAATGGAATGAGAGTCCATATTGACTGATGACATGGCCAAGGGGGAGCATGTATAGTATGAAGAGAAAGGGGCCATGGACTGATCCCTAGGGGACCCCACATGTGACGGTGTGTGTCTGGGACCTTGAACTTCCAAGGGAAATGTATTCTGTTCTGTCGGTGAAGTAGGAATGAAACCAGTTTAGGGTGGTGGCAGTGAGTCCAGTGGTGTGATGTAGGCGGTGTAGGAGTATTCTATGGTCAACTGTGTCGAAGGCAGCAGAAAAATCAAGGAGAATCAGGAGGGAAGGTGAACCAGCATCTGCTGCCATCCGTAGGTCATTTGTGACTCTAAGCAGAACTGTTTCTGTGCTTTGGGCGGAACGGAACCCAGACTGAAAGGTTTCAAGAGGTTTTTTATTTGAGGTGGTCCTGGAGGTGGGCAGCAACTACTTTTTCCATTACTTTGGAGAGGAATGGGAGTTTGTAAATAGGCCTGTAATTAGTAAAAAGTTCTGGATCGAGAGTAGGTTTTTTGAGGAGTGGTGTGATTATGGCGGCTTTTTGGGCAGATGGAACAAAGCCGGCCTGGAGGGATTGGTTTATTACAGCGGTGACCAGGGGACTGATGTTGGTTTTCACTAAGGCTGTAGGAAGGGGTCGAGTGCACAGGTGGAGGGTTTCATCGTCCTGATAATAAACTCAACCTCCTGCTGTGAAATTTCTGGGAAGCACTTTAGAGGCTGGAAGATCTCAAACTGTGACAAAGACGACTGGATAGGTAGAGTGGAGGAACCAGAAAGGAAAGAACGGATTGAGTCAATTTTCGATTTGAAGAAAGCCATGAAATTATTACAGTGTTCTTCTGTAATTTCTGTAAGTGGGGGAGTTTGTGGTTTAAGAAGATGATTTTTTCCCGGTTCACTTCTGACACTGGAGACAGACGGAGAGAAAACATCCTGAGAACGAAGACCATAGGTTCCAGTGCTCCTCTGACTGATGAAGGTCAGAAGGTAGGAAGGAAGAAGACCGAGAATGGCCTTGTAAACAAGAATACGCCAGTTTTTCAGTCTACAAGCAGACAAAGAAGACCATCCAACACGTTCATACAACAATTAGTGATGGGTGACAGATTTGAAGTGTGTGATGAACATCAGAGCCCCATGATACACAGTATCCAGAGCATGTAAGCTCTGAGACGAGGCATGCATGTACAAAACATCACCATAATCCAAAAACAAGATAAAAGTAGCGGTAACCAGTGTCTTTTTGGATTCAAATGAAAGGCAGGACTTAATCCTTAAATAGAAACCCAGTTTCAGCCTTTGTACCAGCTGATGAATATGAGGAGTAATCGAGAAAGATTCATCAATCAAAATACCAAGCTTTGAACCCTTTGAGGTGACATTGGGAGCAGGTTCTGTGGCTTAGCCTTAGCATTTGAGAACAGCATGACTTTAGTTTGTCTGTGTTTAATACAAGTTTTAAATCATAAAAGTTCTGTTGATATTGTTGTTAAAGTTGTTCATCGACAATTTATTCAAATTTGATCAGAAACGTAGGTAGTGGAGTGGCCGTTGGGTTTGATGGTCCTTAGGAGAATAAAGGTTGGCCTGCTTTAACAAGAGTCTTTAAGAAGTGGTCTTCTTTAAGTTGCAGCACCTGTGAGGCATAAACCCACCAGGGGAGAACAGCTCTCCTTTCAGCAGGGCCGCTACACTGTTTAGATTTCCTTCCACCAAAAACATCCACTAACACACAATCCAGACCTCCTCTGGCCCTGGCACCACAGGAAGAGCTGAAGAGTACTGGAACCTCTGTCTGTGGAAAGCACAATGCTATCCTAACACTGTTTACCTAAATCCACTTCCTCCATTCCTTCTACCTTAGGTGGCATTTGAGACTCGGTCACAAAAGCTTGCAGGAAGGGACATGGAAGCTATGGAGTACTTCACACTGGGTGTATCTGTAAGTGGGTTTACATGGGACACTTTTCTCCTTTCTGAATTAAACCTTTCCGAATTGCAATGTCAGTCGCCTGTTTACATGACTCGTAATCTTTTCCGACCCAGTGTTTACATGCATCGACTCACCTAACCGGAAACGCTTTCAAACATGCGCAGATGATCCACATTCCCGTTAATAAGGTGGCGATAATGCTTCGGTGAGCTCGGTGCCGATCGGAATTAGGCTGTCCATGACCTTGTGAGTGCCTTGCAGCTTCATTACAAACAAGTATGCATTTACTATCCTCTGCGTGTAAGTTCTCTCGTGAGAGTTTGATAGCTTTATATAGCTTTATATAGATGTTGAGCTCATCCTATTTGGGAACCACATCGAGTGGTGAGTCAAATTATTAAACGCTTACTGCACAGGCCAGAGCACACCACACGGAGAAGCCTGATAAAAAAACAAATGGAAATTATTCAGGGTTTAAACATTTAAACACTTCAGTAGATCCTTTTAGGTGGGTGATTGAAATGGGCACTGAGATCCTACAGACAGCAAAGAGGAGCTGAGCAACAACAGGAACCCAAGTTACCTCTCTAGGACCTCTACTACCCAAGTTTCAGACACAGGCCTTTTCAACCGTAGTCCAACAAATGAAAAATAAATTGCCAAACATCTTAAAATTCAAACAATTTCTTAGAATCGTGAAAGAAATGCCACCCTCGAGCACTGAAGAAAATCTGGGCGTCTGGAACGTTGAAAGAGTGATGAGAGACACTTTGATCAGCAGCTATCCATCACTCCAAACTGAGCATACACTTGGGGAAACAAAGCACAATCTCAGCTGCTAATCCCCAGAGATTTAGAGCGCATTCCCCCCGAACCCTTTGATCTCTGGGGTGCATCCATACAGCTGATTCCCGACATTCTGCACACTAGATGCGAGTGTCTGATCAGATTGGCACTACAGAAGAACAATTTCTTTCATGCAAAAATGCTAAATAAATTAATGACACCCACAAGGTACCGTCGATTTTTGCTTTCATACATTTTATACATGTTAAAGAATTAAGAGACCTCTGCAACAAAAAGTAACCCCTTTTTACCATCTTAATAAAATTAAAAATGGTAATATTATTTTGAAAATGTGGATTTATATATATGCTGAATATATTCAAGATATGGAGAGGACGTGCTTTTGCAGAACAAAGATAAAAATGTTGACATGTCATTTGACATTATATTCTTTCTAAATGACTATCATTCCTTCACTTGAGTCCTCCCCAGAAGGTACTATTTACTAAAGTCTGCAACGCTTTGTCACACAGGAGAAACTCCTCCAGCTTTTAGTAATCTATGTGACAGACAATGCCGGATGTGACATGGATGCCACCTGCGAATTCTCAAAACGCCCAGTCCCCCAGCTACGATGACATCAGCCTGAGACTTTCACCCGTCTTTTCATGGGAAAAAATCCCCCCCCCCCTAAAAAAATCCCAGAGCCTCTCTATGGCCAGGTGCTACCCCTCCTCCCTGAGGGCTAAAGCTTTTCTTCTCTTTAAACTGTGGCTCCAAAACTTTTCTCCCAGCCTCTTCAAAGAGCAACAACAGGCCCTTGGTCTCTTGGGAGCACAGAGGGGGTAGAGCCCAGTGGGATAGGTGTATACGTCACACAGCACGCACAAGAGGCCAGCCGGTGGGAAAATAAAACGCACATGGAGAAGGCAGAAAGGAGGGGAGAAAGAGGAAGAGGAGTCTGCTTTTGAAAGGTGCTTTCAGTTTATTGACAAGGGCCCTTGTATTGTGATGATGACAAGAGGGGAAAAAGCACAAACAAGGGGGCGCAGAACCTGCCATGCCTCGTATCAGACTTTTAGGCCGAGGGAATGCGTTTAAAAGCTTACACCTAATTCACAGAACAATTTCTATTAAAAAATCAATCAACTGTGAAACTTCAGGGTGCTGAAGTTATTATCATCTGAACTCCAATCCATGGTCACATTTACCTTTTATATATAAGTTTTGGTCACACCATGCGAGTTGATGGAAAATCAGTTTGAAAAATGAATATATAAGCATTGAGAGAGGAGCCACTTGTGAAGATCGAGTGTGTCTCCGAGTAGCGCTTGACTGTGGAGTAGGAGCCATAAGTGCCACTACAAAAACCTCCCAACATGGCCCACAGCCACAACCAACACAGGGCCACAGGGTAAACTCAAGAAACAGATGGAAGCTGGGGGCCCCTACAACTAGGAGAACCAAGAGGGGAGGGGTGGGGGGGTCTCAAAGAACAGCAGCTATAAATAACTGTTTCACCAGGTATTCTATACAATATTGACAGCTTTAAAAGTTAAGAGACTTTCCTTCACATCTTTGCTTGAGTTGGTGTTATTGTCTTGGCTTGAGCTTTAGTTCTCCATGAGCGCCTTTAATGTTCATTAAGAAGGTCATTCTTATTTCAAGAGCAATGACAACTTTTAAAGTTTATTTCTTTACGCTATGTGAGATTCGTGTAATGCTTCTTTAATAATCTAATATGAAAAAGACTGGTTTTGTAAGATATAGTTATCTTACTATCATACACATCAACCTGTAATCCATTACAGTTTTAGGAAGGAAAGCTACCAACGGCTATGAAAGGACAGATTTCAGTAATGCCACCATAATGGACTGATGATCACATGTAATTAGGGTGCAGTAACAATTATAGACACAGAAAGATCAAAAGTCTCCCAGCACATTGGAAAGTTAACCATCTGATTACAGAAAACGTTTCAGAATCAACCATTTAGAATGTTTTGTATGAACATTATTAAGGCTGTCTCTGTGCCAGCATCAGCGGCAGAAACTCCATAAACAAAACATACGTATAAATGGTGCGAACCAGAAAGGCAGACAATTTTATGTTGTATAACGAGTGTAGACGACACAAAGAAGCCACTAGCAGTTAGCATCTAACTCAAAGATGAAAATATAAAAGAAAATTGTCTTCAAACTAGGAAACTCCTCCTGTGGGCAGAGGACAAGCTCAACCGCTTTGTGAGAGGAAGGGAATATATTTGTCTTTTCCATGTTGGTTTTCTAATGACAGAGTTATCTGTGACAAATCGGTATGGGAATACTGATGTACAAGGCTAGATTTCAAGCCTTGTTTGTTTGCAGAACGCTGGCATACTATGTAAAATGACACAATGGAGCAGCTCTATGCTGCCATTGGTATGTTCTGTGTAAATAAACAAAGGCAGAGTCTAGAAGGGTTTTGTTAAAGTACTATTGTGCAATCTCTGTGTAAAATGTATGGAGGTCTGAAAGCCAGAGCCTTGGATATTTAAATATTTCAATGTCAAGACAGTCATCTGAGAGCAAGGACTTTATTTTACCATTTAATAAACCAACATTGACTCGTATTTTCTATGATACGCAAAATGCAGCAAGAAGTAAACATAGGCTTTAAACTTTGGAATAAAAATGGATACTTTATAATCACTGAACAAAAGGGAAAAGCACCCAAATAAATATTGATGGCAGACACAAAGTTATTCTTTTAATCATTTTCCCTTTGAGCTATGAAAGCCATCAGGCACAGAAACGTGAATTATTTATACCAACTTAGCTCCATTAACTCCAAATTTTTCAAGAACATCTACCCCTGTCAGTGGGGGCTCCTATTCCATCCTGGGCCAAAACTTCACACACTACTGCTGTTTGGTAAAGACACAAATTATTATTTCCAGGAGCAATATAATATTTGTTTTAGTAGTTAAAATGTATGGTAATTACATGGTAATAATGTAGTTCTAAATGCTTTAACCACTCAAACTTCATGAATCCCGCTCGGTACATACCATAACCATGTAAACTGTGTGACTTGGTTGATAAAAAAAAACATAAATTGGGTTTATCTGACAACAGTGAGTGGAATGATTTTATTGCAGCTTTGGACACAAGTGGTCAGAATCCAAGACTTTGATAAGATGTGGGTGAAACATTCATCTATGGCATTCATGAAATAGTCTACTACGCTCTCCTCACTACCTCACTATGACCATTGTTCGGGCAAATCGGCACTATCAAAAGCACCTCACTGCAGATGACGAAACAATGGTGGACTTTAGACCTGACATAAGCGGGAAACAGCAGGACCAACACTTCCTTAAGAAATATGTTTACCTTCTACCAATAAATCATCGTGCCCTCGGCTCGTTTTTCTGAGCATCTAAACAAGCATGTGCCTTCTTGCTTGTACAATAATCAGGTTAAATGCATAGTGTAACTGCACGGTATAACTTTGCAGTATGACTGCACAGTATAGCGTGATTTCTTCACCACAACTGCTGTGTGCCGTAAAGCCAAATGTTTTATCATCATAAAAGTAAATTAGAGGGAAAGAGGAGGGGAAACATGGCTGTTCAGTGTGTTTATTTCACAAGGCCGCTTCATACTTACAATGATGGTTTCTGCAAAATTGTCAGCATTTAAAGAAACTGAAAAGTATGCTAAAGAAAACATCATGCCACGCAAGATCACAATATCATATCACTGTGAACGCTTTAATGTGTTCAAATGCCAGAGATTGTGGATTTTAAGCTGCATTTAAAAGATACAGGTAGATGGATTTCTGCTTTAAGTGTTTGGATTGTGGGTAGAGGAACTGATTTTTCTTTTGTCTTCATGGGCTCCAATCCCTCAAACATACCGGCTTTGAGGAAGGCATCGCTAACCAAAAAAGCTTAAGGCTCCTCTGAGGCGAATCCAAAGGATTTCCTTCCTCACTTGACAACAACAGCAGTGTTTACAGCAATGCCAAAATACAAAACAAGCATGACCTCCAACATTTTCTCTCAAGCCTTTACAAAGCACACTTGTCACAAGACTGTCACATTGCAATGCTTTCAACTCAGTCTTGATCTACCTGACAAAAAACTGAGATCTGTGCATAGGATGAAACAGGCACTTGTGCCCTACAGAAATAAGCAAGGCGGCTAACAATGAAGAATTGAAAAAGATTATTTTGTGACTAGGACAGAAATAGTATGAAGAAACAATAACACGATCACATACACAAAACTGTGTTAAAAAGTGTTTTATGGCTCACATCAACTTTGCCACCTATTTGTGAATAAAGGGTGTCGCTAGTCCCATGTAACTGGGACGTGTGCCTTACTATTGATCTGCTGTTTCACGGTTGAATCTCAAATTCAAATTTAAACAAACTACTATGTTTAGATCATAACAGGAAAATATTTTCTTCTAATACCCAAGATCAGAGTAGCAAGGTTTTATGCTGATGTACATACATACATATTCACCAGTAGTCGCTTAAGCCTCTTCAAATGGGGATGAAGCAACAGCACAATGACAAAAATCATTCTTTATGACAAATTGTTTACCCCCAAACAGAAATATTTTAGTTAGCAGATTGTAGTTGTACTGGGTTGTTTTAAGTAGCATACCAAAGTTCTGCAAGCAGAGGCCGGACATACAATGATGTGTTCCCATCGAACACAACTTCGGAAAACACACACAGCCAATGCAAAGCCATAGTAGATATGCATTTATGGTGGGACACACAAAAAATGGGATTTTTGTGCTTCATGGCGACATTTGGTTTTCTGACATTTTTGTGACTTCCACAACAAAAAGAAAGCAGTAATTGTGTTCACCTCAGTCGTGTTTGTTATTACACTGAAATGTAAGAGAGGGCTATACAGTATATTAGCAGGTTCATGTTACACATGCATGTGACGTTCGCGCGAGTAGAGCAACGCAATACAGCAAGAATCCTCCCAGGGTGACATTGACACAAGTAGAGCAACGTGATGCTGTGACCGCAGCATCACAGAGCAGTGTCTGGTGTGAGCGCTTTGTAAAGATTGAAATAACTTCACAACAATGATTTATCTTCAGTGTTACACTGCGATGGATCTCATCCTCGGCTGTGAGACTGACGAGATCCTGGACCTTGTGCTTTCTACCCATTTGGAAGGCATTTTGCTAGACCATATTTCTTTTCTTTTTATTTCTCTTCCGTGTCCCGTCATTTTAGAGGTCCAATCTCGGCTCTATTGCTACCCCCACAAACGTAACAAAGGTGGGGCATAATAGACCACTCCAAAACGCCTTCCTAATATTTATACACGCAGTATAAATTGACATTTAATATCAGCAGCAGTAACACTGCGGTATGGAAGAAACAGCAGCCCTTTTAATGTTACTTTTATGTCCTCCAGTTGGCCATGATAATGTCACAACCACACACTGACTCGCATTTATACAGATGTCTGTTTCGCCTCGGTTTCTGCATCTGCTGCGGTCTCAAAGGTGGAACAACTCAGATCCCTCATTACACCTTTATATAGAACAGAGATCTGGAACATACATCTAAACGGCGACTCTAGCTGTAGCTCAGTGGGTAGAGCGGCCGTCTCCCAATCGGAATATCGGAAGGTAGCCGGTTCGAGTTCCACCAGGTTGTACATGTCGTAGACTCCTTGAGCAAGACGCTGAAACCCTAGCTCCCCGGGCGCTTCAAAGGGTCTGCTGCTCCCCCCACTGCTCCCACACAACTCCCTCAGGAATGGGTCAAATGCAAAAAAAGAATTTCACTATGTTGTAATGTGTATGGCTGTATGTGATCAATAGAGGATTACTTCTTCTTCTTAAGGGTCATGTGTGGGCTAACAATGGGTAATTCCGATAGAGACACATTTCAGACAGGCGGGCATCCAAGAAAAATGTGAGTGAAGTAAAGGGGGTCTATGGACAGCAGGAGCTCAGGAGGTAAAGCCGATGGTTCGGTCCCCGGACTTCCCCTGCAGTATACATTCCGAGGGGTCCTTGAGCAAGGTCCTTTATTTCAATTCGGTCCTCGCTGCCTATCCATCCTCAGCAGAGGGTCAAGTATACATGTTGTACCGAACTACTGAACAGAAGTATAGTTTACTTCCAGAACTAAAAGTAGGCCTAATGAAGCCCATATTTGATGGTCTGAAAACCAAAAAGGGTGAACTCACCATTCAATACCCTCATCACCACTATTAAATGTTCACCAGGAAAATAGAGACAGTTTGGTCAAACCAGAGAGCGTGAGATGCGGGAGATTTCTTCACAGTGTAACCTTATCCGAGGTGGAAATCCCTGTCTTAATTATCTGAGGTATGCACGAGCCGAAGAGGAGAGCATTTAACAACATTTCTGATTCTCCAGGCTCCATTCTGAGCACCTCGTGGACAGCCGTACTCACCCTCGCAGTCAAACCGCAGTTATTCTTGTGGTGACAGTCCCGTGGCTCGAGATGGGAGCTCGTGCAGTAGTATTTCTGCTTCACGAGCCAGTCGTCGATTCCCTTCCTGGCCAAACAGGCGTTGACTACGAAACTGTCACCTGAAACAGAGTAGTTATTAGTGTTATAAGTTATAAGTGTTGTAAGTTATAACAATACGCCATTAGTTCCTTTGTGTTTGAGATATAACAGCCCATCTTCTGAGCGCTGCAACTCCGAAAAGTGCTGACAAACTGACGGAGAGAATCTTCAAACGGTAAGACAAAAGAGAAGTACGTACCTTCTGGGCTCTCCCTCGGTTTACAGATCGCGGCTTGGGAGAAAGAAAAAGTCAGAGGACAATGAGTATTGTTAGTCCAAAGTAACGTTACCGCCGAGAAAGCAGCAATAACTGATTATTTCTAGCGGGAGTGATATAGCTTACCATGTTTGGAGTGCAGTTTACCCATTTCTCTGCATCGAATTGGAGTTGAAAAGCATCAGAATAAGGTAATCCAAAGCAAACAGAAAAATATAGAGACTCGTTTTACGATATCCAGACAGATGAGGGTCAGTGGAGACCGGGAGCAGAGAACGTTCGGATTAGACCGTACGACTGGAGAGCTGAGTGTCTGTAGACCAGACTGCCGCCAAACACATAGATAGACACGAGACTTCCGGTCCATGATTTCAGAATAAAACATGCAATCGATGATGATGATAGTTTTTTCTCGCCATTGTCGCCAAGTGCTTGCTCAAGGAGGAATTTGTTGGGTCCTGTAGATAATTATATAAAGAGTTTTTTCTAGACCTGCTCTTTCTGCAAAGCACCTTGAGACAACTGTTGTTGTGAATTGGCGCTATATAAATAAAGATTGATTGATTGATTGATGATGCACATTGACTTCACAAAATAATGATTATCTACCCAGGAATTTATCCTAGAATATTCAAGAGGGAGGTTCAATGCTCACAATCACACATATGGGCAATTTAGAGCCACCAACTGGGGAGAGTACATTCAAACTCCATACAGAAAGATTCCAAGTCACTAAGTGGATTTGAACTCAGCCATTTTTTGTTGTCAGGCATCAGTGCTAACCACACCTGTACCAAATTCTTGATTATCTATCCTATTCATCCTATCTTGCTAATTATCCTGTGAAGGGGCTCAGGGGATTTTCACAGGAAGCAGGGTAGACTTGTGATTCAAGGGATCTCAAACAAACACAGCTAAAACGGGGTCACAAATGAGTGTTCTTCAAATGCCGGTCCAATGCCTTCGATAAATGGCATTGGACCATTTATGGGGAGTATTGTCTCAGGAAAAGTAGCTGGTGAAAAAAACCTTGCCAAATCAGTATGTGGATGAAGAACCTGATTTCCGATCTGGTCGGTTTGGGCTCAGGTTAACAAACTCTCTCACTGGTACTGTCAGCCATCATGGTACCAGCCGTAACTGTGGATTGAAACAGATAATCTACGGTGGCGACCCCGCGATGGAACAGCCAAAACACAAAGAAGAAGAAGGACTCAGACAGACACAGGAAGAAAATTCAAACTAATGACAGTAAGGCCTCGAGTCTATGTGTGGTTTTGAACCCAAAACCTTCTTGCAGTGAGGCAATAGTGCTAACCACCTTACGTATGTCCCATAGTCATGTTCAGCCAACCAAAGATACTATCAACGGTTTTAGAAATTCACCAAGGTGTTTATCCACAAAGAGTCATAGATGCTTTGTTTTATATGGAAATAAGAGTACATACTTAGTTCTTGATGATTTTTTTCCTATCGTTATCGTAATTCTAAATGTAGTCCATAGCAAATCAAATAGATAAAGCAACAATAAAAAGGGTTTGATGATCGAGGAAGTGACACTGATGCTTTGTGTAGATTCAACCATTTGACATACCTTTCTGTGTACTGGGTTTTCACACAACGCAGCTATTAGTATGTCCTTCATCAGAAATTTCTGATCAAAATTGTAGTTATTATTATTGTTAGTATTAGTAAGAGCTGCAATGACTGTTTGTTTAAATTCATACTTGAACAGCAAAAATATTTGAGTAGGTTAGGTGTGAAATGTCATTTTCGTTATGATATTACAAACAGAATGTACTGGTCATGGCGTTGCCATAGTAGAATTCGTCAACTTGCTGTTCTAAGTTGCTGATGTGTCTGTGAAGGATGTTCATGTATTTTCATAGGGGAAGGTAAGTTTAACAAGGGAATAATCTTGAATGCTGTTATTTATCACAAATTTAAACTATTATTGATAGTTTAAATTATTGATAATTTAAACTATCATTAATCCTTAAATTAAATAAACAGTATTACTGTTTGTGACAGGCTTCTTAAACAAACTTTATGAAAGTTTATTCAACATCTCAATCACAAGAATATCACATTTCGATACTGCAATGATTGTAATCAATCAGCTTAAATAACTGAACAAACAGATAAGAAACATATCCACAGATGAGAGATGATGTAATTTTCCTGTCAACATTGCTTTGCAGTCAACTAGAAGGTTTTACTTTGAAAAACCCTGTTATAACTTCCTTGTAACATTTTCTGGCAGACTTGACAGTGCTCGCTCTTGACTACTTTCAAGGAAGATCAAAGGCGACAAAAAACCCATAATATACACCAAATAAACATTAGGATTTGGTCTACACCTCACCCCAGACAGCCAGCACGGGCGGATAGACCCACTGACGGGTTCAGGGTTTACCAAGAATGGGGTCTGATGACTTACACTCTGAGAGTTTCTACAGGATCGAGTCCCAGGACAGCAGGTTCACTAGAACCAACCAGGGCTCAAATGGACCGAAGTTAGACAAGGTAGTAAAACATCTTAATTTTGAGTAAATACGTTAAGCCAGATATAAACTTACCAGGACTGTGTTCAAAAGTGAACCCATGTCTAATCAGTAGGACAGATTATTTTCCTATGACTAATCAAATACTGTCAGACTGTTTAAATTATTAATAATACAAGACCACTTTTCCATCTTCGGTAATTTATTGACACTCTTGCAGCATCAGAGAAATTCAATTATTGGATATCCTCTTGTGCTAAAGTTGTTAAATTTCTAATTAAACCTTAACGAGATATTATATATTTTGTACCAAGGAAGCTCAATTACCCCATTAAATCACTGCACCTTAAACCATCAATTTAACAACAACAGCCAAGAATATCAATATTATAAACTGGATCAACAATAGATTAGTGGTCTTCTTCAAAATTTTTGGCAAAATCTTTTCATTATATTTACTACTCTTTCAAACATACAGACGGATTAACAAACAAATAAACAAACTGACGCGAGCAAAAATACTCCTTCCTTGGAAGACAGTAACGAGAAGGTCACTCACCGAGAGCACTGCCGATGAGAGTTATTCACTTTGGTAAGAGAACTGCTCTGTTTCATCAAGGATTTCTCAAACAGAGCAGATCCCAATTGGTTATCAATTTAGTAATTTTATTTGTACAACAGTTATATCAAACAAAGTGTACCAAACATGGGACCAAACAAAGTTATATATTCTGTCACTGTGGATGGAAGCATAATTCTTTACTATCATGTAATTAGATCCCTTATTAACTGGGAGACCCTGGAACCCCTTTAATTCCCAACCCCAAAACTTTGATGACTGATCTGTGTCTGTATATATTTACAAAAGTTTTTGAATAACTTAAAACTATGGTTGTCTGCACCTTGAAGCATCAGCATCACCTCCATGTCATCATTTATGACCCAACAGGCGTGTGTTAACCTCCAAATGCCTTTATTTGCTGCTTAATACACTGATTATTATTTTTGCTGTGTTGGGACGGTATCTGATGTTCTAATTCAGTTTTCCCTGGACAATCATAGTTTTATCATAGTTCCACTGACAAACAATTTAACCAATGCATCCAACCAAAACACCACCTCTTCAGTGGAGGTGATGAATCGTTTCAGCAGAAATCCTCTTAGCTGAGCGTTAGGGAATAAATCATATCATAGTCGATTCTATGGTCTTTTGGGGAACTTTGACGTTCAAAGAAATAATCATAATACATATATTTATTAAACAAGAATGCAAGTAAATACTTAACCATAATTTACAAATAACAAAAACACAAATTTAGCCATATC
Organism: Lophius americanus; assembly: GCA_037951165.1. Lineage (NCBI taxonomy): Eukaryota > Metazoa > Chordata > Actinopteri > Lophiiformes > Lophiidae > Lophius > Lophius americanus. The sequence continues at coordinate 10,418,252 of JBBDHG010000014.1, read as the reverse complement.
AAAGTGTGTCTCCTTGATCATGAAAATGCATGTCTTTTATTTTAATATATTTTATTTGTTATGGCCTTCAAAACTCAACCAATCCAACCATCATGCAAGAATAAAAAATGTTGTGTCCTTGATGTGCTGTAATTAGGTTTAATAGCATAACTGCTGCAGTTGTATCACGAGACAGTGCGGCAAATAATTACATCTTCACAAACAGCACAACCAAATACATTTAGTTAACAAACTTAGCAATAACATCCCATTAAAGATGTTTTTCCAAGCTGCTGCTGGTTGATAGTACGGCTTAAAAGGTAGTGTTCTTGTGTGTTGTCAATCAATATGCAATGACAAGTTTATCAGAACCTGAATGTCGACTTTAGAGTTGAACTCCACTTATTATCAGCGCAGTTCATTTTCTCCATTCAAGTTTAAAAACAGCAGGTTAAAATTTCAGGAGAGTTGTTGCTTAATTACGTGACATTATTTTTAGTTAAACATCTGTAAATGCAAATGAACTTGCTTAAATGCCAATATATGTCACAACTGTAATAAGAGGCCCCCATATGATTGGGTGGAATAACCTCTATATGATCTTAAAGACCAAACTTGTTTATGCTAACATTTGTTGCGTTCCCTGCTGTTATCAATATACACCCAGCATAAACAGCTTGTATTTTCAGAAAAGTTCTATTTTGGCATCATATCGTCTAAAAGTTTCCCTAACTCTCCCTCTGTGAATAAATATATATGTATGTATGAAGAGAATCAGAAATATTCACACATGAAACTAGAAAAAAACGCCATTTAGGGGCCCTTCTTCCTCTCGCCTCACAAAAGACCGATGGCTGGGCCTAACAGGCGGCGTGAGCGGTGCCTGACAGCTGCTCTGCTGACCCGCCACAACTCACAGACGTGAGTCCAGACTGGATGCTGCGGCGCTGCTACTGCCAGCCCTGTGTTTGTTACTCTCTGTTACAAAGAAGAGAGAGAGAAAGAGAGAGAGGAGGTGTACGCCAGGAAATACCGCCTGATGGAGTTCTTTTAAAGACGGAACCATTTTTGGAATTTTTGAATAAATCTGGATGAAGGGATGGATTAATGAATTTATTTCACTTTCTTTAAATTGCAAGAAACCTGAGGGCAGCCAAGAGGTTTTCTGATTTGCATGAAACCTTTATCAGAGATAGGGATCCAGGATGGGAACTTGTGATTAGAGTGTTGAAACAAACCCACTGGTGCAACAGACAATGCTAACTGTTCTGGAGCATGTGTGCCTCGTGTGGTTTTTGTACTCCCGTGGTTTTCTGGGTGAGATAATTCAAATGCAGGTGTTGCATATGAATAAGGGGGAGAAGGGATTATATGGAGAAAGTCCTCCGCCTTGGCAGAGGTTTGTAGTCTCCGAAAGTTCTTGTTTCATGTAGGATTCTCAGAGATCTGCCGAATTTAACGTCAAACTCTTTTTGAGCCTTGATGTATATTTCGCAAATTACCTTCTCCATGTTATTGGGGTCGCCTTTAGCTTTTAATTTTCAGCAAAATGTTTCCAACGCAATGTTACTGTGTTTGATTATGCCACTAAATTTATCATGATGCAAACATCAGGAGCTTCGTATTGAAACTTTAACAGTTTGGTGGCGCAAAAAGCAAGATTTAATTCTCCACTCATGGCAGAATAAATACATCCAGATGACATCATTAGTTAGACCAGTCAAGCCTCTAATGGTGGAAAATGAGCTGGAAACAGTAAAGTAATTTGGTATTTCTGTTTCCAGACGTCTTTATAGATAGATCAATGGAAGCCATTCTATCACACACATAGAAGCTCATGTAGACACAAATAAGTGAAACAGTAATAATTGGCCAATTCAGAGTTGACATATGAAATGATAGGGCACTTGGAGAGTGCTCATCTGCCAAGTTAAGTTACACAGGGACCTGCTTTACTTTGGTTCCGGTGTGGCTTCGTCATGTCATCAACATTGGACTAGTTATAATGAATCCATACCATCCTCCAGATAAGTGTCAAAATTTAATCACCTGTTCCTGCTACCAGGGCCCACCTTTCCACAGAATTCTGTGAATCCTGCTTATAAACACTCTCACAAACAGCAGCAAACACATTTCCACCTCTAACAATGACGGCTTTAAATTCAAATACAATCGAATCGGGAGGAATCTGAGATCTAAAATCTCAGATTTCTAAAAGACGGCTTTTGCCGTCTTTAGGGATGCGACTTTAAATTGGACACATGTCTGTCATGCAGCCCTCCAACTGCATTCCTACTAAACAGTGGTTTCCGCATCCTGACTCCAATGTCATGTGTCATTCCAGAGGAATCAAACTCCTCTTTGAAGTAGTCTGCCACAGACACACAGATGACACATAGATTACAGCAACTCGCTTCACTTAGCTGGGAAAGAAGGCCCGTCCCTCAGACACACTTCCTGTCCTTTGAAGAGGCCAACGGAGGAATGACTTTGTGGTCTTTATATCCAAGCTTTGGCATGAGAGCAGAGATGGTGGGGGCATTAAAGCCAGAGTTCCACCTCCGGTACCTTAGCCCCCAAAAGTCCAACCAATCCTAATTGTCATGGATGCGATTATTTTAGTCTTACACATAACCAAATCAGAGAATAAATGATCTAGATATTAGGCTCTTACTGATGTATTTGTCAACTCCAGTGGAAATCCATTTCTGGATTCTTATATTTCTTCATTATGGTATGTTCATAAAACCACAGCAGGACTCTGTACACCTGCCTGATTGATTAAGGTATTTATTGACCTGGGGGGTCTCTTACCTCAGTGGCTAACTCTAGCTTATTCCACCCTATTTGTCAGCATTCTCCCTGGAAACTCCCTGCCCCCTGGCTTTATAATGTATATTTATGTGCGTGTATGTTATATTTAATGGGAGGCATCCAGGCAGCCACATCCAGGGGGATCTAATGGTTTGTCTGTTTTTATGTCCTTGTAACAATGTTAGGGGCCTGATGCCCGGAGAACCCACCAGAGGGAATGCTGCCTGGTGGTGAGGAGGGGGAGGTGAGGCATATAGAGAGAGAGAAGAGCAGCTGCTGGGCGCTTTAAGCTCAAACATGTGACTGTTGCCTTTATCTTGAAGAACAAAAGGGTATAGATGTTGTAAAGGGCAGAAGACAATCGTGACTGAGGTACAGTGGTGATTCCTGCAGCGTCGGTGACTCGGCCTGGCGTGTGATGTGTCAGTCGAAGGGTCTGCTGGAAGAGACGCCTGGAACGCATCTGCCATTCTTCATACGGGAAGAAATGGGAGTGGCCTGCCTTCACAATATTCCTGGAAACATTGCAATATTTTTGTCTTTTATCACAAACTTAAAATGTGAAAATATGCTGCTAATCACTTACTTGATCTTTGAAGTCAATTTCACTCCCCTCACCAGTCACGCCTATTTTTGTTTCAAAAACAAGATAAATAAATAAGAAAATATTTTTATTAGAATTTATGAGAATTTTCATCTGCTAAAATTCATAATGAAGAGTGCTGTTTATTAAAAAAGAAAAGTTTCATAATCGGATATTGCCTCCAACGCCGCGTAATAAGAAGGATGTAAACTCCTGCCTGCAGGTTGTACACCCCTTCATGTGTGCGTGTCCAATGTGGGCTTGTAAGCGATTTATAGGCACTGACTGTCTTTTTTACCCTTGTTTATTTTCTTAAATTTACATGGATGTTTAATTTGATTCCTGAGAAGCTATTGTATTTTTTATATATTTTCTTTTGTATTTTTTATTTATACATTTTATTTACCTTTTGTATCAGCAGTGTTGTGATGCAACATGAAAGGACTAAATTACAGCTCAGCATATACACTCTTGGTTTTGAAACCTGTTCGGTTTAACAGTCTGTTATAACAGCAGGAAAGTTCATTAAAAGACATTTTTGAAGAAGAATTCATCTTTATTGCTTTTATTGTTAGTTTGCAAGTGCCTAAAACAATCTAAAGTTATATTCAAAAGCTGATAGCAAATAAGAGCCATTTGGTAATTCTTTATTTATTTTTGTTTTTACTTAACATCTTTTTAACCAGGAGAAAAAAATGATCCGATTAATCGATTAATAGGTTGATTATTGAAATGATTAATCGACTATCAAAATAGTCGTTAGGTGCAGCCCTATATTAAATATGGCGACTTCAAAACAGTACAGGTTTACTTTGGAGATTTATTTACTCATTGCAACTTTGAAAGAGTTAAACATATTTGGACAGTTAGATGGCCAAAACGTCACTTCCGAGCATGCCCTCTTTGTCGTATTAAATGGTAAAATGGTCTGTACTTATACAGCGCCTTCTGGTCTGTTCGACCACTCAAAACTCTTCTACAACACGAGTTGGCATTGAGCCACCGTCGCCCATCGTTCCTCTGGGCGCTTGTTGGTGGTTGGCCCCCAGCTCATCGTAACATTATCGCAACATTATGAACTGGAGTGTCGATCATCTGCGCGTGTCAGAAAGCTGTTTCCGATAAGAGGAGTCGATGCATGTAAACACCGGCTCGGAAAAGATCATGGTCATGTGAACAGGTAACCGACATTGAAATTTGGAAAGGTTTAATTCTGATAGGAGATAAGTGTCCCGTGTAAACCCACCTAGTGAAGGGGATGAAGTTGGAAACATAACACTTGGAAAAACCTACACCAGAGTTCTTTGTGTTTTCCTCAGTAAGTAAGATGTGCTACTTTTCAATTCCCCGATTTCCCACTTTCCGTGGGAAATCGGGGAATCCTGACCTTGCCACTTAAGAAATTAAAAATCTTAAAAGCTGCTTATAAAATCATGAAACTCATTGACATTTTCTTCTTCACAAAATGTATGTATATCAAAAACTGAACAGAACAGTACACTATTAAAAAAATGTGAGGCTCGCCATTGATGGAGTGGTAATTGTGCATGGTCAAAAACTCCAAATTTAGGCCAGTATGATCAATACTTTCTGCTTCCGTACTTCTCTTTACTATCTGCACTCGGCACTGGCTTCTTTTTGAAGCAGTGGGGGTGTAGCCCCATCCAGAACGAGGACACAATTAGTGTATTCAGCCGAAAACAGTGGGGTTCCCCCTTTGATGTGAGGATCAAATGAAGGAGCTGTGTGTTTTTGTCCAAAATGACAGGCTTGCCAGGTTTACTAATGGGTAGCTAATCGAAATAGAGGTTTATGATGCACATTAATTACACAGTCTGTCATGTGTTGGAAGGGTAGAATACAGAAGAGACAGAAAAAGAAAAAGAGAGCGGGGGGAGGCAAAGAAAAAACAGTGGGGGTGGCGGCGAAAAGAGAAATGGATGTACCCTGAAATGGAGAAATGGTGAATGTGAAAAGCAAGGGCAAGGAGAAGATCACCTGCAAGCTCCGCTCACAATCTGAGATGATGGAAAGCGAGAGGGAGATAAAGAAGAGGAAGAGAGAGAAAGGAACAGGAGGAGATTAAATAATCCTATCCCAAGATAAGAGCAGTCACCAATACAGGAGCTTCAAAGAGCAGGAGACACACTCATGGGACCATGCTATAAACCTTTTCCTCATCTTCAGAGGAAAATTCAGTCCCTGATCCAAACATGCCCAAGCTCAGCACCCAAACTCTGCAGGTGTCCAAGGCCCAGCGGCTCCCGGGGTGGCGCGCAAGCTTCCAAGTAACAACTCCTTTGAACTGCTTGAACGCACATCGAGCGGTGATGGCGATCTGCACATAAGGTGCAAATGTGAGTAGTTAATGACGGGAGAAGAAAAGAAATCTGAGCCTGTCACTCCCACCACAGGGAAGACTAGTGATCTCTGCTATCAGCGTCAACCAGCACAACTCAGATGAACCCTCTGTAGACGCAGTTTGTCATTTCAAGCTGAGCCACGAACAATGCTCTTGCCAACAGTGGCCTATCCTTTGTGACAGAGTAGAGGTGTGACTTGTGGGTTGTTGCTCGTGGATGGAGTGGTGAGTTTAGGGTAAATGAGGCTGCCATTAACACTGAGCCTATCCAGTGACCTGTGAGAAACCCGGCTGTTCTCATCCTCACAGTACCGGGGACCAATGGGGCCACTCAGCCAGACAAGGTTTATTTAGCTAAGCTCTGGGTCTCCCACACCTAGAGGCCCGCGCTTCCATGGAATTCATAATCCTGGGCCGTTAACGGGCCACTGATGTTTTGAATAGTTCCAGCAGGCTTTGAAATTGCACTCTATGCTTGGGGTGTAAAGGCCATGATCAGATTGCACTAAGTGTTATATCATTTTCAGGGCATTTAGCTTGACACGTGAAGCTGTGGTCCAAACAGGAAAACAATGGCAGGTTAGTACCCAAATATTTAGCAGAAATCTCCAAAGAGAGGAGGCTTGTTGAAAAATAACACGGCTATTTATTGGTGCAGTGAGCTCGTGTTTCTCTCAACTTACGTGTGACCTTTCACCTACAGATGCACAAGAAAGAAAGTTGGACGATTCATTTTTTCAGAGAAAGAAAAGTAATTTCTACTGCTCAAGACATCAATCTTATCATGTTTACCTTTCACAACCTAACACTGAGGATGTCACAAGTTATAAAATTGGCTTTAAAATAGGTAGAAGTTAGCTCTTTCTGTGGAAATTTTGAAAGCAATGATTTCTGTGAATGAAGGTATTTCATGGAGATGTGGAAGCACAGTAAGAGCCAACTTTAGGCGGGTTTACGTAGCCTACTTCCAAATAGATTCAGTGAAGATTCCTTATCAGAAAGAAAATGCTGGATGTAAACACCCCTTTCCGAAAGAGAAGTTCTCTTCCTAATGAGATTTCATTCCTTTGGAAGGAGGTCATCAAAGACCTTTCTGAAAGGAAACCGTTGCACGTAAACGGTGTTTATTTCCCAGCTATAACATGGAAAAATCACCAATTCATCACAGCGCTAACACATAGAAAAAAAACAACCATGCTCACTTTCACCACTACAGACAATCTAAAGTCACTCATACACCTGTATTGCATGTGTTTGGACTGTGGCCGGAACCCTCGCAAACACAGTTAGAACTCAGACTCACACTAGAAATGTGCTGGATCCCCAGGGGGATTTGAAACAATAACCATCTTGTTTTGAGGCAGCAGTGCTCACCTCTATGCCGCCACACTCAATAGAAAAGTACATCATATGGATAACGTCCTGAACCGAACTATTGACATTGATCTTTTTATGAGTTTTCTTGAAAAAAACTTGTAAAGTGTAACATTTCAGCAGACAAAAGATTGGAGTGCTGTCAGCAGAAACAGGCATGCCTCTAGCAGCATTGTATAGCAAGTACTTAAAATCATTTTTTTGCAACAAAAACATTTCTTTCTTGGCTCAGAGCCACGCCCACAGACTCCTGCCTGTAACTCTTTGGCAGGTACATTAAGGACATTTCAAAAGAAAAGCAATAAAGTAACCCTAATTCTTTACTGGCTGGTTTTTACCTCTATAAAATGGATGTTACAATGAACAAATGAATAATAAAGCATATTGATTCCTTTTATAGTCCTATTATTGGCCCAAGCAAAACTATTTAAGTACAGGCCTCAACGCTTAAATGTGGTTGGACTATAACGACGGAACAAAGTAGGATTTGAATTTTTCAGCTCAAACCAACTTTCATTTATGTACTGAAGGAGAGGGAAGAAGTAGCAACAATAAGTGTCTTTCTTTTTACGTCTCTTTCATGGATCCTGTAGCGCCACTGGAGAGTGTGTGTGTAAGACACAACCTGACACAAGGTTGATTGTTGAAGCAAGAATAAAAGTGAAATTTAAGAACTTTCACATAGCTAAAACAAAAGTTGACTCAAAAGTTGGATGTTGTTTAGTTGAAATATAAAGAATATAATGCTACTTACACTTCAAAATAAATCACCTATAGTCTCAAACATTGCCTTTTTACAAAATCAGCTCTGTGAACCAACAGATAAAACTTAGAGTAGCACAAACACAAACTCTAGCTGAAGATGACGGAAATAGCATCATGTGGGTAACTTTAATGAATTAGATTTGCAAGTTTAGATTTTATAAAATACAAAATATATGAGAATTAAACAATCAAAATGAAATCATACAAATCAACATAGCAACATAATAAATATAACAATTACAAATCAATCATGCAGCTGAAAAGGGCTTTCCTGTAAAAATATGTTTTGTTTCAGAAGGCACTTATAGCAAAAGCTCGTTATAAAACGTTTAAAGACCTCAAGTTACAATATAGAGCATTGGGTTGCTCTAACCATTCAGTTTTTTGTTTGGATAAATCTCGACTGTAAAGGTGAATAAAATGATCCTCCCTCTCTACTTTTTTTTTTCTTTGTTCTGTAGTTGCTAAATACTTGACAGTGTTCACCAATGCGTCACATTTAGGCCTAGTTTACAGTAAACTGTTTTAGCAAAAGCAGAAACACATACATCCTTCAACATTCATAGTGAAAACTATCCTCGTAACCACCGATCAGCAAAAACAACTGAAAAACGGCTTAATATACAGTACACAGTGTGTGTGTACACAGTGTGTGTGTACACTGTATACACAACGACGGGACAACGCACTGCAACCATCCATTTGACAGCAAGCGCTTTCTGCAAATTAAGAAATCATCTCCATCAATTTGACAGCAGACACACGCTACAAAAGCCACAACGCAACACGTTAAGAAAAACAATCTGCAAAAACCACAAGAATACAGAAGTGTTTACGAAGGACACTTAAAAGTGACACATCCCCGGACGTGCTTTTTATTGCTTCATTTAGTGAACAAAAACAGATATAATACACAAACAAGTCATGATATTGTGATTAGCAGTGGTAGCTCTCCTTAACTTCGGGGTCATGCAGTTATGTGACATAAAATAAAACTTTAATTAACATTGCGTAAACAACTAATAAGCTTTATAAGGACCCTAACATGCACACAACCCAAAGCTACAGTAAACACAGTTTATTGTACTTAACCATCTATTTGTATGTTAAATTCTGACCATTGTGTACACGTTGCCTTGACGACAGCTGAAGTCAGCATGTGCGATGGTGGAGTATTCTTCAGCAAGTCTAATACAACTTGTTTAATGTACCTTTGGGTTCAGTGCATTTTGGGGTCATTATTAAGTTTATTTGTTGTTTTTACGATGTTGTTCAAAGTTTTATTCTAAGTCACATGACTGCATGACCCGTAAGTTAAGCGAAGATACTAAAACTAATCAAAATATCATGACACGTATGTGTATTACCTTTGTGTGTTCACTAAATGAAGCAGTAAAAATGCCCGTCTGGGTATTCATCACTTTTAAGTATCCCGCGTAAACACTTCCCTAGTCTTGTGGCCTTTACAGATCGTTTTTCTTAAGGTGTTGTGGTTTTTGCAGATTTTTTTTCTCAGCTTTTTATCGTGCTAAGTGTTAAGATGTTTTCTTGATTTGCATTATGCGCATGTTGTCAAGTTCATGGTAGCAGTGCGTTGTACTGTACTAGACGGTTAGTTGGCAGTATAACATTTCAACATAAACACCACTGAAGAAGACCATGTGCCATGTGTACATGATCCTCTCCGCTTATTACAGTAATGTGGCAGCAACTAAACAGTTTGCTGGAGGAACATTAATAAACTCAGCAGTCTATAGCACATACAAAACTAGACATAGCTTACCACTGTTTTTGTTGGTACCTGTCCGCACACGGCTTTTAGACCGTAAATGTAATAGACATGAGTGAAAAGGGACCGTGTTGTCAACGTTTTCATAAAGAATTGAATTTTGCTTGCTGACATGGAGATGGAAGCGTTAGCATTTTCAAAATATTACACTCTGGAACACGTTTCCAACTGTTTGTGTTGAACAAAAGTCCGAACTGCAACAAAACCTTACTGTTTTATGTAAAACCAGTTGTGTAAACAGACCCTTCAGAGTAGATAGTGTGCAGTGGATTTTTAAGGCTTCTTAACTCGAACCGTTACTAAAAATGTAGCGTTGCAGCTCGATTTTATTATCAGGAAATAGCCGGTTCAATATTTGTCGTCATCCTTTTTTTTTTTTTAAGAAAAATAAGTAAAAATAGGGCTTTTCAGACAGTTTGTCAACTATGCATGAGCTACTTGATGGATTAAGATGGAAAATTTTCAACGTATCCAGATGGCAGACATTTTGATGAACTCATGTCTTTTTGGATATTGGACAGGCTTTGCTTTAAATAAAAGGAATTGTTCAGTTAGGCAGGGATATTTAAACTATAGAATGCCCTTCTAGTTGCAACAGTATTATATAATTGAATGTTTCAATATCCTGTTGAGGCATCCCTGTTTTCAAGCTTGTTTACCGTGACGTGCATGGACTGTGTCCTCCACAGGCGGAAACATCCTGCTTCCTCCAGGAGTCGATCAAACGCTCTCCAACCAGCTGGGCTCTTCATAAGTCACTCCACATATGTCTGCTTCCAAAGTTCTGTATATCTACAGCATACTTTACAAAAAGGACTGATTTTCCATATCCAGATGATGAAGCTTAGCGGACCTGACCATGCCCTGCAGAGACATTGTCCGCTGTCCTGCACAAAGGCGTGCAAGCTCAGCTTTTAATCTTCAAATAGACCACCATCAAAGATGTGACATTCTGCCTGTGTGAGTAAATGACCATCCATAAACTTCTTTCATTATGAGGGAGGGGGTGATTCCTTCAGGGTCACATTGTAAAACAAAGCTAAACTGTAATTCAAAGTGCAGGAAATTGAAAATGAACTCATCACTATTGCTCAAGTAGAGTTACACTGCGAGGGTCAAATTCCATGCCTGTAAAAACTGTCACGTAAAAACACTAAACTGCATTCATCACAAATTATTATTCATCCTAATTATTTCAGAATCCTCTCTATGGTGAACAAACTGGTCATTTTGGCAGAGGAATTCATGCATACTCATTAAGTATCGTAAAATATGAGCAAAGATTTTTAGCGCATTGATGTCCGGCGTTGCTGTGACAGGATCCTCGGTTGAGAAGAGGGGCAGTCATCCAGTGATGCGTTACGTGAGATTCTTTGGAAACAGTGGGTGAACTGACCCCTGAAGCCGGGTCACTGCACGATGCCCCAGTGTCCAGCGAGGTCCCACCCTCTCCTGCAATAGGGGGCAGTTGGGTCCTCACAATAAGACAATTCTTCTCTCTAATGAAGTTGTTTTCCCAAAGAAAGAAAAGCTGGCCGGATGGATGGCTGGCGGTCCAACAATTGGCTGAGAAGGTGGGGAGCAGGGGTGGAGGGTCCTGAGAGGCAATTGATGTCATCTTGCTTGAGGTTGCAGCTTTTGTTGCCTACTGTTCCAAAGAGAAAGAAACGTTTTAGGAAATGGATTCTTTGATTTCAACAAAATGTAAAACTATAATAACATATTTGAAAATTTTTGCTTTAAAACCACAATATACTTTGCCATTATATCACTGAAAAACTTATACAGCCATCCTTTGAGTGATCATTTCTACACATTATTGCTGAGCCTTTTTTTTCTCAACAGCAAGGTCAAATTAATTTAAACCTACTGTATTAAAATTACATGTCAAAATGATAAAAGCACCACAAAAACATATGAGTGCAAGGGTGACCTCAAAGTCTTAAAAATAATATATATATATATATAAAAATATATATGTATGATATATTTATTTTCCGTACCAAGATTCCTCTTAGTTTATAATTTCAGCTTCTTGTGCTTGACTCGAGTATTTGAAATGTACTCTACTTTATACTTCTACTCTAATATATTTATAAGCAAATATGGTACGTTCTGCTCCACCACATTTGTCCTACAGCTGTAATTACTTGTTACATTTCAGTGGAGGATGCTGCTCCATAGTGTCCCCTGTATTTGAGAGGGGAGAAGGATATAAAAATATAAAAAATAGTAGTTGGTTGAAATAAACCATTACCAAATCCCAATATCTTTTATAAAACATTATTTATGCTACCTTTGGAAAATATCCATTATTGAAATTTAGATTATGGTTCAACAGTGACACATACAGGGCAGGCAAAGTGAAAGGCAGACTGTGTGAAGTGGGAGGACAGACTTGGCTATTCTGCAGTGGAGGAGGGGTTTACTTAAGCAACTTTAATCGTATTTCAATAGGCTTCTTGTTTTTCATGCTGATCTGCTATTGGCCAAAAACAGAGGAAATGATGCCCTAAGGGAGGATGTCCTCCTTAACCAACAACAGCCAGAATACCATCTTGACATTGCGTTGGTCAAATGTGATTTCCACATCAGAACACAAGAATACATGGACAACAATATGGACAGTGGTGTTGTCTTTTGACAACATTATATATATGCCCTGTACGCTGTGAAAGATTTAAAAAGCATGTGTCACATTCAATATTGTTCTTGTATAGCCCTGTTCTATCACTCTTCTTTACAGCACAAGTCAATATTCACCTTTTCACACACATTGATATAATAGCGGCATAGGGCTACCAAACTAAGCACCACTTAGTTGCAACTCATGGGCAATATGTTTACTCCAGGGGTCGGGGATAAAACCAACGACCATCCGGTAAGTGAGGATGTGCTGCTATTATGAACAGTGGGTGATCAAACCAGCTCATGTCTGGAAGAGATGTCATCTCTGAAGCATGAAATCCATGTGTGAATATGGATAAACTCCTGTATTTACTAGTAATTGACTTAAAAATCAAACTCAAGGGATGCATTTCATCTTTATAATTAACAGGCGACCTGTCAAAGGTCTACCCTGCCTCTCGCCCAGTGTCAGCTCAGATAGTCTCCAGCCTTTTAAGACACTGCAAACAACCAGCTGGTACAGAAAATGAGTGGGTGGGTGATGCGTTTCCTTTGTTAGTGGCTTTGCAAAAACAGAAAAAAATATTTTTCATGTTTTGTATTGAGATATGGGGAAAATCACAAAAGGATTTAAAAGTGGTTCGCTTTTGAAAATGTTTCTATCTCCTGGGAAAGAAATCTGATTACAGCTCATAAAAATGATCTTGACCAGGGAATCTCAGACAAAACGAACAACACAAAGTAATGGGGCAACAGCAAAATTCATGTGAAGACAAAAACATGTGTTTCAATATATCAAATGTGTATATTTATACTCGGAGAAGACTATGTTGAACAGACTCTCGATCTCTGAGACATTTCCATTCAAACCAGAGTGTAGCATAATGATGCCAACTGTATTTTTGTGTTCTGGCTTTATGCTCAGCAGGCGAGTGAATGTCGGGTAGGGAAAGTCTTTGCCGAATATTCTACTCATGTGGGGTAACGTCACTGCTTGAGCTCAGACACCAGCTGGAGTCAGTAGGCAGTGGTGTTTCACATAGTCATCAAACAGAAAGTCATAATAAATAATAATTATTTAAAAATGTCATATTTATTCATTCATTATCAACCGCTTATCCTGTTCAGGGTCACGGGGGGCTGGAGCCTACCCCCCTCTAATGAATCTATACACTTATTCTCAATAAATCACGTGCAGTATACACAGTACAACATAGTGAAATTATTTCTCTGCATGTAAACCCTCCCTGACGAGCAGTGGGCGGAGCCTTTGAAGCGCCCGCGGAGCATATTAGGATCAGGGTCTTGCTCAAGGACCTTATCCCCGAGTGGCAGATAGCCTCTCTACCCACTGAGCTACAGCCGCCCCCTTACAGTAGATGGAATATTTGGATGTTTTTCTAAATATCTACTTGTATCATTATTATTATGATCTTATGCTTGACAGGTCTTTCATTTTTTTCCATTTATCAATGGAAAAAATTATTAAAGAAAAAAACAACTGACCTATTTCAATTGTAAATGCCTTTTTATGATGCAGGATGGTGATGGTCAAAAATTCCAGATTTCTGTGAGGTTTTTTACGATGGCAATACGATGTAGGTATGCCTTACATTTAAACAGATTGCAAAATAAAACTAGTATTGACATAAAGCTGAGTTGTTTTCACTGATTAAAAGGGTTGTATGTTACTGGAGAGAACCATATTTTGGTTGCATGGTGGTGATGGTTTGGGAATTACATTCAGAGATTTTTTTAAATAAAGAAAAGATATTGAAGTGCATTATTTTCTGTTGATGTTCTGTTTAATTTTTCCAATTGATTCAACATATTACCAAAAGAATAAAAAACACTTAAATCAAACTTAAAATTACGAAGATTGCCATGATCCACTGATAAACATAACTCACTAAATATGGATTTAATGAAGTTATTCTGCTAGACCATAAAGTTACACGCAATGGGTGCAGTGGACGGGCTGTGTTGCACTGACTCACAACTAGAAAAATAAAGAGCTGCTATAGGTGATTAAAAGTTAATTCAAAGATGATGAAGATCAACTGAAAATGTCTTCAAATTGCTTTTTGTTTTTATATTTTAATGCATTGTTTAAAAAGTACTGCTAATATGTAAAACATTACACCAGTGGCTGCTGTGCTATACTTCACACTTATTTTTTTTTATGCTGGAACCCCAGCTCTTTATTTGAACTCACACACTAGGTGGGTTTACATGGACAGCCTGATTCCGGTTAGATTCGGAAAAGACGTCTAATCGGAAAGAAAATGTTGCATGTAAACATCCCTCTCCGAAATAAAAGTCCCTTTCCGAAAATGATTTCATTCCTTTGCAAGGAGGTAGTCTAAATCATCCAGAAGGCCGTTTTGATAGCCAGTCACTGCCTGTAAACACTGTAGCAGAAAGCTTTCAGTTTGAGTTGTATCTGCGAATGCCCACCACCCTGATGTTATGCTCTGGCTGAGTTTTATCAGCACCGCGACGCATTTTAAATGTGGCGACTTCCAAACAGTATCGGTCTGCATCGGGGAGTCATTTATTCATTGCAACTTTGACATATTTTAACATATTTGTACAGCTAGATGGGCGAACCCTCTTTGTCATATTGTTCTTCTGGGAGCTTGTTGGCGGTCAGCACCGAGCTCATCGAAGCATGATCGCCACCTTGTGAACAGGAATGTGGATCGTCTGCGCATGTGTGAAACCGATTTCTGATTCCCGATTAGGTGAGGGGATGCATGTAAACACCGGGTCGGAAAAGATCACAAGTCGTGTAAACAGGCGACTGACATGGCAATTCATTCATTATCTACTGTTTATCCTGTTCAGGTTCACGGGGGGCTGGAGCCTATCCCAGCTAACATCGGGCGAGAGGCAGGATACACACTGGACAAGTCACCAGTTCATTGCAGGGAAGACACACACAACTACACACGTACAGTTACACTTACTCCTACGGGCAATTTTGTGTCACCAATTCACATATATCACATGTTTCTGGACTGTGGAAGGAAGCTGGAGTTCCTGGAAAGAACCCACACAGACACAGGGAGAACATGAAAACTCTGCACAGAAAGGCCAGATGTGGATTTGAACACAGTACCTTCTTGCTGTTAGGCAGCAGCGCTAACCACTGCGCCACCGTGCCGCCTCATTGCAATTCAGAAAAGTTTAATTCGGATAGGAGAAAAGTGTCTCGTGTAAACCCACCTAGGGAAGCGTAGCTGTTCCACTGTTATCTTGTTTTCTAAACAAAGGAAAGCCTTTTAGAGGAGGGTATCTGTCATGGCGCTGTTGAACCGTATATGAGAAGATAGATGCTCTAAATCTGGGGCGAGCTCCGTGCTCTTCATACTAAAACTGAGACCAGCCACCTTACATAGATGCCACTTGTTACGGTGGTGTCATTCTTTCAATGGCTAGCTAAGGATCACGATCACAGGTGAGGGCAGCAGGGTAGTTAGACATGACATGACTTTGGTAAAACGAGAGCTTTGTCAATCAACTTAGCCTTATCCCCTACTCTGCTAACGCCACATACACGTCAACGCCAACGCCAATGCCAACCAAAGGTACATATCTCCTTCCATTTAACTGTACCACTCATGAACTCATGAACAAGAACCTGAGACACTTCAACTCCTTTGCTTGAGGCATTATACCCACCCCAACCAAAAATAATCACTAACATGTTTTCTTGCTGGGTTGGGAAAGAGATGTGCTACAAACTATGTGTGTACATTTCTCCTCTATGTTAAGCTGACACAGATGTTACTTTGGGGATTGTTTCCAGCAGGAGCCTTACTTCATGACTCTCATTCATTGTATGCACTATATTTTGATTTGTGCCACATTCAAACTCACTAAGTTGTATTTAGTTCATGTACAGTCTTAAGAAATAGTCAAAAAATTGCTAGTAGTGAAGTCACCCAATAAAAAAAATGTATGTTTTCTATTCTCGGTTTGATTGCTATTCCCTCCAAAGTTTTAGTTCCGAGGTGCATTAGTGTGCTTTTCTCCCATTTTCCACCAATGGCTGTTACAGAATATTTATGCTGAGTAAGTCCAGGACAGACCAGACTTGACATTGTTAACTGGCAAAATTTTAACTTTAATTTCACAAAATATACATACAATACCAATTCATTGTTAAATGTATTTATAGAAAATGATCGCAAGCAAAAAGTCAAAAGCCAACAGGAAAGAAAAAAAAGAAAATTCAAAATAGTGATGGATGGTGAAGAGATGTTAATCTAAATCAAGAAAGAGAAACATAACTGAAAAAAACAATTTCTAATTAGAAAATTTACATTTTTGGTAAAATTAAGGGGAAAATATCAGAATGTCACAAAACGTAGTACCTTACAAATCAAGAAATCATATTATTCTGTCTAAATTACAGATTTTTTATTGTGTGTAAATTTGACTTAACACTAGAAAAAAACGTTCAACAATCAGCAGAAACATACACTGCTAAAATAAGATGTTAAAACTATGGTGTATAACAGATAGTACTAAACTATAATGTTTTTGGTTGCAAAACTAAGCTACAATAATGTCTTTGCCACCATATTTCTTACTGTGAACTTCTGGAAACAACAGCTGCCAGTATTTAACGTAATTTAAATGTGTACATACTATGATGCAACAAAATGTTGTGCAAATTGAGTAGATAACGCAAGTTAGGTGAGTGACATGTCAATCCAAACATGACCATTGCAAAGTCAAAGAGAGCCCTCATAGTGAGTTGCTTCGAATGAAATGAATGATAACGGCTAGTTGACCACTGACCTTAAAAAGGTTGTGCAGCTTAATCAAAGATTAGGCATCTTTTGATGAGTATGAAGATTCAAATCTCCATCTATCAAAGCAGAAATGCTTTGAAAAAAGTTAGAGATGGCTCACGATTAATCTGTGAGACAAAAAAGTTGTTGCGGACACTTAACAAAAACCAGAAATATATGAAAAGTCCATTTGTTATGTATGTTTTTTCATCTCTTTGGTTTTTAAGGCGTTTATGTATCTGGAACAGTTGAACCCCAAAGCTCAAGTCCAACTCGGTGGTAAAAGTTTTTATTTTAATTATCAAACAAAATTCATTGGCAATGGGAGTCCTCTTTGTTTTTCTCTTTATTACAGTGATAATGCACATACGAACTTTGCTTGCTATGTCAGAACATCTTCCATTTCCACATCCACTATGCTGCCTCTGGTAATATCCGCTAAGCTTTGCTGATACTTTTGCTTTGAAGGAAAGTGCTGTCAAAGGATCACACACAGATCCACACCCTACCAGACCTGCTGTTGGCGAGTCTTGTCCCTGGAATGTTTTCTTGAGGTCTCAGGTTGTTCCTCTCGGTTTCATAACAGTTTGAAGTCTTTTCCGTGGAGGAGTCTGCGAGGCTGTAATTGGGAGCAGATGAAGAGGCCCCCGCGTGCCTCCATGGTGATGTCAGCCCTGGTGGAGGGAAAATGGGGGTAGGCATGCGGCGAGCCAGAATGTCTGAGAAGCAGTCCGCTCTCTGCAGGTCTACAGGTGGGCAACTCACCACAGCATAATCCAGCCATGGAGCTCTTTCCCCAAACACGGGAAACCACTTATTAATTAAATCCTTAAAAACACATGAGGAGAAAAACTAATGAAAATGATATTTTATTCACTAAACATGAAGGCAAAAAACAAAATGATGGCTTTTTTTCTGGCCCTGCTAAGTCTTTGTAATGTAAGACATATTGATACGCTGCACATTTTGTCTCACCATCCAGTAACTAATCAAAGAAAACATTTTTCATTGAGCGTTGATGTGACTGCTCTCTGTTGTGCTCTGCTCGTTGAGATTCTGTGATCAAAAATGTAAATTCGTTAAACACTTTGCTCTTATCCTGGTACACACAAACTGTGCCCACCTAGTGCAACCCTGACCCATTTCACTGCATGCAGGACATTTGCATGAAAGGAATGAAACTTGATGCCAAAATAAACATCAATTAAAGCTGTCAAACACCAGCAAAAACAGCTGCAGCTTTGAACAGCTCGACCAGCAGGCTTCAAAAGCCAGCCGTCTTTAAAGGACTGCCTTACATGTTTGAAAGGCCAGGCCGGAATAAGCATGGCCTAAGCTACAACAGAAATTAACTTTGCTAATGAGCTGAGGCATGATGATTTCAGCAATACAAGAGCCATTACCTCTGTCATTCACCATATATTTAACAGTATATATACACAGTAGTAACAGCTGCAAAACAAACAGCTGATAAGATCAGAGGTGTGATTTGTCTGCTGTTGTATTGCACTCTGAATCTGTAGAGGCATCGATAAGCCACTGCCATTTCATGCATAATAGGGCATTTAGAGACGATGAAGCTGCAATGCAAGAATTCCAAAGATAGTAATAACAGAGCAGACACTCCTCAAGAGGATCAGACGGTAAACAGATATTTGTTCCCTCCTGCTGATTTTTCTGTAAGGGCAGGAAGAGCTGCAGTAGAGGGTTTTTTCTGATTTTAATCTACTATGGCTCCTCTCCACTTGTTCATTTGCTAATACAGAGCTCACATTGAGTACCTGCCATGGTTGATTACTTGACTGAACACGCTGTTGTATGGGTGCCCGGCCCCTAGATAGGTGGTGTGCATTTAATAAATCAACACGCAGAGTAATCCCACAGGCCTTTGCAAAAATGCTTTCTCCTACTGCACAGTGAGTACACAGATTAAGGGATGATGGTGAATGCACCCACTTTTCTTCCTTTTTTTTGGATGGCTTAAGTTTTTTTGTCTCTTAGAGTGAACAAAGACAACTTGATAATACACGATTTGTTTCATTTTTCATTCTTGTTTTGTCCTTGTCTGGCTATAAGGCAGAAAACCTAATAGCCAGGTTTGAAGTTGGGCCTTGTCCTCAGAGTTTTGACAAGAATCACATTTTGCCAGTTTACACCGTGACTGTAATTGCGTCGAAAGGCTAAACCCAAACAAATAGGTGACTATTTTATGCACACACAAAAAAGATTGCCATTTACGATATTTACACTTTAGAATGTAAGCAGGTTCACATTTGCAAACAACTTAGCCTGAAGGACATTTAATCATTTTTGCAGTTTCTCTGTCATAAACCAAAGAATTGGAGACCTTTTTTTTAAAGACTCCCATTTTAAAAGTTATTCAGGCATTTCGCCCAAAGCCACAAATGTGATCAATGAATGTCCATAACATCAAAGTCATTGTGATGCAAACTTAGAGCACTACGAATATTTTAACATAGTTAACTGGCAATTTTTGAGAGAGATACTTCAATCTGGACCAAAGTGGTTAACTGACTGCACAAACAAGTGTGGTCATTCATGAAACCAACAGTAAGCATTTCAAATAGATATTTAACTTTGATAGACAATGGATAATACAGGCCATTTAAGGAAGTTGAGGCCTACCTTCCTTCTACAGACTACTCCAATCTATTTCAGTTCAAACCTCTTTTAAAAATAGTCCCTCAGCTGTTAGTTGTTTCCCCAAATCTCTTCCAAGGTAGACTATGGGCATTTGGCAGAGGACTACTGCTAGAAATGTACAATAAAACACTCACGTTTACACCATCACGTACTTGCTGGTGATATATATCACATTCACATTCCTTATAAACCAAAATAAAGTTTATTGTATTTCATGTAAAAGGCAATGAAATGAAGGCTGCCAGACATTCCTACTGTCACTGAAAAGGTAAGCACATGTTCACGTTGATACATGCAGGGTAAGGCACCAGCCAAATCAGCAAATTAACACTGAGTCAGTGGAAGATGAGAAGAAATAAAAACTTTGATCTGACGTCTCTGGGAGGAATCTTCTCAGCGAAATGTTAATCTGTTCTCTACATTGCAAATCATCCCCACCTCCTTTCAAATTGTGACTGTTCTCAGATGGTCAAGGTAATTTTGACCCACTTAGGCTGCTTTGATCTGAACCCCCTTTAACAGATCCGCCACACAAGACTTCAAACTGATTTTGTCATTGCCGACCACTGCTTCTCCGCAGTTTCAGAATCAAAGCTAAAGCTTTTCCAAGGTGCCAGAGTTGCTGACAGCTAACAGAGTTGAAAGCACTTTCTAATTCTGACGATCAGTCCGAGTGACTCACTGCTAATGGGTAGCAATCCAACTTTTTTGTGCGTTGGGGGTTGAGCTTTCTTTTATATTTGGGCAGGAATGTTCTTTATGTCCTTTCAAGAAGATTATGGAGCTTGCACCATTATCTTATTCGCTCTCGTATTCCTCTGCCGAGTCTTCATACGGCTCTCCTTTTAAAGTCTCTCTTACTGTGATTTTGGCTGCTCTGCTGTCAGACGGTGAAAAAGCCTGGATTCGTATCCGTATACCGGGGTACAGCAGCAAAGCACTGTCTCAGCGATTTCACATAGGAACAGAGTTGTGATTAAAGAATCAGATAACGAGACAGAAACACAAGAGAGTGTTGAGAGACGTGTTCACTGACTACTCCGAGGTGATCTCAAAGCCTCTTTACTTCGAGACCTGTTCCCTGTCAGCACTACCCTCTTCCCCAACATTTTTCTGCCGGTGCGAGCAGCACTCTGCTTTTATGTTGGAAAGAAACCCTCTTTTACACCAAAAGAGTCAAAGCTTTCACTTCAGGTTAACACTGTAGTTGTTGAATTTTTCAAGCCACATTATTGATGGCTTAATCACTTTTTCCCCTATTAGTTGCTATCACCAAAGTACCAATTTACATGGGAAACAGGTAGTGTTGCTTTGCCTACAGGCTCTTTAATACTCAGCATTGAAGCTGGATATGGATATGATCAAAGCCTTCTGTCTGTACTCTGAATTCAATTTTGTCCAAAACTGTACAAGTTTTCAGAGAGATGACTGTACGTTCAAATATTCTCCCTAAATTCTGAGAATTTCTTTGTAGCGGTTGACCGACAGTAGGACCTCCACCCATTAACATTTTAGAGACTGCAGCCATTTCTCTCCTTAGTTCAATCATTCCAAGCTTTTAGCTGCACCTTTTTGAATATTATTGAAAAGAATACTTGCAATAGAAAGGGAACCAACAGCATAGATGGGAACCAACAGCAGGCTTGAATGTAAGGCAAACTCACACACAAGGCCTTGATTTTGATTCCTTCTTTATTATTTAACATGAGTCTTCTTACCAGCTCCAGTTTTTATAAATGATCTGCATAAATATTTTAAATTACCAACACATCTCTATGCTCATGACACAGTGATTTACACAAACGCTCATAGCGCAGCTCAGGCAGTGCTCAGGCAAACTTTAAAGTTTGTTTTAAATGCCCCTAAAAAAAACGTTTACGGTTTTCTCAAAAGCTTTCTCACAACTGCTCAATTATTTAAGCTTCATCACATCTGATGGCAAACCTATTGAAAGTGTCACCTCTAACAAATCAATGGGTTTAAGGTTGGATGACAAGCTTTCTTTTGAGTCAGGAAACTGAAACGGAAACTTGTTGGGTTGGACGTAACTGACCACCAACTGGTCCATTTTTATCTATAAAGCAATACTCAGTAAACTTTGTGTGTACCTCAGTACCTTTCTCTGTCAGAGCTACTAGTTACCATTTATGTTCTTCCCAGTAGCTACTTTCAATGTACCCTGTGTTTTGACAGAGCCGTGAAAACAGCTGTTTCCTACTTTCACTTAGATTCACTTTTATTACATAAAATTAAAAGCATCATTAAGAACATGTTGATGGGAACATTAACTTTAGAGGCCACTATCTATGAATAGTTTTTCTGTTGTTTTACTTTGAATTTTCTGAGTTACATGTTGTATTTGTTGTATTTAAATGTGTTATTAAGCGCTATCTTGGCCAATTTTATCTCACTCAAATTAGGATCCCTGTCTACAGTATACTGTCCAGTGAGGAATGGGAAGTTTGCAAGTAAAGAAGTAACGGAGCAGGATGTGCAGCCAATAATATAATGTAAAGAAGTTTACCTAAGATTATTAATAATTTTGTGCAGGTTTTTGAGTATGCTTTCAATTATTGTGATGAAAAGATGTAACTTACTACCGTGGGTTCTAATCACTGACTAGTAATGAGTTGATTAACTAGTTAAAACATTACAATTACTGAAAGTAGCAGGAAATTAAAGTCTTACTGTATTGCATAATTTTGAAAATTGAAAGTTTTTTTATTTAAATATGTTAAAAAAAAAACTGACTGGCCCCTCTGGACTGTCAGTTTTGAAAACAACACAATTGTCTCACACAACAGTTGAACAGACATTGATAACAAACTGGTGTTCATTATCTTTCTCAACGACACTTTAGTACAAGAGCCAAAAATCTAACTTTAGACCTCTTACATCTTCTCTTCCAGAATAAGAAGACATCCACTCTACCTCTCTCCCGCTACCTTAACCTTTCTTACATTAAAGAGAGGATGCGCTGCTGTTCTAAACAATGGATTAAGAACAGGCCATGTCTGTGTTAAGAACTCATCTGGGGTTTAGCTTGGACCCAAATGCATACACAAGACGCAGCAGAGTAGGTGCAAAAATATTTATTTTTTACCAAAAAGGTAACGAGGAAAAACAGGAACAAAAAACACTAGGATTCCCTTACTATACACTGGGAAGGGCTGGGACGTTTGACGACACGAGGACATCATGCAATGAACTGGCACAGAATGGAAGGTAAGGACAGACTAAAATTAAAAATTAAAAATTAAAAAAATTCAACGAGCCTGGTCCAGCAAACCTATACTGTCCGGTGGATGACCTAAAGGCAGGGCCGGAGCGAGGCAACACCAGAGTGACCACTCTGGTGTTCCAGGAGGAGGGCGCTTTGGAAGGCAACCCCGGTACGAGGAGCCCGAGGAGGCGTTCGCCCGAGGAGGCAGTCGCACGTGGAGGCAAACCCGGTCACGAGCAGGAGGTCACCCGTGGAAGCGAACCCGGTCACGAGGAGGAGGTCACCCGTGGAAGCGAACCCGGTCACGAGGAGGAGGTCGCACGTGGAGGCAAGCCAGGTCACGAGGAGAAGGTCGCCCGTGGAGGCGAACCAGGTCACGAGGAGAATGACGTCCGTGGAGGCGAACCAGGTCACGAGGAGAATGACGTCCGTGGAGGCGAACCAGGTCACGAGGAGAATGACGTCCGTGGAGGCGAACCAGGTCACGAAGCCGCCAGTAGTGAAAGTGGAAAGAGCCCTCAGGAGGCCGAGCCGGAGGACAGTGGGCAAGATGGCGAAGGAGATACTTCTCCGGGGGCCTAAGGCGAGGTGCATCTAGGAGCGACGAGGACGAAACCTCTCTGCCTGACAGTGGGTGGAGACCAACCAGAAACCAGAGGCAGTGAAGGACTCTGAGTCAGGGCCTGGTGAACCGTGGAGCACGGAGCTAGAGTCGGGGTCAGTATGTGGGACAAGATCACTGGAGCGCAAAGTCAGTGAGGACGTCACTGAGGGAGTCGGGAGAGAAGTCGCGGGAGCAGCCGGGGGGAGAGGAGTAATGGGAGAGGAGTAATGGGAGAGGAATCATGGGAGGAGTCGTTGGGAGAGGAGTCACTGGAGGGCTCGTCGTGAGAGGAGTCACTGGAGGAGTCGTCGGGAGAGGAGTCACTGGAGGAGTCTTCGAGAGAGGAGTCATTGGAGGAGTCATCGGGAGAGGAATCACGAGAGGAGTAACAGGAGAGGAGTCACGGGAAGAGTCCCTGGGAGAGGAGTCACAGGAGGAGTCACTGGAGGAGTCGGGAGAGGAATCAGGGGAGGAGTCACGGGAGGAGTCACATGAGAAATCGGGAGAGGAGTCACGTGAGGAGTCGCTGGAGGAGTCGGGAGAGGAGTCGCTGGAGGAATCACAAGAGGAGTCACTGGAGGAATCACTTGAGGAGCCGGGAGAGGAATCACGGGAGCACTAGGAACGGAAGTCTTGGGAGCACTAGGAACAGGAAAGAATTCCAACTTGATCCTCCATGGCGCTGGGCAGCGGGTCCTCCACAGCGCTGGGCAGCGGTGAGGATGAAGACCTGGGCAGCGGTGAGGGCGAAGAGCTGGGCGGCAGTGAGGACGAAAAGCTGGGCGGCGATGAAGGTCGGCGCCGACTTCGCCTCTTTTTGGGAACCGGTTTTATTGCCAGCCGGGTTCCCTCAAAAAGAGAGTCCCGATCAGCATCAACCTCAGGAACACTACCGGCTCACTCAGGCGATGATGGTGGCTGAGGGTTAGCGGGTAGGAGGCCAGCGGACTCCGGAATCGCAGCAGACAGAGGACTAGTCGGCTGGTGGCTATCAAACACGGGGGCTGGAGCAGGAGAAAAACCAACAGGCCGGGGCCGGGAACATGCCGGAAGCGCGTCCGGGTTCTCCACAAAGGTCTTTAACCACTCCGGTAGGGAATCTCTCACCCAGGGTTTGGCGGAGACCTTCTGGCGAGTGATGCGGAGAGCGGCCTGTTGTACCTCCTCGTGAGGACTCTTCACCCACTCTACATGAATGCAGATGAGTGTGTAAGTTAAATCATTAATCTCTATGTCAATCAATGCGTCCGCTGGGTCCATTCTGGCCAGTTCGTTCTGTTACGAACTCTCCTGGGGTTTAGCTTAGACCCAAATGCAGACACAAGAGGCAGCAGAGCAGGTGCAAATTTTTTAATTTTTTACCAAAAAGGGCACAAGGAAAAACCAGAAAAAAAACCACTAGGATTCCCTTACTATACACTGGGAAGGGCTGGGACACGTGACGACACGGGGACATCATGCAACGAACTGGCACAGAAGGGAAGGTAAGGACAGACTTTATACACTGACGTAACGAGACAATGAGACACAGCTGGAGGGGAAACACAGGTGAACACGATGACCAATCACAAGACAGACACAGAGGGAGAACAGAACCCAAAGGCTTGACGGTCTGGAACAGTTTGCGTTTTGGGAGCAGGAAATCAATTTTTGAAGTAAGCATTTTATATCTTCTGGTTTCTGACTTAAACTAGGCCTACTTTGTCGTCCATGACAGCAAGGGTGTATGGTGTATCCTCAAAAAAAAAACAATCCCCTGCCTTGTACAGGCCATCTGCCAAGTGGAAATCTTCATATTGAATGTGAAGCCATGTCTGAATAAAAATATGATATATATATAAAAAGATATAGTTTTGCGTCAATTCATATGAACCAAATTTGGGAAACATCCGACCAATGTTTGAAACATTATGGCTGAAAACTTTTGGAGAAGAAGCTCCTTTAAATGTCAGACATACTGGATGTCGGTATAAAAATTGAAAACGATCCATGAAATTGTTTTTGGGTTATCCCATTAACACGACGTATCTGCAGTGGCAGCGATGATAATTCTATTATATCCCTGACTCTAGGGGATGTAAATACAATTTAAATTATGCAATTTAGTCCCATGACTAACGGGGAAACCTTTAAAAGGTTGCTGTATACTCAAAAATTTCAGAACTGAGTATATTAGCAGGCGATTTGTGACACGGCATTTCACTTTCATCTCCTATGACATCATGTGACCACTGGACTGTATAATAAACTTGAAGTATTTAGCAAATTTCTATATGTGTTTATGATCCAGTATTATTGTTCCTCATCAACTCCACTTTATTTCAATCCCTGGTTTACTCTAAAGTCTAGTCCATAACGTTGAGAAATTGGTTAAATAAACAATTACTTTAAAGGATTTGGTTAATGAAGCAGTATATCATAATTTAGATAATCCTACAACACAAAGTTTTTTTTTACTGCAGATTTATTTGGTCCCACTATTTTCAGGTCTGACAAACAAGAAGAAGCAAGGCTGCTTCAGTTTTCCCACAACAATTCCCTGAGTGGAGTCTTTGGGAGTGGAATGTGTCTCAGCTCTCCATGTAGAGAAAGAACAAGGCTTAACTTAACTTGCACTCAAAAATGCAACATATCTGTAAAGAATTCATGTTACCCCCTGGGTCACATTTGCACATTTGTGGCTAATGAGAAACCATTTGCTGTTTTTCACTGTGCTCTGGAATGAAGCCCTTATGGTAATTAATGGATTCTGAATACTCTATGGCAATGAAAAGAGTTCTTGGGAGAAATGAAAGGAACTGCCAAAGTGCAGCAATAGCATAACCTTCATTTTTGAGGACTGCTAATATGAGAGGGAGCTGTTATAAAGGGAATTGTACCAGTGCTAATATTAACACAAAAGAAACAAGACCAAAGGTCTTTATTCTTCGAGAGGTTGTTCACTGTTGAGACTCCACAGACAGACGATGAGAGGGTAAATAAGTGTCTATTTAGCATCAGCTTTCCATTCTAAAAGAAAAAAAAACTTTGGAAGTTTTTTTATGCTAATGTCAAGCTTAATTGGCAGTAGAAAAATTGCTTTGGCATAAGCAGTGGTTAAAAGATTAGTCAGAAGAGAAAGAACAAGATAAAGCCTTCAAAAGGCCTATTTAAGTGGAATTATTGCGTCCTTTGAACATCATCCAAATTTCAAATATATTAAAAGCCTGTTGGCATACATGTAAATTAAGCTGTACATAATTGTTCTAAAGAATTCATGGTGAATCAGACCAAGAGGGTGAGGATAAAAAGTAGGGGAAATGAGTCCCAGAGGGAGATGGCGAAGAATCCTGCCATGTCCCCACAAGTCTCTCTGTTCATCCTTTCTTCTCCACGTCCATTCTGCCGCAGGCCAAGTGGCTTAACTTAGATGAAAAGAACAACAGCGAGGAGCTCCCTTGGCAGTGGAGACCCTTTGCTGTCCAAAGCGCCAGAGTTGGAGCTCTGTCGAAAACAAAAACAAAAGCCGTTTAGAAGAACCAAGAAAAGTGCATTAGGGATTTCCCTTATTCCTCCGACCGCCTGGCCAAACGTTGGCACGAATATGGTCAATATAGGCTAAGGTGGAGGAATGTCTGTTTTTCACTGTCATGTATGATGAATAGAGGGATAAGTAATTGATTGATTATATTGATGAATGATGATAAGAAACCCAGAAGTATTGCAGTGTTTCTGTGTTAAAACTTAATCTAAAAACTGACGATCCTCAGTTCAAAGTTTTCTGGCTCCAGAAACATTGGTAGTGTACAGTTTATTTTGGATCCTAGAGTTTTTGTTGAACAATGTTGAGATTAGTTGAAAGTTATTTACAACACAAGAATCATCACCTTATGTTGAAAAGTCTTCAAGATTTTACTAATCTTACCTAATTCGAGTAGTAAAGTAAAAATGTGACTATGCAATTTAGTTACAACCCTAAGAATTTGTGTAACTGATAAATGTGGTCCAAAAGTCCCTATCTTTCAACGTTCAAAGGAGTAACTCCTTTATTTTTGGATCCAATCTGATATCATGAAAACTCATCAATTAATTGTTGTCCATTCCTGCCAATAGAGAAAAAGCTGGGAAAATGGTTGTCGGTGGAGGTAATTATCAAGAACACAGCCGAAAGCTAATTATCCATAAGTCTCTTACTAGTGCTGACACTATGCTAGGTTCCATACTGCCTCTCCTTGATCCAAGAGCTTCATTGTATACTGATCATAAAAAAACCACTGAACTTAAACAGACTTTTATGCTAAGTACAGCCTTTTTGACAATGGTGTTCCCCAAGTCTCCATCCCAGGTCTCCTTTGTTTACATTTAATTGGGATTTATTTCATCTGTCTTCAACTGTTATGTGACCATTTCAGTCTCTACTGATGACATACTGTATAAACTCCTTTTCTTGTTGTCTGGCAGATGAATGTCTCTAAATGTTTAATGGTTTGCTAACAATCTATACTATTATACTATGCATTGTACTTACGTTGAAAGTTTTGACTTTTATATTTGTGTATTCATCATCTGTTACCGTTTAAAATAGTAAATGGATTCATTCCAGATTTTATTGAAATTGGAAATGTTTTGACAAACTGGTTTTAATTTAGATTTTAACCAAGCTTGTTAAAAGGGAATTAGCCCCGGCTTACAGAGTATAATGTGGAGTTGCATCATTTTACATCTATTACTTTGAATGCTTTATGGCAGTCTTTTGTGACTACATTCAAAGGGTACTGAGAGTTATGGCCAGCATAACAGGATTAAGAAATATTCACCCAGAGTACAGTAACTGAAGATCAAACAAAACATTCAATAATTGTCAGATCTGAAGAGCTGATCTTCAGCCCAAAAGTAAAGTCCTATTCTCTTTTTGTAAGACGGCCTATATTTCTGAATATAATACTGACAGAGTGTCCATATTTAAATCCAAACCGTATTTGATCAACAGGATCAAGTCATCACTTCGCCAAGAGGATTTACATCTCAAGAAATACAGTGACATGAAAGGTCTGAATCTTCAAGAGGCTGAAGCACTTCATTTAAAGTTAAGAAGATTTAGATCAAAAGGTTATCAAGGAAAGGAAAAAAAATACACTCAAAGGATGACCCTCTGAAGAAAAAAAAACTGTCCTTCATGGTGCTAAGCTGTACTACTTCACAGCCACGGTAGGACACAGTCCTTTCCTTCACAGCCTCAAAGAGATGAAAGAGAAGATTGTCTGCATGCTTTGATTCAGACTTGGCCAAATGAAGTCTAAAGAATGTCTGGCAAACTTTGTTGTCTGAAATCTCACAAAGTTCTTCAGTACCCCCCACCAACTCCTACTTCCTCCTCCTGCTGACTCGCCCCATCCATGGTTGAAGCAGAGAGAATTCTTTCAGCGTTAATTGTTAATTTATGTTGCTCGCTGTGATGCTTAGGTGTGCACAGAGGTTGTGTTGCTGAGCACTTTAAAGTCTCAGACCTCGTCCGCTTGGACCTTGGCCAAGGATGTTGTCACTGACAAAAAGGGTATATCCCTGAAATCCCCTGTGTAGTACAAGCAATTCCCCTGATTGAACTCCTCAAATTAAATGTGACTCATTAAAAATATCAAACAGTCCATTATGACTCAACTTATCTGCTCCTATGAAGTCAGAAAAATGCTCTTAGATAGGAGAAAAAATAAAAATAATATGACCGATCTCACGTAGACAGTCAAAAAACTAGTGAGTGAAATATGAACAAGGCTTTAACATAGTATGACAAATATGAGGTGCGCTAGTTAGCAGGCCATGAAACAAGTTGTGTTTTTACTTGTTTCTCTGTCCTCAAGTGACAGTAGAAAAAAATAAATCATGAAGCTGTGAGTGATGGTTAAAAAGAATTCTCAACAGATGCAAGATGCTCTTTCAGGGAGGGAAGGTGTCACTTTGCCGAAAGAGCTACCTAGCTTAAGCTAACCAGGCTCAGCTAGCTCCAGAGACTACTCAACAGAAACACTGGTGGACGAATCTTCATTGTCCATCTTAGAGGCCATTCGACGAATGGAAAACTCAATGAACAGACAATTTGACAACCTGAAGACCTCGCTTGCCCTTGCAATTCATCCAATTTGATAAGTCTGGAAAGACACGAGGGGACCATAAAACTTGCATTACAGAGCTGGAAACAAGTTGTGATGAGCTGTGTACCCAGAACAAACTGTTCAAAGCCAAACTGAGTGACGTTTATGGCTGATCAAGAAGACAAGACATTAAGAAGCAGTCTAACTCCATACACTAACTTGACATTACCAGTAGAGCTTTTTACAGACATTTAGACCATAGGCCCGGTAAACTATAAGACTGCATATTTAACTGTTACTGTTTAACTGATTTGAGCTGGATTAACGTTATATTTTAACCAGGTTATTGCTCATCCCTCGGTCATGTCACTATGTGCAGCTGAAACGGATTTCCATTCTTTGGGGTTCAATCCTAATCTGTTTACTGGTTAAATATTCACTGAAATACACTCGATAATGGTTAAGGAGTATGTGCTTTCAATATTACAATGATAGACTCAACTCTGTGGCCTTAAAAGTAGTAATAAGAGGACTTGTGATATCCCATGAAGCAATCCAAAAGAAGCAAAGTCAAAATAGGTTATCAGAAATATACCAGCAGTTTAGCGATAGAGGAACTCCATCTTCTAATAAGCTGAAAAATATAATAAAACCAAAACATGAATAGAACCGCATTCTCTTGGAGAGTGAGGCATGAACAGTTTGAATTGAGAGAGAAACCCAACACCTCAGTAACAGTACAGCTGAGAGATCCACAAGCCAGTAGGACTATTGACAGGATTAAAACGCCTTTAAACGCCCTGTTAACAGACCCTGTTAAAAATAAATGAACGTTTCAGGAAATTTTATGAAGATATACACCCTTCAAAATCTTACAAAATAAGAAGACATTTTCCATTTCTGCACTCTCTCCCACTTCCAAAATTGGACTCAAATGTGCAAAATTAGCTCAATGCATAAATATCGTTACAGCAAATCCTCACAGCATTAAAATAATTCCCAAACAGCCCTGATAGACTTGGTATGGCTTTTGATTAGACTTATGTTGATGATGCTTTATTACCATGAATGTTTAAAGAGTCAATTAAGACTGGGGTAAGGATGGACCTCGCTTATCCAATTGCATCAATTCTTACCAACTCAGAGGGGTTTTCCCTTTTTAGAAGAAGATGAAATCCTTCGTTGATACAGCCATACAGAGTACAACATAGTGAAATTATTTCATTACATTTGACCTATCCCTGAGGGAGCAGTGGGCGGCCCCTTTGAAGCGCCTCGGGGAGCTAGGGTTTCAGGGTCTTGCTCAAGGACCGTACAACAAGTAGACCCTGGTGGGACCTATATCCGGCTATCTTCCAATTAGGAGACAGCCGCCTTACCCACTGAGCTAATGCCACCGCTACAAATTAGGAACTAGTAAGAGGACACAAATTGTGAGATGTACAACTCACCTTATTAACTCTAGTCCCTATTGATGAGTGAACGCGATACTAAAAAACTGGTCTCTTGCTCGATTAACTCAGACACACAGTAATATAATTCAGTCAGTGGCGGGCTGTGGGTTTTCAACCTGGGCCTTCAGTGCGATACTCCCAACTTAAACTGCCCTAAAAAAACTTTGGAGGGACTATACAGCCACAGGATACTGTCACACTAAGTAACCAGCCCATATTCAAAGAGACAGATACATTTAATTACTAGAAAAAAGTGTAGAAACGAAGTTCAACACATATGAAGTATAAACAATAACTGCATATAGACACGCACTGAAACCATCACGGATGCAGCACTATTACACAAAATGACATGCTGCATCACAAATCGATGTCCGATATCTCAAGTAACTGTCATTACTAACTAATAAACTCTTAACTAACAGTTTTGTTTACTCATAAAACGACAAAGAAAGCATCCCTCACATCACAACAGCAGCAACCACCAAAAAAAGCAATAATCAAGAGTTTCTTACTTAAATGTTAGACTCACCAAAGCTGCTCATGAGCTGAAGAAAAAGTCTGTTAGGACGCGGGTGCAGTTCAGTTCCTTTTTTATTGGCATGGGGGTCCTATTTCTATAGTAAGTTTTAATTTGTTGAAAATGAGCGCTCAGCTGGAGCAGTGGATATGAATGAAGCGCCTTCCTCATGTATAATAATCACAAAGGACAAGTCAATCTTAAGAATACACCCAAGCCTACCTACTGGTCGAGTATAAGCAAGTTAGCAAGTTAGCTTTGACCATCCTGAAGGTCTAGGGCAAGGATTTTTTTTTACCTATCCACAATAAATCCAAATGTGATCGGTTAATTCACTCGTAATGTCCTAAACAAACCAAGTTGGCAATGGCCTTCTCTTCCTGTTGCTGAAGTCCTGGCCATCGGTTAGCCAGCCCTAAACTTTTGTATGCCTAGCAACAATAAGCCCAAAAAAATCTGTTTTGATAACTCAGTTTGGATGTTTTCAGTACAGTAATCCTTTCTCTTCTGAAAAAAACCTGATAACAAGGCCAAAATTAGAGATAGAAGAAAATTATTATTAAATGAAAGAAATTAAATATGACATTTGAAATACTGATATTTTTGGCCTCTGAAGGCCTAAAAGCCCTGAGGGTTCCCCTCAGAATACACTATAGGGTTATACACAGGCTCCATTAGTCATGTGTAAAACTACATATATTCTACCCATCCACATCACCACTTTGTGTTCAATTTCAACAGTCTTATGGAAACCGGGCGCATGTGTTTTGGTTTCGTACCATACTTCATAAGTTCTGCCCAGACGTTTCTCATTATAACTCAAGTGTTTAAGGACATGATCTCCCTCTAAATCCAGAACTGGCCAATTTTGCCTGTTCACAACATTTAGAAACTCAAAATTGCTGGAATACTCCTTGAATCCAGCATGGCTTGGTAATGGGGAAGAAAATTATCTGAAAGTCTGGAACACAGATATCCCCATTCTTTGAAACCTGGCCCATTGAGTTCTCTAGTACTCTATACATATGAGATTATATGTGATGTCAGGGAAAATGTCAGACAGTTTGAAAAGATGTGGCATTTTCTTAAGAAAACTCTTAAGAGAAAGTCTGTCGGTTTCACAAAACCTTCTTAAACGGCCAAATTGTTCGCATCTGTTAGTTAGTCTATGTTGGTGAATCCAAAGTGCTCTTAAGCAGGAAGCTTGTCAAACCTCTATCCTAATTAATAAAGGTCAATACCCCGACAAAGCCCATAGAGGGGCGTCAGACTGCAGGTTTGTGTGCGATGCACAGGACTGCCACAGACATGGCGGTGAAGGAAATTAAGAAAATGCCAAAGTAAAAGTGCAAAGACAGTGGAGCACCAGACTCCAAATGAAAAAGAAATGTCAGCATTTGTGAAGTGGAGATACTGCTGTTGGAGGTGGACATCAAACGGGCTGTCCCTTTTAGCAGCGTCCGTAGCAGAAATAAAATAACACAAGAAAATTGGATGTTACTATAGTGAATGCTGAATCTGGAGGGGGTCGCGCACAGACCAAATGAGGAAAAAATTATTTAATGACAGATAAACAGACCCAACACTCCGTGGAGCAGCCAGCTCCTTCCTGCAGCAGCACATCGTTCAAGGCACATGCTGAAGCTCCGCTGCACGTCTGATCCACGACTTTACAGGCAACATCAGCTCTGGTTTCAAGCTCTGGCAACAGCAAGTCTGTCGTATTGCAATTATTTATTTCCACATACCATAATGCTCGGTAAAATAATGAAATAATAATCATTTTAAAAGATTAAAAATATTATTGTTATTTAAATTTTTTATTGCTGCAGATCCTTCTTTTTAACGTGATAACTCAAAAACTAAATCCTGGATCATTTTCAGATTTTGTACCAACATAGACCTTAGTGCGGGGAAGAAATGGAGTGTCTTTGGGAAAATGTTTTTGTATAATTCGGACAAGAGGAGGACCTTTATCTCCAATTGTCAGACCATAGCTTCTAATAATATATATTTGATAATAGTTTATCAAATTTACTCCAGATTTGGTGCATATTAGTCAAATGGAGGACATCTATCTTGTAAACATTGTAATTTACTCTAATTGCTCATATTTTACTCAGTAGGGGGAGCTTTTTCAATGAAAAAATACTTTTTTTTTGGTAAAGACTTCCTAATCCTTGGTTCTATTTATTCCAAATTGTGGTGCTTATGAATAAACTCAAGGAGTTCAATCTTGTATATCTCATATTTTGCTCTAATAGTTTATATCTTACTCACAAGGGGAGCTTTATTTAGGAAAAAACATTGTTTTGATAAGGAAAGACACACCGGAAATCGTGGTGTGAGTCGATATCGATTCCAATGCACTTGCTATTTAATCTATCCAACCTCATCCTGTGGTAATTATTGTTGCTTAGCTCCAGGAGTTGATTACCCTCCTGACTGTAAACATGTGATAAGAACCGGTTGAGTGGTAAGACTAGTTGCATACAGTTCTGGTCTCAGTTTATGTTTAGTTCAAGGGTTTATCTTCTAGGCTGTTGTTTTTGTGGTTTCTGTTTTTCTGTCTTATTTTGAAAGTTTATCTTTCCATGTTGTGTCCTGTTTTTTACGTTTACTACATGTTTTCTGTTTTTCACTTCGTTTAGATTGTTGACTGCTATGACCTGTCGCTAGTCCTTGTCTGTTCCCCTTCAGTGTAGCTTGTGTGTCTTTGTCTTTGGAGCAAAAACCATCTTGAGGTTCCTGATGACACATGGCTGCTGTACCAGGTCTCCCACTAACCACGTCCTGAAGTTTGCGGATGACAGGACAGTAGTGGGCTTCATCCAGGATGACAACGACATGGCCTACAGAGAGGAGGTGATACATCTGATGGACTCGTGTAAAAAAAACAACCTGGCCCTGAATGTTGACAAAACCAAGGAAATGTTCAGATTAATGACACAGCAGTTGAGCGCGTCAGTAGCACTAAGTTCCTGGGAGTGCAGATATCAGAAACTCTGACCTGGTCCCACCACCCTGGAGCTCACGTAAAGAAAGCTCAGCAATGCATGTACTTTCTGCTTAGGTTGAGGGGAGCACAACTCCCCTCCCCCATTCTCAACTACTCCTACCAGGGCACTATAGAGAGCATACTGACCAGCGGCATCTCTGTCTGGTCAGGAGCCTGCAGTGCCACTGACTGGAGGTCCCTGCAGAGGGTGGTGAGAAAAGCGGAGAAAATCATCGGGACTTCACTTCCACCCATCCAGGTCACTGCTACAAAACGCTGCCTGAGCAGGGCTCGTAACATCAGCAGAGACCCCTCCCACCCCAACCATGGACTGTTCTCGCTGTTGGCCTCTGGAAAGAGGTTCCGTAGACTTCAGAGCAGAACAGCCAGGTTCAACAACAGCTTCCTTCTGTAAGCCACAAGACTCCTGAACACCATATAATACCCATCACCCCTTCCTTACATATACATACTCACCATTATACACTATACAGGACTGCTCCATAAGACTGTTTACAACACACAAGTGCAAAAATAGTATTTTATAGTATTTTATCTATCTTTAAAAAACTATTTATTGCACTACTTTACTTGAGGTACAACACGTTTCGCTGCCCTATTTCTTTTAAAGTGTTTTCGGAGCCAATGCTTCGTAATATCGTTACGATGAGCACATCCTTTTAGTCTTGTCCTGACTCAGACCCAAATACAGACCAATGTCTGCATCTGTGTCTTCACTATGAATTGACAGCAGGTTGTTTCTACTTGTTTCATTCATGAAATGTAAATAAAACAAAAACATTGTTGGTTGTCGGCCAGCTTTAGCTTTTGCTAATTAGCCAGATAAACTGCAAACTCTGAATTATGTATGCACACTCTACACTTTGCTTGATGATCATTAATAAACTTACCTTTGAAATTGAGTTTATTAGCACAAAGATTTGATAGTTCTCCATTGCTTCTGGTTCAATCCCTGTCCTCTGCAGTGTCCATGTTGAAGGGTCCTGGCATAGATTTTGAACCCCAATTTGCTCCCAGTACTTGTTTCATTGATGTTTGAATGATTGTGTGAACGTTTATCACTTCTAACATGTACATCACATCTTGCATTGTAGCGTCTGCCACACATGTATGTATGTTAGTGTGAATGGGTGAATGCTTACTCGTGTGTCTAACGCTTTGAGTGCTAGAGCGGACTAGAACAGCGCTATTTATGTTTAGTTAGACAGTATGATTACAGTTATGCTGTAACTATTTCTGAACAAATTCAATTCTTTTGGCTTTACATTTTCAGTCACAATTATTGACTATTTCATAATAATAATCAGAATGTCACTCTCACGGTTTGTCATGAAATATACATAGCCTCCTGTTAAACTACAAATTCAGATTTTTCTCTGTTTACCCCTCTCTGCTGTTAATCTGCATACTGATATTTCATAATTAATCAACAGATATAGAGCAGTGCGATTAGATTATTTATATCTCGGCACTCTTGAATGATGCCTTTGAAAGACTCTGCCAAACTTTTGGAGGGGTCATCTAATTCTTCCTCCCTTTGCCAGTTTAGGCAAGCCATGGCAAAGATAAGCAGACACCAACTTCCCTGGATCTAGCTGGTACCAATATTTGTTGAAGAATCATTTCAGCTTACCTGATTTACATTCAACACCGGAGTTTTACCTTAAAATATGATGTCCTTACTCCTAGTAATGGTGAGATTGCAATTAATGGATGAACTGTGACTGTTAAATGATAAAATCAGTCTCAACAATCCTCAAAACATCCATTGAGTCCATTCTGGAGAGGAATTCTAAAAAGCCAACATGTGTTTGAGTGATCACATGTTGTTGAAAGTTTGAATTCAGTTTGGTTTGATGATGACTTTGGAGAGAATCACACATTTCTGAAATGCCAAAGCTTTAGATCAGCTTGACAAGAGTAACTGTTTGAAATAAATCTCTCATAACTTTCCACGAGAAAGCCAAAATCCAAAAGCATTTGATTTAAAGTTCTCCTTCTGATGTGCAGCTCAAAGGGATTCATGGTGAATGATTTTCAGAATTAACTTCAGAGAAAACTCCAAGTAAACAATAATAGGAAACAATATTTAATTACATACATTTTCTTGTATTCATGCCTGAACATCAGAGAAGCTCCTGCCTCTGTAGTGGTGGATGATGCAAACTTCAAATGTGGATCACTTTAATTGACAAAGGGCTTCATCTTCAAACTACTGTCAATCTGCAATTCATGTGCATAATAATTACATAAATAACACATTTGAAAGTGCCCTCAGAAGGCCTGAAATAGAATTATTAGAGTACACAGCTCACTGTGATCAGAGTCTCTCCTAATTCAGGCTGTTTGATGGACATCCAAAGTTAAGATTATAGCACTGTAACTTTATGCTGCCTGCTGTGCTGAAATGTGCATTTCTATATGTATTTTCAAAACACTAATTACATCGGCAACAAAATATAAAGTATGTAATAAATAAAATGAAGTAGAATTAAATGTAAAATACAGTGAAATTGTGTGCAATGTAATAAAATGTACCTATGATATGATAAAGTGTACAGTAGGTACCAAGCTGCAGGAATGAGGTGAAAAAAGGTGTAAATAGTCATCTCAATGTTTTCCAGTCTTTGAGTGTGCAGTCCCATCAGTGTCACTTTAGTATTCTGATGGTCCATGGGAAGAAACTCTTCCTGAGCCTCTCTATGTTGACCATGAGGCAGCAGTGGCGCCCGCCATTCCTTATCAGAGTGAAAACAATGTGATTTGGGTTGGAAGTGTCCTTTAAAACCTAATGTCCTAATATCCTGCAGCATATAAACATCCTAGAAGTGGTGTAGATCACCACTGATGGTACACTGGGCTTTAGACTCTGACGATTTCTCTGGTCCAGAGAGAAGCAGCTGCCGTAGCAAGTGCTGGTGTTTCCATTGGAACGCCCTCAATAGCAGAGGATTAAACATTCTCCAGGATCTTTCTGGTCACACTAAACTTCCTCAGCCTTCTGAGGACGAAGAGGTGCTGGCATGCCTTCTCCACCACGTGGTTGATGTGTGTTGTCCAGATGAGCTTCTCAGATATGTGGACTCCACAGGAGCCCTTTTGATATTGAGAGATCGGTGAGGCCGCACCTTGTCCCTCCTCCTGTAGTCCACGATGACCTCCTTTGTCTTGTCCGCATTTAGGGAGAGGTTATTCATCTGACATGGCTACACCTGGTTCTCCACTTCTTTCCGATATGCCCTCACATCACCCAAAGAGATCAGACCCACCACAGCAGTATTATCCGCTAATGTCATTATGTGGTTGGCGGCCTGCTTAGACACGATGTCATGTGTGTACAGAGAGTACAGACATGGGCACAGGACACAACCTTGGAGGGCATCAGTGTTGAGGGTGATGAAGTAGGAGGTGATGGGGCCTATCTTCACCACTTGGGGTCCGCGTGTCAGAAAAATTGTGAACCCACCGACACAGTGATGGAAACCCATCAGCGGAGACCAGGGTTATCTGGTCAACACAGCATTTTGTTAGGATGCGATGCCCTCCGATCCTGCTGTCTGCCTTATATTAATCTTCCAAAGGGGTCTCCCTACCTCATGTACTCTTCAGGGGGGTCTCCACCAAGTGTCTCTGGACAGAGGACACCCACATTTATTAGGGTTTGGGTGTGCGACTGTTGAAGGACATCATGTCTCTCTGCGTTTGTAGGCCGTAGTGCGCGCATTTATCAGACCGTGGATGGATTCGTCCACCCAGTGTTCCCGACTATTGAAGGTACTCACTTTAGTCACTAGGATAATCACCTCGACCAGCGAATTGATGCATTAAATCTATTAATTAGATAACAATGTCCGGGCCGTCCCTGAACACATCCCAATCAACGTGATCCACTGTGTCCTGAAGCGTGTCCAGTGATTGATCGGACAAGTGCTTCACACGATACGTCAATGGGGAGACCGTCTTCAGCTTTTATTTATACTTTGGAAGGAGAAAAATGGCATTCATTGTGGTCCGACTTGTCGAAGGGGGGGAAGATGTAGAGCTTTATAACCCTTCTTGATTAGTGATTATCAGTGGTTCGTGGTCCATGGTCTTTTCCTGCTCGTTCTGCATGTGATGCACATTTGGAATTTGGGGCTCGCTGGACGTTGCTAGGACACAGCGGCACAATCTTGAAGAAGGTGTTCTTGTCTGCGATGTGAGTGTATGTGTGTGTGTATGTATGTATGTATGTGTGTGTGTGTTTCTGCTACAAAATTTAAAAAAATTAGAGGAACCAGCACTGGAGGGTTGAAACTCTCCAGAGCCAGCAGCCTGTTTTTCTGCTCACCTGTTATGTTTTCAAACTTATTGCCATGTTATGCAAAATAAGTGTGCGCTGAAAATGTTTGAGAGTTCTTGGAAAGGAACATAAGAGTTAAATGAGTTCTGTGGAGTTTATCATAGCAGAAAAACACCCCTCAACTCCAACTTTGGATCAGATCTCAGAATCTCAGTCTGCTCTCATATCTCTGCAAGCAGAAAGAGGGGAACCAAATAAGATTAACCGACCAACAAGTTATTCAGGAGGAGATGCTTCAGATTACTCTGCAATTGAAACACCTTACTCCTAGGATAACCTCAAATATATGAGTTCACAACCAATCAGTTCTGTCTCTCAACGTGTTTGACCTGCTAAGTTATAATATCATATGCCTTAAGGTGTAAGTGATTTGGTGACCTGCAGCGTCCATTTCAGACTCACCTGTGTGGTCTGCTCTCCTTCGAATGTTGATGCTTGCAGATTTCCCCTGCAGAGTCAAACAGATGCTTCAATTTTAGACACATCGGTACCTTTTAGAAAGCATATTCCACAATTTTTTCCTATTTTACACTTGTTGAGAATGAGCCTGTAAGGTAACCCCCAATCCACATCTACCAACAATGCTCCATAAGACATGCTGCAGTCCAACAAAAAAAAAATCTTCACCTGCTAAGAGAGAGGTGATGCAGATTTCTCTCAATTGGCTACAGTGATCGGTTCCTAAAACGAACAAAAGAAGAATTGCAGTATGTATGTATCATTTCCTCTCTGTGCGCTTTCTGCATATTGTCACCATCTTGATTTAATGCAAAATAGCAGCCTCAAAGCAAAACTGGACCAAAACACAAAGTTGTTCTTTTTTATTACACACTCTCAAAGAATTTAACAACATTGGATACGTGGATGATTTAAAATGAGCGATGAAGAGCAATACTTACATGTCTAAGAAAAAGTTAATGGCAAACTGAACAGACTGAACAGACTGAACAAACAAAAAACCACTGAAACACTTTGAATACACGTACATTATAAGGATAACTCCCACAACACAAAAAGTGGAAACCCCAAAGATTTTCCCTTTTTACATAGAAATGTAATGTAATGAGAGGGCTGATCACCCGCATTTGGTGCTGATTGTGGTGAGGATCTGGGTCCTCACCACAATCTGTCACATGATTTTTTCA
Source organism: Lophius americanus (assembly GCA_037951165.1). NCBI lineage: Eukaryota > Metazoa > Chordata > Actinopteri > Lophiiformes > Lophiidae > Lophius > Lophius americanus. The sequence continues at coordinate 10,378,117 of JBBDHG010000014.1, read as the reverse complement.
AAGCAATAAGTCAGTAGAAAACACATACACCGCTGAAGCAATCTGAGATTTGATCCAAATGTAAAGTGCGTTATAAATAAAATGTATTATTATTATTATTACAAGATGATGGTTACCAAATAATCAGAGATCAGAACAGACATTGACTTTTGCGCATATCACAGTTCATCCAACCTTATATCCTGCAGCACTGGTTATAAACATCTTGGAGTCGGACTTTCTTGCTGAATTCAATTCATTTGCACATGTAATCCTCAAACCTTGTTAGTTCACATCACATGTAAACAGTTTGCCAGTGATCTTCATTCGGAATGATTGCTCTCCTCAGACAATGCTTTGACCACAACAGCACCATTATAAGCTGTAATGTAGATCTTAGCATTCTTATACCATATTAACGTTGTATTAATAATATTAATGTTGACACATTATCATAAGCAGAGAACAATAATAATGGTCTGCATTCCTATATGATCTTTGAGACTTCAATAATGCAAATTCTCAAAAGGAACCCCTTACAGCACAGACGGCAAGTTGGCATTTCAGTCTAAATGAAGCTAAATCTCTCTACCAGCAATGGCAACTGCTGAAGAAAGTCAAAGGATGCTGGGGAAAATTACTGCTGGCTTATTCATCTTCATCAGTTGATTAGATGTTAAATTATGCATGCAAAGTAACATCACTGAGGCGAAGAAGCTTTGGGTCAGGAAACAACATTGGTTTATTGGAAATTATGTCTCATTTAAAGAAAACTAAGCTAATATGTCATCAATGTTGATAAGTTAATTACAACATTTTTATACTTTTATGTTTACTGAGTTTTTAACCCAAATAATATTGAAATGGTGTTTTGTGACTGTTTTAAGTAAATTCCGATGCCTACACACACATATCAATCAGGAGAGACATGTTAATAGTTTATTGTTGCAGATGATATGTACTTATAAGTCTTTAAGAAAGGAGCTTGAGATTCCAGATAGTGTCGGTGATGGTGGCCGATGACTGCTGAGAATGTGAGGCTCATGAAGGATCAAGTTAGTGAATCTGTGAAGCCTTGCCTATGGTGAGGAGATGGAGGGCATGCATAGAAATAGCATGACTTACCTAAATAAATGACCCAAGACTGACCAGGGTGAGGGTATGTATTACAGGAGGGTATAAGAGATAAACCGCAGGATAATCATGCCAAGACATTTTTTTTTATCAGTAGAGATTAATTTCAAAGAACAAGGCAAATGTTTTTATAATATTTGTATAACTAAGTCTTTGTGATTAAAAGTAAGACTTACATTACAAGTATGTGTCACATTACAATTACTCACCACTGAATTGTCAGGGGCAACTTTTAGGTTTTAAGCATGGATAATGTTAATGATTCATGCATATTTTATAATATTTTATAATAATTTTTAATATGTATATTATGTAATGAACATTGGACATTTTATCCACAGTGTTTTGCACACACCAAAACATTTTAGGATTTTAAGATCCTCATGAGTGCCTTCTTCTTTTGGTGCCAAGTTAAATAAGGACACACACAAAAAAAAAATGTTAATATACAAAAACAGATATATATAATTAATTCTGTCTGATGAAGATTTTAAAACAACCACAAAGATGCTTTGCCTTAAACACATTCCACAAACAGATTGTATAAGGCAGTCCATGTTGCTTATCACGGTGTTGTATAATAAATCAAACGTCTGCTTGCTTGTCCCAGTGGGAAGCGTCTGTGGCATATGGATTTTCATTCCGGGGACACATATTTGCAGTGAATGCTCCCATATTGAACACAATTGTGAGGCAAAGTGTTGCCAAGGCCCTACATGGTGAAGGGTAATTAGTCTTTGCATTCATATCTTTGTTTCAAGCCAGCGATAGAGTGAATGAAAAGAAAAGGGATTTAAGCTCATTTGATAAAGACTAATTAATGATGAATGTGTGTTTTTTTCTCCAAACACAATTTGTCTCACTATCTATTGTTGCTGGCACATCTCCCTCTTTAGCAAATGGTTGACATCATATTGATTGTATGCTCTGTAGCCCTACAGATTTCTGAAAGGTTAGGTTCCTCTTTTTTCCCCAAGCAACGCCACATCTCCGCCTGTGGCTATCAACGATATCCTAGAAAGTGGTACTTTTATCAGTGAATACTATAAATGATCTCGCTTCCTTTACATTGGGAAAGGGATTTAAGCCATGGCAGGTGCCTCTAAGCGCAAAGAGTCACTGCACAAAGAGCGCTGCTGTTGGAGCTTTGTAGGCAGGATATCCACAGATGTGGAAGCAGACCAGATGGCACGTACATCTGAGACAGAGGGAGAAGCTGGAGACACAGACAGAGGGATAAAGACACGGAGTCGGAGGGGAATGGGGACAAGGGCCAAACACAGGCCTGCATTAAGCTTTGTGAGCGTGGCCATGTGGGCCTGACATTTAGCCAGCCCAAGACTCTCCATTGACTCACTCTGCAGAGCTCAAATCATGCCTACGGGCCACAGAGGACAATGGCTGCCTTCTCCTTTAAACAGCATCAAAAGGAGAGATGAAAACAGCCACACGATAGAGTGCCTGTCAGAAGTGTAAAAAACGCAAATGTAATATATGAATCTAGTTCTGTGGCATAGCCTTCTTCCAAAGACCATGCTTTAAACAAATTGGCCTTGTTCAACCTCAACCCCCCCCCCATACAACACCACTTCATATGGAGAGTAATTTGTCTGGAAAGGAATGTGAAAAGAAGTAATGCATAAAATCTGGAAAATCCTCTCTTTGTACTGCTAGTGTCTTTTTACATCTGAGTCCATGTGGTTGCATAACAATGGGACAAAGAGAATATTAGATGAAAGCATCAGAACGATTTAGATAATGTTGTTTGCTTGTGAAACAGAGATACAGACAGAGAGAGATACAGGAATGTGTGCCACCCAATTAATGTTTCAGTCGAGCCTGTGGGAGAGCCAGAGAGAAACTATTACCCGGCTGTACTTACAGAGCCACGCAGAGGCCTCTAATCTTTGAGACTGATTAGATGCCTTCTACGCCCTGAAAAAAGGCTAAATAGCAATTGCAACTTTGTTGTAATGCCACAAATAGTTAGCAATCTCACACATGTTGCTCAGACAGAGAGAGAGAAATACAAAGACATGTAATAATAATAATAATAATAATAATAATAATAATAATAATAATAATTAAAAAAATAATAATAATAATACTGGTATACACAGTACAACATTGTATGAAATAATGCTCTATATTTGACCCATCCTTTAGGAGCTGGTTGGCAATAATTATGGCTCACATATTTTAAAGAAAAATATGTTTGATGTTAAGAATGTAATTCATATTAATCTTTTGTTGAATTTTGTTGGATTAGTTACATTTTTATGGATAATTCTAATCAACATTTCAAGACAATAAAGATATTTTTTTTATCTCATTTTTATAAACATTTTTTAAGGGTGCCCATAATTGTGGAGGACACTGTACGTACTGTTATTGTCCATTTAGGTTGAAATAAGTGTTGATGTTGGGAAAGGATGCAATAATGCAAAATGTAATCAACTGAATCAAGGAGCCTTGTGAGGATCATCATCTTTCCCCAGTCTTCTGTTTCTCCTCTTTTTTTTTTGTATATCTTTCTATGTGACATGTGTTTACATGGCTGTTGGACTGGGCGCAGTGACCGGTGTTCTTCCTCACAGGTTATACCTGGCCACCTGATTTCCCTCAACCTCTTCCACAATCAGCTGCATTCTAAGGCTACCTCCACACTGCAGGCATAAGTGGCCCAAATCCGACTTTTTTGCCCATATGTGACACATATCTGATTTTTTCAAATCAGACCCTGGTGATCCAGAACATATCTGATGTTTTTCTTTCCTTTATCAATTCGTCATAATTTTGTCAGCTTCGATTGCACAACAACCTCAAAACTGACACACACACACGCTGACATGAGTAGCATCCATATTTGTTTCCGTAAACACAGCGTGCCGTGTGTGACGTCACATTTTCTTCTGCGCATGCGGTTCACTTCAGGGCCGTAGACCGTTCACACTGGAGTCTGATGGCAATCACATTTAAATTAGAATGTCAACAACCCCGCAAAACAAATCGGATCTCAGCAAAAAATGGGAATTGAGCATTAAGACCTGCGGTGTAAACGTAGCCTTAGACACCGTTTTTTCTCACAAGACTCTGCCAGATCATTCCATCACTAACAGTCAGGTTATATTAATCTTCAGCCTTTTGTTGTGCTTTTGCCTTTGCAATACTAAATCAGACTCACCTGTTTGTCTACTTCAACGCACCTAGACTGCTTACCCTCCTCATCAAACAGCATTCCTTGTGTTATCTTTGAACTTGGACTTTTTTTCACCCCACGCACACTTCAGATCCTGCTGTCATTCCAGTGTTATGCCATATTCGATTTGGGACCAGTACTATCCAAGGACATAATGTTATTTAGAAATTACGCCCCCATGTCTGTGTTTTGTACAGAGCATTCGTACAGGAAAAGCAAAGTCTGTATTTTACTTGAAAGTACTGTACAAATTTGCTGTGGAATTTTGATTTTGCAAATTAAAGGCATGGTGGGTGCACAATGGATTAATATCACAGAAGTCCTCCGTAATTATTCAAAATTTATTCAGTTCCCCAGTCAATAATTGTCCCGTGCAAATAGGGCATACTTTATTCCTATTTTATTTTTTATTTTTTTTAATAAAAACCTGTTAAAGCCTTATCCTTGCCTCCTGTCTTTATCCACCTTCTGGGTTCAGCCAGCCTAGTTCCTATCAAAACAATTTTGAAAGGAGGATCAGATAAATGTGTAAACATGTAATAAGTAAAGTAAAAAAGTTATATAAAAATAAATACCCAAGTGCATCACAGATACCTGAAACTCAAACAGAAGTATTTGTATCTTGTTACTTCTTATTGGTGTAAGCCTGTGGTTTTGGATTGTTTTCCTTTTTTAATCTGTATTGTTCTGTACTATTTTGAGTTGCCGCTGTTTAAAATGTAATTCTTTCTCATGTGTGGTTTTAATAATGCGGCCATTTTTTACCTTCATTCTTATGAATTCTATTCCACTTAAGATCTACATAGGTGGCTATAACTTCACACCAGCTGTCTCAATGATATGAAGAAGAAGAAGAGGGATGAGGGCTGAAGACAGAAAGGTTACCGCAGCTGGCAACCACAGATCTGTCCACGTGATTACGAGGGACACTGACAGCCTGTGTGCTGTAATGGCAGTTTAGTCCCACTCACAAATTTACATAAACCCTGCACATCAGTGTAAGTGGCATTGTTGGAAATGACAAGGATGAAAGCATGACAATACTGCAGGCAGCCGAGACCTACATCTGAAACAACAGCACACGGTAACAGTTCTGTTAACGTGACTGTCCGTCTCTGCTTTGACATTAAACGGGATTCTTTGAAAAGAAGATCCATTTAATAAGGAATTTCAGTCCAATTTGTCTTCAAAAGGGGTAATAGAGCTCATTATGTGGGCACAGCTTTTTCTTGACTGTTAGAAGAGACGTTAGTCATGCCTGCTTATCTCACAACCTTATGAGCAAAGGATTAAAAGATCAAAGACGGACTTAGGTTTAATATCACAGAAAATGTAAGCTCCTTTCTCAGATGCACTTTGGACCGGGCCTTTTATCCGCTCTCAATGCTTAGATCAAAATGTTGGAAATTCATTATCATTTTATTCACTCTACGATTTGAAATTTATGCTCACACCTCTCACATCCAGGGCGAGGGTGAATGTAGGCTTGTGCTGATCTATTTTAAAGTGGACCCTCTAAGACATTCAAGCCGATTCCATTTTTGCTCAAAGGTCTTAAAGGGGCTTCAAGCCTGACTGAAATAAACACCGAGCTGCAACAGAACTTTGAAGCAGTTGAGAGCAAAGACATTCTGTTCGCTAGGGTCGGACATTGACTTCCAACTTGGTGAAAATATTATGTATCCTCTTAATTAATCACTTATGTGTTAAGGGTTTTAGAGTGATGCCAGTACCTTGGCTCACAAAAAGTAAAGTGTGGAACGTTTTGTTCCAGTAGCTGTGGACCAGTCTAAGAGGATGTGTCTGTCTGGCACAGCTCCAGCAAAACCTGCTTTGCTGTCTGATCACCTCGTGCTCATTATCCCCTCAGGGTTCTCCAAAACATGGGGCAACACCGACATATAGCTTACCCTTACGCTGCACCCCCAAAAGAACCACTTGTTAAATTCAGTAATTTTTCAAACGTCAACCCAAAATTGTCAAAAAATCCCATAATTGAATTTGTGTCCAGTTCAAGAAGATCTGTTACAGTCTGTACAATTTTTCTGTCTACCAATGTGTCTTTCGTAAAACAATACAAGGAGCAGGAATTTCTATTAATGGTTTTACAAATACTTGTGATCGTACTCATATGTCAGTATGTCAGATTATGAGGTTTCCTGACATTAAAGAACATTTTTGACCTGAACATTTCTAAAAATGTTGCCTGAGAAATCTTTCTCACTTACATAATGTGAGATGCATCACACACATCATGTTGCGTGAGTACATTTATTTTAACCAATGCCAAATCGTCCATTCATCCATTTTGTGAATCTCCGGTAGATACAGTCCCGAACTTCCTTATTGTCTATACCCATAATCTTAATTCAAATTATTCACGAAATCTAACGTTTGACTCACGAAACAATGAAATGAAACATTGCAGTCCTTAACATAAAAGAAAAACACTTATCCAAAACAATGTGTGCCACAATTACTGGCACACATTGCATTTAATCATTTGCCACAGTAACTTTCTGCTTCTGTATTGTGTGATGAGGTTTGAGAACACATGGACAAGATCTGAGACTATTCCTTTGTACAGAAAGTCTCCAACTCCTTCAGATTCTGAGGTCGGCACTTGTGGACTCTCCTCTTCAGCACATTCCACAGATGTTCAATGGGGTTCAGGTCAGGACGGCCACGGCAAAGCCTTTTTTTCTGATCTCAGAACCGTTCTTGGGTTCATTTTGAGGTGTGCTTTAGATCATTGCCCTGCTGGAAGGTCCAACCACAGCCCACTTTAAGTTTCCTGGTGGAGGCTATTAGGTTTTCATCCAGTAACTGTTGGTATTTGTTGGAGTTGATGAACCATGTATTTTAACAAGATAATGAGGGTCTTTGTAAGAAAAAGAGCCCCACAGCATGATTTATCCACCACTAGACTTCAGAGTGGGTATGATGTGCTTTTCTTCTTCTTTTTGACGGTGGTAAGGGAGATTTTCTGACCCCAAGATTCAACGGACCTTTTCACTTCTTTAGCTGTAATACTTGGAGAGTCTTTTACCAGTCGAAACATCCTCTTCACAGTGTGGGGGGTCAGTTTGCAGTGACGTTTACTTTGAGGCAAATTTTTAACATCTTCAGTATCTTTAAACCTCTTAATTTTTGATTTTTAACTGTTAAACTAGAGATTTTTATATATCCTTTGTCAGATTTGTTCAGCGCTACAACTTTTTTTTCCCACATCATTGATGTGTTCTCTAGTCTTTCCCATTAAGAACCTCAGAAAGAACTAGACATGTGTCACCTCATATTGATAGCCACGGAAAATGATTGAGTCATTGTTCACCAAACAAGTGAAGCTAAAATTTTAAAATAGGACAAAAAATGTACTTCAGCTCTTTATTCATACGATTTTCAATAAGCATGAAGACCGGTACTCGTGAAAAAGTTGAAAGGTAAATTGGTTATGTGTGTCTAGTTCACACATTGATATCACCTCCGCGGGCCGCATGCTGCTGGAGTGACCATCCCCAGGAGAAACAATGACTTAACAAGGTCTCAGTCCATAATCCCGGGAAACAGTGAGGTCAATGTGGGGATGGGGAAATCAAAAGATTAAAAAAAAAAAAATTATGGCAGAGCCTATAACTTTAATTAACATTGCTGCTTTTTGGTCAGGTTTTTATATAGTTATTATTTTATTTTTTATTGATGCTTTTATCTGCTTTTCCTTTTAAATTTGATCCAAATGTAAAGCGCTTTATAAATTAAATGTATTTTTATTATTATTTAAAAGCTCGTGGCCAAAACTTAACCTCCTTTCCTGAGCGGCAGCCGAATGCCAGCCCATTTGTATCCCGCAGGGGAATTGCTGGATTCATCAATTTCCTTCTTAATGGTTTCATGAGTCTTCATTTTTTTGGGGGGTTGGTGGTTTGTTGCTTTTTCTTGCAAAAAGCAACAAGTATGATCCTCCATTTGTCAAAATACAAAACAGTTTTCCATTAACAACTTTAAAACACCAAAATCACTCTCCTAAGCCAGAATGCAAGTAGTCCACCCAAGCGACTGTAAATACACAGCAGCACTACACGACCTCCATTAAAGTGATGACTCACTCCTAATGAGATATAAAGTTGTTTTTTTTCCAAATTAACAGGAAAATACATTTTTATTTTCTGCTGATAGTACTTCAAAAACACAGTGATGAGTATTATAATCTGTTTTGCCAGAGACAGATCTAGATTGTACACACTGTACCTTTAAGTAAGAAGTTTATGCTCATTAAATCCCTCCATATTTGAGCCCTACCTGCTAGTTAAAACACAGCGTCTTATAGTTTTATTTCTCTTTTATCAAAAGATGTGATCCATGGACTGATTTTGAGTGTGACAGAGTGTTGAGTATTATGTGTAAGTAATATCTTACACATGTATGATGTAATTGTCATTTAAATATGTTGTTAGTAATTTAGTTTACTTTTCAAGTATATTCTGAATGATCATTTAATAAGCCAACAATAAACATGATTAGATCAAATTAGTTAAACCCTGCGACATCTAGTGTTGTGATTTGGAAAAAATAAAAACGTATACACAATTTAACCCCATTGTAGCGTAGCTGCACTGTTAATATTATAACTTAATGTAATGGAATCCTTACAAAATGAACCCAGCAATACAAAAAAACAAAAAAAAACACGCCATGCAGTTACAATCTGCCCTAGTGCTGTATCTCCAGGCCTTTGTATCATTGGTGATGTGGGAGAGCAGTGTTCTCCCTTCTTCTTCAGTCTTAGATAGGATCCATTAAGATAAGAAGCAGACGAAAACATGTTTGCAATTATCTTCAATCCCTCCAGTGCCTCACATCTGGTCTCGCCTTGGAGAGCAGACATGCCAACAAAAGCCTGCAGACCAGAAGTGCAGAGGGAAAAGGGGGTCATTGAGTTTTTTATCATACCAAACATTCATTTAACTCATCCATATCACATTCATCAGTTAACATTCTTGTGGAGCGCTCCATAAAGTCCAGTCCAGAGAGGGGTTGTCTCATCTTGATCCTAAACTGAAAGTTGCGGCACAGAAGCTTGTACATTCAGTACTGGTGGCAGTGAGTTTTTTTAGGGCGCCTGTTCTACAGGTTTTGTAGGAAGAGCAGAGACAAGCCTGGCTGGAGGTCATTAGAGCTTGTTAGTGTGAACAATGCCTGGGGCCTGGCGAGGGGCCTCCATTTGGGGAACCTCTCCTCTGATCACTTCTGAGCGAAGCAGCGTCTAAGGGTGACTGGGGGCATTGACAGAGGAAGGTTGAAGGGGAGGGCAATGAGGGTCTTTAGCACTTACAGTACAACAAACCTCGGAGATAACCCAGCAGATCTGCAGGTCTGACTTTCATCTGCCTCTTCCCTAGGGCCATTAGGCAGTTTAGCAGGGAAACGACTGCTAAAATATACATCTGTCTCCGTGTCAGCACATACCAGCCCGGTTCTGTCTGCGTGCCGCCACTAGTCGATTCAATATTTAAATCATCAGTCTCCATAAACGTTTGATGTTGGTTCCTAACAAGCTCTGTCTCTAACACTGACAGGCCTGTGGACAGGCGGCTGTTTACTGTCAGGGATGGCAAACACTGTCTGCCATTGTTTCGTCGTACGTCGATAAGAGCCAATGAGACCTCTACATTCAAAAACCCGCTCTAAGCAACGTGCCCTTCAGCAAGTCTTTTTCATCCTTTCAGCAATTCTGATGACACTTTTGCTAATACTCCATTTCTGTGAAAAATCAAAGTGTTGCATATCAAAGTTGACGCAAATCAGAGGGAATAGTCAGATTATGTCCCAGTTTAAATATTCAGTTTATCAAAGAGGACAGGTTTGGTTGCAGGGGATATTTCAGCTTTGCACATTCGACATTAATGTTAGTGTAAATACATGTAAGATGTTTTGTAGGTAAGTGCAGCAATTATGAAACATTTTCATAAATACCAGTGAGTATGATCTGAACAGAACTGAGTGCAGCATTAATCTCCTGCACTGAGGAATTATTTTCAATTTAGTCAAAATTACAATTTATCGTTAACTATTCACATAATCCGGCTCAAGCACAAATCACTATTGGCGAAATAAATACTCACCATTGTGTTCTCAGTTCAGCTGCCGTAGCAGAGCTGAGCGATTTTAATTGTGTTTCATCTCACTTCATATCATGTTGTGTTATTCCGGCGCTGGATTCATGAGCCTTGTGGTTCCATAATATGTATTCATATTTGAGGGTTTACAAATGTGTGTTCCAAATGCAAATCACGCTGTTTTCTCTGCTTTGTGGGCTACAGCAGAATTTATTAGTAGTACTGCGAGTAGCCACTAGGAAAAGAAGGAGCCTCTCTGTTGTCCCCAACAGCAAGGGTATATCCCTTAAAAGCCCCCAATATCTGCATTTTAGAAGCAATACCCCTGGTTGAATTCCTAAAATGAATTGTTAAGTTATGTCTATCCTAGAAAAGCAAGCTCCCCTTGGTCAGTAAAATATGATCTATTGGAGTAAAATATGATATATGCAAGTTGGTTTCCTTGAGTCAATAAACATAAACCAAATTTGGACTAATTCGGACTGACGGTTAGGAAGTAATGTTAGAGAAACAGTGTTCTTCATAAAAAAGCTCCCCCTAGTGAGCAAAATATGACCTACTAGATCACAATGTATACACGATGGATTTCCTCCAGTCCAAACAAATGTAGCAAATTTGGACCAAAGGGTTTAGAAATTAGTGCCCAAAAAACTTTTGAGAAAGATAAAGCTCCCCCTACTGACCTTTCCCAAAATCAATCCAGTTCTTTCTTGCTCTAAGTTATAATATTTGGAAATGATCCATGAAATGCTTATTGAGTTATCACATTAACATTAAGGATCTGTAGAAGATGAGGCGGCGGTGACTGAGTTCATAATGGATCATGGATTAACTTTGTGGAATATATTTAGCAGAAATACTCAGTGTTGGCATCATTATGTCCTGACAGGACTGGTAGCATTACAGTAATTTTTCTCTTTTAAACAATCAATAATGTGCCTGTGGTACTCATCATGACAATCGCAACTTACAAACTCCATCATCCTACCCGGTATTTCATGTGATTCACCTTATGGTTTTACTTTCACGCCTTTACTGTTCTGATTGTCTCTCAAGCCAGAGTTGTTTCCAGCCACAGCAAGTGGTTGTCAAACCCACTCTACGCTACCAATAGCCAATAGGTTAGTCATTAGCTGGTGATCCGATTAGAGAGTTTAGCAGCTAAAGAGCCAGATACTGTCCTCAGGAGTTGGACCAGAAAGCTTTGAAGGATTGACTGACATTCATCAGATTGCTTACAGTATGTTTTTCTTTGTCTGCTGGTTGTGTATAACAGCAAAAGTTAAACTTTATAGCATGTATAACGCCAATTTTATACTGAAGAGCTCTTAAAAGGTTTAAATAAAACAACTAACATAGAGGCTCATTATAGTGGGTGGCATGGTTCTTGTAATTGGATCAAATTAGAGTATTGACATAGCATCAGGTGTTATCAGGTGTTTGGATAAACCCCATGGGCGATTACTGTGTCACGGAAAATATTGGACGGTCTCCTAACTTCTTCTTTTCAGTTTGTATCTCATACTAAACCATGTTGGATCCTCTTTAAACATTAAAGAGAAAGACATTCTGAGTAAACCCAAAATGAAAGTTTTAAATGATCATTTTATTTGATAATACTAAATCATCAGCACGTAGAAGTATACCCCCTGAACACGATACCAAGTTGTGTCACTTTTAACAGCAACCAATGACCTTGGATCCTTCTCTATTATTGCAGTTGTGGCATTTTGGCCCACTATTCTTTGCGGGATGTTTTAGTGCAACCACAGAGTGACACTCTGAACCACCCACGGCATCTCAATGAGGTTCAGGCTTAAAGCACTTTAATTTCACTCCATATGAGCCAGTCAGAGGTTGACTTCAACTCACAGAATGATGACCTGGAATTCTCCTTTAATCTGTCTGGTCGGGTAGAATTTCTGGAGGATAGAATTCAATATTTCCCTCATTTATGGCAAGTCATCGCGGCCTCAAAGCATGACAGCATCCTGATAACATTGCACCTCCATGCTTGACCGTAGGTGTAATATTATGGCCAAATTGAAGATGATATCAATGTTCCTCTGGGTAAGCAGTGGATTTCACATTGCCACCCTCCCACGGTTACCATTACTAGATCATGTGTCTCACTGTAACCAGTTAAAATTAACTTTGGTCATTTTTATTATTTCTTTGGGGCATATAGCCCAGATAGTATCATTTAATCTTTTTGGCTGAATGAATAAGATTGTAATTTTAAACCTGCGTTTTGCCTTTCTTTCATGTAAAATTTTGTTTGTTTGATCTGAAACAATTTAGAATGCGATACACATACAGAGGATCCAATAAGGAGTGGGTCCTGTACTGTTTCACTATGTATGTCAGAGATAAAAATGGAGCTATGGAGAGGAGATTATTGAAAAATCAATGATGGAATTTTTCGTACACTCCTATCTAACTAAATAAATCCAGTTCTGAGGAATACTGTGATGCAAGGTCAATGAATACCTAATTATTATCACATTAATCTGTCATTTACCTTTGACCCAATCCAGTGGGCCCTATTATGAATCCCCAGCTCTAATCTGACTCCTCACTCCCTCTCTTCACCGTGGATTTGGACGCTTCACTCATTGCCTCCTTTTCAGAACTGGTGCCCAGAAGAGAGTATCGCCCTACCCCCCAGCAGGATCTCTCCCTCTCTGTAGGCCTACCCTGGGCAAAAGAGAAGATTCAAACAAACAGGACTTTAATCAGTGGGCCCTGCTACTCTCTGCCCAGCTGCCGACAGAAAGAGCCCTCTCCAGGAAGACTGCGTCAAATCAAAGCTTCCTGCTCGCCACTTGCTGCTTCGCCGATCCGTATCACAACAACAAAACCAGCAGAAACAATTATTTATTCCTTTTGATGTGGGTTTTGAAGTTACCCCACCTCTTCCACTCAACGCCCCCACCCTCCTTCCTCCGCTCCTCCTCTTCCTTACTAAGCCCCTCCAGCTTTCTGTATCTTTTGCTCCCAAGGAAACAAGGTCATGCCAGCTTCTGCGAAGAGGAGGCTGCTTTGATGGAGCATGAGTTCCAACCTCAACAGCTTTCCCTTTTTCTTTCTGTCCCTGCACACCAAGGAAAGTGTGTTGTTTGGGAAGAAGCTGGTGGAAGTATGTGTGTCAAGTCGTAAAAAAGCCACAGTAACAGTGCAACCTGCCATACACTATTGATGAATTAATTACATTTTTCCAATTCCTGGCAGATTCTAGTCATTATTTTCTTAAAAGAACAGAAGAGAGAATTGTGTATTGATAAACTTAAAAGATTATTTTGTTATCATATTGATCATTTGAAGATGGAAAAATACGTTAAAGCTAGTCAAAATCCCAGTAATTAACTGGCAGCAAGTAGATAGTATGTTACCATAAAATAGATTTTAATACACTGCAATTACATATACTAAACAGTAATATTACTGTGTTGTATGTTTACTTATTATATGTAATTTTAGTTTTGTGTGATATTGCACATTTGTGACTTTATTACTGTTATTTACTATATTATAAAATTGTCTACTGTGATATTATATGGTTGCAACCACACTACTGTTATTTAAAATAGTATAAAAAGATTAACTGTGATATTTCACAACTGTGACTTTAATAATGTTATTTGCTGCAATAAAAAAATTATTCACTGTTGTATATCAAAGTTGTGACTTTATTATTGTTATTTTCTGTGCTACAATGTGATATTTCACAGTTGTTGATTCATTACCATTATTTACCATAATACAAACATAGGAACTGTAATTTTACACTCTCGTGACTTTATAACTGTTATTTGCTCTAAGATACAAATATTTACAGTTGTATTCCACAATTACAACGTCATGTAATAAAGTAAAATAATTTTTATTCTGATCACGGTTGTTACTGTATTATAAAGGTTTTCACAGTTAAAGAACATTAGTATCCAAAACATTTTACAGTAATGTAGTATACAGAAAATTACTGACTTTTCAAGCATTTTTTATAGTGCATATATTGCCTATCATCATACAGAGACCATAGTTTCTAGAATTAGGCAAAAAAAAGTTTGCTGCAATTGTGCCAAATGCAGTCCCTTTCTCCTCTTGAGCATGTAAGCCTTCAAAGAATGTGCTTCTCTCACTCGAAGGTCCCTCCAGATGTTATGGGATGGCTTCTGCTCAGATAGTAACACATCTGAACAGCGCTGCTGTCGCTGCCACAGATCCTCAAAGTGCACCGATTGAAAACAATCTCTCAACAAGTCTGAAATGTCTTTGAGCTGCTTTTCAGCTCAGCATTACCACAACATCTGCTAAAGCTGTTGGAGAACCCTACATCCTCATCAAAAGGCCTGGCAGAGAAAAGAGCTCCTCAAACGTGCAGATGGTGATCATGTTTTTATCATTTGCTGAAAGTTAAGATCCTCTAAAGTAATCTAATTAGCAGTTGGGGTCATATGGTTCCAACTTAAATGTATTCCAAGATGATTTTAACAGGTCAAATATTATATGGTCTGAAAAATGTCAAAACAATTGTGGGTTTGAAGCCCATTTTCATGACTGGGTGGGATCTGTCCTTCATGCTCACCACTTTTAATGAGTTGCGAAATTCCTGGTCTAAAACAGCGACATTTCCATTCCACTCAGCAGCTATACATCTTAATTTAACCAATCAATCAGGGGTTCATTGCATTTTCCCCTGTTTTTATAATAACCATAATGTCAGCTATGTCTTTAAATTGCTCTTTAACCATGGTGGCAATTTTGAATTAATTCTGAATGTTTCAGTTATTTAAAAAAAAATATGGAATGATCCTCATGTGAGAACTGTGGGTTTTCAGAGAAAGGAAAACACCCAACATTCGACATCAACCTCTTTCCTGAAACAAAACTTCATTTGTAAAATTACAATAGTTTTATTATTTGTTCAATTTCTAGTACAATTGGTTTTCAGTTCTAACTGCACAGTGTGTGAGAACAGGAAGCACCAGTTGGCGTCCAGGGCTGTGATGACAGGGAACGGAACAACTTGTGCCTTTTTTTGCCTCCCTCAGGGGCAATTAGCATCAATGAGGGTAGACAGGGTCTTGTTTCTAACTTCTATTAATTATCACTGAGTGTTTGAATTACAGCATGAGAATGTTCTATGTTTGGTTAAAACTAAACACAAGTTTAGATAGAAAATGGAAGAAGAGAATTGAACGAATTGAGAGAATTTTTGAATTCCTCTGTTGATTTAATCATCTAATGGAGACTATTCCTGCATTTTTAGAGAGTAAATATATATATATATATATATATAAACATATATTTAATTATTTATTTATTTTAATATTTATTTATTTATTTATTTAGGATTCCATGCTTTATTAATGTTCTTCTATATTTCCGATATAGAGTCACAACTTTTCAGTAATAGTAACAAAAGCCAGTAAATTGTCTAAGGGCTGGATGTAAAGGTACATCTCTTGAATAAGTTCTATGGATGGAGAGTGAGGTTGTTAAGGGTTTCATTTTCTGCTATAACAGGCCTCTTAATTTACCTTTTTTCAATTTGTCCTTTAATTAAACTCGTTGTAATTACACAACTTTTGAATGGCTTTTGTAGCCCCGGCTGGGCGTGGGGAGCAGAGGAATTTGGCAGAGCTAAAAGTGAAACAGCAGCTGACACCCAGACATTATATTCTGCTCTAACTAAAAGCCAGAATTTTATGGACACATCCCTCGTCTGCAGAGGAATTGGACTGGTACTGTTTTCTATTGGGTTCTGTGCCACATCATTTTAAAGGAAGCTATTTTTGAATATATTGAAAATAAGCTCAGTGAATAAAAAATGTGCTAAAAGCTTCATTCCTGGATTAACACCTTTGCTCTGGGCAATAATCAGGGCTATTTTAAACAAAAATCTGTATGTATATAATTTATTTTCATTTTTTCCAAAATATTAATGCTGCTTAATGAAATGTTATGAAATGTTAGCAGGGACAATATCTTTAACTTAACCGTGTCAAAGCAATCCATGAGGGAGACATGTCACAAGTAAATTAACCAAATTGACAAACATCGATAAAAAAAAGGACCACTAATGAATTCATCCATTATCTGCCAAGATGAACCAAACAGACAGGAAAGAACTGGCGACCACAATCTCTTGAACATCTCTAGTGCTGCCTCGCATTTACTTTGAGGATCATAACAGAAGCTTGCTCTTAAATCGTAAAACTACCAATTACATGTAGAGATTTTTTCAAATAAATCATAAGATGTTTTTCTTCTCTACGCGAGGCATTTATATATAAAATAAATGTTTTTATAAGAAATGTTGAAATTCTTATTACCTGTAACCTGACAAACACTTCTGATCAATTATTGATTGTATAGTGATTTTATGTTTACCGAACAGTATAACGGTTTGTGTTAAGTCCTTTTATTTTTAAGGAGTAGAGCTAACATTGATTTGGCCGGTGTGTTTTGTCCACTGACATTGTCAAGTCTTCTTTGTTGAGAGAATAAAGTGAAAGCGGCCTTCCTCCTGTTATACTACATCACCTGCTTGTTTTTTTTTATTTTGTTGTTTCGCGTGTGTTATAAACTCTTCTCTACACACACAACAACAACAACAACAACAAAACTGTCCATATCCATCCACGCTGGTAAAGTTTGGAGGGTTTCTGGCTAACTGCTAAGCTAACAAGCTAATTGCTACAACTGAACAAATTACATATATTTGGAAAAGTCCTCAATTAAATATATTTTTTAGTTACATTTGGAAGTAATTTGCATTAAATCCATCTCACCTTTAGCACCAGTACGTCAACTTACAGTGGTGGAGAATTGAAGGGGAAATGTGGAAATGGACCAATTGGATCTCCCAAACCAATCTGAATGTTGATTGGTTAGGGAGGATGTTCTCCCCGAGCATCATTTACAATATGTTTAGCCTTAATCGGAATTTCATAAATGTATTTTTTTCAAAGAAGCTATCAAAAATATTGTATAACTGATAATGGGATTTGTTAATGGTCTATGTCTCTTTTTATATATTTTAATCTCTCTTAGTAGGACAACTAACTGAACAGTATCATTCAAGTCCATCAACTATCACCTCAGTTATCATTTCTGATGTAATCCACTATCACACAGTATCTTCTCTACAACCAAAACTCCTCTTTACTTCCTTTGTTCTAGATGGTCATGTTCAAAGTAAAAATATACAGTCTGTGTATTGGAAAACATTTGAAAGGGCGCTCTGTGTGCATCCCTGCTAATCATTTCAACACTGGCCTACTTTTTAGTTGTATAGCTAATCAGAATAATTTCCCTCACCAGTGGTCAGCATTTAATTATTTATCAGGTATTTCATTAATTGCAACAAATGCCGCCAAAAAAAAAAGGGTATAGATGCAAACACTGCATGGTTTAGTTTGTGGACCCTCAGATATACAGTAAAGGATTGTTTTGTACAAAACTGATGTATTGATCACAATTCATATGTTGTCAAACAGTCCTATTAAGTCTAGTTAGACTGTTTTTTTTTTTAATTGGGTATTAGTCCTAACTGTGTTAGATAGATTCCTAACCCTGTTATGATTTTACACTCTGAAAAGGATTGATAGCATAAGTCTGTTGTACCTCCATGAAAATATGAGGCATTAACAGCTCTGACTGGACTACACAGTCCAGTGACCTGTCAGAGAGAAAGGCAAATGTGTTGAAACAGAGAGTGCCCCGGCTACCCTGAGAGCAGCTAACAAATCCCCTGGCTCTGCAGCTGAGTGACGGTCTGCAGACTGATTCACGCTCGCTCCACTGAACCCATCCGTAAAATGTTCTGCTCCAAGTAAACTTGCAAATGTCTGCAGGGACCAGCAGGCTGTCCAGTCCCCCCAAGACACCGTATCAAGCCTGTGAAAAAAACTTGAAGGTGTAAGAAATGGCATATTTTCACCCACAGGATAATAAGTATTTTACTTTGCGTGGTACTGACTTGAGGTTTTCCCAAGAGTGTTTGTGCTCTCTCATCTTACAGATTCAAATGGATCTTGGCTGGACATACTGTTGTGGTACTATTTGAAAACCATTATTTGTTTGTTAATGTTGATATTAGTGTCAGATATTATCAGATAATTTCATCATATTTTTAATAAAAATGATTATAATAAAAATAATAATAATAATAATAAATAGTAATTGTAGTATTATTCACCTCTGCCAAGAATGTAAGCTTTGTTTGTTAGCAAGATTACTGAAAAATGAATGGACGGATTTGCATAAAATTTTTACAAAGATGTAGGTTTTGGCATATCCTAGAGATTTTCAAATTTTGAAGAGGTTTGGTGTGTTGCACCTTTTAAAACCAAATAAGATAGTTAGTATTTTATTGAGTTTGTCGTTGAATATGAATTCCAACCGGAGCTACAGCATCACAAAGTTGATCCAAACATCTACCTTTGTGCCCCTCTAAAACAATGACACCTGGGATTATTGTATCTGTTATCTTTCATCATATGAAATAATAAAAAAGGGGAGTTTTTGTGGGGAGAGGAGCTGGAGGCTCTGAGCAGTGAGGGGCAAGAGGAAGGCGCGGGAGAAGCGAGGAGCGACGAACGGTTAAGGAGTATTTGAGAGATACGGAGGGAGTTTGTTGGAGATTTTGGTAGAAGCTGACAGTAGCTCATAAATTCATGGACGAAACCACTTGAAATTTTCCGAAATAATGCGATCAATTTGATTCTTATCACAAACATGTCTATCTTGGGTATTGCTGTGCCTTGGCTCAGAGGTTTGAGGTCTCTGAGAACTTTTTTATAGTATTTATAGTAGCATTGGTCGCAGAAGCTAGTATTTTCAAATATTCTGTTCCTCTTATTTCTATTATAATTTCCACAATTAAATCTGTAATTATTGCTGTGTCTGTACATTGTTCCGCTCCTTTTTTCCACCCTTCTTTCATTACTTTATTTTTTTCTCTCAACCCAAAGTCAAAGTAGATGAGGGTCTGAACTGGTTTTCCGCCTGTGAAAGGGCAATTTTCTTAAAGGCTGTTGTGCACTCACACTGAAAAGGATGGGTTTATATAAAAAAGAAAAGAAGAGAACATGAACCTCCACAAAAGTATCAGAAAATGGAGTATTGCCAAAGTAAGTCACACTTACTTGGAATCTGACCTGTAATGGAAGTGTAAACAAGCAGTCAGCAAAAAACTAAGATTTAATGTAAAACATTTACATTTATAAAAGGGGGGACGACATTTAGCAGAGGGCAGTTTAAGATTTGCAAATGAAATCATCAGCATATAAATATATATACATATGCACATACACACGTGTTTGGGGCGACGGCGGCTCAGTTGGTAGAGCGGTTGTTGATCCCTGGCCACTGAAGTCCATATGTCCGCGTGTCCTTGAGCAAGATACTGAACCCCAAATTGCTCCCGATGGCTGTTCCATTGGTGTGTGAAGGATGGTGAGAATGGTTACCGATCCTGATATGCAGTTGGCGTCTTGCATGACAATCTCTATCATCGCCGTATGAATGTTTGTGTGAATGGGCGAATGCTGATGTTTGGAGCTATATATTTATAAATTTTAGTGATATGACTTCACAGTTTTTACACTAAAACTATAGTTAACTGAAGCTAAATGCTTTGTGTGGCTGGGGTTATGCTACTTGACGTAACCCATCAAAGGTAAAAGGACATTTTGTGCAATTGACATTGGCGCTGGCATCAGTGTCACCCAGAGGGAGAGGCAAACCGGCAGTGAATGGACATGTCATTAAAATAAATTATTGATTAGTTGAAATGAGGGAGTAAGGCGCTCTTCTTGGGCAACAAATGAATGCGGAAAGTGCAACAACGAGCTGAGCCCCCCTGATTACTACTGTGGCTGTCACCGAGCGCCAGACCTGACTGGCACATCAAAGCCCCTGAAAATACAACGAACGGGTGGTATTTTCAACCAAAAAAGCTTCTTCATCTTTCCTCCTAAATCACTAACTTTACCCCATACTCAACGTTGACCAGTTAGTCTGAATTGAGTCACACTCAATGGGGGAGGAAAGCTTTGAAAATCCCTCTTTATCCGTGTGTTGCTGTTTTTCAGGGAACACAAAAGGACTGACAACCATTTTTCTAAACTTTTCTTTAAAAGAAAAGGATAGGCAAAAAAAAAGAAGACATGTCTACCTGATGGTTTTTTCTATTTCTCTCTATTTTTTCATTAGCTGCTGTCTGTGCCTGCAGTCCCTTTATCTGCCTTTCATTAGCGCTTCGCTCACCCTCTTAGTAGGGTGGCTGTCTGGGAGACAGTCACTTTCTGCAGGCCTGTGATGTTTCTGCAGATTACAGAGGGCCTTTGAAGCCACTGCACTCCTCGTTGCCAGGGCCTCATACAGGCCCATGCCATCTGTTAGACTGATGGCAAAGTAGTGGAATGGGGCTGAGACACCCTCTGTTGATCCACACTTTTGTCTTTTATGTGTCACATCTGGATGTCATGTGAAAACCACACCATTGTAATCTGCTGGTGCCCGCCTGAAACTCTGGTCTCTGCAGCATACAAACACAGACACCCACGGATGGGAGACAATAATGGTCCTCCGTAATTACTCTTACCTGTGGGCACCAGGCTTTAAATGACACAATTATCTGTATCCCCTCACAGGCATCTCTGCTTTCCTCCTACTTGCCCTGGAAATCACTGTATTGTGGGTCTTTTTATGCCTAAACAGTGGGAAGAATTTGATTGCTTATGAGTTTAGGAGACGTTAGTCTGTTTCAGGCTGAACCAGACAGCAACTTTAGAAAAACATTTTCAATCATACTAATGCTTGACAGGATTTTCACCCAGCTGTTTATACATACTCACAATCACATATGGGTTACTGAGTCGGTCGAAAACACTGTCTCTGTTTAAACTTAACTTGTTTTTAAAGTACTTAAAAATTGAGGCTAAATCTGCATGTCACATACAAAGTTAGCATTCTCCTCGGTCAAAATCAAGGAATCGCTTTGTTTTTTTACTGCACAGCATTGTCATGTACATGCACCCATCAGCCATGACAAAAAAACCTAACGGCCTCCACAGCTCTGCGATGCACTGTATGTTCTGACAGCTTTCTATCAGAACCAGCATTTACTTTATTAGCAGTTGTGCTATAATAACTCTTCTGTGGGATTAGAGAACACAGGCTAGCCTTTGATCTCCATTAGCATCAAAGAACCTTGTTATCCCATGATCCTGTCGCCGCTTCATCAATTCTTCTTTCCTAGACCAATTTGGTAGGTCTTACCACTGCAGACCAGGAGCTAGTTTTCAAGTTATCACAACTTGGCCCATGTCAAAATCATTTAGATCATTACATTCGCCCATTTTTCCTAATTCCTCAAACACATCAACTTAGAAGGTATAATATTCACTGTCTGGCGTATATATTCCGAGCAATGAAAGGTGACATTGTAAGATAATCAATGTTATTCTGACTTCAGCCCCTAGTGGTTATAATTGCAGTGCTTCTTGGTATCTGTGGCTTTTGAAGAGTTATTTGAAAACTCTGCCGAATTGAACTTTTAGTGATTATAACTAACTTGTTTTATATAACCCAGAACTGATCTCCAGCTAATATGTGAGGCTAATTCTGTGTGCGGCATACAAATCATGCTCATCAGAACATATCAAGGAATAGCCTTGTTTTTGTTTTTGTGTGTTGACCCTATGATGAACTGGCAACTTGTCCATTGTGAGCTGGGGTGGGTTTCAGTAAATTGTATGTGATTTTTTAATGGAAAACAAGGATTTCAGAGAGATGTGTTGACATGTATGGTAAACCTGTTAGCCTGACGTATTAATAATTCAATAAAGTATTAGAGTGTATAAACAGACGGTTTAATCCTTTCCTCAGACTTGAGCTCCTGTGTTTTTGGTTTGGAATTGGCTAAAAAAGTGACATGCCATTTTCCGTACTCTTAATACACAGGGTATGGTTCTCAACTTCAAAGCCAAGCAAATCCAAAGATTAATGGGCTTGTCATGCCTGCACCAGTGCAGCATGCATGCCATCATAGTTTGCTAAGCCATGATTGGACTATCAACATGCAGGATAACTATCACTGACCTCATCTATGACAGATGGACTTAATTCAATCATCAAAATGTCAGTGTGTTTCAATAACTACATGAAATTACATATTATTGAAAGAGTTTCCGGCTGCAGGGTTACTTTTCCAGTAATTTTTTTTAAATTTTGAAAAGGGAGAATGGCGTTAATAGATATGCACAGCAGGAGATGCGTTGTTTGTAGGGGACTGTAGGCTACAATGTTTATGGAGAGTCTGCATTTCCTATTTTTTGGGGGAAGGAGGAGTCCCTGATAAACCTCTAAGGAGAGAAAGATTAGAGACAGTGTGTTTCCACCTCAAACAGCGCCCCTCCCTGTGTTGAGATGATAAATTCTCATTGAGTTTGCAAAGATGATCTCCCAGTGGCTGTCTTTCAATTTATTTGAACTTTTCAAACGGTTAAGGATCTGACAGAAGATCGTCACCAAGCTTGCAGGCTTTTAACTCGCCTCCCCTGTGTATAGAATAAAGGCTTAGATCAACAGAAATCAGTGGTCGCCACGACTCCCCTTCCTTGCTTGTCCTATCACACAATCTCACACTTTCACACGCAAGCACACACTTTCAAATTTATGACGCATATAACAATTTTGATGTGCAAGCTCCACGATAAATGCACGCACTGACAGCCTCCAACAAGTATCCCCTATAGAGTCGCACATCAGACCGGCATCCTTAAAAAAATACCCCGTTATAAAAATGTGTTAAAAAATAATAATACATGAAGCATCTTTAAAGGTAGGGTGATGTTAAATGACAATAATAATAACCCTTTGCGCATTACATAGTCATACACAGTACATACCAGTATTACCTTCTCTGGTCACGACATTCCCCTCTCTTCATCAGTCACCAACCTCGGTGTAAGATTTGACCCTCAACTCACTTTTGAATCCCACATCAAACACATCTGCAAGATCTCCTTTCACCATCTCAGAAATATTTCCAAACTCCGTTCTTCACTCACCTTGAGTGATGCTGAAAAGCTGGTCCACGCGTTTGTCTCCTCCAGACTGGATTACTGTAACGCACTTCTCATCGGGATCCCTGATAAAAGTCTTCAAAGACTTCAGTATGTTCAAAACAATGCTGCAAAGATCCTGATGAGAGTTCGTAAACACGAACACATCACCCCTGTTCTTCATTCCCTTCATTGGCTTCCCATCTCCACCAGGATTGATTATAAGATCTCTCTCCTCACTCAGTTCATCCATGGTAACGCACCCCCCTACCTAAAAGAACTACTCACCCCACTGACCTCGACACGATCCCTCCGTTCTACCCACTCATACCGCCTCCTCCTTCCCCGGACTAAGCTCAGCACCATGGGTGATCGGGCCTTCAATTCTGCTGCCCCTCGTCTGTGGAATGCCCTCCCTGACCATCTCAGGACTCCACAGACGACTGACACAGCTAAAAAAGGACTTAAAACTTTCCTTTTTAGCAGAACCTATAACCTTAATTAACATTGCTGCTTTTTGGTCATGTTTTTATATAGTTATTATTTAATTTTTTTCATTGATGCTTTTATCTGCTTTTGCTTTGTAGCACTTTGAGATTTGATCCAAATGTAAAGTGCATTATAAATTAAATGCATTATTATTATTATTATTATTATTATTATTATTATTATTATTATTATTATATGGACAATTGGAAATTAGTCCTCTGCATTTGACCCATCCCTGACGAACAGTGGGCAGCTTCTTGAAAGCCCCTAGGGAGCATATAGACTTCAGGGTCTGGCTAAGACCTTACGACATGTAGGGACATGCTGTGCTCGGACTGCAGACCCTTCGATTGGGAGACAGCTGCTCTACCCACTGAGCTTCTGCCATCCAAAACATCAAGCGAACCCATTGAAATATACATCAGAATAATTGGATTTGAGAAGACTGTGGCTCACAATCTGGGAAGATTCTACGACCAACACATTCACTAACTTCGAATATCTTCTGTAAGTCACCCTTACAGTAGCTTGGTGCTCAGGATGCTTACGGGGAAAAATTAGTTTTATGGTTCTGAAACTAAGTTGCTGATTTACATCACATCCCGGCACAAAGCCTTTATTTTGATCCATCATATGTGCTTAGAAAATATCTTAACTGGCGGTGCTACGGTTGCTTTTCTGGCAGGATAATCTTTAGACTAAAAGATCTTAGTGTTTGTTTCATCATGACACTGGCCCAGAACCATATTCGCACACTTGGGTGGGATGACAGAGGACCACAGGACTGGAGGATCAAGGACAAGGGGAATAGCTGTAAAATGTGTTAATCAAAGCTGTGCCCAAAAGGTGTTTTGGTTCAATATAAAAATAAAGTCACAATACATATGCTTTGATAAAAATGAGTGATTGATGCTCAAAGATGTTGCCTTGACAGACTGGCAGACGGGAAAACATAGAGGCAGAATGATTGGCTTCTCCTCTTTGATGTTTTTTCTGATTTACTTCTGATAACTGGTTACATCTTCAAAACCGTTCTGTGTTGACAGTTGTAATGACCCCTAACATTTCATCCGTCATATCTGAGCAGCTCTGAGAAGAATCTACTAGTCCAACCAATCTTTACACCATATTCTCTCATCTATATCCATCTATCCAAAAGGAGAGGTGATTTTAAATTTGAAGTGCAGTTATTACCCAAAGTAGCAGCACAATGTAAACGGCGCAAAAGTAAAGCCACAATTCCTGGACAAAGGAAGCACCAGCTGAGTAAGGACAACTGTTACAATGTACACTTAGTCCATACTTTTCTTCATACCATCCTATCATTTACTTCTCTCGTGCATGCACAAGCTTCATTTTTTGCTGTCAATGTCTGGGCCTGTCAGCTGTTCTCATTAGCTGGTCACATCTATCCAATGACACAGGGACATTAAATTGTTAGCTTGTCATTTTGCTGATGCCTTTATAGACTCCTGCAGTCTGACACCATTTGGTACTAAAACAAACATTAAACCATTATCAACCACATTAAGTAGTGTCTGTGTAAATGATCATTCTTTCAGATCATGGTAATGCATGTGGGTTGAATCCAAAGAAACGTGTCTTCTGTTTTGGCTTAAAGATGTTTCGCCTCTCATTCTCTATTCATTCAACCCACATGGATCACATTAAGTAATGTAAGACATTTCAATGTTTAGTATCTTTTTTTTTGCAGCATACTCTTGCTTCTATAACCTGTCAGTTTTTGGGGTGTTTTTACACGTAGCATACCTTATTAGCATACTGAACCTAAAAACATTTAGGGTTAGGGTAACTGATCACCCCTGTATGATCTTATTATCCAGAGGATTAAATATGAGTCTCTCTATGCATTTAGTTTTAGATTATGACTCACCGACTTTCACATCAAATTATACTCCTCAGCTTCAACGGTCTAAGCAGGTTCATTAGCCATCATCAACATAGGTATCCAGAATCAAATGCAGCCATTATCCTGCTACTCAGGTCAGATGTTGTTCGAGCCTAGTCTCCCTGAGAAGTCTAAAGACTCTCTGATAGACTTATTATCCCATTTAACGTTCGCTCCTCTCTCCCAAAAGCAATTATGTTGCAAATATTCAGATGGAAACAAGATGTTTTTGTTTTTATAGAATAATCGTTAGAATAATCGTTAGAAAAATCTAATTAAAGGTTTGCAAAGAACAAGACCCCCAATGAGCAGAAAAACAAAGAACTCGAATACAGTGCCCGGAGGGTTACCGGGGCCCCATCCTGGAGCCAGGCCTTGGTTAGGGGCCCGCCAGCAAGCGTCTGGTGGCTGGACATTCTCCCGGTTGGGTTCAGCCCAAAGCAGGGACATGGCACTGTACCCCCGTGGGCCCACCACCCACGGAGGAATCTGCAGGGGTCCAGTGCATTGTGAATCTGGCAGTAGGAAAAGGCAGAGGCCTTGTCAGTCCGATCCGAGGCTCTGAAAGCTGAAGGTTGGGACATAGAATGTCACCTCACTGACTGGGAAGGAGCCTGAGCTTGTGCGAAAGGTCGAGAGGTACCAACTATATCTAGTCGGTACCTCTCGACCTCTCCTCTACGCTACTACGAGTTGCTTCAGGTGAGAGGATGAGGGCAGGTGTGGGAATTACTCATAGCTCCCCAGCTCTCTGCCCATGTATTGGAGTTCAACCCAGTAGATGAAAGGGTTGCACCCTTGCGCCTTCCGGTTGAGGAACGGGTCCTGACTGTTGTGTGTGCTTATGCCCCAAACAGCAGTTCAGAGTACCCAGCCTTAATGGAGTTCTTGGAACTCGTGCTGAAAAGCACCCCAACGGTGGGACTCCATTGTCCTAATGGGAGAAAATACACACTTGGGCAAGGAGTGGCGTGATTGGGAGGAATTGGGGTCATTCGTCCACTCTGTGTATGGTGTGAATGGGGACCTGCTGACCTCCACTGAGAAAGTTATCGGGCAGGAAGGAATACTTTGGGGATCTTCTCAATCAAACCAACACATATTCCCAGGAGGAACCAGAGCTGGAAGATTTGGAGGTAGGTCCACTCATCACTGGGGCTGAGGTTGCTGCAGCTTTTGAACAACTCCGCAATGGCAGCGCCCCGGGGGTGGATGCGATGCGCCCTGAGTATCTTAAAGCTTTGGATGTTGTAGGGCTATCATGACTGACATGCCTCTGCAACAGTGCGTGGACATTTAGGGCAGTACCTCTGGAGTGTCAGACTGGGGTGGTGGTTCCCCTTTTTAAGAAGGGGATCAGAAGATTGTGTTCCAAATGCTGGGGGATCACACTCTTCAGCGTCCTGGGAAGGTGTACACCAGGTTACTGGAGAGAGGGTCCCTCCAGCACCCTCTCAAACGGTGCTGGAGGGACCCAGTTTGGGAGTTTGCCCAACCACATGTGCTTTGTGGATCTGGAAAAGGCTTTCGACTCTGTCCCTCGGCGCATCCTTTGGGGGATCCTCCGAGAGTATGGATTGGATGGCTCACTGCTATGGGCCGTCCAATCTCTGTACTGTCGGATTCAGATTCTGGTTCGCATTGCCGGCAGTAAGTCAGGCTTGTGTCCAGTTGCGGTTGGACTCCACCGATTCTATACTCAATTTATGGAGAGAATCTCTGGGCGCAGTCAAGTGGCGGAGGGAGTCGAGTTCGGCGGCATTAGGATCCCATCTCTGCTTTTTGCAGATGATGGGGTCCTATTGGCACTTTCAAACACTGACCTCCAGCTCGCACTGGGACGTTTTGCAGCCGAGTGTGAAGCGGCCAGGATGAGAATCAGCACCTATATGTCTGACGCATGCATTCTCAGCCGGAAAAAGGTAGAATGCTCACTCCGGGTCGGGGAGGAGCTTTTGCCTGCGTTGTCTGCAGTGACGCAGATGCTATATCGATCTGTTGTGTTGAAGAGATATCTGAGCCGAAAGGCAAAGCTCTCGATTTACCGGTCCATCTACGGTCCGACCCACACCTATGGTCATGAGGTGTGGGTCATGACCGAAAGAAAGGAGATCGCGGATACAAGAGGCTGAAATGAGTTTTCTCCGCACGGTGACTGAGCACAGCCTTAAAAATAGGGTGAGGAGCTCAGACATCCGGGAGAGGCTCAAAGTAACGCCGCTGCTCCTCCGCATCAATCGGAATCAGTTGAGGTGGTTCGGCCATCTGGTTAGGATGTCCCCCGGATGCCTCCCTTGGGAGGTGTTTCGGGGTCTGGGTTTCCCTCCTGAAACTGCTGCCCCCTGTGACCTGGACCCGGATAAGCGGAAGATTACATAAAGTGACAACGTGCAATTTTGAAAAAAACACTGTAGATTTATCCTTGTAGAAATGACAACACCACATGAAGTCAGAAAAAAACAGACTAGCTACGAAGCACCACATTATTTGACCATTTCAAACTGAATTATCCCAGAACCTAGAAAATGTAAAATGACTGCAGTGCTCTGGCTCAGTAGAATCCCAACAGCACATTTTCACCATCATTCTCTGATGCCAGATCAGTTGAACCATGTGCTAGACAGGTAAACCACTCAGAGCTTGTGTATGTTTTCTTCTGTGCAATTTTCTTATGCTCATAGACCATCCTCCCAGTTCCTTTCAGTCCGCAGAATGGGAAGTGGTTTCCCATGATTCTGCTAGGAAGCAGATTACATGTGGAAACAATCTTTGGGTCCCTTTTGCCCGTCTGTTGTGACTGTGAATAAAGAAATTCACAACATCTGCCATTTGTTAGCCCTGTTTGGTGTAACTGAACTCCTCGCAATGTGTGGACTTCCAATGCGTGTGCAGCTGGACTGAAACCGATGGATCCCATGGCTTGTCCTGAGCTGCTGCGGCCCAGCTTGGACTGGATCCTGACATGGGGCACACTGTCTTAGACTACTGAAATAATTCTCCGTACTTCCAAACAATTAGAGGATTCTATGAATTAAAGCTTATTCACCTCTTGCAATCATCCTCAATTAGTCAAGGAGTCTGATTTTGCCTCTGGGCTACACCACAAATAAAGTTTTACCCCAGTTCTAATAACTCAATATTACATTTTTATATTGAGTTATTATAACCCCAAGTAATAATATTATAATTATGAATAAATAATTTTCTAATAAATAAAGAGTTATTATAACCTCAAGTTATAATAACTGGCCCGCATACATCACAAAAACCACGGATACTACAAATCCTAGAATGCACTGCGATAGCCGTCAACTAGCGACAGGGTTCTCCCTGATCCTCTGTAATCAGATATCAGCGTTCATAAAGTCACTCTGATAAACATTAATGTTAATCCTTAGAAGAGATGCTACGGAGAACTGAAGAACATATAGTTATTTCCCCCCGCTCTCCGACGTCCTATTACAATAGTTGTGTTACTAAATTGCTTGCGTGTACTAGAAAAAAAGAACGCACGTATTCATTGATGGCGGAGTGCATTCACGTCCTCCAGCCGTTCAACATGTGTCAGTACTGTTGCGTTAAAAACAAGAAAACACATGAAGTTGCTCATATTTAAATTGAAATACACCATTCGGCCGTTCGTGCACTAGACTGCTTTGTATTCTTACTGTTGTATTGTGACAGAAGATGGAAACAGCTGAATTAGTCAAGCCATTTAATAAAGGGACATTTAAAGTACATTTTTGTTTATGTTTAAAAATCGATTGCTCATAGATTTAAGTTTTAACTTATAAAATATAAACTTTAAAATATAGTTTTCTGGCTGTTATTGATAATGGTGGATAAAATATTTTTGTTGGAAATAATTCTGCGAAACTATGCTGATAGAGATGGAGACACAAAATGTTGTTATTCTCATCTATTTTGAATTTGATCTGGAATTTTAGTGTTTTCTATTCTGTTGGTTTGTTCAGAATTCTATAAAATTAGTGAATAAAATTGTCATAATACCTCAGATTAAAAGCCATCTTCATTTTGGCCTCATCTGCGGTTGAGTTTGACGCCCCTGTCATAAGGCTTTTGCTTCTCATCGCAGGATCATTTATTTATCTGAGATGTTGGTTCCAGCTCCGGATTTACTTTTGAGCTCACTTCGCCTCCTACCGGCAAACAGAAGTGGCCACAGACTCGTGTGTTACCAGCACCTCGCCGGCAGAGGGCGGTGGTTGAGCGCCGGGGCGCTTGTACTTCCGCTACCGGAGATTTCAGAGCCGAGATAGCAGCCGGGTATAAGCGCCTGATCAAAATACAAACAATGGGCAAGAAACACAAAAAGCACAAGTCCGAAAAACACGGATATGAAGGTATTTTATTTACGCACACATGTTTTTAATTGCACCACCTTGTGCAATGTTTTCAATGAGGTTACAGAGGCTGAGGTTTTCGCGCTTGTGTATACGACCATATTCCAGTCTTAGCTTGTGAGCTAGCCTGTCGATATGCTAGCTGCGGGGT
The DNA here is from genome assembly GCA_037951165.1 of Lophius americanus. Lineage (NCBI taxonomy): Eukaryota > Metazoa > Chordata > Actinopteri > Lophiiformes > Lophiidae > Lophius > Lophius americanus. The sequence continues at coordinate 10,347,697 of JBBDHG010000014.1, read as the reverse complement.
TCATTTGGCTGTTTATTTCTCAAGGGTTTCTGCCAATGTAACACAATTTGCTTTGAGTATAAGGTTGAATAAAAATCTTTAGCTTTACTTAACAAATAACAATGCCTCAATAGAACGCCTGCCAGGTAAGATAGCCGTCGACGGTTATTGTTTCTTACATCTATCATAAGCTCTGAGCACAGACGTTCCATGTTTCTCTTCCATCAGCCTGACCCGATTGTTCCTAAGTTGCCTTTTGAAAACAGAAAACAAGGGCTTTGAATCCTCCGTTTGCATGTATAGATCATAATGTTGTCAGGTGCAAGGTTATAAATGTTAGTCCTTCATGTTGATGTCAAAATAAGTATTTTCTCATGTGAAAGGTGGGGGTTGCGGGTTTTTGGTTGATAGTCATGAGGACTTAAGAAAGTTGCTTACAGACAGGGGAACACAAGAATCAAACGTTGCAATCTCAATGTTAAGCAAGCCGTAATTATTATTTTTTTTCAATATTATATATTAAGTTCAGGGGATTTTAAAAATGACTTATTTTGTCCTTGTTTTTTGGAATAAATAATATAAAGTAGTTAGTTCTTTTAACAGAGAAAATTATGGAATGATGAATCTCTATGTGATCATATTGAATGTACGTGGGTTATCATTAGCTTCTGTTAGCATTATGTCCTTAATAATGTTTTTTATTGACTCCTGCAGAATATGGAGAGAGACCCCTTAAGCTGGTGTTGAAAGTATCTGGAAATGAAGTGATAACGGGTAGCTCAAGTCGAGATACTTTTTACGACGATCAACCGGTGGATTATGATAAACCCAAGGACAAGAAGAAGAAAAAGAAGAAAGATAAAGAGAGGAGTTTAGGCTCACCAGAGGATGACAAAGGAAAAAAGAAGGTAACATCACCAGCCCCTTCCATCATCCAGATGAAATATTAAGATTATTTATATGCAATGTCTGTATTTTACATTGAATGTTTGTTTTTTGGAAATTCTAGATAACAAAAAAGAAGAAAGGACAGGATGGAGATGATGATCGACAACAGTGCAGAACTCCTATCCGTTCAGAGCTGGACAAATTGGAAGGTGATTGAAAATATCTTCCTGTTCGCAGTTCATGTCAACATTTTTATTTTTTTCAAACCCTTCATGCATGCTTTATTTCTCTTCCTCGCAGAAAAAGAACAAACTCCTCTGCAGGAGGCTTTAAACCAGCTGATCAGGCAGCTTCAAAGGTGCAACAATCATCATTTATGACTATAAAACATTTGTGTATTTGTTTGTTCATCTCTAAGTTGAAGCAAGTCAAGGTCATTCCTTATAGATGTGATTATATTACTACCTGGTAAAGTACAGGATCTGAGTTGATGTGTGGGGTCCCCCACAGCTCCATTCTGAGGCCTCTTTCTATTCAACATCTCCATGCTCCCCCTAGCTCAGATTACAGAAAACAACGAAGTGAGGCTTAATACCTTAAACCTCTGAGTGAAGTAATCTGGCTCATGTTAATTAACTGGATTAATACTTTACCTAATGACTGCGCTCACAACTGTCCCTAAACCATTTTTAGTAACATGACTCTTCCCCTTCCAGTGTTTGTTGGTAGTTAGTTGGTCGTTGCATGGAGGACCAAGGCATAAACACTGAGCAAACTAAAAGGCAGGTGTCTAAAAGCCACAAAGGTAACACCACTAATTTGTTTTATCATTTGCAGTATAATCTGCCAAGCACCCAAATGCTTAAATATTGCGGGTGATTCTAGCGAAAGCGTTCTGCATATTTAGGTCGGCAGATTCACAGTATAGATCTTTCAAGTGACAATAGGTGAGAAGAGTAAAAAAAAAAGCAGAACAAATAATGTAAATAAGTTAATTATTTATAGTAAGTAGTATAGTAATAATTTTTGAAAGATATTTTTAAAAAACTTGAAAACATAATTGTAATATCTATGCAGATGACACACACATTTTATAATATCAGGTTACACAGACTGATACATGTAGGGACAAAGGAAGGTAATCGAGAATTGAAGGACTGATGTTTCTTCAGTATTGGAAAACTTGCCCGTGTGTTTATTTTCAGACAACTCAACGGCAAATCTTTGAAAATGGATCATCTCTGTCTAATTCTCAGATATTTGCACTGGCCTATCTGTGGAAGGGTCGCTCTTAAATACTGCTCTTTATAAAGCATTGAATGGTGCTTTATAAAGAGCTGATACATTTCTGATCAGCTTCTCCATTATGGAACCTTAAGGTAGACTGGGACAGGGCTACTTGCTGGCACCAGAGTCAAAACTAAACATGGAGATGTAGTGTAGGTGTGTGCAGGTCTGCCTGAACTTTTTCTCATATTGCTTTTACTCTTTTATATTGATGGCTTTTATAATTATGGAAAGCATTCCAAACCTTTTCTATTGAAATTTGATCTACAAGTGAATTGTTTTGCTTAATAATAGCGGTCTGCTCCTCGATAGTGAAGTGGCCATTTGTCTGCTGCTGTGAATAAATGCTCTATTTATGTGTATTTTCTGTAGGAAAGATCCCAGTGCATTCTTCTCGTTTCCAGTCACAGACCTCATAGCTCCTGGTTACTCTTCAGTCATCAAACGACCCATGGACTTCAGTACAATGAAGGAAAAAGTGAAGAAAGAGTTCTACAGTTCACTAGATGAACTCAAGGTATTGCATGTGGTAATATTATCAAACCAGTACATTACTGCATGTATGTACACAAACTAAATGACCATGAAACCTCCAAAAGAAACTCAGGGCTTGCTGCCAGTTCAGATGCATGCATATTTGAATAGATTTTATTTTCATTCAATCGTTTCTCAACTGTCCGGTCCCTTAACCTGCTAGTTTTTTTTTTAGCTTTTTCAATCTGTAACACTTGTTGTATTTTTCTCTATATAGTTACTACATTTCAATTTACATATTGTCACAGTTATCCTTTCATTCATATCATTAATCTAAGACGATTAGCTCAATAGTTTTATACCAGGATCACCAGAACGTGAATCTAGTAACATTTGAGAAAAACAAGCCCTGTCAGATATGGATATCCGCTGCTGTTTTGTGTCAGACACACCAAGTCAAGCAACGTGTTAATCAAGATGAATGTACTTGATGATTTCTGCCCACTTTCTCAGGGAAATCATGGGTCGCTACTGTGTCGGCACTCGATGTCACGTTTACGTTATGGTTTGGCACATGCCTTTAAAATTTGAAACCTTCCATGGCTTGCAATATAAATCACCTGTGCTGCATCCTCGCCATTTTTGGCTTGCAAGTTAGAGAAATAGCTTTTAGAAATCTTTTGGACGTTGTTCACGTCTACTGCTGATTATGGTAGACTGCATTGGCACTGAACTTTTCATGTGTTCCATACTTTTGTCCTCTAGAATCATGCTAATGGTAAAAAAAATTTCCTTTCCTATCCTTTCACCGCTTTCTACTATTTTGATTATTTCCACTTTTGTTTCAATGTTGATGGCCTGGTTTGTCCTAGAACCACCACCTTCATCACTACTGCTTTGTACTGAACAACAAACGTATTAATCACCAATAACACTGAATTTGTGGGAAGAGCACAAGCACACAAATGAAAGATACCACTAGAGTAACAGAAAGAGGGGCAGTATTGTTTAAATCTCTGCACTTCTGCGCTGCATTGCCGCCACCACGTAAGGGACTGCGAAACTTACGTCCATATTTTCAACTTGTTTATATCATCAACAGTTTGCTACTTGAATATTTATATGTAGGGTAGTCTCTGTAGTTACTAGGCAGTAAATGCTATAATCCGCCGAAGTCCTGTTTTTGACAAGTCTACTTGGTTGGTAATATTGAGTTATACTTGCAAAAAAGGAATTCCCACACACTGATTATCTTGTAAAATAAATTTATTGCAATGTTTAGGTGCTAAACCTTCGCAGGATTAACCAAAACGTTGCAATGATTATTATCTTGCAAGTTAGTCAGTTTGTGGGAATTCCGTGTATGCAAGTTTTGAGACTTATCCCAGACCTATGCACCTGGCAAAAAATAGATTTGCAGTATTTATAGCAAGTATTTGTATTTTAATTTTGAGTAATACCTCAAATATACTCTCGTATGCGTTCACTAGGTGATTTGAGCTCTGGCGGATGTCGCCTACCAAGGACCTCACTGCAAGTTATTAGGCGAGAAAGTAACCATGTTGATTCCTCAAACATGGAAGAATCAACATGGTTACTCTTCTGGGTGTAACCATCTGGGAGTCCAGAGTTGTAAAAGTGCTAGTGCATTTTTCACCCAGTGGATTCTTATTGCCAATGTTGTTCGCCTAAGTGAGTGGGATTTAACGTGGCAAAATTAGCATCGCAGCTATCAATCAAATTTTATTCACGTAGCACCTTTAAAACAATGACACATCTCTTAAGCTCGGGGGGCACGGCGGTGGGGGTTATATTGGTGCGAAGCGAGTGTCTCATACTTTAGCTGCTTACTGACAATGTCCTGGAAAGTAATTTCAAGAAAAGAGTGGGATTCTGACAAAAAGAGGCATTTGCTGATCTGTATAGTTTGTTATGAATATCCGGATTATAAACTCTTCAAATATGATGGCAGCTTTGTTGCATTAAGTTGTTTGTTTGCGTTTTGCCATTTCGTTCACATGAAAACAGTTTTTTGGGGGGATGAAAAAGCAAACTATTGAAAATGGCATACTACAGTGTTTTCAAACATTCTTACATATCAGATGCGCAAGGATCATTTGTGAATGACGTTGTAGGACATTTAAATGCAAAGAAAAACATTTCTGGTTTAAGCCAAACCCGTAGAGAACCAATATTGTCAGTTTGTACGGCTTGTATGATTGTGACAAATAAAAAAGGGCACGAGTCGGAAGAGCTGTTTTTGTCTTCTTGTCAGAAGTTTAATGTTCCTCTGTTTTTGATGCAGATGGATCTCAGGATAATGTGTGAAAACGCCATGATTTACAACAAACCTGACACCATTTACCACAAAGCAGCGCGGAAACTGCTGAACTCTGGATTGAAGATCTTGAGCCAGGTATGAAGCTGAAGATTCAAACTAAGACTTATCATAACCACACTAACTTTCCTGTTTTCCTGTGATGAGAATGGAAAGTTCACACACACCTGTGCTCTAGTAAAAGTATTTATCATTTCCATGAACATTGTATAGTTTTAATCTTAAATTACATGTCTGTTCATACCCTTGTGTAGCCAGATTTATTTATGACCTGTATGTGTATTCATTAGTTAATAGTCAATACAACACTTTCATCAGTATTTGTTGCAGTCAGGGTGCAGAGTGAGCAGATGAAATGTTCCCCTCTTCTTTAAACTCATGCAAATCTTCTCACTCTCTGAATCTTACCTTTAGGTACCACAAACTGTCATATTTATTTGCCTTTTTCCCTATAAACTTCATGTAGAGCTCTTGATTAGGGTTAAATGGCTTTGCCTTTGCTGTAATTCACCAGAAGGGGACAGCAGATAGCCTTGAAATGTTCCTAGACTGATTACATCATCAGACACATTTTCCACTCTGTTTTTGTAGGAGAGGCTGGAAAGCCTGAAGCAAAGCATAGAGTTCATGTCCACCCTCGACCCGTCTGCCAGACACACAGGGAAAGCTGAAGATCAAGGAATCAGCATCTTGGACTGGAAAAAGGAGAGACCCACAACTACAGACAGCAGCGAGCGATCCCAGACGCCCAGCACACCCAGGTGCTTTGACTGGCTGACGCAAAAAAAATGTTTTGGCAGATAACACAAATAACTCTGCAGCATCTCTACTCTTTGCATCATGTCCCCAGATGCCATCATGAAGACGTCAAGCTCAAAATGTGCCTTCAGTCAGTTTTAAATAGGTTGATGCCACCTAGAAATGTTCAAAATCCATCCTGACCTTAAACAAAACAAAATAAAATGACTTCAGTTTTCATCATTAATGACAGATTAAAGAAAATAGACATGAAATCATTTGCCGTAAGCAATTGTCCGTTAAGATAACTACTCAGCCAGGAGGGTGAAAAAATGGGAAAATATTTTAACTCCGTCGGTTTCTTTGAGTCTGTTTCCGCTGACTCTTAAGTTATTCAGTTTTTGACTGTGAATTTGGAGGCTGAGAATGTGTGGAATGCTTCAGAGCGTGCTGGGTCATGTTTCCTGTCATGGCTGTTTATCTTTTTAATCAGCATTATTGCCCACTGATGGAACAGAACCAGTTTCTTCAAGTCGTGTCGCCCCATCTGTAGAAGGAAAGGCAGAGAAGATTTCACAGTGCCGTTTCAAATTCCGCTACTTTACCTTTCCACCATTTCAATTGAAAGAGGAAAGAATCTTGATGGCATTTACTGACATTAGTAAAACACTTCCTCTTAGATGATCTGTACCATGAAAGAAGACTGTAGGCGTTTAATGAACAGAAGCTCTCACTTCCCTCAGTGCAGTATTCTGCCGCGGCGTGCATGCTTTATACACTTCCTGCAAAGTAAAAGCCTTTTCATTCACGCTCTGAGCGTCTCATTCGCTATCTCTCAATTGTGTTTGATTTGCAGACAGGACAAGGAGTCCAAGGACGAGGCAGCAAAAGCAGAGAAAGAACTGGAGGAAATACGCAAAGTTATCAAAGAGTCTGGCGGAAAGCTGTCCAACAAAGTACTGCAGTGTGATGTGAGAAAGCAGATTTCAACTCAGAATTATTGAATATCACTACTGTCTGCTCTCAAAAAGGTGATATGAAAAGTAGCTGATATATATCCCACGGTTGAGTTAATATTCAGACTTTTCTAACGTCTTCTGATGTTTTAGACATGAGCAGCGATTAAATGACAGGTCATGAGAGATTTTGGGTGTCGATGTTGGTCCATCAGTTGTGGATTAGAAGTTTGTCTAAGGTTCTCGTAAATGTTTAACATAACCACAGCAGTCATCTGAAAAAGTACTTCTGTCATGGGTGCATATATTTTTGTCACGTAGTTGGAGTTTGCGAGGCGGAGGTCTGATGGCTCCACCACTCTGGCAATCCTCAACCCAGCAGATCCATCAGTTGGAGGCAAGGAAACATGCTAGAGCTCAAACTAACAAAATTAGGTTATCAGAAAAGAAAATATGTTGACAGCTTTGAAGGTGATCAAGGTTAAAAAAAAAAGATAATTGATGCTCTTGGGATGGAAATATGTGCCGATTTGGTTTCAGCCTTCACTGAATATCTTTTAATCTGACTGTCTGTTGGGTTTTGGAGCACTACTTGGGGAAAAAAATTAATTTTCAGATATCACTTTGGATTTTGTTTTGCAAAATTTTGGTACTTAATAAAGAAAGGAATCAGGAGAATAATATTTCTTTAAGACGAAAGTTAGTTGATCTTAAATTGATTAAATTATTGATGTAGAGATAACATTGAAATGTCCCTCCTGCTGCAGATGCTGGTTACTGTGCCGTCAAACTTGGAATGATGTCCAATCGTCTGCAGAGCGGCGTGAACACTCTGCAGGGTTTCAGGGAGGACAAGAGGAACAGGATTACTCAAGGTACTGTCATGCTCCAACTTTCTGTTTCTGCATATTGATATTATCAGAAGGCCAGTATCAGACCTCATCTCCCTGCTTTCATGAGTGATAAGAACCCTGGACGGTTCTCCCCCACAGTGTCCTACATCAATTACGGACCCTTCACTTCCTACGCACCCACCTACGACTCAAGCTTCGCCAACATCAGCAAGGAGGATTCTGACCTCATTTACTATTTCTATGGGGAGGATTCCAGGTTACAGGGCTCAGACGGGTATGTACAGCACGGCCATGAACGCACCTGAGGTCTGTGGGATTCACAGACAAATGTAACACACGGCTTTCCTGATTGACTGCTCCACAGATAATTGTCTGAAGATCGATTGTCAGGCACCGACTCTGCCTGACCGTTAACTTCTTAGTGCTTTAGTTTCATCCTCTCTCCGTGTGTATTAATGACCTCATTACACCTGTTTTCAGCCTCTAAACCTTCAGGTAGACAGGATATATTTTGTTTTCTAAAAAACTAAATTATGTCCAAAATTTGATTTATATCAATCAACTCAAGGAGATTTATCTAGTAAATATCACATATCAACCAAATAGCTCCTATTTAACACTGAAGGGGGAGCTTTTCTGTGAAAACCAACATTTTTCATACATAACTAACAAATCTATTTCATGAATCATTTTCAAACTTTATACCCCCATACACCTAAGTATGAGAAAGAACTAGATTGATTTTGGGATAAGTTTGTTGTTTTGTTGTTGTTGTATTTCTGACACAAGGACGCGCTTAATCTCCAAACGTTTTCGGGCCATAATTTCTCAATTGTTGGTCTGCTTTACAAATTTCGTGCTTATGGTTCGGCTTGAGGAGATCCATCTCTTATATATTATACTTTACTCTAAAAGTACATTTTTAACTTACCGGGGGGAGCTCTTTTTTTCACTCATAATTTCTTTACCCGTAAAATTTCCTCGAGATTTGGTTCATATAAATCAACTGGAGGAGACCTGTCTCGTATACATCATAATTCACTCTAATAGTTATTATTTCACTCACTAGGGGGAGGGTTTTTACAAAAACAATAACGTGGACATAACTTTTCATTCCATTTTAGGAGTTCAATCAGAGGAACTGCTTGTACAACGCAGGGTATTTGGGACTTTTCGGGATGAACACTAGCTCTCAGTGACAATCGCATAGGTCCAGTTTTCACCAGGACTTAATTGTACTTGTACTTGAGAAACGAAGGAGTGTACCCCTACCATCTATGGTGTCCACTTACAAAGTGGAAATATTCTGTTCCTGTACTTAAGCCTGTTTATAATTTTATTCGTACTTAAACGTTTATTGAAGATATCCAATATTTTTACAATATAGTGACCAAGATGAACATTCAAAAGCCAAAGCAGGAACAAGAAAGTCCACTCATAACACCTGTCCACATACATACAATCTATCTATCTGCACTATAGCACAAAACTCACCACACAGCGCCAACATTGTCACACGACCCACGGACATCACATGAGTTGTAATAAGGACTTTTTAAAGTCCATGGCCCAATAACCAGTGGGCCTCTGCTGAAACCACTGTCTGCTGCAGGTGAAGGGGAATCGGAGTGTAACCTGCAGGGACGAGGAGAACACCCACTATATATACACACAGCCACAAGGGCCCTCACAAAGAAGAAATATTATATAAACTTTTTATATACTCAATATAAATTTTATAATGCATTGCTAGTTTTGTTTCTTTTTAAAACTGAAAAATTCTGTCGATCTACATGTAGGGCAGGTTTAGTGAGAGTGCATGTATGATCACATTAGATAGATTTTTGAATAGTTTGGAGTTTGAATACCACATTTTTGGACAGGGGGTCAGACACAGTCCTGGAATGGCCAGTGAGTGAGAGTCCCGACCTAAAGCTTTGAAAACCTGTGGGGTTGGTGGAGTGCGTACAACAGCAGGAACATCATCCACCGACCCAGACCGGCCTGACTGAGGAGTGGGTCACAACCTCACAGGAGGACATCAGGTGGTTGTGCCAGTCCATGAGGAGGATTACTGCAGTGATCACCACTGATTCTGACTCTGCAAGTGCCTTGCTTTTTTTCTTGCTGCCCAACGCAGACAGAGTTGTATTATAAAAAACATTCAGTGCATTTAGATATAATTTAGTCAGTGTTTCATGGAAAAGGACCACTTCTGACTGTCTCAGGTTCAGTTCAGCAGAGCTCATTCCCTCCTCTCGTTATCCACCATAGATCGCCCTTCAGATTTTTATGCTTCTGCTCCTTTGTGGAAGAAAATGATAGTTAATGTTTTTGTGTTTGTTTTCCAGCCTGTCAGAGTTCCTGGTCAAATCAGACGAGTATGTGTACAAGCTGGCCGACAATCTTCTGGACGCAATGACCAACGGAGAGCATTTAAAATCCCTTAAGCAGACTGACCTCGTGAGCACGCACTGTGACATCATCACTAAGAATATGAATAAGTGAAGTGAAGAATAAGTCAATAGAATCAATATGAGCCTGTTTTAATTTTTGCCTACTAGCAGACGGAGGAGACGACAAACTCACTGGAGGACAAGGAACACATGGAGGTAAGGGTTTGTTGGAGCCTGTATCCTATCTGAGTAAAAACACATCTTTTGCGAACAACAGTTCCCTATTCGCCGCCGCACTTGCATCAGGTCCATAATGAGAAACTTAAGCTGGTGCGATACTTCCTGTTACATTGTTGGGCGTACAGCACATCTTATATTACATCCCATGCTGCATCATTGGGTCATTACAGACGGCCTGCTGCGTCACACACCTGTGTCAACACAGCAGCGTCTGCCTTTTGCCCTGATCATTCACACATGGAAAGAACAGATTTTCCTATCAAAGCACAGAGGCGCTATACGCACAGAGCTGCTCACTGCTCGCTGCTGGAGAATCTGGAGAAGCCCCATGTTTTTCTTCCAGTGCCTGCTGGCTGCAAGGCTGAATCCCTCCTCACAGCAGCAGAGGAAACTAGAGTACAGGCCCCTCCATCAGGCACACAGCAACCCTCTGTCCTGGCTGGTTGTTGTTCTTGGCTAGTCTCCAGTTTACTCTCATCTCCTGCCTGACTGCTGCAGTTTTTCATTAGGTTTGATTTTAATGGAGCAAAGAAGCAGTGTGACCAAAGTGCCTCAGAAAGCCTGGATGTTCCCTAGATGCGTCATCCGTCTGGTTTGAAATCAATTTCTCTAACCTGACTAAACATGTTTTTGTCTCTTAGGTAGCTGATTCCGAAGCATCCAACCACAGCTGGATGGACTTCCTGCCATTTGCTCCTGGCCTGCATTTGGGCGAGAGCCTCTCTGGGGGTAACATTAATACATATATACATACATTTTTATTTTATTCATATATTTTATCATAGAAAATCATTCAGTTCCCATGAGTTGGTCCTAGAAAGAACTGAAGCATCTTTAAAGAGGAGTTAAAGAACATTATTTGTACAGAACAGTTAACTTGTTCTTCTTTTTTAAATCTTTTTCTTTTTTCTTTCTTCTTTTTTTTTAAATCTGTCTGAATGTTTATATTTATGCAGATTTGTTTTTTTGTGCCAGGGCTGGTAATGCCAATCACAAAAAGAAAGAAATACATGCAGTTTGATCCTGCAGCAGATAAGTGTTATTTCTGTGAAAGGTAGTGAGTGCGAGTGACTTAAACAAGCCTGTTTGTTTGTTTGTATACCGGTTTCTCATCAAAAAGGGTGTCAAACACTGTGCGTAAAACGCAGAGACAAAACAAGATAAACATGGACGAGAGCACATGCAGTAATGGAAGTTTATACACTATTAGGGACTGTAGTGGTTTATGTTTTTTTCACCAATAGACGCCCAGAGCCTACTTAGTCCACCAAACACAGAGCGGTGTTGTTGTCCTAAAACACTGGCTCCGCCCCACGGGGGGACCAAATGGCACTGAATATTGGGTCGTAGTGGTTAAAGATACGTTGGGCGAAGATCATGTAACAGTCCCCCACCAGTGCAAAGGGCCCTCCCCCTCAGAATCCAGCAGAAGCCATGTAGCCAATCCGTCGAGGAAATGGAACCCATAACACCAGGGGGTCCCCAATGGGCATCCGTTACATTACAACAATGCATAACTACCTATTCACGATCAATAATAGTGGTAACAGCAATCAAATTATCAGTGATTACATTCATGAATTTACAAAGTGTTATAAATGTATGGCATTTGCTCGTAGACAGACTTGGACTTCCAGGTTAAGGTTTAATAAATTTATGAATGCAGACTGTGTTTCAATGAATGTTTGAATGTGATACATATTAATAATTTGTTTATCTTTCCAATTCACAAAGTATTGTTTTCTTGGCGATGACTTGACCCATGAGTTTGGTTTGATTTTTTTTATGGAAGGAAGATTGGTTACAGTTATGTCGTCATGTAAGCACAGGTTTAAGGATAAGGAAGAGTCTTGCAGCCCAAGATGGATGAAAACTTTTCTATGACAGAAACCCAAAAGGTTTGGATGGGTAGGCAAAGCCATAGGCCGTGAAAATGGGAGTCGGTGGTGTTTTGAGAGCAATGCAAGCATTTATTGGAGTTAGTGAGGCCCATTTTTTTTATCATGTTTTGTGTGATATGTGTTCTGTTCTGATTTTCTACTGGATGAGATGTAAATTTGTAGTATTTATCATTGAGAATACTTTTTTTCAAATCTGGTCCCAGAAGTCTGGGTCTGGTGGTGGAGTGAAGTCTTTCTCATTTTGAAATTGGTAAACGTAAGGAGTCTGGGATTGAGAGTAGTTTATATAACCTAGAGAGAATTGTTCTAGATATTGGAGATCTCTTTTACAACTGTGGATGGTCGTAAAGGGCTCCAAAGAGATGGAAATATTTGTTTAATTGTGTTTCTCAGTTGTATGTAGTGAAGTAATCTATGAAAGAGGTCGGCAGGTGACATAAGTTTATTATCTTCAAAAAGGTGATGGAGGTGTGTGATTCCTTTTAGTGCACACAAACTAAAGTGAAAAGATGTTTTGTTAATATAAAAGTCCAGATTGTGCCAGATTGGATAACATACAGGGACTGGATTAGGAGTTTGTAATCTTTAATTTATTCCACCCTGCGGACAGAGCGGATTATATCAAGGGATTTTTGAAACAGCTGTGGCGTTTGATGGATGTAGTAATTAAGTGGAGGTTTGAGACTTTAATGCTGTTTAAGTCTATCCGTTTTATTTCAATCCAAGATTTGTGGGCTTTGGTTGGGTGAATCCATCCGACAAGATATTGGACCTGATGAGCTAGACAGCAATGCAAAAAAATAAACACTTAAATACTTTTTTTTCTGATGGGTTGCAGGACTGATTTGCTCTTTTTTTGTCTTTCCAATAAAACATTGTGATAACGGAATCTAAAGATTGAAACCATTTAGTTTGGGATTTAAATGGAATCATAGAAAAGAGACAATTTGATTTTGGGCAGCATTTTAATTTGATAGTGAATATACAGTACGTCTCAGCAAAGAGATGGGGAGATTAATATAGCTCTTCAGTCACTGCTGATCTTATCCAGAAGTGGTGTGGAGTTGAAGTGAACTAGCTCTGGTAGTTTGGCGCAGATGATTATTTTTTTTATCTAACTAGATCTAATGTTAGATCTAATGTTGGTTATTGCACGTGTCCCAGTATACCACACTGTAATATTTTTCCGCTTGTTTCTATGAATTTGGGTTTTTATCTCAGTTCAACAGAAATCAGATTATGGTTTAGATTTTTTCTTGATGTGCACTGGTCAGCCACAACACTATAACCAGTAGCAGGTATTGATGGCCTCCTGAAATAATTAAGTCAATTAATGATTCACAATTATTTTATAACATGTCAGAAAAAGGTTTTTTAAAAAGCAAGGAAAAATAATTTTGGATTTGGCCCTTAGCTGTTTCCTTTTCAATATTTGAGATTTCTCCCTCAGCACATGCTCCATCCTTCCATCTAGCTTTAATTAATCACCATTATTGGGTTACCTGAAAGGTAACCCGGAGGAACCCACAGGAAGCAGTAACTGCATGCATGTCTTCTTTCTTTCCGTCCGTCACAGAGGCCCTGCATATCCAGCAGAAACTGGACCAAACCACAAAGCTCCTGTGGGACCTGCAGGAAGCACAGAAGGAGCGTCTGAGCTCCAAGCAGCCCCCTAATATGATTTGTTTACTGGCCCCGACAGCGAAGGAGCTGGAGCTGGGTAAGAGCCTCTCGGTGCATCTCCTCTGCAGCCAGCCTGCACAGAAATCAGTCTGTCTGGTTTCCTCCCAGTGATCCGATTCTACAGTGACCTCATCCCTTAGTTTCATGCACACAAGAATGTGTGACTATTTGCACAACCCCAAGAAAAGGTGTGTCTTGACCTAAGATTTAACATCAGCTAAGCTGGAAACTACTTTTCTTTGTGTCTGAATGACTCCTGAAGCTACAGCCAAAACTGGGTTAGCATTGGTTAGCATGGACACTAACTGTCAGCTCCCTATCCAAACATAAAGGTCACTATGCCCACGACACACCTTTTTTTTTTTTTTTTAAATCAGTGTGTGAATCAGTGAAGTGTGAAAACAAGCTTTTGGAGTCCATTCTTCAAACGAGCACTTCAGCATTACTGCTCCCGACCCATGTAAAACTGTAACTCCTTTTTTTACTGGAGGTGGGTTAGCTGCTGATAGAACCAACTGGGCTGATTACTGTTCACATTCACCCGTAACTTCATATTTATCTCACGGATATGAGAGCTGCATCAATCTTCTTATTCAGCATTCAGTCAGGAAGTAAGCAGGTGCAGCTCTTCCCAACATTTCTTAAATGGAACATACACAATCCGGTTTATTACTGGTGTCAAAAGAGATGTAGCTGCCACTGACTGACTGCTGTCACCTAACACCGGCTTTTACTGTCTCATCTTACAAAAAACAAACTCTTACACATCATCCGCCTGTCTGCAGCGGAGAAGGTGACTGAGAACTTGGCCGGTCTGACTGGTCAGGTGGCTCCCTGTGACGTCAGCAGTGTGTATGGCATCCGGAGGGCCATGGGCATTGCAGCCCCTCTAGACCCACCAGGGCAATTTGTTGACCTCACCACAGGTAAATACTTACCTATACTTTACTGTACATGTTGGAACACAGTTCTTTTGCATGTTTTCTTTCAACTGAACATTTATGTTCTTTATATAACATTATACTTTTCACTGTTTTCAGTACAGCAAGTGGCTGAATCCATGGAGACATCCAGTTATCGGGATACGGGTCCTGATGTTACTGTATAGATAAGCTCCATCCTCCACAACGATTGATTAATTTAAGTTTTGTATGAAAGTTGCTTTTTTTGTGACGTTTGTATGCATTTCGATTAATAAACCTTTTTTGTATTAATAGACACCACTTGCCTCAAATTGCAGATTTTGTGAAAACATTTATTACATTCATAAACAGTACAAAATCAAATATCACATTTGTTCACATGAAGGCCTATACATTATTATCGTGTTATAACCACAGTTACCGGATGGTGGTCACAGAAGATAAGGCCATGAGTCCAATCCAGTTTCTAGAGACACCGAGAGGATCCCGATCAGCTGAAGGCAGAAAAACATTCACAGCAGGCAGTTACCTTGTCACATTGTAGATGCCCACATGACACATTTATAGCACATGAGTTTGTCACATTTTTCTTGATTCTGCAAGTATCACATATGCAAGATTAAATAGCTTGTACTCTGGGTCACAGCTGGGTCCACAAGGTTTAAATTTACCGTTACGCAGGGATTTGCTTCATGGCAAGAAAACAAACCTGTTAGAGGAACACGTCCCAAAGAATGAAGCCAGAAGAGTGTCCATGTTTCTGTACAGCTTCTCTCTGATACACAACAGCTTCGATGCCTCATGCTTGTTACACAGTAACAGAGCAGCATGTCCATCACTTCTCAAACAAAAAGAACAGATGGGTTTCAAATCGGGATCCAAACAGAATCTGTTCTTGGTATTAGTACAACAAACCGTTTTTCTATCATATGTAACATGGAAATGAAAGACCAAAAAGTTAAAAAAAAGTCTCCATGACAAGAAGATGAGGATGACTGCATGTTTTGATTGCATTCCCGTTCATCCATTAGGCCAAGAGTAGGGATTCACAACATCAAGTTCGTCACAGAGCAAGGCAGTAACATGGCCACGTTCGATTCGGCTCTCTACGAGTCTCTCAGCGTCGGACTTGTGTTCCCAGTTGTGCTCTGGCCTCAGCTCAGTCCCATACCCTGCTGCTTGGTCATGTCAGTGCATACAAAGAAGGTTTTCAGCTCCCCTTTCCCTTTCACATTGATGAGTCCTCGACATTCACACGAGTAGCCTAGCTTCTGGAGCACGTCTGTCGTTTCCTCTGTGACCTAGAGTTAAACAGAACATTAAATTGCAAAGAACAATAACACTCCCTCTTGTGTTAAAATAGTCATCAAACTACGAGTGGGAAAAAAAAAATGCAGTACAAGTCACGTCTGGCTTCGCTTATTGACACAAACAGCGTCATTGTGACGTAACTGTGGTCCAGCAGAACCCAAGTCATTTCAGTGGTGAGTTAAAGCTTTCATTGAGTCTACAGAACAAAGCAAAATATAAGTGGAAAAGCAGACGATAAGTCCAACTGATTGCTTGAAGAGGGAATTTGTTTTTCTTCTGTCAGAAATAGGATATTCCTAAATTCATCCATGATTCTTGGGAAATCGTTGACCTTAGGAAACACCACTGTTTCCCAATGCTATTACTGCATTGGGTTGGGCTGAACGTACCTGGATCTTTCCGAGCTCCCCAGTGCTTTCCATTCTACTGGCTACGTTGACGGTGTTGCCCCAGATATCGTACTGAGGCTTCCTCGCCCCGATGACTCCAGCGATCACCGGGCCGTGATTAATGCCTGTGAAAAAAATAAGTTTAATTCCACGTAGGCTGAAATAGAGTGAAGAACAGCTAGACATGCTCTCACTAGAGCGCCACCAATGCAGCTTTATTTTTCAATTATCACAAAACATTCAGGTCACATGTCATGAAATAGTGGTAAAAAGCCACATCTAACAATGTTCATGGCGTTCCTGACTCCGCCCCTTTATCACAGATCACTTGAAACTTGAATGAATGAATGAGCCGTTGTTTGTTTATGAGGGCGTGGGCTGTGAGATAATAATTTTGGTGAAATTACTCAATATGATAGATTTATGTGTGGCCGACAAAACGGCACCTCAGGCTCTGGAGGTACTGTGGTGATCCACTTCAAGCTGGTCTGTGATCTGATCCCTGGCCCCATTCTGAAGTGTCCTTGAGCTATAAACTGAAACTCACTTTGTTCGCAATGGCTGTCCCATTGGTGTGTGAGTGATGATGTGATTGTTTGCCGCTCCTGATGATGACGTCTTGCATGGCAGTGTCTGTCACCACTGTGTGAACGGGTTTGAGCTGGCTCATGCTTTAAAGCACCGGAAGTGGTCAAGCAGACTCAGGGACTAAAAAGCTTATTGACAAGTGAAGTCCCTTTCCAAGTCAATCTAACACTGGGTTAGAAAAATAGGTTTAAAAACTCTGTTTCTTTAATTGCTCTTCAAGAGACATTATTGCAGCACACACATCATGAGTCATCTGCATTCATCCACAGCTTCGAGTGTTATATCTTTGTGTGCAGCAGAAGTCAGTAAAAGTTATTACTTCATTGAATGTTGAAAGTTCTCTTGAGGGATTAGAAATGACAGAACTTTTTTTTAGGCTTATTGAAGAGAAGGTTGTCTTTGTGCTATAACTACCTTCAGATCTACAAGAAGATTTGTGAGGATTGGCCACCCAACTGGATTGGATGTTCTCTGAAATGTTTCAGAGAACATCCATGATGCTTTTATCCAACTAATCACAAATGACAAATGAACAAAGATAAGAAAAATATGCCACAGCATGTTGTGACATGCTGGAGATGTAGATCAGTCACCAGGGTGGTGGTCAATGATCTATGTTCCACAATAGTACATCTTACTTCTTTGGCAAAATGAAACATTCATTCAGTTGACAAAACGCATTTCCAGCTTAACAGGCTGATCACATATCAGTCTGTTCAGAGGAGGAATTGCAGAAGAATGACCAGGAAAAAATCTGGATCAAACAATGATAACAGATTTTTTTTTTAAATAAACATGAATGAATAACATGAGTAATAAACATGAGTATACGGATTTTACGGAGTTACGGGCTGTTTAGAAGCAGCTGCTGCTAAGAAGAGCTTTCTGTTGGAGAACATTAATACCACTCGGGGCTAAATATCATTGTTTATGTCTTGTGTTCCTTTATCTTGGAGAAATGTAAATGTTTTAACCAAATCTTTCTTCCAACATGTCTGCTCAGAATCAGCAGAGTGGGAGTCACCGTGTCCGGGGCTTCAGACCCAACAGACATTCAGTGAATGAATGGCACCTAAACTCACCATTGTCATTCATAAGTGTACATTTAGAACGAGCTTGATTTTCTACTCAACATTACAGGCAGCAACACAGCAGACCCTCCACAGCCTCTAAGGTTGGCTTTAACGTCTGCTGCAGTCCAGAGTGCAACATGGCAACTAAATCGTCAAGCCGCTACTTAAAAGCCAAACTTGTGGAGTGTAACCAGGGAAACCAGTTGGTCTATTGTGTGAGTTCTGGCTGGATATGTCTGGATCAGTAGCTCAAAACACTCACCCACACGCAGCCGGAAGCTGTTGAAAGAATGTCTGTTGATGCCGTCCAATTTGCCAATGAGAGCGATGGCGAACTCCACCATGATCCCGATCTGGGCCTGCTGCCGCTCTCTGTCCTGAAAGAATCCATCATCCAACAACCTCATTATGAGCACTTGAGGTGAGAAGTACACTGATGTTTGCTAAGGAAGGGATAACAGAGCCGATGTGACCCCGGTACGACCCTGAGCTGAAGTTTTAGCTACTCCACCTGATTGTTCTCCTGGCCGGGGGTCCCACTCAGCCCGGCAGCAGCCATGTAAGTGCTGCCTATGGTCTTGATCTTTTCCACACCGCTGAACTTTGGCTTGGACAGGAGCTGTTGGAAAAATGAAGAAAAATAAAGCGTGGTGTTTGGGAACTCTTTTCTCCCTTTTATCATTTACAGATGTTATTTCTGGGCAGAACTCTTCATAACCACTGATTACACTTTTGGTATATGCCTGTTACTTCTGCTATGCGATGCAGGATCTTATATCAGCTTATTAAAATTGTAACAAGGACTCAAAACGAGCCTCTTCAATTAGCACTCATCCTGTCATACCTTTATCTGTGTGTACAAGGTCAACAGAAGGCCACGCCACTTATCCTCGCTCCCTTTAATGGATTAGGGATGTTTTACATTTAACTGTAGGAATTATTCAACATTTTCATGAATTCCAGAATATAGTCTGACCTAATCTAAGTGCGATGCAAAACAGTCCACAAATGCAGTGTAGGTAAATCGGTGACTAAATTGTGCCTGCAATGAGCTGGGGACTTGTCTGCGGTGTACGCTGCCTCTCCCAATGTCAGCTGGGATAGGTTCCAGTGCCCACGACCCTGAACGGGACAAGCGGTTAGAAATAAAAGAAATGGAAGGTGGGTTTTCCTCTTTTAGCTGCAATGAGTCAGAGGCATTAATCCTGTCATTGGAGGAAAGGGTATATGGTTTGGGAAATGTAATGCCAAAATTGCTAGCTCCTCCAAAAGTTTAACTTTTGGTGTTTGCTTCTTCACAAGCTAAAATAATTGGTTCTCCTACAGCTTGTTGTGGAACCAATATTTCCAAAATCTTACACCACATTTTCCCTGCATTGAGCAAAGCGACACACATCACTAACCCCAATTCACTGCAGAATGTTGCCACACTCCTACTTCAGAGATTCTTCAGTTAGTCTGTAATATGTAAACTCTTATCATAAGCTCAGATTGGACTTTTTCCTGAAAAGGTTCTATAAGGGCCCTGATTATTAAACACGCATTTAGAGAGTGACAGCTGGGGCTGCTGTTAATCTTAGTCTGTAGAGCAGGAGCCCCGTGTACAGAGGAGCAGCGGCAACAGGTGGCCCTTTGCTGCCTGTCACCTCCTTCTCCTTCTCCCTCTTTCATGTTAGTTTTCAGCTGTCCTGTCAATTAAGGCCAAGAGAAATCTTTAAAAAAAGAAAAGAAAAATGTGACTGCAAAAGATCTTAGTCAAAGGGCTACATGGGGATGAATTGAACTAAAGGCGTGGTGGGAGATACTGATCACCCAACGGTGCTTTCAAGACAACGGTGCTTTCAGGTCTTTCAGATCACATACATTTGAGATTTGATCCAAATGTAAATGTGCATTATAAATTAAATGTATTATTATTTATTATTACATATATCATGTACGTTGTTTGACATAGAATGATGGAATGAACGTTTTCCCCTCGCTATCCTTACCTCGTCAAAGTCGGCGATAATCTCGTTCAGGAGCCGAAGGCATTCTAGGCCCTCCTTGTTGATGTCACACTCTGTGTAGAATTCTTTGAAATCTGGCACTGAGGCAAACATCACACACACACAGTCGTAGGACTTGTAGTAAAGGTCCTGTCAGGAAATCAAATAGATATAGATTATTAGTTATTGATGCGCCCAGGAGGAGACTGTTACTCTCTTAACTCCACGAAATTCATTTAAACTAGTGCTCAGTTTTGAAGCGGAGAACCGTTCAGCAATGTTACACCAAACTCAATGAAACCCCTGCTTCACCTTTACGATTAAGTCACTGCCAGTGATCCAGTCTACCTCAAGAACAAAGATGCAGCACTTGCCAAGGGCTTAACTGAGAACATGACCTGAATTCATGACCGAAAATATTGCTCCGATTACTTTTTTGGAAACATCCAAACAAAAGGGAGACAATTAAAGTTGAACCTGACAATCTGAGATCATTCAAAAAAGTACCAAAAAAAACAACAAATAAATCTTTGCATGTCATTTACTAAATGAATGTTGCCCAGATGTATGTGAATATGTGTTTTTTATTGGTTGACAGTACAGCTGATGTGTTCTGCTGATTGGATCATATATAACATGGTTTTTACGTTTCTTTACCAATCATCCTAAAAACCCATAATCATATATATGATTAATGAATGTGGTTAGCCAGAGAGCCCTCCACGCCTTGGAATAAGCCTCACCTCATTCTTTTTATTCTCCCCGACAAACAGCGCTGCCACGTGGGCTGGAAGCACGTTCTCCAGCAGGAGACGGTTCAGGTTCTCCCTCGTCTCGATCTCGTCCTGTTCTGTGCGGTTCTTATATTTTAGCAGAAAGTCCTGGCGAAAGCAGGACTCATTCTAGAAGAAACACAGTGAGGTCAGAGCAGACAATGACGAAGAAATAACATCGCCTCATTCATTTTCTAATTCTAATTTCTACTTATTTGATGATTGGAGGGTGAAAAATGTGCCACAAACAAAACAGGGATATCTTCATGTCGGTACCTGCTGTGAGATGATCAGCATGGTGACCAGGAACAGGGTGATGTATATGCAGCTCATCACCTGAGGGTGTTTCACCAGCCCTTCAGATTCCAGGATGGTTGCAAACTTTGTGCTGTAGGACAAAGCAGATCAGACACCTCCGTTTACATATTCCACACACAATCATTCTAAGCTGCCATTAATACATGTAACTGGAAACCACCGGCACCAATAGGTGGCCCACCCGCTGATACACTCGGTACATTCAGTCCCACCTGCTGCAGTTCCAGCTGCCAGAAATGTGTGTGTAGAGGACATTCCCGTAAGCCACGAAGAATACTCTGTTGGTGCTGAGGATGATGATGTAGTACGCTGTGGAGGTCACGGCAAGGAAGAGCACTTTAAGCTCAAAGCTCACCCGAAGGAAGACTCCACATGCAATGAGTGACAGGATACAGCAGTAAACCGAGTACTAAGGCAGAGAAAAGATGGGATTTGACCAGGGTCAAAGGACACTAAGCAACAATTCTGATGACATGTTACTTTTAACAAGCAGTATTACCTTTGACTAACTGTTAACAACACACTGGGATGAAATAGTATGCACAGGTAATAATGACGCATGAATCGGTTCCTACTCCATGGTTCGGAGCGCACATGATCTACGGATCCCTTGCAAAGTGGACCCTTTATGTAAAATGATTAGATCCGGTATATTTGATTGTTGAAATTTTTATTAGAACCTTTTATAACCATTGGACACCATTACTTAAATAGGGAAGCTTTGCCCATGGTCTTAATCAAAACCAGCATTTATTCAAAACCATGGGCAAAGTATGCCACACTTTCTTTAAGTAATAAATGAAACACCAAATTATATTTGTAATTATAATTGTAAAAAAAATGATCCCATCTGTGATCTGATCCAATCTCAGACTCAAATCTGTGATCCGATCCAAGCTGTGCGTTTTGTGATCTATTGCCCCCCTAACAGATAGGACATTTTGAGGAGTTAGTTGATATATATTAATAACTATCACTCCTTCTATACAGCATCAACAGGTGGTGTTTAGAAAGAAAATAGTAATTTGTGTTCATATTTTAGATGACTCGAATATTTCGGGAGTTTTATCCTATCTTAGTACAACATGTGTAGACCTTCCCTCAAAATACTACTTAAACCCAGTCTAATGTGAAAAATACGTTTAATATTAACATTTCATTACTGTCAGTGGGTATATATCCATCACTCACAGGCAGGTAAAAGAGATCTTCATCTAATCCTTGCTCATGGGAATCATTTGTGGAAGGGAGGCCAGCAATGTCACTGGAACATTCTGTCACACGTGTGTGGATGAAGCACTGCGGGGAAGCAAAAGGATTTGACTGACAGACAACCTCTGGACAGAGAGCTCAGAAGTTTGGTATGGCAGCAATGAAGTGCAGCTCGGCACATATTATATACATATACAGTATATAAATATATACATTCAGATATATATAGATTATATATTTCTTTATATAGATAAACTAAATATATATGTATATGTGTGTGTGAGTGTGTTTGTGTGTGTGTGTGTGTGTGTGTGTGTGTGTGTGTGTGTGCGTGTGCGTGTGCGTGTGCGTGTGTGTGTGTGTGTGTGTGTGTGTGTGTGTGTGTGTGTGTGTGTGCGTGTGTGTGTGTGTCTACAGAGACCAATCTCACCAGGTTGAACACTGCCAAGACAGTGATGACTATTGTAGTAATGGTGGCTAGAGGGAGGCGCACACATGGCCGTTTCACCACTGCTTCAGACATTGCTGACAGCCACTGAAACCTTGACAGTTTCTCAGGAAACAGGCGCTGCAGAGGATGGGAAGAGAAAGACGAGAAATCAAGCAGGTACCAAAGGAAAAGTCTTCACTCTCCAGATGTCACTGTCACTCATGGCTCGCTATTTCCGGTAAGGGAATCTGTCTCAGTGGAGGAAACAATGTATGTCAATGATTGAATGTCAGGTGTCCTCCGCCAAGTCAGTAGGTTAGCTATACAAAGCAACAGCCGAATGAATGTCATGTTTCTCTTCTTACAATGTTACACACATCCCTTTCACCCTTCCCTTTATTTAGTCATCGACCTGCCTGCTGTGATCTGTGTGTGCTACGTTACTGAAGTCTGCGTCTGTCTATTCTTACTACTGCGGTGAGAAACAGGAGCCAGGTTCCAACAACTCAATGTCGTCTCACATGACAACAAAAATGAACATGAAGCTATGTAGTTTGGATGATTTCTTTCAGATTAAAAAGAAATCCCTCTTCAACTCACACCCTTTCTCATCGCCCCATTCATTTTCTAATTCTAAATTCTGATTATTTGCTGATTGGAGGGTGAGAAATGTGCCCCAAAGGAAACAAGGACATCTTCACGTCAGTACCTGCTGTGAGATGATCAGCATGGTGACCAGGAACAGGGTGATGTATATGCAGCTCATCACCTGAGAGTGTTTCACCAGCCTACAGAGTATATTTACTCCAAGGTCTCACCTTGACCTTGACCTTAGAAGCAGCAGTCTCCAAAACAATCTCACGTATGTTCAGTAGCACACTAACTCACTATAACTAACTATTACCTCAATTGGTATATATTAAAGCATCTAATATATGAGTTAATTTAACAGAAATCAATTAAACAGAAATTCAATGATCTACAAACTATTATTTGAAGGGTCATTAATTTGTTATCTGTAACCGCTTATCTTATTCAAGGTCGTTGGAGGCTGGAGCCTATCCCAGCTGACATTGAATCACATTATATGTTGCTGGACATTATTTATTACTGACCTATATTGAATTTGGGTTGCGATATAAGGTGTGATAAGTCACTCTGCATGAAGGACTACTTAAATAGAAAATAACTAAAACTTCCAAAACTGGAATAGCCATCACTTGAAAAACTGAGTGTTACATGCTGAACTAAGACTTCAGAAACTGACCTGTAAGTGGCCTGTGAAACAGATAGCTAGGGTCAACAGCAGCACACAGACCAATACTCCAAACGACATCCCCAACATCTGGCGACTGAGAGAAGAAAACCAGAGAGTATATGAAAATCAGTACAAACATGATCTGCATGGTTTGTTTCTTCTTACCTTGTTGCCCTGCGCTCTAACTGTGATATACGATGTATATTTGGTCATACTTACTCCTTCGTGACAAACATCTGAATCAAAAAGATGCAGAGGAAGATGAAGGTTGCACAGCCCACATAGTGTTTGAACATCGGCAAATCCAGGGATCGGTACTTGGAGGAAGAAAACACTCCATGAATTTCATTGTTCAACCTCAGAATGCTTTAATGGAAAAGTCTGAACATGATTAATACTTTGCAGCTTTATGTCCAACTAACCTGTTTCTCCAAATCTTTCTTTTGAAACCACAGACCTAAGCTGCCACGCTCTTCAGAATTAGACCACTGGCTGGGAGGGAGGGGGGGCAAAAAATGGAACAATGTATGGGAAAAAAAGAAGGGAAAGAAGGTAAGAAGAAACAATACAGTAATACAATACTGTAATACAATATGGTATACAATACGTATGTGCATGTGTGACTGTCCGTGCACATATGTTTGCATTTACCTTTAAAAAGAGATCTTTCATTATTTCATTATGATCATGTCAGGAAATGCTCATAAAATATCATTCAAAAACGTAGCTGACATAAAATATGTTTGTTTACTTGTGCAATTAAAATGTGCACCAAAATAAATGTCCGAACAGCAGGAGAACAGCCAATACTTAATCAGAGATTACATGCCACCCCGCCCTTCACTGCGCTATGATTGATACCATCTGTAAACTGAGAAGCAGATCAACCAAACACACGTCAAAGCAACACAGATCACGTCAGTGTGGTCCTCCTCACCAGAAGGCCCATAATCAGGGCTTCTACCTAGCTTTTGCTAATTTTTTTGCTGTGCGCAATCCCTCATTGTTTATTCTTCCACACGGAGAAGGTGAAGAGTAACAGTTACTTTGTGGTATTT
The DNA here is from genome assembly GCA_037951165.1 of Lophius americanus. NCBI lineage: Eukaryota > Metazoa > Chordata > Actinopteri > Lophiiformes > Lophiidae > Lophius > Lophius americanus. The sequence continues at coordinate 10,322,642 of JBBDHG010000014.1, read as the reverse complement.
CAATGACATTTGATGCAGTAGTTCTCGAAAATTGTGGGAACAAATTCAATGATAGTTTTGCTTGGTGTTACTGCATTATCTCAACAAAATTAGACAAGGATAGATATTTGGGCTATTTTGTGTTAAATTACAGAATATTCACACATGATAACCGGTGCAATGTTACTGACACGGAAGTAAATTATTTCAGGTATTACTTGTCCATAGGCACAAATGACACCAATTTTAGGAAAAGTAGTGTTGGAGTTATGCTACGATTTTTGGGGATGAATGCGAGACTTACTTAAAATAACCTTAGGACTTAACGGGTTAAGACTGCACAATTATTCAATCTATAACTCAATTTTAATCATAATCATAACTTTAGCTTCTTACAATAAAATGAACATGTTCAAGCCATAATCATATTGAACTATAGTTTGCGCCGCCCATTAAACGCTTCACTGCAAATTGAATCAACCGCCCCCTACACCACTGTTGGACCAATCACGGCGGTTTCCTGGGCAACGCGGCCTCTGCAAACATTTCCTGTATGCAGTTCAGACAATAACATTCATGTTAATAGAGTTGAACCAAAATAAAACTAGTGGCCAACAGTCATAAAAAAAATTCTGTGTCTGGTGGACCAAAGAGCGGAGACCTTGTCCTTTTTACACTGATCATCGTCCAATGTTTTAGCAGTTATTCGGATTTGGGTGAATTAACCAAGAAAAGATGATATGCTGAGTGTTTAAGAGTTGCGTCTCTGCTGCAAAGCAAGAGATGGTACTGCGATGTATTATGAGAAGAAGAGGTTGAAATGACTTTTCTACCTCTTGAAAACACATCACAAGCTGCTTTATGATGAAAGCATGAAGGAAAATGAAATGTTCCTAAATCCTCCATAACAGCCACCTTGTGCAGTATGTCACAACATCCATCCCACTAACAACGTAACATTACAGTGAAATCATGAATGCATCCCCTTCCCATTTGGTCAAATTTAAATGTCGACGAATGAGGAGGACCAATTTTACTTAGGTGTAAAGATTTATTATTACTTTAACACGACATGAATGTGAAAGTAGTGTTTTTTCACGAGAAATTACAATAGAAATATATTTGTATGTAAAATCAACAAATAATGGTGAGAAGCAATTGCAAATCTCAGTATCGGTTAAAGGAAATAGTGATTATCATGTTTGATATTTGATGTACCAAACCTGGACACCATCAACATGCTAGCAGCTATGTGTGGTTTTATTTGTGCACATCATGGTAAGATGCTGATTTACTACTGTTTGGTAGGTAAATGTATCGTATTTTTCTCATGTGGTGGTTTGTTGACATTTACTGGTCAGTAATTAACAAACAGTTATGCTGAGGATGTTGGATTATGATTAGCTTTGTAAGCATTGTCCTTTGATGACTAGACGAAAAGTCGGATGATTAGCAACATTTTTATAATGCAGAATGACGGGGACATCTGGACCAAAATAATAATTATAGTTTGGGACACAGCAATGACCTTACTATCAGTATGATTGTAAAGTTAAACAGTGTATTTGGATATGAGAGATTGTTCATATTGCCTTAATTTCATGTGAGCCATTAAATATCAGTGATGCCACAGAAGGTGTTTGCATTATCAATCAAATTCCTACTTTATAACTAAAATGTAACCTGCTTGAAAATTTCAACCCACAGAGAGCAGTGTAGCAGAGGTTCTGCTCCCCTGTGTGATTGGTCAAAGTCAAAAATTAAATCAAATTAAATTATTGTAAAAAATAAATGATGATTTCACTTGTAGGAAAAAATTAACCTACTTGCTGCTGAGCTCATCTATGGTTGTGGTCATCTCATTGTGTAGCTCCTCATCAAACTTACTCTTCTGGGATTTGTTTCTGCACAGGAAAGAATCAAGACAATTAGGAAGACGGACAAACACTTGAGCACACTGGAACAGATGCTGGAAAACCCGATGAGGCCATGCAGATCCAGTTTAGCTGTGCTTGGAGGCAAGGTTATTAATGCCATACTAAGCATTAGTGAGGAAAGAGAAATCACTTTTATGCCCGTGAAGTAGGTACGTAGAGGGAGCATGCCGGATGCAGAATGCCCTGTGATAGACGATCTCTGTGGGATTCAGCAGGAGTGTTTCTGTCATGCTTCTGTCTGGAAACCCCCAACTCTTTCAGGAAGGAAACACTCACTAGGATGCACGGACCCGGATGCACACAATCCCCGGTCAGAGATCAATGTAAATAAAAGCATGTCAGTTCCATAACAAAGGCCGCAGGGTTTCTGATGGCTTTTGAGATCTTAGTTGCCCTGTTACAAAGAGGTGGCAGTGAGACACGGTGAGGAAAGAATAATACGACACCACTGCTCGGGTTAGTGTTGGGAAAGCAAGGCCCCCCAAAAAGACAATAGTTCTCACTCTGCGGGACAGGGACTCACAAAATGACTAAAACACTGAGGATAAATTGTATTTTCTCTATTAGGAGTGTACGTTGTACATATAATATGAGGATTCATCTCAAAGAAAACTTAAGTGTCACTGTCTGTCATTTTAGCCTGTATTCAGCTCCCACATATGGAACAATTCAATAGCTCTAAAAGAATTCCTTTCCAGGGAACCTGAATGACAGTTTGTGGTGAATCCCTGCTACAATTTAAAACAATGGTTTAAAAATCAAAAGCAATATTTTGAACAGGAGGTGAGAACTTATTTTCAATTTAAAAACAAATGGTTATAAACATCCATTTGTTTTTGGTTTGAAGGGGTCAGATTCCAAAAGGTTGAGCGTTACTGCACTGATCAATTGAGGTCCTTGCAGGCCACAAAAGCCCCACTCACTTATAGCTGCTGAATGGAGGGGTGGGCAAGGAGAAGGGGTCTTCTAGGGACTCATCAAAGCTGTAAGGGCCCGACAATAATATACAAACAATCATTAATCACAACAGAGCAGTGGGAGAGAAAAAACAAAGGGCTACTGATAAAAAAAAAGTGAAAACCTAAATCTGCAGAGTGATTCTATAGGGGTTGAGCCTCATTACCATATAATCAAATTCTGACACTCTGGGTAGGCTACAACAACAACAGGATCATGTAATAGCAATGCAATGAAGACCTTTCTCTAGAATAAGCAGCGCATGGAACAAAAGTCATGGACACACCTGGACCAAGTGGCAAACACCAACCCAAAGTGAAAGCATTTGAGGATCTGAGCATGAGACTCAACCATCAACAACATCTCTCCAGAATCAGCTTTCCCACTTCTAAAAACTGCTACATTCACAAAGTGATGTATATCAAGAGAAGAATGAACACTCGGCAATGTAACGTCATCGCATTTGACAGGGTCTAGTCCTATCACCGTCCCTTTAGCTTCAGAGATATTTTCTCCAGCTGCCGACTTTCGTACAGCGGACTGTAAATACCAAAATGAGATTAATAATTTCCGGGACAACGCAAACCTCCATTTTCACAAGTAGCTTTCAGACACACACTTATCAACACTAATCACATTACTCAAGCCCACACAGTGTGTTTGAGTGAGACCTGCCAACTAATCAGCAGCGAGCTTTAAATATTTATCCTTACTCTTACTGCTTGTGCCAGTGGGAGAAAAGAGAATTAACCATTATGAGCTACAACCATAATCCGTTTGTCTGTGCATTATTTGAGGCTAATGGCGGAGCTAAGAACTCCCACCACTCTGTAGGAAATGAGTATCAGAGAAGCTCAGCCGTACTCAGAGGCCCGTCAATGACATTGGTTGGTGAATGATTTGTTCGCTGGTTTAGACTCCATGAATAACTTCTCATGTACATGATGTACAGTCGGACATTAATGTGACCATTATAAATGATTCAAGCACTGAGTCATGCATTGATCAGTAACTATTAGCACTAAGTTATACTCTGCTTGAGGTGAGGCAGCTCACCTTAAATGTCATCAATATGAATGTGTGCCAGCTGAACACCACTAAGAATTTGAGGTAACACTGAAATTTTCTCATTTCCCTGTTGCGCGACCTGGCAGCTCGCAGATGGGTTTATTGCATACACCTCCACATCATCTATAATAGCGAATAAATGAAAATGACTTCAGATTAGACCACGAGCTGGACATTAAATGTTTAAACACATGTTACCTATATGGAAAATCTCAAGTTGTCTAAATTGACCCCAATTACCACCGCCATATCTTCATCTTATACACTGTCATAAAATGAATATGTCATACTAAATACTTTGGTAAACTGTTTCAGAATGGTATGAGTGAAATCTGATGATAGGATAAGGATATGGGAAGGTTGATGGAATCAAATTCTTCACCCGAGTGGTTAACTAGGAGGCTAGGACACATTTGTCCTTGGACTATAAATCTCTCGGAGCAAACATTGTGGGGGCCCTTGACTTTCAAATAAAAAAAATTTAAAATAAATTTCGTCTAAAATAACTTAGACATAGAAATAAAGCAAACGGAGCTACTCTGTTTGGACGTGAACTGACTTTGAATGTAGGTATTTGTGAACACTCTGTGAAAGATCCGCATGTCTTAAAACTAATCATCAATAAACAGGGACTTATAACATGAGAATAGATTCTTCAGCTACTCAGAGTTGGTCTCACCTCTCAGTGATCTTGGAGCCGGGGGCTGATCGTAGAGGGATGTCCTGGAGAAGACGGGTACAAATCATACCCATTAAGAATGCATGATGTTGTTGAATCCATTGACAATGACTTTATCCAACTTATTTTTTTGAGAAGTAGTTGAACCCCACACAAAACAAGTATTTTTTCCAGTCGTGAGTGTAATCCACCTGTCACAGAGACACCTCTTAAATACTCTGTAACTACTATTTTTAACATCAGAAAAAAGTGAATTCATAATGATTAAAAACAAAGTTATCGTCTTTCATTCTTTTTTAGAAATTGCATCGTTTCCACATTTCTGTAAATTGTGGGTGGAGGTGTAGGCACATTAAAAACTACAAACTATTATACTACAAATTATTATTATTATTATTAGAATCTATTTATTCTATCATTCCCTGAATTCACACAGTCAGATCATGCCTTATATCCGTGCAGTATGCACTATTTGGACTCCAAATGGGGAGCAGTTGCTCCCTGACTATCTACAAAAAAGAAGATGCATGCTAACCTTGAAGCGTGACTTGCCATTGACGATGGTTTCTGGGGTGAAGCCATCTCGGTTCTGAAGGAGGGCAAAAGGTTTGACAGCCCCCCAAGATTCCAGGTAACGTGTCATACGCACTGATGCCCGCATCTTCAGGCCATCATTCACCCGAGGTGTGCTACGGCAGTTCACTGATGAGTCTTTAGACTTAAGACACAGACGCACGAACACACAGCCACACAATCAAAAGTAATATTTACAGTACAGCAATTAATTAAAGAGATATATCCACCAAGGCTGTGTTAATATAATAAACACTTTTATTATAATATGTATTGTATGTATTTATTTACTTATGGGTTTGTTTGTTTTCCTTTAACATTGACCTACATTAAATTTGTGAGTGGCTTTGGCAAATACTTTGTTGAGCGCTATCCAATTCCCGAGAAATAATCAGAGCTGATGGTATTGCTGCAAATGCATTTTTTTACAAAATCTGGTGAGGAGATGAGGGAGTTTTAGTAAGAGATATGAGAGAATATTTTTGCCATAAAACAGCAGTGATTGATGTGTCTTAAAATAAAGGGTCCTAATCCCCAGTATTTGGAAATATGTGGGAATAGAGATGTTCTTGAATGTCTCATTGTTAATATCAGGAGAAAGCCGCTTGTACAATGTAAACAATTATCTACAACCAAGGCATGATTTTTTTTCATTCATATAACAACAGATGATATACCAACATTGACTTTCCGTATTAAAATTATATGTCTAGAAATGATGAATATGACCAATAATCTCTGTTCTTCTTCTTTTCATCATAGCACAAGAAATGAAAAACACTTATTTGGAAACACTCCATATTTCCTTTTTTCTTTCCCCACAATGTCCATTTTTAAGGACGGCAGGAAATATGTCAGTGCAGAGAACCCACCCGTGGATCAATGACAAGGTAAGTTTGAACATTGAGCTCCTTTAGGTAGGGGTCTCTGAGGTGGCCGTTGCCCTCTTCCACTTCATAAGCTTTGTTCAGGTGCTTCAAAGTCGCCTCCGTGATGTGAACCCGTCTAATCGTGAGGGAAAGGACAAAAAAATAAAGTACTTGTGAGACATTTATTTCTCGTAATTCATGGAATTTGGAGTTAATAACTTTGAAAAAATAGCATAAGGGTACAGCTTTATAAAGGTCCCCATTCATTCCGAAATGTAATGATGTGTACATGACAAACAACAGTACTACCACTGACCCTGGAAGGCCTCCTGACTCCATGTGATTGGCCAGTGAGACATCATGTGACCACACGTCAAACTGCCATTTGCGAAGGCCAATCACACCGCAGAGCACATTGCCCGAGTGGACGCCAACTCTCATGTTGATATCCACTCCTGTGGCCTCTCGTACCTGCCTGGAGGTGAACAGACATACTGAAACTGATTTACTACAATTGTTTCTATAAGCAGGACAGGGACCTTCATGTCAAATGAACAGACTGGGGGTGGGTGGGGCAGACATGGTATAGTAAAAAATCCATTCCATTTGTCATAAAATCAAATGTATGACTTTAATGAGGTATATGACAGCTCCTCAAACGTTTATTTTTAACACCAGGTTAACAAAAAAAAAAAAACAGGAACTGTAAGAGCATAGTCAACACTTTAAGAGGGACATTCCCACTTTGGTAATGCATTCTTTAAAATGACATGTGAGGATTGCTGTGGAAGATTTTTAAAGTAAGACAAACTCTGACCATTACAGAAAAACCAAACACTTCACTGAGACATGATTCCACTACTAGCCTTATTTAGAAAATCTTTTTTGCACCTATCACATCTCTTTTAAAGAGAAACTACACAATATGTTTCAAGCAAGGGGTGAATGCTGCCTCAAACTCACTTGATGGCTTCACACATGTCCAGGCCCATTTTGACACAGTTCTTCGCATGTTTAGGCAGAGAAACCGGTAGCCCTGACACACAATAGTAGCAATCTCCAAGGATCTTGATTCTCATACATTCATTTTCCTATGAGGAATTAGAACAAGGACAGGAGAGCCGACAAATACAGATTTTTTTTAACTCATTTAAAATGTTGCCTGGTTGTATAAAATGCACCCAGACAGGATATGAGAGCAGACATACCAGCAGACTTCAGGGAATGAATACAACCACAGTCTTGTTCTACTGACGTTTACATGACTAAGTCATAGCTTGATAAGAAGAGAATGTTACCTTGTACAGCTGCACAACCTAAATTTTCCCAGCTTGTTTGAGGTTTACAAATCCTCCTCTCACAATCTAATCTTAACATTACTACCACTACAATCTCTTAAGCTTAGAGTTAAGTGGTTTTACAATAAATAAAATTCTTATCGATGACTCACCTTGGCAATTTGGTCAAACTTGCCAAACAATTCATTGAGCATAATGACCAGCTCTTTGGGAGAACAGTCACTGGCCAACTGGGTGAAACCAACAATATCAGCATAGAGAATACTGAAAGAAAGAAAAAAAGAAAGAAAGAAAGAATGCATGAGAATTTAGGATAATCACATACACACATTACTTGGAACAGTAGCAGACTCTACACTTTTGAGTTTTGACATGCCACTTCAATACAATGAATCTGCTCACAACATCTGTAATGCTGTGTGAATTATCAGTCCAGGCTACTAAAAAACCCAGATTAAAATTATGATGTCCTCCCAAGCAGATTATTTTTTATTTCTTTTAATAATTTTGTTTTTAATAGTATTTTGTTGTGGACAAGGTCAGAACACAATATTGCTCTTACAAAAAAGGGTTTATAATTAAATTTAAAAAATGGTTGTATTTTCTATGCACATATAAATATAAACATATTCACATTAATACAAATGTGTGAATGAACGCTTAAGTTCATAATTCATACAAAATCAACCTTGATTTCCAATTTTGAGAAAAATAATAATCATGTTTCGTTTCTCTTCCACTTTTTCCTTAAAAATTTTAATCAAATAATTTTTAGATCATAATGTAACTCCCACCTAAACTTTCTTTTAAACATTATTAGTCCCCACCCCTTTACCCTGCAGTCATACAGAAATAAAACCATTCTTGAACCTCCAATTTCCCCCTCCTCCTGGACACATTGCTCCTTCTACACACACCACACAAACACAAAGTCATTCTCATGCACACACTGAACACTGAACATACACGTCCACAAACAAGAACAAAGGGAAAGGGTTCCTAGACTTCGTGCCAGACTCTGAGTCTGACTGACATTTTCTGGGTTACATAAATTGAGTTCCATAACTTTGGAAATAATAAGGAAAATGTTTTTCCTTATTACTGTCAACAGACATGGTCTTCTCAATATTCAGGTAACATTTTTCATTAATGTTCTACGTTGTTGAGGTGATGGAGCTACTTTATTTTTTCGAGTTTTGAGGAATGAATTTCTTGATGTGATGAGAAATGAATCTGCGATCCCAATTAGAATTTGGTTTTCCCAACATTTTGGAGAAAACAGGGCTTTGGCGTGAAGCAACATTGTAGCTATATTTCATGAAATCCACTCTTCGATATCTTCCCATGTCTTTCTAATTTTCTCACAGTACCAAAATGCATATATCAGGGAGTCACTCTGATTTTTACACTTAAAGCATTTTCCAGTTTGTGTCAAACTTTTAAATTGGATCCCTACTGGAGTAAACTCTCGTCAATAGTTTGTACTCAATTAAACGTAGGTTTTCAATAGTTGTGATTCGATATCTAAGTTGTAGACATTTTTTCCATTTTTGTTTACCATCTAATATCCCTAAATCATTATTCCATTTATCATATATGTCTTGTAGCAGTTCATCATTGTTTCTGCTCTGATGAGGGAGTGGCACAATGATCCAATTTATTACCTCCTTTTCTTTTTCTTACCTATAAAATTTTTGATATCAGTTGGAATTGTATTTCTAAGATTTAAGTTTTCTGGTATCCAGGATTTAAATTCAACATAAAATTGTATATCAGTTATCCAAACTGATGAGGACCACCTGCATGCACCGTTGCAATCACTGTGGAGGGAGTTGGAATATACTGCAAGACATCAAAACACCATTTCTGAAACTTCCGCCTGAGTTTCTCTGCATAAACTTTTCAACTCATTAAGACCCATTATGGCTATTATGTCTCCTGAAATATGACAGAGGATTCAAGTAAAAAGGCTCCTGACCCAACACTTGTTACCCACTAGTGGACGTGAGCAGCAACTGATTACATTGTTCTCTGATTAATTGCGGATTCATAGCCTTCTCTAAGGCTGTTAATCAGCAGACCACTGAAGAAAACGGTTTATCTCATCGAACTTCCAAGAGACCCTGACACCACAAGGAAAGACAGCTGGAGGCCCTGGCAAGAGCTCAACCCACACAAGACGCCTGACCAATTTCTCTACCACAGCGTGGCTGAGCATATTTGGAAGAGGAATGCTAACCACCCTTACTCATTCTCATCTGAGATTCTATGAAGAATCTCAGATGAGAATGAAGTTAAACATCAGAACAGTAGACTAAAATGTACCACTAGGCAACACATTGGACTCAGCAACCATAGAGTCCCAGTGATCTATCAAGACAAATATGAGACTTTATTTTTATGTTTTCAGACATGAACTATTGAAGTAAATGTTTCTTCTTCTAAGATTTAACATCAAATGATAAATTAAATTACGATTAAAATATTGTTGAATAAATAATGCAACATTTGTGTCCATTACATAATATAAGTGTTTACAGTTTATATAACTGCATTACTGCATTGTAGTAACTTATGAATGGTGAGGGGAGAAGATCAAAAAAAGATTTGAAGATAAGTATTCTGAAGTGTATCATAAAATAAAACAAGATAAGATCCATCGACTTGTGCAGATGAAAGTTCTCTCATGTGGATGTTGCTCCAACCATTATGGGATTTGAAAAAAATCTGAGAATCTATGTTACAACCATTTAAAGACAAGATGTAGCTTTGGCCTGGAGAAGAGGTCATTAGATTAGTCATAAGGTATGTGCTGTCCAGTCCGACAGCACATACCATTACCATCCACTTTTAGCAATAGCAAGCACTATGTGCACAACTTTCAACTCCAGTTCATCCCACATGCTGACTATTTCCAAACTCCCATTTCTCTCCAAAGTACTGGGGAAAGTAGTTGTTGCCCATCTCTAGCCACCACGTCATATACAACAACCTCTTTAGACGTTTAATTCTGGTTTCCGCACCGCTCACAGCACAGTAACAGTTCTGCTTAGAGTCACAAATGACCTACGAATGGCAGCAGATGCTGGTTCACCTTCCCTCCTGATTCTCATTTAGTTGTCTGCTGCCTTCGACACTGTTGACCATGGAATACTCCTACACCGCCTACATCACACCATTGGACTTACTGCCACCGCCCTAAACTTCACCAACAGAGCAGAATAAATTTCCTTTGGAAGTACAAGGCCTGGAAGTACAAGACCTAATACATCTAATGTAGCACGCACTTTATATTTGGATCAAATCGCAAAGTGCTACAAGGTAAAAGCAGAGAAAAGCATCAATAAAAAATATAATAATAATTATATAAAAATATGACCAAAAAGCAGCAATGTTAATTAAAAGTTATAGGTTCTGATAAAAGGAAAGTTTTAAGTCCTTTTTTAAAAGTCTTAGTCGTCTGTGGAGCCCTCAGATGGTCAGGAAGGGCATTCCACAGAGGAGGGGCTGCAGAACAGAGGCCCAATCACCCATGATGCTGAGCTTATTCCGGGGAAGGAGGAGGCGGTATGAGTGGGTAGAACGGAGGGATCGTGTTGAGGTCAGTGGGGTGAGTAGTTCTTTCAGTTAGGGGGGTGCGTTACCATGGATGCACTGGTGAGTGAGGAGAGAGATCTTATAATCAATCCTGGTGGAGATGGGAAGCCAATGAAGGGGACGAAGAACGGGGGTGATGTGTTCGTGTTTACGCACTCTCATCAGGATCCTTGCAGCACTGTTTTGAACATACTGTAGTCTTTGAAGAGTCTTTGTAGTCTTATTATATAGTATGTCTTAATTTTTAGTCCTATTATATAGTATATCTTTCCATTCATCATTGTAATTTTTGCCACCTTTAGAATACCTGTATGTTGGAGCTACTGCAATGACTAAATTTCCCTTTTTGAGGATTAATGAAGTTTCTAAATATCTATCAAATAGGAAAAAAATGAAAATAAGGCAGGGGGAGGCTCTCCAATGCAATACACCTCTGACGATAAACCCAGCCCTAACTACAACTGCCCACCTGTGGACCAGAGGAAGGACACCGCTGCTACACCTGACTTGACACTTTTTGACTGCCTGAATGAAACAGACAGGTGCTTCATGAGGCAACCCGGATAATGATTGGTCTGATTTGGGTAATTACAGGGATAGGTCAGTAGAGCAAGGTGTCATTCAACAACTTTTAGCTCGGGTCATAAATGAACATGGCTGATGCCTTCACAAGAACCTGTTGATTTACAAAGACAAAAGGCTTAGTGTTTTGGACATTCTGAAGGACAAGATGCCAGAGGGCATAAAAACCCAACAAGTTTCTGGACATTTTAATCCCTGAGGTCCTTTCATTTGAACATTATGCCTGCGTCACATCTTTTAATCAAACTGATTAATTAAAGTGAAACTGCTCTTTAAAGGCAAGGTTATTTTCACCTTTTTTTCAAAGCGTAAACTCAATCTCATCTAAAGTGTGTTACAACAATGTTGATCTCTTCTTCTTCTCAGTAAACATAGAATATGATTCAGCTGTGGTAGTGTTAGCTTGGAAAATTTGAACCTCAGATTAGATGATTTGTTAACTTAAACATAGAAGACAAGGATAGATTGCGACATTGGTCAAGCAAGCTATAAGATTGGAGAATAGAGGGAGGGGCATTGGTGTAAATAAAGTAGTGAACTACAAATAAAACATAATTTGAATATAAAAGTAACACTACTGTGTAGCTAAAGAATGATGTAAAAACCTCAAAAACATAAACAAAAACTTTGGACACATGACTTATAATCAAAGAAAAAACTTATTATAAAGACTCTGAAAGCAGTTTGATCCGGGCAGGGATGGGGCACTCTGACGCTCACATTCAATGCCGCCAGCCTCCTTCCCTGTGCGGCTGCTGGGAAGGAGGCTGGAGGCGTTGAGCCGAGCTCCTCAAGGCCGCGGGCCCCTTCATTTACATCTAAATGTTTCAAGAGTCTTCATGTTTGCTTTGATGGCAAGTTTTGACGCTCCATTGCTTCTTCTTGTTCGTAATAATAAGCATATACCCCTTATTTGTCAAAACACAAACCAGAGTAACAACTTAAAACGGAAAATCCCTCTCCTTCTGTGAGAACATGACTGCCTCCTTGTGAAAGTTAGGACCTGACCCTATTGCGATAAAAGAGGCTTTTTCTGAACAAAAATTTAAAATGTTTTTTACTTTGAGCTGCAAGTGTACCGCTATTTGTACACTTGCAGCTCAAAGTAAAAAGTAGTTCTGAATATTATAGTCCATATATATATATGCCTGAATACCCCCTGAAATTTACACACTGGACTTTTAATGGTTTATCAAAAACACAACCATTCGCTGTGAAGAATTAGTTTGACTGTGAAAATATATGCTTCAAAGATGAGTTGATCCTTAACAATAAGGAATGATAACATAATTGACTTGCTCTATTGATTTATATGTATTTCATTACCTGACATTCTCATGCCTCTTGACATAGAGACTGTGGAAGTTGTTGTCTTTGACGAGTCGCTGCTGCATTTCTATGTCTTTACAGTCCTGCAAGCGCTCCATGATTGCAAGCTTCATCTTCATGGAGATGTAGACTGGCAGTACAGACTGCAGCAGGTTCTCCTGCAAACATAGACAGACAAAAAAAAACAGATAAATACATACAAAATCAGTTACATAACTGCAATCAAGCTGAGAAAAATATTGATACTGATACTGATGTGAATGTCACACTCAATATAGAGTGAGGAATAGTAAAATCTTAGAATGTAAAAAGCTTGCCCAAGAGAACTGCCGGAACACAGAAAATATATATTTTTTTAAATATAATCATATTAACACAGAAAATAATTCTTAAATTAATTTAAAAAATTGTATTTGGATTTTTGACAACAGGAACAAGAATCACCAACTATGGCTGCAGCTGAGCAGCAAGAATCCATGATGTGAGGTCGGTGCTGTCAGAAAAACCATTCCCCTAATACGGTGGAGAAGACGGGACTTAGCCAGGAGCAGCAGATAAAGACCTAGACCTCTTTTCCCTTTTTTGTTGAGTGGTTTGTTCCTTCTCCGGTGTATATTGTCTTTATACCCCATATTTACAACTTCTAGATCTTTAACTGCAGTAATTATACTGGTGCCTCAGCACTGACCCTTCACCCCAATGCTTTGAAATGACATGCAGAATAGAAGAAGCTCATATAGCAACTTAGATGCCCGTAAAGATTTTAAAGTGCAGTGAACCTAATACATTAAAAGACTAAACCATGATATAAGATTAAACAATGCTGATAGCAATGCCAAATAACATTTATCAGGACAGAGGAGAAGAATGTTACAGGCAGACACCTGATGATTGTTCTTAGACCAATGGCTTGATTAAGACAGAAATCTGAATTGGCAACTTCTCAAGAATTCATTGCTCTGTCATAATATAACCAAAAGGGCGTCAGGTCAGATCATTTGACCTCACCAGCTGAGTCGAGGTCTGTGAAATGATGGTTTTCACATTATACAGTTTTTAAACACCTTTTACTATCTTTTTATTTGAGACAGCTGTCCATTTGCATTTGTGTGTGATTGAATTCCCCCATGAGGATGAATATGGTAAGAAAGTAAGTAAGCATGCGGTATGCTGAATTTACCGTAAAACGACAAATCATTTAGTCAACCATGTTTTTGAACAAAAAGAAAAAAATTCTGACTCATAAAATTATTTCATGATAGAAAACGCTTTAATTAGATTAGCTCAACCTTTTGGTAAAGGATCTTTTTTGGATAACCCTTTGACCCTTATTAGAATTTTTTAATTGCATCAAGTTACATGATTCTGTTTATTAAGCAGTAGTGTAATAGGACTTTCTCAATAGCCATGGTTAATGTCTCCTCCTCACTGACCCCCTTGACCAATGGCTGAACCCTTGGCCCCTTACTGTGTAGCATATACATGCTTCCCCTGGGTCAGATTATAAACAGATTCAGTCACATTCGTCAATAACAACTAGCGACAGAAAATGTGCTCAATCAAACAGTTGGGAAGTACATTAAAGGGTTAAAGATCATGGTTATAGATAATAAAGACATTTTTTGTATCTCATTTTACTATTTTTTTTAAAAGTTGCAAATAATTCTGTAGGGCACTTAATCTAACCCAGCTATCTATCATCCTATCTGTCAGTAAAGTGTACTACATACATATCGCTCAACGAACGAGAGAACAAATAAATGACAAACTTTAAGGCATGAGACCAAAGAAGTGTGTCAGAGTTTGTGTGTGTGTTCACCTAAGTGTCTGCAAGAAAGAATGAAAGTTAAAAAAATGAAAGGATTAGCACATTTGGAAAACGAGTCCTTATATGGTCTTTGGGAAGTCCCCTGAGATAACTTTTGTTGCGATTTGGCACTATATAAATATGTTTGTTGCTATTTTAAACTCTTTAATATTTGCACATGACAGGTTAGGTGGAATGAGGACCGTCTATAAACAGTTTGTTCAATTTCAAAGGGATTTTGTTCTGGGTTTCATCCAAGTCACCGAGGGACTTCACATTCTGGATTTGTAACAGTACCACTTCTGATACCTATTGGAACACTGACTGTCCATTTTTGGTCCGAAACAGTGATTTCTGCTACAGCAAAGGCTCAGATAACTTAATTATCATACTATTGGATCTTTATCATGTTAAGCTTTCCAATGTAGCCCTTTGCAAAAGCCAAGTGTCCCGTGATGATGAGTCTTTTATTCCCCAGGAGTGTTTCTGGATACACTCCATGGTCTACCAACATCCCAAGGACTAGTAAATAATGAAAATGCAGCATAATTTAATTTGGAGAAGGGGCTTTACTGCAGAGAGATGAATATGTTATGACTCAAAACATTCCTTTTTTTTACATTTAAAATTAAATTTGGGGAAACCTAAATAAATATCAAAAGCCATTTTTAATATCAGCCTGACAAAGGGTCAGTCTGAGGTTTAAAGGCTTAGATAAACTAATAAGGCAATGAATTTTGAATGGGTTCTTCTTTGACTTCATGTGTGCATATTTTCCTCCCTCTGCTACAATATGAACCGTTCCCATTCACTCTGACTGACCTCTTACAGGGTTCAAATGACCCTTTGAGGTTCCCCAGAGCCTGAAAAATGAAAAACTCACCTCACATAAAGAATCCTTTGTATGGAGGATAGAGAGCAGCTGTGGGATGTGTCACATGATACAGTGTTGCTGTAAATCTTATCAATAAGTCCTTTATTCCTAAATAATCAATATTTATGGCAGGTGGTCAAGAAGTTTAAGTTCATGTAAAAGTGAAGCTTAAAAAATGAAAAGTTTAAAATGACTTTTCTGATGACCTTCCCACCCTGCTTAGAAGCACCCACACAATGCAGTGTTTTCAATAAATTTGGAAACACTATGTAAGATCCAGTTAGTTTCCTTACTGGAGCAGTTTTCCCCCACCATGCTCCTCTGTCTTGTTGTTGCAATAGCCTCCTTTTCAGCTCCAACTCAAATACAAGAGAAGGGTTTAAATGTTCACGATCATATCATTCCTTTCTGTCCTGCTAGGCAACACAGCAGCTTCTCTGACAGCAGGATTTATGTCCCTTACAAAAGACACCGGTGCAAACAATGACAAAGGGGGGAAACTGTTTTTAGAAGTGCCTGTGAAGTCCAAGCATGTGAGTGCAGATGCATTTCATTTAAAAAGCATCCCAAAAAAATCTAATTTGAGAAGGATTTGAGAGTCATAATGAAAACATCTATGGGAGCGTCAACATGAGGGCAGCCAAAGGCAAGGCTTGAAAGACAAATAACATTAGAGTAGAAGTAATGAGAATATAGCAATATCAATCACTGATGAGCATTTCGTCATCATTCTCTAAAATGCTGGATTCTATTTAGTGCTTATAATGATTTAATGAACAGGAAAAGTCCTATAAAGCATTAGAATTTTAATAAAGGAGGGATCATTAATTGAAGATCGTATTTGTGGATGTTGTGCAGCTTAACTGAACTTAATGTGTTTAATGGGAGGCACTCTTTCAATACTCCTTAGGACAACCATTTATAAAATTATTTATATCTAAAGTAAATTGATATCGTTTTCTTTTATGTGGCCATGATAATTTTCTTATTTAATTTTACCTTGCCTAAGTTGTATATTTTTTTTGATAATGTTTTCACTGTTGATAATGTGGACTGTGACTGCAATAAGTGTGTTTTTACATCGAATTATAACAAAATGAATGAATGAACTTTGAAAGCAGCAAAGTATTTTTTTTTTGACTCTCTAGAAGGGGGGGAACACAAGAAAATAATATTTTTATACTCATCAAAATAATAAATCTATAAATAAAATACATACATACAATATATACATATACATTAATTTCAGTATGTTTCATTGAGATAATAAGACAATGAATGTTAAATAAATATTAAATGGCCAAATTCAAGTGGCCAGAGCCAAATTATTTTATTATCTGCAGTAAAGACCTCACTTTTGAAACCTCTATTTTAAAAGTATTTGTTATAAATGAATGTGCTTTGCTCTTGCTAAAGCACGGAAGTAGATTTGAAATTTGTGGATTTCCTATCGTTTTAATCAATTTAAAACTCGTCATAAATCACCTTACTCTAGTAAGTAGGTAAGGCAAGTAGCAATCCGACTACAATTTGAAGTTTAACGAGTAGCTAATGCACTGCTTGGCGCAGGTGTCACTCTCACTCATTCATCTAGGTCCTGGTAATCCATGTAGGTTGAATCCAAAGAAACTGGACTTATTTTTTTGGTAGAAGACTCACCCTACATCAAAGAGGGTTCTTCAGTTCTAAGGAAGCCTTTTGGATCAGAGGTGAAACGTGTACAAACCAAAACAGAAGTTCAGTTGCTTGGATTCAACCATCAATGCTGTTGCTCAAAGACACTTATTATCTTACTGGTTACAGATCATGGGTATTAGTCGATTAACAGTGAAGAGTACAGTGCGATAGAGACTAGAGCTACTTAAGCGACAAAAGAAGCCCCATTCCAAATTAGTGTTCCTCAAGGTAAATACAGCACACATCTGTCACGTCTATATTTTCCCTCTCACACATAATATACCCGCCTGTGCTCTGGATAGCATTCAGTGACTCACCAAAGAGAAAACTGGAGCTTAGGGATAATCTTCCACCCTATTTCAAAGTCTTTGGTAAAATCCTGTAAGATTTTGGTATTTAAATGCTTCATACAAAGTGTGGACATGCTTTGTTAATAACAAATCTTTGATATCCGGTAACAGCAAACTAACCTGTTGCCTCTTTTCTATCTCCAGCTTCATCCGCATGCTCAGACACCTCAGGGTGTCTTGAAAGGTCTGCCGCAGGGTTTTCTCCATCAGGACTTTATGAAAGGCTCCCACCACACTGCCACACAGAAATACCACTGCATTGGACAGCAGCTACAGAAGAAGAAATGTCATAAATTTCAGAGCTCAACAGAAACACTAGCAGTAACACATTGAAACACACACACTCACGTACATTGACTCTGGTCAAAACGATGCATATTCAAATTATCTTTTTTATTAGTTTATCACTGTCTTTTATTTATAAATAATATTTATTTTATTTGTATTTTATTTTGGTGACATTGCTAAACTGTATATTCTCCATTAAAAACATTTAGATTTATATTATCTGTGTGTCTGTGGTTGTGATATCTGCCAACCATGTTTTTGGTCACATTTAAAAAATAATCAAATTCATTTCCAAAAGTTTCAGTGTTGAGATCTTTGCCAAGTGATGTGTAATTATGGTTTACATCATGTTTAAATGCATGTCATGTTAAGAGCTTATCTAAATGATCGAGAATATTTTCGGACTAAATCAAAAAACAAATTGCAGCTTCATAAAGGAAATATATTTAAACATTCCAACAATACGATGGCATAGTTTTTATCTGACTGTTTTTACCTGGTTGGCGAGGTAAGGAGTGGACCCTTGGCTGTAAACGGTGAGGCGCACTGTGAGGACTATGAGGTGGGAGAATGAGGAGATGATACTCAGCACCACAGCATACCACAACTGGAATGGCAGCATGGTGTACACGGTGAAGATGATGAAGAGGAAGAATGGCACCTATAAACAAAAAAAAGTTTTTTTTTATTTCAATCTGTTGTGTCACAACTTAATCAGACAAAAAACCTAAATGATGCTTGAATTCACTCACTTTGAGTTAAAATTGTGCTTGAATGAATAATGTCCCAAATTAGCTTTCTGACTCGCTGGAAACCAGCAGAAGGATGACGGAAAAAAATGGACACAAGCATATTTTTACCGGCAACAATGTAAGCACGTTTGGCATTACTTTAGTATTTGATCTTTCAAGAAGATAGACATAGTAGACATAGTTTCCTGAGGACCAGCTGTATATGAATATTGAAATCTTCTGATACTAATGTGACTTGATTTATTTTTTAGAATTTAGAATTTTTAGAAATGACAAGTTACTATTTTAACAACTTATTATTAGAACTACAGTAGTAAAAAAAATAAGAAGATTAATTATTTCAAAGAAATCCTTGGTGGTCATTCAGAGATAGTCAGCACCTGTCCTCTTGGAAATGTTAATAGCTTTGTACAGTACAGTGAGGTCAGGATGTGTACCTGAACGCACCACCAAGGCTTAAAAAATATCCACTGTATAACATAGCATTTAACTGTTGAAAGAGCTAAATTATACAGGTACACATGGAAATATTTGATTTACCTATAAATATTTAATTTAATTAATAAACCAATGACCGAATCTGTAGTTATTCAAACATTAGGGGTGTCAAAATCTAAAGAAAATTACATCCTAGAATTAATGAATAAAGTGGGAATATTTCTTCTTCATATCTAGGTAGGTCTACTAGGTTCATACTATAAAAGTAACTTGCACCTAAAACATAATTAAATCTTGCAATAAATTGAGGTTACCTGGTCCCAAGGCACAATGATAGGGCCACTGAAGATGAAGGTGTAGCCCATGGTGAGGTGTGTGGCCCATACAATCAGGCCCAGCAGACGCCTCCATCGCTGTGAGAGCATCTCTGTGCACACCAGCCCAAACACGGCCAGAAACACACACAGACTGCCACTCACCACACTCACAAATGCACAGTGTGTCACGGCGCTCTGCTCAAGCAGCAAGGGGAAAAGAGAAAAATAAACAATATTGTTTCTCATGTTTTCTCTGTTTATTTTGCAGTCAGTATAGTTGCAGATTAAATGCAAGATTTCCTGCATTTTATATTTATATTCAAATTGACCGATTATCTATTTTCTAAAACTAAAACTGATATTTTAGAATAAATACTTTTGACTGGTACTATGTTAGATTTTTTACAAAACACTGATATTCAACTAGAAAACTACAAAAAGTAGCTTATGTAAGAGCTTTTTCTTCACATCCATCTCTGTATCATGTCGTATTGGCTCAAGGCCATCAACTCTCTAATTGAGTTATTGTGGAGTGAGACGTAAGCATGAGCAAAAAAGACAAGAAAGAGGAAGCATACAAGACAGGAAGAATACATGTGTGTCTATGCGTTTCTAAATATGTGTTTGCTGTGTATGTATGTATATAAGTGTGTGCAGCACTGGGAAAGAAAGTGAATGCTGGGGGGATAACAGGAGTGAAAACAATGGGTTAAATGAGCCCTACAGAGTGAGACAGATGCACAAAGTCAGTGTTAATAGATCATTGCTCAGAGAAGGCCATTGCACCATTGAATGTGGAGTTTTCTGGTTACCATGGTAGCATTGGTAAAGGCCAGATCTCCACTAAAGCACTTTCTACTCCCCATTTGAGTAGATTTGAGTCTTGACAAAACCTTATCGTAGGCAGAAAACAATCTTTTTTGTTAAAAGGAGCTAAAGCAGACATGAAGTGATAGATAGATTATATCTATAGATTGAAAGTAATATTTCCACTGTGTTAAATGCATTACTCATTTACATGAAATATGTAAATCTTGTTTTTCCTCCACTATTTTTGCCAGTGTAATGTAATACTGCAGTGACGAGAGCAGGGCAAACCGCTAATCGATTTAAACAATGCATGCATGTAATGTATAACTAATCAGACATGTTATGAATAAAATAAGGTGTGAATTGTGTTACCTTAAAGTAGGCTCTAAGGTAAAAAAAAAAATGTCCCAATTACCAAAATGATCAATTAACATTTACATATAAGAAGGACTAGGGGTTGAGACTCCAGTGGATTAAAAAATACAAAGTAACCAGGAAGCCATATGTGGAGAAATATACACCACAAATACCTCCTCTCACAGACCTTAGATATGTATAGACCCATTGTAATAAGAGAGGATGTTAAGAACCCAGAAATAGGCCGCTTGATACTCCTTCATCATTCAACCAAGCTATGAGATTGGGACCACAAGTGGCACTTGGAGCATCCACTCTGCTCAACTCTCCAGTGAGTATAGTTCTTCAACCGATGTGGATTGCGAAGTGTAAGAAGTTGACACTGACTTTCTGACACTATTTGCCACCCCTGAACAGTCACCCTGGCCCTCGTTTGCATTTAACAACAGCATTATACAAGCTCCATCCCAACATGTTCTCTTAACTCTTCTGTACCCCTGGCAACTGTGTGGGCGGGTAGGCAGATAAAAGGAATGAGGAATAGAGAGAGTAAATTATATTATATGGATTTAGTGAGTTTTTAACCTCACAAATTGATCAAAAAGTAAAATTAATGTTAGAGAAAAGGCATAAAACCATTGGTGTTTGTGCAGTATGGGGCCATTTCTAGGGACTCTCGTAGAGTCAGACATCTTCATGCTCAAGCACAATGACATGCCAAAGGGAGTGTGCCAGCAAGTCAGCAGCAAAACAATAGAAGGAAGGTTAAGATGATTTTCCGACAGGGAAAGTAATATAATTTCTAAGGACAGAATTGTTCGGGTCTCTTTGAAAAGAGGCAGTGTGACTGTCTGCCCTTTTACCAGCGACCATGCCAAAATCAAAACTACGAAACTTGTAAAATAAAGAAATCAAGAACACCTGCCTTTGCTTGTCAAAGTCAGGACTACAATTAAGCTGCCTCTGATTTGAAAGCTGCATTGTATTAACCACCATTTTCTGTCTTAGTCCCTCCTTGAGTCCTTCTCTTTAATTCAGTTTTCTTACAAAGCTTATAATGATGGCTTTGGTTAGTATAGCCCGGTAGTGTATTTAGCAGGAAAACTGTGCCTCGGTGAGCTTGTCTTCAAATTCTCCATGTCAGCAGGCATTTCCTCTCTACAAGTATTTTTGAGAAAATCTGAAGAATAATCAACTCCAAGGCTGCTTTTCTGCTGCTTACCCTGGTCTCTGACCTCGCTCTGCGGAAAAATGAAGAACTGTTTTCTGACAGAGAAACGTCACTAACATTGCTACACATCTGCCCCAGATGTTGTCTAGTAGATGTAGTTCTGGAATGAACTCAATTCTGATCTACATAGAGCTATTTCAATATTGTCTCCCTTTACATTTAAACACTCACTCATTCACACTTGTGGGCAGATGACCTGGTGGTGAAAGGAAGATGAGTCGTTTCTTTGGGTAGTTTTTATATATTTTAAGCCAACCGGAGGAATTAAATTGACGATCCGGTCAAATATGCTTCTCTAAGCTATAGATTATAGCTGTTGTCCTAATGTGTAACATTACTAACCTTTAAATCATGTGACACAAGAAGTCCTCTTTGCCCCATCACAGCCACATACAAATGTTATTGGGTTGTGATTATAGTATGATAGCAATACATCATATATTTTCTGTGGGGAGGCACATACTTTAACTTGTTCTAATGTTATCCAACACAAAGACTCTGCAAAAAATATATATGTACATGTCAATCAATCACATCATGCTGAGAGGCATTTCTTATTTTATCCTTTCCCATTTCCACAAAAAATAGTGTCTTGACTTTCCGCAACACCTCTAGATATAATGAAGTCCAGTACCAGACTATCTATGACCTAACTGCTGTAACATGTTCCTAACTAATTCAATGAACACTCTATAGAGAGCCAAAATCAAACCTCTGCATTCTGTTCCACAACTGAAAAAGCCTCACCAGAAATCCCATAGCAACTTTGTCACTATGCAAATTACAAATGTTGGCTGCCATTTAAAAAAAACATTGCTGAACAGTCACAAATGTTTTTTTTATTTTTACAAAAAAGCTGACAGCTTGAGAAAAAGGTGATGTATTAGCGAACTGTCGAGGCTTTCTAAGACGTTTCTGTAGTAGCAGGAGGGTAGAGAGCAGCGGTACAGATTTAAAAACGGTGTTTGGTGAGTTTTATCAATGTGAATGAAACAACATTATGATGATGTAAGGGCCAGTGTTGCCATCAGAGAGGAGCCTTGGTGTTCTCACAACGAAAACATTGTTTAACTATGTCGACGTCATATTTTGTAACTGCTGTAATTCATATGCTGATTTGTATTAAAAATATAACAATTATCTTCAGAGAAAGTCTTTTGAGTTACAAAATTACATAACTAATTTCAAAGAGGTGATGTCAAGGCACTGGTTGTGCAGGATTGGGTAGAATAAGGGGCATAAAGAGCAGTGCCATTGCTGATTTTATTTATTACCCCTCTGTTTTTTTTCTTCGATGGAAATTCTAAATTTTTGTTGTGACAATGTTATGTACACTTCAGTCACTGGGCATTAGTGAAGGCATCAAATTTTGAAAGGTCGTAATAATTTCCTCAATTTAAACAAGATAACTAGAGCAATAAATCAACTAACATTAGCTTTTAAAGATATATCAGTGTGTGGGCAATTAGCTGAAAAGAAATTATAACACAGAAATATAGAAACATTACAAAGACAGGACTTTTCATATATAGCTTTTTAGGTTGACCAACCTCTCAGAGCACCTTACAACACAATTCATCATACAGCCATTCACACATATTCTTTCTCTGGGGGAAGAAGCACCCATTAAAGGCAACGCCTGCTCATTAGGAGTGGTCCATTCACAGAATCACTCATAAATACTACCAGTGCCGGTACCAAGCCCGTGTAAATAGGGAGGGTTATTACTGGAAGGGCATCCGATGTAAAACCTGTGTCAAATCTATACGAAGAATACAAAACTTATTTCCAAACCAGATCAGTCGAGGCTCGGGTCAATAACAACAATGCCACGGGAATTGTTAACCAGCAGGATGCCAGCAGAAACTATGCTTCTGTTGGTCGAGGAAAAATAACATTGAGAGGGGGAAGACGTGCCAGGAAACAGCGAGAAATAGGAAAGGCAACAGTGTAGGGGTGAGAGTAAGAACTATAAATGTTGGCACAAAGACAGGAAAAGGTAGAGAGGGTGATACGAGTGATATGATGGAAAGAGGGAAGGTAGATATACTGTGTGTCCAAGAGACTAGGTGGAAAGGCAACAAGGCTACAAAGATTGGAGGAGGTTACAAGCAGTTTTATCATGTTGTAGAAAGGGGTGATTCAGAAGGAGTAGTGAAGAGTGTTCTGGAGGTGAAAAGAGTATCAGATAGGGTGATATGTATGAAGATATAAATTAGATTTGTGATGATGAACATTGTAATTGCTTATGTCCCACAAGTTGGTTGTGAGTTGAAAGAGAAAGATAATTTCTGGAGTGAGTTGGATGAAGTGATAGAGAGTATTCTCAGAGTTGAGAAAGTGTTGGTTTGAGCAGACTTCAATGGCCATTTTGGTGAAAGGAACAGAGGAGATAAGGAAGTACTGGGCTGGTGTAGTGTAAAGGACAGGAACGTGGAAGTACAGATGGTGGTAGATTTTGTGAAAGAATGGAAACGGTTGTGGTGAAAACATATTTCAAGAAGAGGGAGGAGAATGACACATTAGAGTAGAGCTAGGAGCACACAGGTTGAGTACATTCTATGGAGAAGATACAATCTGAAAGAAACTGGAAACTGCAAGGTGGTGACGGGGGAGAACCTAGCCAGACATCATAGAATGGTAGTCGTTGGTTGACTCTGGTGGTACAAAAAAGGAAAAGAGAATAGGTAGGGCAGAGAACAAATAATGGTAGTTGAGGAAGAAAAGTTGCTGTATACACGGGAGGAGTTGAGAAGGACTCTTGGCGGTAGTGAAAAACTGCCGGATGACTGGGCAACAACAGCAAAGGGATACAGTTAGGGGGGCACTTGGTGTGTCATCTGGAACGGGCAAAGACAAATAAGGAGACTTGGTAGTGGAATTGGGAGATTCAGGAGAGTATAAGTAAGAAAGGGTTATCGTAGAAGAAGTGGGATTACAAGAGAGATGAAGAAAGTAGGCAAGAGTACAAAGAGATGTGACGTAAGTCGAAGAGTGAGTGAGTGAGTGAGTGAGTGAGTGAGTGAGTGAGTGAGTGAGTGAGTGAGTGAGTGAATGAGTGAGTGAGTGAGTGAGTGAGTGAGTGAGTGAGTGAGTGAGTGAGTGAGTGAGTGAGTGAGTGAGTGAGTGACAGTGACGCTTGACACTAACGAAGGAGAAAAGGACTTGTATCGCTTGACAGAGGGATCAAGTTGGGAAGGATGTGCGACAGGTTAGGGTGATTATGGATAGAGATGGAAATATACTTACAATGTCCTTAAAAGTGATAATAATAATAATAATACATACCCTTCTCTCTCTAGAAAATGAGAGAGAGAAAAGGGTGGAAGGCGGGAGAATTGTAAATCAGAAAGTCCCATGGATCAGTAATGTTGAAGTGAAAGCTGATGAAGAGAATGAAGAATTGAAAGGCGATTGGTCCTGTTGCGATACAGGTGGAGGTTTGGAGGTGTCTACGAGAGAGGGCAGAAGAACATTTAACAAGATAGTTTAACACTATCTTGGAGAGCCAGAGGATGCCGGAAGAATGGAGGAAAAGTGTAGTGGTGCCAAATTACAAGAATAATGGTGGCATGTAGAGCTGTAGCAACTACAGAGGTATGAAGCTGGTGAGCCACACAATGATGAGCTGGGAAAGATTAGTGGAAGTTAGGCTAAGAAATGTGCAGACAACTTGTTAGAAGCAGTATGGTTTCATGCTAAGAAAGAACACTAAAGATGCAATGTTTGCTTTGAGAGTGTTGACGGAGAAGCTTCGAGGTCAGATAGAGTTGTATTGTGTCTTTGTGGAATTAGAGAAAGCGTCTGACAGGGAAGAATTGTGGTATTGCATGAGGTAGTCTGGACTGACAGACAAGTATGTTAGGGTGGTTTAAAGTATGTATGCCAGCATCATGGCATCGGTGAATTGTGCAGTAGGAGTCACGGATTGGTTCAAGGCGTAGGTGGGACTGCACCAAGGATCGGCTCTGAGCCCCTTCTCAGTTGCTATGGTGATGGACAGGCTGACAGATGAGGTCAGACCGGAGTCTGTGTTGACTATGATGCCAGCGGATTACATTGTGATTTAAAGTGGGGGCAGATCGCACGTGGAAAAAAACATGGGAAAGTGGAGCTATGGACTGGAGAATACAGTTAGGATGAAATGAGAAGTGGTGAAAAAGGTGCTAAAAGCAAATTCAGGCAGGGTGTCTCTTTTGTCACTGATAACTTATGTCACTTTTCTCCCCCAGGCTGGGGGAGAAAAGTGACATAAGTTATCAGTGACAAAAGTGCCCAGCAAGAATGAAGGGAAAGGCAAAGTCGGAGGTTTCAGAGAAGAAAATGTTAAGATTTTCTTTGGGAATGACAAGGATGGACAGCTTGTCTCTACTAAACACTTCAGAAGAAGTGAGAATATAGCCAGTTTACGGTTTGAGTCAAAACACAAGTTACAAAAACATATGTTGCATATTGTTGTGTATTGCATGAAAAAATGATAAGTCTATATCAGGTATTGTATTATTTTTCACCCATAAACTGTGCCCATGAAGACACTTAATTTGGTAACACAAGAAACGGTTGTTTTTACAGATGCAGCTTAAAAAAGCCTGCATCTTAAGTTATTCACTTAATAATTATGGATTGTACACCATCTGTTTGCATTTTACAATTGTTCATATGAAAGTGGTTGTGTGAAACATCCCAGTTTTTTCAAAGATAATCAAATAAACTGGTTTAAAAAGTGCAATTAGAAATGCTTAGTATCTCTTGTGCCGAAAGTAATTGTGCACAGGAGATTACAAGAGCTATGACTGATCACTCCACTACCTCTCAATGGCTGTGAATTAGTTAGGTAGTCTCACACACATTCTCGGTCTAAAACAGTGGCTCATGGGCATATAAATAAATTATTAACACTGTATAAATTAAAGCACTCCATCACTCCCAGAAGGTCAATCGCAAACATACCAAAACACACAATATTTCCATAAATTTTCAATAAACATGTGAAAGTGGAACTCACCAGTTGCAAGGCGAAGAAGATGATGAGGAGGATTCCACAGGCGAGCATGGAGAGCCCCAGCAGGAGCACCAGTGGCTGATATTGGCTAATGCAACAGAATTTGCGGTAAAGTGCCTCATTTTTCAGCTCCTGGTCATTCAACAGGTACTTCCCCTTGGCTGGCATGGCGCACACTTCTTACACAGACATATCAGGTGTTAACAAGGAGACTCAAAGATCAAGGGTTGTGTTTCTGTAACTTTTGTCTGTGTGTGAGCCAAAAATGGATGAGTTGAGTCCCTTCACTGGCTCCTGATGCTCAGGGGAAATTTGTATTTTCCCTTCGGTGTGGCATCTTGAATGCTTCTGCTTTCCTCACAGCTTCATTGTAGCTTTTTCCACTAGTCACTCGGTGTCCCTCTAAGATTCTCTTCCCTTCGCTGGTTCCTTTGTCTTCTATTCTCTGTCTGGAGTTGGCAGGCAGACCTGCTTCATCCTTTGCCAGCTACTGTGTTGCTCCCTATAGTGGGTCTGAGTAATAAGCCCAAGGCTCGGAGAGACACAGAGGGGGATGGAAGGAGATTTTAAGAAAGGGGAGGAGAGAGAGAGGGAAACAGTGAAAGAGTAAGAGGAAAAGAGGAGTTGGTGAGGGCAGCAACAAAGGTCATCTGTGATCCCACCAGGTTTTGGAATGTAACGCAGCAGTGAGGCCGGAAGCTCCGCTCCTGAAAGGAACACGTGAAAAAAAGTCAAACATTTTATCAAAGTTTTGGAGAGACACACACAAACAACACTGTCAGAGGCTTAATATTCCCATATTTTTCTATATTTTTCTTGGGCCTATAGTAGACTAAATGTCCCCTTAATGGTCGGAAAAGGAACATGGCTTTACCTTCTGTAAAGTGTAACCGGGCATTTCATATAACTGTGAATAATGTGAGAGGAAGATATAAATGCAAATCCCTGTTCTAATATGAGAATGAGCACCGTCTCCCAATTGAGAAATCGTAAGGTAGCCTGTTTGAACACAAGAAAGTCTACATTTCTTAGGAGGGTCCATGAGCAAAACCCTGAAACATCAGCTACCAGGTGCTTCCAAGGGGCTGCCCACTGCTCCCACAGGGCTGGGTCAATGGTAGAGAAATAATTTCCATATGTTGTAATGTGTATATGACTGTATGTAATTAATAAAGGATAATTGATTATTACAATGGTATTTTTATTATCTTCACAATCGAAATCAGCCATAATGATAGGCTGCACTGCCAATAAGAATAGGTACTTTGCAAACATTAAGTGAACAATATAACATTGTAGATTAGGAAATATGAGCTCTTTATTTTCCCAGTGAGGTACTCTGCCATATTTAGATGAATTCTTATCTTATGTCTCAAACCACGTAATACAATACTTAACTGTGTAAACTTATGTGAATAAATGCCCCAACACTAACAAGTATGTTAAAATATAGTATACATTGTCATATATATTTATATATATTTATATAAACGTATTAATACATATATATTTAAATGTATATAGCCTGTACACAAGATCATCTCCATTTGTTTATAGCTTTTATATTTGCTTATTGGCTTGTTCATTTAATTTTAAATTATTTATATGACATTCGTACTGTGAGAGCTCAGTTAACCGGAGTCAAATTCCTTGTGTGCATATGCATGGCCAATAAAGCTGATTCTGATTCTGAATCTGATTTTGATACTCCTATAGCAGATTAGATCAATGAAATGTACTGCAATTCTATATGCATTATGCCTAAGAAGAGATTTTAGGAGCAGCTGTGCAGTCATAACTATAAGAGCCCCAACGAATAATGTTGCAGATAGGAGACACTGATTAGAAGCTCAGTAGAAACAGTTAACTTCATACCTCCAAACGTTCTAGAATTCTTTTTCTTCCCAGAATCAGTGTGCAGTTAGTTTATGGTTAAAGCACTGCTTCGTATTTGTTCGTCACATAGCAACAGGGAGATATGCTAAATAACACAAACACTTGTTGCATTGTGTGAAAGGTTGCAATGCTTCCATCTTGAAGTGATAAAATGCATTGTCACAGCAAGCAGTCGTTACATTGGCAGTTTGAAATCAATCTTAAACACCGGCTGTCTTATGAGGGAAGGAAACAGTGAGTTAGGAAGCAGGAGAGTTTTTGAGTAAAATAACTCATTTGATAGTCCAGGACATTAATTAAGGCAAGATAACCAAAACATGACTTTAATCCCAGAGAAATACAGAAAGAATCAAATTAAAACATTGAGGTACAGTTAAGCAGAGGGAAAAGAGGCCGTTAAAACCACAGCAGAGACAGTCAAGACAATATGTGTCTGAGAGTGAACATCACTCAGAGAGTTATCACTCCTGCGGTCTCAATCAATGGATATACTTATCAAAGGTCACCAGGATGGTGCTTCTTTTATCTGCTAATCTAGCTACTTACTTTAAAGAAACTACATAATAAAGTCAGATGAAGTAAAAGGGAACCATTAGCTTTTTTGTCCAGTGCAATACATTCCATATAAGTATTTATACAGTAAAGCCTGTTCTAATGAAGGAAATGAGAAGGCAAAGATTCTTAAGGCAATTAATCATTGCTCAAGGTTAAGATGAGTCAGGGACTGCATTACTGTCCGTCTAGTCTTAAAACAGACATTGTAGAGCTGCTGCCACAGATGGTGCCTTTTCATGCCCCAACTCTAAAGTTACCATGGAAGAACATTAGCCATCACAACTGTAGATGCACTTTAGCACTGAGCTTGGAGAACAGTGAAGTACGCTTCAGTAGATCTCTCATCAAGAACAAATTTACAGCTGAAACTATGCTGATGGAATGTCACGTCTTTTTCATAAATTTGAAAACTAAGGCTTGCATCTCAGTAAACTGGTGTCACTGAATCTTATAACAGCAGCCATGCAAAGTCAACATCACGGTGCACCGGCTTCTGTGACTCAATACCATACAGGATCATGGTGTGGGAGAAGAGAGCAGGTACGGTGGGAGCTGTGTGTGTGTTATGTAGACAGATTGAGGAAAATAAAAATATGTCTTAAAATATCGATAAAGATTGAGTATCATGATGCTATGTTTAGTGATATTCTACTTATATTTAGGGCAGAGACGTAACTTTGATAAGCGGATGCAACCACAACCCTAACCACAACCGTGTTTTAATCCACTCTATCTCCATTCTTTGGCTCATAAACTTCAATATAATGGAAGACCGAGAATTTATATATATATATATATATATATATACTCTATATATATATATATATATATATATATATATATATATATATATATATATATATATATATATATATATATATATAGTTATCAGGGAGGTATTTCGTGAAGCGGGCTTAACATACTCTGAGTCAGTGACAGGGTCCTAGCTTTACCAAGCCTCAGATGAGAAACTCGGGATATCCGGTTTCAGAACAGCTGATATGAACTGGTTCGATCAACCGAGAGTTGGTTAACCCCGGATTAGCAAAGGCTATCGTCAATGGAGCTCAGATACTGTGATTCACCATGGCAACCAGTGAGATGCTATGGTCACCATAATTCACCTTGATTAAGCAGGAAGTTTTAATACGCTCACGAAATTACAATTTTTATAAAAAGACGCGCCTGCATCATACAAGGACAGAAAAATGGCCTGGGAGAGAATTGCTTCCTTAGTGACTGTATCACCTACTTTGACTGTATTTTCTCTCTATATTGTGTGTGAAAAGGTGGTGGAATTTAGCTGAAAAAGAATCGTAAATACAGAGTTAGTCCTGGGTGGACACAGAACTCACTGGGGGAATTTTATATTTCATCTGAAAATGCTTCGGAACCCCCCCAAATACTTTTGTGGGATGGGAGACACATCTCAAGTTTGACATGTTTGAGATGTAAGGATTGAGAATGTCATTCAGACAAAACATGGAATAAAAGCAGGTTCAATCTGGGTCTCTCAGTCATCTCCCGACCGCTATTTATTAACGTGCCAAATGATGGACATGTCACGTCTGTTAGCACTGCTTCAGGCTCAGAAGGAGGAGGAGTCGGGGGAAAGCTCTGGCTTCCTTAAAGTAAACCTACCAGTGAGCAGGTTAGCTACACAGACTAAGTTAAAGTGGTAACTGAGTCAGCGCTCAACTAATCCTGCTTTTCCAGTGTCCTCTTTTGTAAACATGAGTAAGCACAAAAAAAGTCATATGTCACTTTCGCCGCAATCCATGGGATTTATAAAGAGCAAACCCGACAGGAAAGTGTTCAGTCCTCCACGCAAACTCTGACCACTCTGTACGAACAAAACTGGAGAAACAGGGAAACTACGACTCAGATGGTATAAGGATGAAACGATGAAATGGAGTGTGGAATAAATACCAGTGTGAAAAATAAAGACAAATATTACCATTCCAAGTCAATTTAAAAAAAAATGATCTAAGAGGTGATTGATTGATTTTCAATAAAGAATAAATTCAAAGAGAGATATGTCACTGCAAAAAAAAACATTCTCAAATGTTTCTGTAATTATCAGAAAATATTTCTATGTCATTGAAAATTCATTCACATAAAAGAAATTAAGCCGTGGGACGAAATACATCAAACTGAAGCATTACTGATGCCTCGAGCCGCAGATATGAGCGCAGTCTCTCATCATATAGCATATACTGCATTTCATAATGTGTTTATTATTATTTTCATTAATTTACATTATATTAATGGGTATAAAAATGCGTAATAACACAGTTGCATCTTTCGCGCTGTTGGAGAATGTGGAGGACGGAAGAAGCAACTCTTTTGATTGATTGATTTGATTGATTAAGCCAAATGTGTCCTTTTCCCTGCGCTGAACAGCACCTTAGAGGCTGCTATCAGAGGGTGGGGAGGCACCCTGTTCCTCGACAAGGACCAATAAATAGATATATAAATAAAGTCCCAGTTGATGTGTAGAGAGTCGGTAGATTAATATCCTTGTGAGTTTCTTCAAAATATCTTGAACGTACTTGGTTCACTCCTTTAAAACAAAGGAATACCAATACGGGGTTATCGTGGGAGTTATACACATCATCAGTGTCCCCCCCCCTGTCACTCCAGTCAGGAGGGAAAGTAGATTGGCCTCACCTGTGGCGCAGAAACTTTCCATGTGCCGCATTTTTCAATCAAAAAAGTCGGTAGAGTTCTTTTTATTTAAAACATTTTTTTTTTAAAAGTCCGGAATTTAGTTGACGTATGACAGACATCTGTCCGCCTTTCAGTCCGACCATCAACAGTTTCACAGAGGCAAACACTTTCTGACGCTCGCACACCTCCAAGGCCTTTGTAACACCCGCAGTCTGCCCACCAAACACCTTTGTTCTTATTTCTACCTTTCTCCACTTAGAAAAACAATTTTACTCAGTTTGAAGTTTTAGTCTTTCTGTATGCCTTCACCTGGACTGACGTCATTAATATTAATTAGTGGCATTCAACTGATTAATTAGACGCGTTCCACTAACTTTTTAAGGACACCCGTGGGTGTTGCATGAAGCCCCTGCACCCTGCGCGACACTTGGAGTAAGCTGTGATTTATAAAAGGTAATAGGCGCAAAACTATTCTGATTTATTTATTTATTAACAGGGCGCATGCAAATTGTGTATTTGTCCGTACGCCACGTTCTGACACAAATCCAGTTTTATAAATGTGGCCCCAGGCTGGCAGGGATCACCTGCAGAGCTGGATTTTTTTTTGCTTGAAATGCTGATGTCAAATTTATAAAAATCTGTAAAAATCTGCAACCGTTTTCATTTGGGAAAATAATAATCCTAATCCTAATATTAAGATTAAAATTGTTTTATTTTCAGCTCTATTCTATTTGTAAAAAGAATAAAATGCCGTCAAGTAACCTAAAGCACCTTAATTTGATTTGATTATGAGACATCATTATAAGTCCTCTCTCACGACTGAAAAGATTAAATCATTTTAAATATCGTTAACAACCATTCACGTCATGTGGTAACAGAAAATAAAGGAATTATCAAATGTTGTGTACAAATATTTACGCAAGATTTTCATATTCCATTTAAGAAAAGTTACAAAAATGTTTGTGTTTATTCAAACTTTCATGAAAAAATAAATGTTTATTCTGCAAATATCGGTTTGGACTGGTAGCCATACTCAACAGGTCAAGAAATCCTATTAAAAAAAAAACTAGGATTCAGACCAGTCAATAACAAGATATGTCCAAGGAGTAATGGACCACATTGACAGCCCACTGTAACATGTGCTAAGCCATCAGCAACAATTTGTTTAACTTTAGGTTTGTCATTTACGCTTAATTTCTCCCGTTTTATGTGCCCCGATGAAAAATAAAATATTGTCTTGTTTTTTTTATTTCATTTAAGAACTGATAATTCAATTGCAAGATCTGACTGGAAATAGTTGAAGTGTCCCTAGTGAGCATGTTTGGTATTTTACATGACAGATTTCAATATTTACCATTTAATAACTCGGTTGTATTCTCAGTGTATACATGGGCGATATTATCCGGATAAACACTGAGTTGCGGGGTAATGCTTCCTATCAAATCTTGCAGAAAATCATTCCTACCCGGAGCTTTTCCATAAACAGATGACAGATGTATGCAGAGAAATGCATAAAGACGATTAGATTATGCCTTCTGTCTTTTCCCATCACCCCCCTTTTCCTCCAAGTACTGTCTACTGGTATTGAATTAGCCGCATTTACCAGAGGGAGTTGCTGAAACCTAACATTGTTAACAGGATGCTATCTCAGCATTGATTTAAGCTTCAAATGCCATTGCTTTTAATAAATACAGGAAGTGCAAGCAAGAGCACCACGTGCTCAGAGGTTGGCCATTACTTCTCAAGTGTTTCACATTTACTTCCACAAACTGGAGCCGAGTCACATCACCACAAGTGAAACCATCAATTCTGCTAGTTGACACAAAGTACATAGAGGCGTTTATTGATTTAAAGATACATAGAATTTAGATCTAAACATGGGACAAATGCAATAATGAAAGCACAATCATTGAATTAGTCTATGCCATTTCCTTCTCATATGCCATTTGGGTTTGAAAAACACCTGCACATTCGAGAAATGTGGTTTATCAGTCGGCAAAGCCGTCGTTAGCATAATGTCAGCATCGTCTCGAAATGACCCAAGGATAAGGAGAGCCTTGTATTATTATATTAAGCTTTAAAGAAAAAAGGGGTGAGTGACCTGCCGGATCAATATCACAATCTCTTCAAAAACGACAGCCAACAAGAGTTGGAGGAGGTCATGTGATCTGTACTGCCTCTTTTTGTGTATGTTGTGAACCTTGACTGTTTTTGTAATTAACTGTAATTAATAATCTCACAGTGTTATAATTGTAAAAATTCTATAATCTAAAGTATCTTGCAAGACACTTTATGTGTGATGTAAGGAAATCTCCTCTTTCTCGTCTTGAGTCACATCGTGTATGATTGTGTGTGTGTGTGTGTGTGTGCATTAGAGTTTGGATGCCCGACTGAAGCCCGACCTACCAGGCCAGTTTCAGAGAAATATTGAAGAATTATTATTAATTGGGAGATTGGGTTTGTGTAACGTCATCAGATACAGCCAATTTTTTGGAATCAGGTCGGGTTTGGACATAAAAACAAAAGATTTGCCGGGTTTACTAAAGCTGTACGACTTAAGTGTCATGGCTGTTTGATTTTAACTCACCGCTGTACGAATCAAACGTTTGCAGAAGCTCAGGATTTGTGTGCTCACACTGTATGGTCAGATCATCTTGCACGAGATGAGTGCCCACACTGAGCGATCCGTCTGGCTCCTGCAGTACATTGTCGCAATTCATTTCAAAGCTCCGAGGCTAGCAATATGCTAAATATACAGAAACTGGCTGTCTTGATTATTTTTTGCGCCAAAACCTCTTTCAAAAACAAAAAAAAGGTGCCGCCATATTTGGTCTTGTAGGTAAATCAAAAGACTTGTAGGTAAAAAAGAAGACTGACACCGTCAGAAGGCCCGGCACTCCATAGGCTGATTTGCAAGTGTGGAATGGGCTCAAATCATACGATGTACATGCACCGATACATTCATTAACAGTCATAGCACCACCTAATAGTAAACAGGACATGTAATACTTAGTACCTTGATATACGCCTACTGGCCCATTGAACATGTATTGGGTCGGATCCATCTGTCTACCCACGAAACAGCGCTGCCTTGTGTTTCACCTTGAAATACATATGTGTCTAATATTAAGATATACAAAAACGTCTAAAAAAGTGCAATGCTAAATCCTTTGGTGACTATAAAAAAAAACATGTGCAATCATATCATGAGCACTGACGGAACAGCCGCAGCAATTCTGTTTCTAAGATTGGTTGGATTTTAAAAAAGTTACACAATTTTGAAAAAAACTGGAGAAGAAAATCCTGGTGGAAAGAATGTGTTAGAGTGAGGGAGACCATTGTTTCCAGCTAGTTCAGCCAGCCATATCCCCATTTCAGGTTTTATAACTAGACCCACTCCATCCTGAAACTGTGGAGTATTCGGGGCCCTCTGTTTGCCCAGCTCCTTCCACCACCAATAAGAAAACTATAATTATCCCTTGGTACGCCAGACAGCCTACAACTAGCACTGCCATTCAAAGAAAAACTTCTACATCTGCAACCAGCAAAGCACAGAGCTATTTACACAGCTAAACAAAACCTATAACCTAACCCGGATATCATGCAGCGCTGCTAATAAAGACGTGGGTGGCAGCTTCAGATCAGGTTGATGATGGTAATTTTCCAGGCTACAAAAAAGCCCTGGCTGCTGACAGGGCCATCTGGTATATGTTTTCTACTATCTAGTGTCATAATTAGTGTTGTCTTACCTGTGCTTGTGATTCATTCTGCCCATGCACTCATAGCACTAAACTACTTGACCTTTACTGTTGAATAGAGATTTGTTAAAGAGGAACAGATTAATTTGAATGATATTACTATAGACCCAATGATAAATTATTCCCCACATACCCATGTGAAGCATTAGAGGGAAACATATTCTAGGATAGTCGATCTTATTAAAACCATTCCCTGTTGTCTTTGGGAAGTGCCGACAATGGAAGCAACACCAGAAATGAGCACACTCTTCAGCCGGAAAATCCCTTCAAGGCTGTAGTAGTTTGACCTGCAAGCCAGTGTGTGTGTGTGTGTGTGTGTGTGTGTGTGTGTGTGTGTGTGTGTGTGTGTGTGTGTGTGTGTGTGTGTGCGTGTGCGTGTGTGTGTGATATCACCAACACACCCTAAGTAGTCAGTGTCTTTACAGTCTGGCCTGAATTCTGTGGCAATGGACCCCGTAAGATTTTACCCAAAACAGAAATAGATACGAGGGATTTCTCCTCTGTAGCTATCAGTATTCAGAATAAGTAATGACAGTGAACTGAAATAAAAAGAATATGGGAGGTATAACTGAAATCACTCAGACTCACAACAGTGAAGATAAGTTGCTTGTCACTAACCTTTTTTCTCATTGTGTTCATTAATATTAGTTAACTTGGCATGTAGTAAAATTCTTCAAAGTGAAAATGCCTTGCTGTTATAAATTAGTTTCAAAAGATGTATGATACGTTGTTTTTTTAGAATTGTCAATAGTAGCTTATGTATGGTTACACAACAGGGTGCGGTCATGTTCCACATTAAGAAAAACTTAAGGTTAATAGGGACTTGACATATGTGACTTACAAACTTCACTGACAATGGGATTATATAATAGCCATTACACAATATCAAACAAACATAAGGGTGGCAACCAGTTTTCTTATATGTGTTATTAGCTGTGTGTGTGTGTGTATGTTCTTCTATTGTATTTTCATTGTATTTTCACAATGCCCATTCCCGAGTACCAACTAAGATAGAATTGTTTTTTTATGGGATCAAGTCTCATTTCAAACAAAGTTTTGTCAAGTTTTTACTCGTTTTTAGTGAAAATGCAACAAAAAGAATTCCTTCATTCATTGCTATCCCTATAGTGCTTTTTCAGTCATCATTTGTTCTACCATTCATTATCCATAGCATCTTATCCTTATTAGGGTCTAGGGGTATGGAGCCCATGCTGACATTTGGCAAGAGGCGAGGAACCTATCGTCACCAATTCAGCTACAGTATAACGCATGTTTGTGGACTGTGGGAGGAAGACGGAATACCCCGAGAGAAACCACACAGACACGGGAAGATCATGCAAACTCCACACAGTGAGGCCGGCAGAGGTGGTTTGGAACCCGGTTACTTCTCGCTGTGAGGTAGCAGCTATACATACTTTGCCATCGTGTCACCCATACTCTGCAAGACACATTTATATATATATATACATACGTAAAGACACATATGTATATGCGGTCAAGACATATCATCTCTTATTTGATCATTTGAATGGCTCCCTGGTTAACTAATGGGCTTAGCTAGTCAGAAGCCAACTCTGATTTATTAAATGGGGGTTGACAAAAGCTGTTTGGCATGGACAGACACAAAGAAGAGTAGAGAACAAGAAGTTTTGTGAGGTTTACAAAACAAATGGACCCTCAAAGAAAATGATGAAATGATTTAAATTGGTGCTTAAATGTCATATAAATTATCTGTTAGTGGAGTACTAACTGAATAAAGCCGGGTGCCTGAAAGCATGTCGGAAAGCAAAAGTAGGCCTGGTCACAGCAGCATGTAAGCTCACTTTCCCAACAGTAAGATAAGATAAGATAAGATAAGATAAACCTTTATTATTCCCACAATGGGGAAAATTGCAGTGTTACAGCAGCAGAGCATGTTACAGAATACAGAATACAGAATAACAGAACATTATGTGCAATTAAATTAAATTAAATTAAATTAAATGTGCAATTGTGTGAAAAAACCTTTCCACTATATGAATGGGCACCCAGACCCTGGAAGCCAAAGACCAAAGAGTAGCCTCCCCGAGGTGGTGCAACAACAATACATATATACACATAAACATGTGCAAGAAGTAAAGGTGAAGAAGGAGCAGGCAGGGTGTAGTGGGTGGAGAAGAAAGACAGGAGTTACCTGTGACAGATGAGTAACAGTAAGAGTGAAAGGAAAGGTGTACAAGATGGTATTCTGGATGATGGACAGTGAGACCAGCTCTGCTGTATGGTTTACAGATGGTGGCACTGACCTAAAAACAAGAGCTGGAGGAGGCAGAGTTGTAGATATTAAGATTTTCTTGGACATTTGGGAGACAAAGTCAAACAGCAGATTGAGATAGTTTGGGCATGTGATAAAGAGGAAGAAGAAGAAAAACTGTGTACACCACGGAAAGCACTTGATTTTTAAAAGAATTAGCTCAAAATTATTATTAATTAAATTGACAACAGAAATTTGGAGACATTTTAATAGTTGAACTATTACAAATTACTATATTTGTAATTGACTGCCTTATGTCTTACCTTAATTCCAACTGTGGATAAGGTCTTAATGTCCTAATACTGTAGGCAAGAGGGTGCTGTGCTAATATGCAAATTATCTGCATCAATTACGTAATGAATTTGAAACAGAAAAATTCAGAACTACATTCCAAAGATGTTGTTAGAAAGCTAAGACTTCTAATTCCCACTTCACTTTAACTGGAAGACCAAACAGAAACTGTTATACAGGCCAGTCTTATGTTTAAATACTTATGTGCACTGATATGTGGTGTGATACTGGACTAAAGCTTTTAGATTGATGGGATTAAATTCCTGTGTGAGTATGTGCACAGACGTTGACTTCATTCCCATCAATATATAATTATTTTGTTAAAATATATATTACATGATGTAGCTACGACAGTATCCAAACTCACCGCAACATGTCCTGAAGTTTTCAAGTTTTCCAGCAGAAGAATTTCAAACACAGCGAAAAAATATTTTCAAAGCTGGTTTTGGCTAGGGAAAAAAAGATTTTATGGTCCCACTCTTACAAGGCCATATCCATTACCTTTATCAAAAGCAATACACTCCAGCTATAACCCCAGGGTATACAGACGACTAATATATGAAATTATTTTCAAATGAAGCTGTACATGCATATAAATGTGAAATGTTGCATTGGAGCAGCTTAAACTAGAAGTCCATTACTGCTAGGACAGGTAAATGCCACAGGTATAGTGATGTACAGCAATATTTCACTAAAACAAACCTGAAAAAGTATCCATTCCACCAACCGTTGCAAAAATTGATTTCGTTAAAAAAAATCCACTCTAAAGTATTATGTTGGATATTTCATCATCCCAACATTCTTATAAAAAGAAGGGGGAAGTGATCACTTACAGAATGTAGAATGTAAATTAAGAAAACAAAACATATTTGAATTTAACCAGATTAATAAAGCCCTCCTGGTCCGTGCATTGACGTTCAGCATGTGAGCAGATAGACATGGACACCCAGGATATTGAATAATGTACTCTGCAATGGAGTTGCATGACTAACATACATATTAAACATATTAAGCAAATGCTGCTTAATATGTTTCAACACCTTCAAAATAATGTAGTTATAAAAAGGATATGACAACATGCATGCTATGAATTCAAATAGCTTCAAGAATCTACTTCTTAGGTGTGGAATTTCCATGACATTGGGTGTGCACACACAGAGTAGTTTGCCAACAGATGCCTGGCTGTGGCTCAAGTCAGACAACCAATGAGTGTTGCCAAACACATCCTGTCCACACACGCTCACACACACTTATGTACAGTACACCATCCAGTCTGAGCCAAACATCATGGTTCAGGCTCAAGTCCGGAGGGCAGCCAAGTGTGCTATTACAAGAGGGGTGCGGTGACAGGGTGTAGAGCCACACTCTCCTATTCCTCATGAAGCTTCTGATAAGTTGCCCTTGACCCATGCACTAAAACCTTATGTACCCACGGAGACTTGCACAGTGTCCAACTTTGATCTGTGATACAGTGGCAGCATCTTGCAGTGTTTTATCATGATGTATGTTTAATTTAAGGTGAAATAGTACTTTAAGCCTTAGATTTTACAAATACTATGACCCTTGATCAAGCCACAAGTTCATGGATCAGGAAAGTCTTAGTCCAAAAGCAATCGCTGCCTTTGGACCAAGACTTCTTTCATTAGAATAAATCAAAAAGATAAGACACATTTGCCAGTAAAAGTAAGTAAAATATTCTTAACTGTTTGAGTTTCATTTAATTCAAATTCAAATATAAAAACCACTTGTAGCACAAGGCTGATATAATAGATCATTACTGTACATGTGTGGAGTTCCAGGGTCATCTGTTCTCAAAATCACAAAAAGAATACATGTGTAATGAGAACATAAATATTGATTGTAGGTGCTGAATGCGGTACATGTTATGGCACATTCTGCTAAGTCCTTAATTACAGCTGTGCAGCTGCCAGGTCAGTAGGTGGAAGTGACGCAGGATTTCCATGGAGGTATTTCATTACTTAAAATGCCTCTGCGGGGTTACAACCTGAAGCTGACTAAAATCACTGGAGTCTGAGAATTAACTAATCATATCTTGTTTCGTTACCCATGGTCTTAGTTTTTATTTATTTGTAACCTGTCCTGTCCAGCTGCCTCGGCATGCTGAGTGAGGATCTGGCTGCCATGCAGTAAAAATACTGCTCTTTCATACAACTGAAATTCAACTTGAACATCTATGATGTACCTTGAGCTTCACACTGGCTACACATTCTCCAATCCTGCACTACTGTAAGTGGCTCTCAATGGAGGCTTTGTGTATTTCAGTCTTA
The DNA here is from genome assembly GCA_037951165.1 of Lophius americanus. Taxonomy (NCBI): domain Eukaryota; kingdom Metazoa; phylum Chordata; class Actinopteri; order Lophiiformes; family Lophiidae; genus Lophius; species Lophius americanus. The sequence goes on along the minus strand of JBBDHG010000014.1, from coordinate 10,282,120 downwards.
CAGCTGGACTGTTACACATTTTGGAAATGACAACCCCTATGTCTTACCTCTCTGAGCCAAGGAATGTGCTGGAAAGCATTACTGTCGAACAGTCAAACAAGGGGGAATGTCTACTCGCAGCAGCACCCTTCCATGGGTTCCTGTCTTTCACTGAGTGTCCAGAAGACTTTTTAGCTCTCATTGCCTCTCAAGAAGGGATGACTGGAGTTTCACTTACACAGTTTAACTCTGTGCTTCACAGAGAAAGACTAATGCAGGTTATAGCTTTTGGAAAAAAGAAAACCCTTCTTGAAAATAAAACGCCAGATCCTCACCCAACATGCGGAGCCAGATGGACAGGACAGGTTATAAAAAAATTGTATTTAAAAATTAAAAATTAAAAATTAAGCGGCTACAACGGTATACAAAATGAAACAAAACAAAACACCAGTTTACAAATTCTGATTGGAATTGATAAGATTTATTGATACTAATGCCATAATCGATTCTGATTATCGTTCTAGTTCACGATTCCTCTGGATTTTTTTTGTGTGGAAAAAAAGTAGGCCTATACAGGTTTTCTATGTCAATAACAGAATTTTATTGCGTATCTGCACACAAAACACACACATAGATTGTACATTTCTGAACATCTATAAGCTACATTCATCACATTCTCATTATGAAAATTTGCGTTGCAATACAAGTATATGGCACAGAGAGCAAAAGTCCCAGTTTAGAAGTGATAAGAAACTACCAGACCTGTTTCTGCATGTGCTATGTTATGTTAGCTCCCAGGCCTCTCAGCCAACCAGCTAACCAGCGCTAAACTAAGTGAGCTAGCATCAAGTGTCGAAAACGGCCACTTTATTTTAAAAAACCAGGATAAATACAAAGGCTTATTCACTACTAACAGGACAGAAGTTCTCCAGCATGAGGCTGTGGTTATAACCCTTTTAAAGGGCCTTTAACATCAAGTTTGAACCTAACTCACTAGCTTCTTTTGCAGCTTATGTTATGAAATCCTGCAGAATCGTTGTACTTCAGAAATAAGATAGCATATACTTCATAATCAAGATTGCCATCATTGCAGAAAAGAAGGAAACAGACAGTGCCATACCCAATCAATCAGTCAATCAGTCAATACCTGATCATATATTGCTCAGAACTGATGCTTCATTTGACAACTCCATACCACGTATCTATAAATTGTGCATTGTTTCCAACTAAATCATTTAATTTGTCCTAGTACAGTTTTAAATTAACGTAACATATTTTCAATCTCCAACATTAAAGATGGTTAGCGATGTGTTTTGCATCGCGCTGCTCCTTCAATCTCCTTTCACCCTATGTCAATCGGCCCTCCCACCTGCTGTACAGGCGTATAATCTCCCTCTCATAAATAAACTGTTAGTGTATGCCTCCAAACTAGGGTGGCCATCCGTTTGGTTTTTGGCCGGACCTTTCGGATTTGAAACACCATGTCGGTAAACCAGCACAGCCTTGAAACGGACACTCCTTTGTCCTCCTTGTGAAATTTTTTAGCTCAGTGGGTTATTTTATTCTTAGTTTATTCCTAAAAGTGACTGGCGCCTCAAATAATGCTATCCCCCAAGAGGGTCTGGGATTCACCCTGCAGTTTCTCTAAATCCTGTTAGAAAGACTTTACTGCATAAATAATTCATACCAGGCAGACAAGTAGACGGCACAATGAAAAGACATGAAACAATACAAATACAGATAAACATATATCTGTATCTGTAAATGTCACCAGACTTTATTTGTCTTGACGCTGGTCTCTAATACTCAGATCTGCATGAACATATTCTAGGTGTTCAGCAACATCAGAATATTTTTTCACCGCACCCCAACGAAACCCCACAAGGTAACCCTATGTGAGAAGGGAAAGATCTCTAAAATTCAAAAAGAAAACTCCAAGAGTAGGACTGTAAATAAAAGAACTGTAAAATTCAGGCCAAACTGATTATAATAACTGTAATAATAATAATTTAAAAATTGTCTGTCTGTATTACCGCTTTACCGCTTTTTTTAGGCTTTACTTGAAACTATGAAAAAAAGAAAGAAAACATTTTTTTGATTTCATCCACAGGCCCTTAAGGAGATGATTCAAATTTATTAAAATCACTGTTCTTCATAACTTTCCAAATCTACGTACAAACACACACACTAGAGTCTTGCAAAAAAGAGGAACACGCTTCGCTTTTGGTTAACATTATGACCAGATGACATGACATGATTACGTTATTAATCACTGACTTTAATTGTCAGTTCATCATTAGTTGTCTGTATAATATTTGAAGAGAGTTTAAGAATATAGTAAAAAAAATAAACACATTCCATGGTTTACATGATGTCATTTTTTAACTATTCTCAACAATTGACTAATACATTAGGAGCAGTGGACACCCCCTGTAAATCGCCCAAAAATAGCCTATAAGTGACTTTCTCTTCTTTTTCTGGTTCTCTCTGCTTTTCCCCAAAATTTTAATACATTTGTGATGTCCAACTAGCAAATAAGTTTTCAGTGCGATAACAGCTCTAAAGTAAAGGCAGCCCATACCGTGTGACATGCGTTCGACCGCATACAATCTCACTTCCTTGGCAACCGTGAGACATTTCCCTAACAACACTGAAAGTTCAGCTTCATGAAAACGGAACCTGAAGCCACTTCACAATTGGTCAAAGATGGATGCTGTTATAAAAGCAAATGGTGATTTTAAGTTGGATGTCAGGACAAACAGTGATCTGGTTAGCAATGGTGGGTCCAGGTATCAGTTGAGAAGCGAATATCTATCATAGATTTGTGGTCTCATGGTTCCTGTTTGTGTAATGTGGACTAAAAGTCCCTAAAATCATTTCTCACTTCCCTATCAACATTGCAATGACAAAGACACTGGTTTCTGTTTATGTAGCGAGCTGGAAGCATCCCTTCAAAATTTAACTTATTTTTCTAACAACCCTGCACCTTCACCATGGCAACAGCAATGTATACCCGTGCCAGGCTTAAGTCTCAACAAAAAATACACAGTCATAGTCCTATCGCAGATTTCCAAAGACAATCCACGGCAACTCAAGGGTGTTTATGATTAAGGCTACATTCACTCTGGCAGAACAATTTTCAGCTCAAAATTTTTTCTCAGGTGGGATATTTTGTTGTAGCTGTTCACAAAAGAGGTGGAACTTCAGAAAAAAGAAGGTGGTACTCTAGTATAAACTGAACAGAATGTACCGAAGAACACTGACAAAGACGTCAGTCACCGCATGCTGTCAATACGGAAGCAAAATGGAAGCCACTGAAGTTAGTCTGCTAATTACGCTAACGCTTTTGTTCATATCTTGTTGTGCAACGGAGGCTGGAAAGTTAAAAAAACTAGTGAAGAGCAAATCCCACCAGCACAACTTTGAGACGATTATTGAAGGAAGATGACATCAATATATATTTATCTGATTTAGGATAACATATGAAAGTGGCCCAAATTTAATTTTTTCCGTGTTAAGACAACTGTAAGAGGAATGTTTCTACAAACTTTATTTTCATTTTGTAACCCAGTATTGTACAAAGACTATGACAGGTATACAACTTCAATACATAGACAAAATCACTTTCACACCAAAGAGATTGCTTTTAAAGCCCCCTCATCAGCTTTACAACCAAAATTAAGATTTGCCCCTGAATCAACTATTATTTTTTGAGTTCACTTTTCCACTTCTTGAAGAGCCCATCTTTGTTTGAGACAGATCAGTCAACATTACAGAAATGGTAGTTCATGAAATTTGTGAATGCATTGTCTGGTTTCTAATGATCTTTCAATCTTAATTGAGCCTAATTAGTTATAAACACTCAGCTTGCAAAATATTCAAATGGAAATACAAGCAAGAGTAGTGCTTTTGAAACCATAATCATTGTGCATATGTATTATCAAACATACTATCATTGACACAGAAAGGAAGAAATGGAAGCTATAAGACATACATCTGTGAATTCCACTTTTCTCCATCCCTGTATTAACGCGGTTCCCCTTGAAAATACAGTCCCACGTGAACTCTTTTAGTATTCACTGTTGTACTTAAGTGATTGCATCATCACATCAAAAACAAAGATACATTGAAATATCCATCCTTCAACACTTAGGTAACTCTAACAAGACTAGTTATTGATTCAACTTTTATAGAACACATTTGTTTTCACACTAGTCATTTTTATTAAGAAAGCAAAATCCAAGTCAATTGTAATTATCTTTAATGTCCTTCCAAAGACCTTTACACTGCAACTTAAGTATATGTCCAAATTAACCACCATCTTCCAGCTGAGTGATTTACTCTCGTTTTGCTAAATACCGTACAACAAATGCTATTTTGAGTATCACAACTCGTGGGGTCCATGCCTTGATAGGTCGGACCTGTTTTTCTGTTTCGTTTTACCTCTTTTTTTGTAGTCAAATGGGAACCTGCAAACCTGCACAATATTAAGCAGGTGGTTATAACGTTATGACTCTTTGGTGTATGTGAACACACTATGTTCACAGTTTTTGACTCGGGGATGTACAGTAATGTTGAAATCATACATAGTGCAATTTGAATTAACGAACTACTGCTATCAGTCCCCTTTCTATGTACATCCCCATTTTAATGTGGGGTCTCCCCTTTCTTCCATCGATCGGGTGTCCATCACTCAGCCAATCCTGGCTAGTCACTTATTGAAACAGTCAAGACAATGAGTGAGTTGGTCACCAAAAAAAATACCAAAGGCCCCTATATAATTGTTACACTTTCCTGAAGGAGTGCTAATATTACTGTACATCTCTACTGTACATGAGAGGATGATGTTTATAGCGTTGGTTTTAGTATTTAATGGTCAAATATCACTCTCATAAGCTCTCATAAGGTCCTTCAGCGAGCACAGGAACGAAAAACTAAAACGGTGAGAATGAGAGCAATCAAGACACCCACACATCTAAACCACCAACACTCAAACGAGCATTCAAAGGAGGCGGGTTTAACTTAGACTGGGGGATAGTTATTTCAACATTTGGCACAGCATTTGTTCTAGAAGATGGGTTATTTCAGATAAATCCATGAGGCTAAAAGCCTTTTATGGCCAACACATTATCTCATCTCCCTGCATTATAGGCATATACTGTAATGCAATATTTAGTAGTATTCATTTGTGATTGATTGTATATTTAAGGTTATAAATCAATTATTCATTTTGAGTGTGATTATACTGAAATTCATTTCTTCAACAAGCTGCTAAAGGCAGCCTGTAATCAGTGTTTCCACAACGTGGCTGGGTGCATTGAAGGTGCCCAGGAAATTGGAACAATTTGACAGATAACAAGATGAAATGGTATCTAATTGTACTCCAAAGCATCCCATCTCAGCAGCACTCATCCTCTCCAAATAACAGAAGTAAAAGAGAGCACAGCCTTTTATGGCCCCCCAAGAGCTTTCTTGAGCGAGATCCACGAGCAGTCTTTAACAAGTATGACCAAAAATGAAGGGTTGGGTAGACAGAATATGAGACATATTCATGTACACTATGCATGCACACAGGGTACTACAGTGTTTTACAGAACAAAAGTTTATATAGAAAAAGAAACGTTCAGATAGAGCCACAATGAAGTTTTGTTACACAAAAAAAATACTTATTTTTATTTTCATTTAAAAATGTGCAAGAAAAAAATGTCTCAATTGAACAAGCTACATAAATCATCCAACTACGCTCATTCATAAAAAGACAAAACAATCAACGGCAAAACTATAATCTAGGGTATATGGGTGCCTCAGTATTTAAATAGTTAAAGAAATATTAGGTAGAAGCAAACATTTGGAAAACCAATACTACTAATTTAACTTCCTGTACTGAAGCTTGCAAAATGAGTACACATTAAAGGTAAAAGTTCATGTAATGATAAATATTGCAGATCTCTACAGTGCTTGTCAAATCTGAGATGGACTAACAAAATATTATATTGAGGGTAGCATTGTGAAGAACAGTTCGGACTGCTAACTTCAGACATTTACTTTACAGTATGGCAGATAGAGCATTCTGTTACAGTGAGTACTAATTAACAATTAATTGGAAAGACAAACCTAACCAATCACATATTGCACAATAATTAAAATTTAACTCAAGCTGAAGTGGAAAATTCTACATGCCAAACTTGGCAAGTGAGAAACCTTAAAACCGTATGCCCTGTCATCAAACCGTCCTCTATCAGGTGTTAAATCTGTTGTCAAATGATATGTTCTGTCTGGGTCGTGTTTAGCAGGCTCTTTCCAACATGTAATTGACTGTGTTCCCGTGGTAGTTCACTGGGAGCTCATATTCAGGAGGCAACAGCAGCAGAGCTAAACTTTACAGGGAAGAGGCAACTTTTCTCATGAGCATACATTCATTTTTGTAATTAGTTTTAGACCTGATCACTAATGGAGTTTAGAATTTATTAGGAGGATGATGTCTTCACTTCAAATCATTTCATCGTATACGTATAGAAGAACACATTAACATTGGATCCAAACCTATCCTGCTCCTAAAAGTTGCACAACACAGCATTAGGTCAAATTTCTTCGCAATTAAAAGCATGGCTTTTGTCAGACTATTCTGTTGCCCTAGTAGCCTGGTGTTGGCTATTTTTGTGAACATTTCCTCTTGATACAATGACGATTGAGAAGTTCTAAAAGCCAAATCATATTTTTAACTTGTATTGTTAAAGGTATGTTTTAATTTTTAAATTATTAGGAGTAACCAATTATCCGTCTTACTTATCCTGATCCGTGTTGAGGTATATCCAAAGATGTCTTGGTAAGAGGGAACACCTTGGACAAGTTTTCACTTTGAATAAGCATATGTACTCACAAAATCTACATCTAGATACAAATTGGAGTTTCCTGTTGATCCATCGACCGAGAGCCAAATTCAAATAAGTAATTCCAAGAGAAAGTCAATTCGGATTCAAACCCAGGAGGAAAGGTGCCAAACACTAAGGACTCCTTCACTTGGGACATTCAGTGTGTGTAGGTTATTTTGTAAATTCTCTCAATATTTTTTTTTTTTTATGTTTGTTTTTTTAGTATGATTTGTTTTCCAAAGTTATTTTATCTAACTGGATGTAACTTTTTCTCACCCATGATGTATGACATCGGGTTACAGTTTTATGGCACCTGAGGCAAAGTATTCATAGCAGCATGGCTTGTTCAGACAGAAAGTGCCTGACACCAGAGAGACCCACCCATATGAACATGTTACTGAGTTTTAGAACATCACAGCAAACCCAGAGACAAATATCTCATTATTTTCCAAATGATGCCCGCTGAAATAAAAAAGAATTTAAAAAAATTATTTCATGTTGCAACCTTCATTTGGCAGAAAAGGAGGGTACAACTACAACAAACTGTTCCATGTTCTCATTTTTGTGCGCCTCCATTTTGGTGGTGCAGCAGTAGCAGTGTGAGCATGGTGATCCGTTTGTTCCACAGAACACTGCACTTGGGCTCACAAAGGAGTTTTTCCATTCACTCTGCAGCACTGGCCAAAAGTTTCATTTTACCCCTTTTCGTTCAGAATTTTGAACTATAAACATTAACAAGTTAATTTTAATGGTTAGTTATTTGTTGCCACGGCACTAATGTTTACATCCTTTTTATTACGCTGCGTCAGAAGCACCGATTTTTCAATGTTTGTCGATTATTTACTGTCGAGATTAAAGTAAGAAAAACTAGACCTATGCTGTTGTCCCCCACAGCAAGAGTAAACTCCCCAGTCCCATTCGTTGTAAAAGCAATCCCCCCCAATTGAACTCCTCAAATGAAATGTGGCGTAAATTCCAGTATTTAATTTTATATTCCCTATATTTTTACCTCAATGCGATAGTCACTTACGTTTGAAAGTTTTTAGCTATGACATAAAACAAAAATTGCATTGTACAGGTATACTCCTGCAAGTTTGATGTCTCTCTTAGTTTGGATGAATTAAAGCCATATATGTTAGAGGAGAAAGAGTGTTTGTGACATACATGGCAAAGTCTATGCTGAAGAGGGATTAGTGCTAATTTCTGGTTGGATGCACCAGAGTCGACCTGATGGGTCAGATTATTCTCCAGTTAGTGTTAAAGGAGCATGCTGTCCACTATGAGAGACCCTTCTCATTAAAAGGCTAAAACAGACAGAGCCCAGCCTGTCTGAGAGAGGATCACAGAGAGTGAGAATAAAAGATTAGAGACACTGAGAGAGAGGATTGGAGTAAGATGGAAGAGAATACAAGGGCGAAACTAGTGAAATTGTCAGCTTTATGGGTGGCTAGAAGCATTTGGAAAACATAATGGGATCTAATGACGACAGAAAACATCTAACATATGAGCAGCCGTGCCTGGATGGCATTTCTCTAATGATACAGAGACAGGAAGGAGTTCAGTAAGCGAACCCTGATAAAATAATTTTCATGAAATTATGTTATTTTAGAGGGGGTGGGGTTTACTGCAGAATCATCACACAAATCACATATTGCCTCAAGTCTTTCTGTGAAGTTATTTCTAACATTTATTAAATAAAAAAGACCACAAAAGCTCTAAACAGGAGGGTGTGTGTCAAACAGATTCTGTCAGTTCTCAAAAAAACATGCACAAAGTCACATTTTCACTTCCTGTGGAGGTTCCCCATATTTCCTGTCAGGTTCACTATCATCGCGTACATCAACATTATATATGTAGTAAAGATTTAGGCGTTTGTGTAAGCCACACAACTAAGCAGAATTCTATTTCACTCCAGTAATGAGGTATACTAAACACAATACAAAAAAACTAATTGGTCTGATATGTATAATTGTAAAAAAAAAACAAGAACTAAACAAACAGACCAGCACTTCCAATTGCATTTGTCCAGAACAGAGAAGCACCAGCAGGCCAGATACCATGGCAGTAGTCTGCTCAGATAGGCAGTGCTCCAAGGGATAGAGACTGGCAATAATAGATGTTGATTAATCAACCAGAACCAAAATGTTCTTGTTCACTTAGTTCCAAAGACTTAAAATGCATCAGTAATTTCACTCTGGATGGGACAGTATTTTCAATCAATATTAGCCTGAAAATAAATAAATGCTCAGTTTGGTACAGACCTTGCAGACATATTTCTGAAAGTACTTGAACCTTACTACAGGAGCCAGTGCTTTGCACTGGCTACACGATGAGCTGAGGCTGCTGTATGACAGAGGAAGAAGATGTCCAAAACAACTCCACCACTGGTTATTAAGAGATTCAAAACAAAGATGAGAATAGAAGAGTCTGGCGTCACAGTACAAATCTGTTCAAGGGTTTTTTTGTTTCTGTGTGCACGTATGAGTCTCTGCTGTGCAATCCCTGACAGGCCGTCCCTGTCCGGATCCATCAAACTGTAAAATTATTCCAATAACATGTGCAACCACAACAAGCTTCCCATCATGTCCACATGAGATACATCACAGCATCACAATAGATAATTGGACACCAATGGCAAACGCCAATGTATGTGTCATGTTTCACATTACAGCTTTTTCCATGAATGAATGGCTCGGGCATCACAGCAGTGCAGGGAACCACTGATCCACGACCAATAATGTAACCCCAGAGTACTGTTGTGCCGCTCCTATAATCTTACCTAATGCACACCAGAAAATGAGCTCCATAGCTAAGAATCAATGACCTGCTTAATCCCTTGCTTGATTTTTAACCCTGTGAAATTTTACTCAGACATATAAGAGACAAGTCAAGTCTGGTTATACTCACTATTGCACAAACTATGAATTTAAGATTTGGTTCTCACTGGATGACACCGATGAAGCTCTTATCTTACAACAAAGCAGCTATTGTAGGACTACCTTCATTCTAGGGTAGAATTGAAATAGGGCTTAGTGATATAATCAACCAAATGATACACAACAAACTGATACACACACACACTAGGGCACACAGAGCCAGCAAGAAAGAAATATCAAGCATAATAGGACAGCATTTACCAACAAATATTTATTTTATATTGCAGAAACAGATGCCATATGGAGAATTTACAATACCTTTATACAATTATTCAATTTGCTGAGAAGAAATTGCAGCCATTCCATTCAAAAAATTGAACTGAATCAATTAATAAAAGCAGAGTTTTTAATGAAAGAACGAGATTACCCAGGTTGTTTGCAATGGATTAGAGCTAACATATAAAAATAAGTGCAGATATTAGTAGAGATTGATATGAAATTGAGGCCAATATAATAATAGTTTGGGAGGGGGCCAATTATGATCAATCCTTGATCCTGATTGATCTGGGTCCAGTTGCACTTTGTGGTGGAACATCATGTATAGTCCAATTGCTGGGTATTTCTATTTCGACTATGGTCTGTCATCTGCATAATTTGCATCCATATCCACATCTGACACAAAATATACCCAACTCCTACTTTTCCTTGGTCCAAGATCCACCCCTACTCCAAATTTCATCAAAATCTGTTGAAAACTTTTTAAACAATCTATTCTACTGATAAAGAATCTCTCTGATGCACTGAATGTTCTGACACTTTTATATTATTCGCATTTTGCATTTATTTTACATCTTTTCATATATTTTTCTCCTGTACGTTTGTAAATTTGTATCATTTCAGTTGTTAATTTGTTGTATTTTTGCATTTTTTTCTCTACATTCCTTGGATATTTTGCTCATTTAGAACCGTTATCTACTGTGGCACTGAAATTCACTTTCTAGGGGATCAATTACTTTGTTTTTCAGTTTATCTATATTCCAGAGCGAGCATTACATTTTTCAGCAATTTGTGCTACAGTAGCCCTTCTGTGGGATCAGACAAAAAGAGGTAACCTCTGATCCCCACAGGCATCAAGGACCCTTTTGGGCGCCCATAACCATTTGTCCAGTTCAGCAATTTTCTTTTGTTAGAGCACTTTGGTGGGAACGAACACCAAGACCACCGGACTACAGCTTCTCCTAGAGAAATCCACTGACCCAGTCATCTAAACATCACAATTGGGCCTTTTTTCCAAGCCAATCAGATCCTTCTCCTTGCCCACAGGGGTTGTTTTTGGGCTGTGTGGGGCCTTGGGCTTTGCTCAGATTAGGATCCCATTTGTTTGTAATTGTTAATGTTAGCAGACAAAATAAAGAGACTGACCATTTTATGCAATGAAGCTGATAACTCTGTTTTAATTAAATAATTAATACATTTTCAATAAATATTACAAATTATTCAGGCTCTGCACAAATATTAACTGCATGTTATGGCCTACCTCTACTTATTCCTCTATTCCTCGAAACATTCCTAAGACTGCCATCACTGAGCTCAGGATCTGGTCAATACAGGAAACTTTTATGGAGTCAACTATTACCTCATTTGTGTGAGAGTTGAAATAATTTTGCTGTAGGCTACACACATTATCATGATGATGCTTAATTATATTCTATATTAGTTCCTGTTGGATAGAAAACGGAATATTGTCGGACTATGGCTCACAATATATCAACCAACACAGCATTACATTACTGTAGAAATAAGTGTGCATGATCCCCCACTCCAAATTTGACTATGAAACTACGTGTCCGAACCCCGATAATATATTCTCTATATTTTTCCGATCCCAGCTCGTCCGAACGGGACCAGTCGGGCTTTGGTTGGATTTGCACACGCCATGTCATGAAAACATGATATGATGGGGAGGAAGGACCCATTATGATCTGATAAAAACAGAGCTGGGTTGGCGGCTCGTAACAAGTTCGTTAACATCTATCGAGGGAATATCCGTCCTTACACGCTCTGATCGTTCAATTACCTGCTGCCCCTCCCCATCTCCCACTTCCGTTGGATTCCTCACTGCATAGAGAAACCTGTATGCTCACAAATAGAAGGACACTAACTCCAACCAACTTAATTGACCCAAACCTTGACATTAAAATTGACATGATGTGTGGCAAGAGCGATAGAAAAACTGATGAGCTAATTGATGCTTGCGCCATGCCCCCCCGTAGACATGATGCAGTCCTGGGCGGCTTCTCATGTCGCCCATCGCTAACTCACATCTGCTTGCCCATTTCTGACATTTTCTGCCTGACAGCAGTGAAATCTCTTCTGCTTTTTTTGGTAGATTATTATTTCACTGCAATGATTTATATTGCACTGTAATAAGAAATTCATGATTACTGTACATGTTTCATGTAGGTAATGTACATTACCTGAATTTACATTTACCTCAATGTGCATTAAGGTTACATTGAGGTAGCTCATGTTGAAGCTGAGCCAGATTAAATAATAACATATGATGACAGGTGCCAGGAACGGTTTTATAAGCAAAGTTAAGTTTGTTATATAACTTTATCCTGTATTTCTAACTCACAACGGGCAAATTTTTCACTTCTTTTGTTACCAAATGTAAGTTTCCATACATCCAACAATTCAAATGTAATACATCCTGTATTACATTGACCAGTTCTGATAATATATAAAGCAACTTAGTTTTATTTATATTTTTGTGTTGTAGCACCCAATCAGTAAAGTTATGATTTTGATATTTGTTTTTGCAACAAACTCAAGAAAAGGAATCTGTGCTATTGAGTAAATGGAAAAAGTGCCACTCTGATTTATTTTCTAGTACATTACAGATCTCTTACGTGAAAAAACAGCATCTCAAAAATAATTTCAGAAATGTGTTCCACATGGTCCATTTAATCTATTTAATGTCCCCCTCTTCTGGGTTCCTATGGGTGGAGGATCCTGGTCTGGATGATCTGTAACCGTAGAGTCAATGTAACCGGAAAAAAAACACACTTTGCATCTTCGGGAGCAACCAGGTAAAATAACAGAGTGAAATTTCACTACAAGAACACTCTTTGCCTACGCAAACTGGTCAAATGTGACCCGTTGGTTCACGGTAGGATCATAATTTGAAGCCATTGAGGTGAAACGTTTGGAATAAGACGTTCTTCTTTGAACAAAATAACAACTGTCCTTTCCCGGAGAGAACCACACGTTTATAAGGTGGTCGAGTTTGTGATTCTCATGAATAATTAAAGTATTGGTGTCTTACCTGGCAGATTTAATCAAGAGTCCGGTAGAGGTAAACCTACAAAAGGTGACAGACGAGGAGGAGTGCGTGCTGCGGTCCGCGTGCTGCTCTCCGACTGTCATCCCGCGCGCTCCTCAGAACCCAGACGCCCCTCCTCCATCACTGTCACTCACAGACACTCGCAACGCGATCAAGCACGTTTAACGATGATGTTCTGATGTTAGTTAGTTGCTCTTTTAGATATGCTGTTATGTTACTTTTTGTGTTAGACTGGACATAAAACTCCAAGGAAGCACAATGTAAACGGTATGTATTCAGTAACTTAAGTACATTAACTAAAGAACTGAGTACTCAAGCACACATTTGAGGTACGACGACCGATAGATCGAAAGTTAAGACAGGTTGAAAGATTGGTGTTATCGAAAAACATATAAGATTTTCTGGGATATGTTCCAAAAATGAAAAGAGGCTAATGAGAAGCGGAATTTTTAGAGATATAAAGTTTATCATAGATTTATAGATTAATCAACTGAACCAAATATGAAGCAGTCAAAAGCATCTGCAATTGTTTACGCTGTGGTCTGCTGGGATGGAAGAAGCACAGAGAGGGAAAGGAAAAGACTCACCGGGCTGGTCAGGAGGTCCAGCTCTGTCCTGGACTATCCCCTGGACGTTGTTGTGGAGGAGGTGGGAGTGAAGAGAATGTTGACCAAGCTGACATCCATCCTGGGAAACACCTCTCACTCCCTATATGAGACTGTGGGAGCTGTGAGTAACTCCTTAAGCAGCAGACTATGACAACAACCGTGTAAGACAGAGGGCAACCGCAGGTCCTTCGTCCGACTGAAGTCTGACATGTATATATATATATATATATATGTATTAATATATATATATGTAGATATATATATATATTAATATATATATATATATATATTAATATATATATATTAATATATATATATATATATATATATATATACATATATATATTAATATATATATATATATATATATATATATACATATACGTATATATATATGTTTATATATATATCAATATATATATATGTATAAAAATATATATAGTAATATATATATATATTTTAATATACATACACACACATGTATATACACATATATACATTTATATATAAACATATATATATATACACATGTGTATTCACATATATAAACATATATATAAATATATACATATATATAAATATATACACATATATATATATATATACACACATACATATATTTACACATACATATATATTTGTATACACACATATGACTAAACTATATGAGCATGTTAACTATCTAATTTCAAGATTTACTAAGGCAAAGGCACATGCTGCAGTAAAAGAGGGATTAGCATATCTAAATGAAATTAACTCACTGCGTGTGGAACTCAACTTATCCATTAATACCAGTGGAGGCAAAAAAGTCAGAATGCAACCCAAAGGTAAAGCAATGAAAAAACTTCTCATGAATTGATTCGAATGTATAATTTTTATTGCATGGACTGTAATAGCTGTAGATAAACAATATTTCAGAGGAGTACAGTGGGTTTGAATCCATCCTGCCGTGAAGGGAAATAGTAGGTGGACATTGAGATGGCACAGATTTTTCCTTGTCAGTCTATACCTAATACCAGCGCTTCTATTCGGGGGCGTTGCTGGACAGAAAGCTCTACTTGGGACACATGCCTCAATTACCAATCACCAAAATGAGACAATAAATTATAACTTTCTTCAATCCCATCATATTATCATATGTAAATCTTAATCTTGTTTTGCATGACACATTGATTGCTGAGTGTGCTCCAGCTAAGACATGCACCTTGCAGTGTATGGACTGGTGCACCAAGGCGCACGCCTCGGAACTTGTATTTTGGTTAAAAATGCATTGACATTCTGGAGAACAAAAACAATCCCTTCCCTGTTATTTTCTTATCTTAATTATTCCAATGTTAAATAAATATACGGTTAGAACTCTAATGTGACATTTTAGCAGAGAATAGCAGGTAAATGCTGAACTGTGTGGCCTGGTAAATGGGTCTAGCTACACCCTTGTGTCTACTGTATACTGCATGTAAACAGCAACTGTAGCTCTGAGGGGTGTAGGAGACATTAATCAAGATTTAAGTAAAACAGTCAAGAGATATGACATGGACTTCAATGTGCTTCAATGGCTAAATACATTAGATGTAACTGCAGTAAACATTTTAAAGTAATTTTATACCATAAAATGTGAAGCTGTTGTTATTGCTGGCTCCTTGCTTGTTTCACTGTGGGTGACTGATGTTTAACATGAGAGGAACAATAAGGGCTTGTGGTTTCCTTTGGTGAGACAACCCCTCCAACAAGCACCCTGTTCAACAGTTTCTCTATGTACAGCTGCTCATTTAGCTGAAATATCAAGACATTACAGCGATAAAACATCCAAATTCAGTATACAAGCCCAAATACTGTGGATTCAGACTTTAAGCAATGGATCCATCTATAGGTTATCTGTGGTACTGCGATTCTAGAGGGCATTAACAAATTTAAGTGTGTTGCAAGATGGTTGACACTACAAAATAAAAACGAGCTCCCTTTTGAACTAAATAGAACAGCGGCATGAAAAAAACAAAATCTTGCTGAGAACTTTTAAAACATTCTCTCAACCATTCCAAAGTAACTTGGTCACTCAACTGTTTTAAAAAAAAAACAAAAAAAAAAACCATAATATAAAGGTGGCATTTACTGTACCTGAATTTAACGACTCCCCCGCTACCCTAAAACTTATCATAGTTCAAAAATAGGATTTTAAGATATTGGCTCTTATGTTAATACATTTATCCATAATATGTTCATATAATCAATAAAAAATAAATACATTTCACAAATACAAATTAATTTGCAGTAGGTAATTTACAAAATGAAGAGATTATTACCCACAGTTGTTATTGGTAACATTTTCTGAAGAGCAGGACTCCTCAATAAAACCATTATCACACCGTATTGATTTAAATCTGCAGTCTTGAAGCCACTACACTGCTGTGGCTGTGCTATGGAGCATGGTGAGAAACCAGCTGTCCAGTCATCTTTAAGTTTGTATGTGAACATTGCCTCAATAAAGGCCTAATGTTAACACTGTAGCACACTCACAGAGAGCAACCAGGAGTTAAAGTAGATGCTGATGATTTATGTTGGCAATGGGACCCAAAGCAGCTCTTAAAAAGCTGCGGGCAAAAGATGTGCAAGATGTTTACATGTCATCAATTGGTATATCTTGAAAAAAGGTAATATGAAACATTTTTCCCTACTTGTGTTTTTATATTTATTTTTTTTACTTTTTTTGCTTATGTATTTTTCTGCAAAATTTTTTTGTGGAACCGGCTTTAGACATAAAAACAATTGGACCAACAGAAAAATCAACCAACAAAAAATCTCATGCATAAGTTATGTCCCACTCTCACTGATTGCTTTTTTAAGCTACCATCATTTAAAAATCTTTATTTTTTTCTGTTTTTCAACTAACATTTCTCTTTTTGTAATATTTTAAGCAAGTTCATTTTTTGATAAAGTTTTTTGATCCGTTCTTCCAGCCAGCAGTTCCAGGTATTGCTCCAGAGTAGATTCCAGACACCTGGCCAGGAGGCGCAAGAGACGAGTTGTGTGGATTCTGGCTGCGGGAGGGGAAAAACGCTCTTTACAAGAAGCTGTTGGGAAGCAAATGAGCATTTATTCTTTGTGATTTCAGTTCCGGTCTTAAAAATTAATCCCCTTTTCTTATGTCAATTTCTTTTTGTTCTTTTCTCTGTTAGATATCGTTGCTCGTGACCCCGAAAAGCTTGAGAGAGAGCCAGATACTGCAGATGATTCAATACTTCTAACAACCTCCAGAGGCTGGAGTCTGGTAGCAGAAGTGGGACAGGACCATCAGTCAGTTGCAGACAGGTTTGGGACTTGGGGGAGGCAGGGTCAGCCCTATCTGCAGAGGTTGTCTTGTGTAGAGTCTCGCACGTTTTTCCTCTTCTTGCTGTTGCCCTGGTGGTGTGGGTTGTTGCTCTGATGAGCTTTGTTGCTTAAGGAGGAGCTCTGCTGCCCACTCTTCTGTTGAGAGCGAGACATCCTGGCCTGCAGACAGAACACAGAGACAAAAAAAAGTCTGTGTCCCTGCAGGATTTCCCTTTATGTGGTCTGGCAGTACAGGAGATATATAGTAGCAGTGTTTTCTGACTGTTTCCTTCATATCTGGTGGTGATGTTTTTTCAGTCTAAAAAAATAAATATATATAAGGCCAAGCTCAGCCTACCTTCCCTCCTTTGTTGCCTACAGATGGAGAGCTGATGGTGTTGCTCTGTGTCCTGTGATTCATGACAGCTGACTTTTCCCTGTGGGTGCTGGCGCCCCGGCCAGATTGTTGTTTGGCTGTCTTACATGGTGTGCCATCAGAATCCTGCACAAAACAAACAAAATATTGACATTAAGTCTCCAAGAAGCTTTAACCATGAAGCTTTATATACAGCCAGAAACATTAGACGGACCACATCGCTCGAGCTGGAGGTCAAGGATGTGGAAGAGGGCGACAGTGGAGAGGAGGACGGAGAGGAGCGCAGTGACGGGGATGGAGAGGAGGAGTTGGACGAGGTTTTGCTGAGAGGAGTAATGACAACATCGTCATCATCTGGAACATTGTTGTTGCACTCATCCAGCTGCTGGGACTCAAACAGGGAGACGTCATTTCCTACAGAAACCGAGAGGGGACAAATGGACACAATAAAAGGTCAACTCAGTGCAAGGTGAAGATCAGAGAACCATGCTACATTAGTGTCCACACCACGGGTATGTAAAACAGAGCGGGAACCGTCGATATTTACACATCCCCCCTTTTTTTTTTAAACTCACTTTGGAGCAGGATTTGGAGAATGAATTTTTGAATTAAAATAAACTTGCATAAAAGTGAACATACTGTTGAGTGGCAGATCATTCTGAGTTGGGCTCCCCCAGTTCTTCCCGATCCATTCCCTGTAATCATCCACTTCTTGTGTTACTCGGATTATTCGGCCAAGTATGCTGTTACGGGATACACAAGAAGTATACTTGTTATACAGTCTGACAATACATGGTATTGGTAATGACCTGACATACTCGGTATGATGAGATAAACCCAACCACAAGAGCAGCTACAACAGTCTACAAATTATATAAAAAACAAAGGGATATGTGACTGAATATTATAACAATAAATTTAGTGGCTATGTGGTATGAAGTGATGAAATTGCAAATCCAAGTCAGAAAGCATTGCAGTACAAAGTAGTCTACATCTGGTCCGTACAAATCTTCTCTGACGTTTCATCCTCAATTCCTTACCTCTCAGTATCATTATTGGGGTAGTGCTTGGCGATGGGTGAAACCGCATGGCTGAGTACCACATAGGCATAGTCAAAGGCCTGCTTCACCTGCATGGCACCGTATGAACTTCTGCCAACGTCGTTGTCTGTTCGACACAACAGAAATAATTTAAATAGACATATGGTCAACATATGTGAAAATTAGGAGACTGCACATTCCTGTCCATCATCTCAAAATGTGATTTAGAATATTAAATATTTAAATGACCTTCAATTGTCTAACCATGATCCTTCACTGGTCCTACCTGGCTGCAGTGGATCCTCAATGTAGAGCATGGAGGGTCTGTAGCCATCCATCAAGTTCTTCTGCACTTCATCTTTGGCCACATAACAGCCTCCATCTTTTATCCTGATGCCAGTTTTCAAGTAGTTGAAATGGCGCCCGTAGAGCTCAAAGAATTCAATGAGCAGAACCCCAATGTTGATGTTCGGACTGCACACATCTTCCCTGTAGTGAAGCTGTACAATAAGGCAGTATGAGTTGTCAGAATAGAAAGGAAGTCGCTCACTGAGATCATCATGCATGGTTAAGACTTTAAGAGTCTCTTTTGTAGTTATCAATAAAATGCAATTGAAGAACAAAAGATATTTCAATATTTTAAAACACAAACTAAACAATAAGCTAATAACAAAATCAAAGAGCTCTTTTTAATGAGCGAGTCCTGACCTGTAGGAAGCTGACAGCCATGAGGAAGAGACTGTAGGAGCCAATTCCACCGGTAAAAACCTCATTGAGGTCCCTCTGCAGGAGAAACTGCTTCAGCACCAGCACCAGGTAAGGCAGCACAGGGTATTTCTACAGGATAAAAGAAAGATTTAGGACATAGTATATACTGAATGTTGATCCCTACAGCACCCTCTAGGGGAAAACTAGATATGAAGTCCTTTTAGTAATAATTTCTACAAGTGATGAATTTATAGAACTTGAAGTGCTTGTTTCTAACTTTTTTGAGCAACACCAGTTCAAAAACAGTTGGGAAAATAATTTTTTCAGTGTCTTATAGTGTCAAACAATAGATTATATCTCCACATAGCAATGCTTCTGAAATTTGATTGACATGTTTAAATGTGTTGTTGAAAGCTCTATACGCTATCAAGTCTGTTAATGTATTGCTGACACATGACTATTTGTTGTGGATCCAAATAAAACAATGGATTCAGGATTTTTTTCCTCAATTTCTTTCAAATTTACCAGATTTATGCAAATACCACTGGAACAATTTGCACAAAAACTTTGTACATGCAGGAAAGGAGTCAGGGAAGTTAAACAGACAGAGGCTTGGAGGCTGCTTTTTCATTCAAGTGACAAGATTTAAAATTCCTTTAAAAAGTCTTACCATTGTGTCAAATATCCAGAGTAGGTTTTGACTCATATTTATTCAATCCTATTTTTGGATATTTTTTTGATTTTGATCAAAATTGAATTTTTTTAATTACAGTATTTTCTTTCTGCCCCTCAACGAAATGTCATGTTGATTAAGACAGTCAGTGTTTAACAATGCCAGTGTTGTCTTGTCATATCTTTGTATGGCAAACATATTTTGTTAACATCTCAAAAATCTTAAGTTGCACATGACCTAACAAATTAGTACCTCTTTGAATTCCTTGATGAGGCAGGCAGCTTGAATGCCACTCTTCATATTGAAGCTGATGTCGACTTTAACTTCAGTGAAGGAGTCGGTCAGTTTGATGATTGGAACCTAGGAACACAAACAATAAAAATGTGCTGATGCAGTCAAAACGGAAACAGTCAATCGCAGTAATTATATGCTTGGCTCAAGTGCCAAGAGACACAATATTTTAAGCACTAGGTTAATAAAAATGATTCCATAAAGACTGGATTACAAGTTTACAGTACCATCAGACCCATGCCAACAAGAAGCAAAAAAAAACTCCTGTATACTTAATTAATCTCCTTGAGAAAAGAGTAAAATTGTTAATTTGCTCTTCACAAAGTTCGGTGAAACTTTAAAAGCAAAGAGAAGCTGTACTCTTCTTTTTTAAGACCTGAAAGACAATAAACCCAGATGTGAATGAGAATGCTATCTCTGTGTGGATTTACAATAACACAAAATCCAAACTAAATTGGAGGGAGTGATTAAAACTAGAAGCGTGCCGATTGGCCCAGGGAGGCCACATTTAAATCGATCGGTGATCGGCATAGTAGCCCCACTGAGGCTGATTCTGTGCAGGTTTCACACATGCGCCCTTTTACGGTGACGAAGAGATTACAAAGCTCTCAAGTTTTAACACCAGTAAGGACATAATATGCTGCGTAAGAACAGCAAAGTGGAATGCTTGAAACACAACATTGTTAATCAAAATGAATCACCCCGAGGAATATCCCATGTTTGAAGAAACTAATGTTGGCAGTGTGGCAAAAGCTATTCTGCGAACATTAGTGGCTAAAGTGGCTAAAGCTCCTCTGCCAACATTTGTGGCTAAAGTGACTAAAGCTACTCTGCCAACTTAGAGACACCCACGAACCCTGAAGTTCCTGAACAAAGCTAAAATATAACATAAGAACAATGTTTACAAAGTTTTATTTTTACTTTGAAATGTCATACAATTGAGTTAAGAAATACACCGCAAGGAGGACGAAGCGTACATGTTCAACAAGTAAGAACACATACACAATGCCGACCATCTTAATTTCCGCTTTGATCCTTCAAATTAATTTGCCCTTAAAATACACTCATTAAATACTCATATATAGTCATTATGGTTTTAAAACTTTAAAAGTTAAAAATCGGAATCATTCCAAAATCGGAATCAGCCAGTCAGACTCATCGTCAAAGAAATCTTATTCTCTCTTATTAAAAATAACATGATCTGGAAGATATATAGACAAGACAAAGGAAATTGCACTACCAATGATCTGTCTGTGCCCCCTAGAAACAGTTAGGCTTATATCTATAAAAGACTATATTTTTTAAGATTAAAATATAGTCTTTGTTTATACCTCCAAGTTACAGCAACCCATCCCCCCAACCCCCCACCCCCACAACAGGCCAATTACAGCAACACAATACGCAAATACAAACTTACTGTGGCCTTGTCCAAAACCTTAATGGAGTTCTCGTCTGCAACGTTCCTTTTCCGGAGAGCCTCCTCCAGCGTCCAGAGTGGGAGAGTCTCCCATTTCCCAAAAACGACTAGATCAATGTCACTGATGGGAGAGAGGCAGGTCATATAATACTTACATTAACAGTCAAATGTTGGGGCATGGACAGATGAACAATTGAGCCCAATACATGTGGGTCAAAATTGGACAGCAGGTAAGAAATAAACCTTTCAATTATAAATATGTTGCAACAACTGATTTACTGAGCAATGTGTCACTAACAGCAGCCGCTTCGACACTACAGTTTATCTACAGAGCGTGTGAGTCTTCTCTACTTGTGCCATTACATTATTCATTAATAATAATGGTTGGCCTGCATCAAGATTGTCTCAACTGACCCCGGACTACAGCATTCAGCAAATTCAGAGGATTCCCTGGATTTCAGTGTCAAAGGACAATCGAACATTACGCAATTTTTTTTAAATTTTGAAGTTTATACTACAAATATCTCCCTTACATAGATTTATTTTCTGTTATTTAGTTCCCTCAAGGGAAGGGTAAAATATCATGTTTCCCCTGCTTTATATCTTTCATATGCTAGGTATCCTGTAGATGCCATCTTTGAGCAGACAGGCAGCTTTGCTTCCTCATTGTGGATGAGCTAGGTGCAACTACAGGCAGAGCTTAAGGAAGGCAGCAAATACCCCAGCAATACACTAGAAGAGCAATGTTATGACTACAGACAAAAGATACAAACAAGCTCGACTTAACACAATATGCGCACACAAAACATTAATAATGTTTACCCTCTTAATTTAAATACAGGACAATATTAAAATTATTTCCAGAAGAGGAGAGCCGCACAGACTCTGCATGGATCCCCAGTGTGGTGCCAAGAGTCCACTAATCCAGGTAAGATGTGTGTGTTGAGGAAGCAATATTTGTTGATGGTTGTGGGCGGTTGTATGTTTCAGAGTGTGTGTGGTTGGTTGGTTTCTGTTGCAGACCTTTCTTAGAATTAAGTTTTAAAAAAGGTCCTGGATCAGCATCAATAAAAATGACTAAAGGACTTGATCATCCAAACAAAATCAATAAATGATTCGCTAGAAAGACTTTCGGTATGGGGCCGCTACACAGTCACAACAGGGAAAGATAAAACAAGCATATTCGGACCTCTAAGCAGGTTTAGGGGTGCGAGTAACTCACCTTGTTGGCAGATACAGACCAGTGCTGAAACTTCCAAATACCTGGATCTAAGAGAGGGGGGCACAGATTCCATTCAAATCATCAGTATTTTTTATTAAACCAATAAATTTATGCACGTCCTGCAGGTCACTCATAAGGTATGTAGATCAGGCTACAACACAACTTTATCTGATTTTCCCACAAAAACCCTAACCCTTCACTACTACAGAAAAATGTTCTCAAAACTGCACAAATGTTAGCACTCAGCAGCTTAGCTTTAAATTAATTTAATGACTAGCCCAAATAAACTGTATAGGTGTGGTACAAAAGTTACCCATCGTGGTTAACGTGTACAGATTGAATCTGTCAAAACCACCGCAACAAGCAGACGACCCCATTTCCTGTTTAACGTTGCACTGATGTGGAAATTTGCCGTTGAGGCAATCAAAGCTGGCAGGGCTTACAAATCAGTCTTTTCACCCATCGATCTTTTAATATGGATACTATTATAGCAAGAAAAACAACCTAGCATCCAATCCGAAATAGACTTAAGACAAAATTTTCACTTTACTGAAACCACTTCACAACATCCCACATCGACTAGTAGTAATCCTTTGAAGACCAGTCACATGTCCAGTCCTAATCATGCGAGAGTTAGAGCATGTCCTGAACACTTTTGAGAAAGTGAGGATACCGAAGTTGTTTTCTCTCGCCTTGGCAAAAATTTTTTTTTGCTATACAAATGTGTCTGCCTCTAAGAGAATGTCTTACAGGCAAACTACTACTTCAAACCGTTGCAATTCAAAACTGAACAACAGCAGAGATGTGTTCATGCACAATTTGGAACACCCAGATTAGAGAAAGGACTTTCCAGCAACCGGCCAGAGGCAATTCTTTACCACAGGATAAGTAACACACCTTGGATCCCAATTCATCACACCTTACCTTACATTTGAAACCAAACTAAATCACAATAAATACAGATTTTAGGGTTTGGTGCGGTGTATACCTCAGCACTGGGCCACAGGTCTTGGATGACAGCCTTGATTCTTTCCACCACCTCCAGCCTCATCTTCTCTTCCTCCGGCCGTGGGGAAATGTAGTCATAGAAATCATTTACCTCCTCGTTTAACCTGCATCGCACACACAACACAATAGAGTGGGAGAATGCTTTCAATTCAAGTTCAGTTAATTAAATGTCCAGACCATCATCAATTTCATTTGGATATTATACAACATGAAAGTTTTAAAAGGCACAATAGAAATACTCAGGCCTTCAACACTGCACATAGCCTTTTCCCACTTTGCTGGCCATAAGATATGAATTGAATTAATAGCGGATAGAGAAGCAGGGTGTTTCCTAAAAATTCAACCTTCTCTTAGCAAATAGAAAAGAGAAGGCGTCTCCAGAAGTTCTCTGAATACTTGCATTATTAGTTCTACTGCAGAGGTACAAGTCGTATCATGACTTAGAGCAATTCTCATTTTCTCTCAACATTTTTCCCTGATGGTATGAATTTGTAAGATCTCCATTTCATACAGATCAAGAAATAAACATTCCCCTACAGTATACAGGATTAGCTGATTTATACTGATAAGGTTGGAGATTAAATTACTGAAAACAAAAGGGTACATTTTTGCCAGGATGACTGTGAAAAAATAGGTTACTTGTGATAGCAAGGAGATTCTATCTCCCCAAAGAGAGGTAGTAGGGTTTTTAAATTATACCATGCCAAACAGTTGTCTTTTGGTTTAACAGCAGAAACAACCAAAAAAACTCTGGAACCCCTACTGTGTTATGTCAGTGGAGAAAAAAACAAAACAATAAGCAAACATGCAGCTTTTGTCATTGGAAAAGGTCACTTTGCCTAGTAGGGCTGTAGTAATTGATTATTTTAATCATTGATCATTAATCGTTGATCGATTATTCTGGCGATTAGTCGAGTAATCGAATAAGAAATATTGCGTACTCTGCAAATATTTAATATAATATCACTTGTTTTGTTCAGAAGTAATAGTAATACACAAAAACGAAAATACGATAGGTGTATTGAATGAACAACCATTTATTCCCCCTTTTTAAAAAAGCATGTTTTTTGATTGAATTGCTATAATAACTGTCAACATCTATAATGACAAGTGAGATTTCTTGTTGTTGAATGTATCCTTAGAATCTGAAATGTTTTTCCAGCGCTTTTTGGACTGATCCAACATCAGTCTATCAAGGCTTCTTATGGTTCTTCTTCGACGTGTTTCTATAGTCTTTATTTAATAATAAAATCATAATAATAATTTAATTTATAACGCACTTTACATTTGGATCAAATCTCAAAGACCTACAGAGTAAAAGCAGATAAAAGCATCAATAAAAAATAAAATAATAACTATATAAAAACATGACCAAAAAGCAGCAATGTTAATTAAAGTTATAGGTTCTACTAAAAAGGAAAGTTTTAAGTCCTTTTTTTTTTTTTAAATGTGTCAGTCGTCTGTGGAGCCCTCAGAGAGTCAGGGTGGGCATTCCACAGACGAGGGGCAGCAGAACAGAGGCCCGATCAGGATGCATTGCCATGGACGCACTGGTGAGTGAGGAGAGAGATTTTATAATCAATCCTGGTGGAGATGGGAAGCCAATGAAGGGAATGAAGAACAGGGGTGATGTGTTCATGTTTACGAACTCTCATCAGGATCCTTGCAGCACTGTTTTGAACATACTTTAGTCTTTGAAGTCTTTTATCAGGGATCCCGATGAGAAGTGCGTTACAGTAATCCAGTCTGGAGGAGACAAACGACCAGCTTTTCAGCATCACTCAAGGTGAGTGAAGAACGGAGTTTGGAAATATTTCTGAGATGATGAAAGGAGATCTTGCAGATGTTTTTATTTCTTATTTATTTCTTACTTTCCCCATTTATTTTTTTGACGGTTGGTATTAAAAAACAAACTCTCTGCTGTGGTCTGGATTTCAATTGGAAAGGACCCTCTCATTTGGAAAAGGGGTGTTTACGTGGAGCATTTCTTCTGATTTATTCGGAAAAGGGGGCTGTGTAAACCCACCTAATATGGCAGTTTATGGCAGTGAAGAATCCACGGAATCACAGTCAATCACAGTTTGTTAACTCACCAACCCCCAGAGTCACTATCTGTCTGTCGGTCTTTGACTTTTTAACCTCCCCAAATTGGAGGCAGATTGAGCGTTTGTTTGCGCCCAAAGAGCGGTTATCCCCCTCGTTTACCTCCATTCAACGGGAGAGCCTCATCTCCTCTCACTTTTCACCCACCTCTCCCGGTGAAGAGGTGGATGAGAAGTGAGAGGAGATGAAGTGACCTGTAATAATTATAATAACTAAAATTTATAAAGCGCATTGTAGGGAGATGATCCAGTTAGCAACAAGTAGATAGAAAAACACGGACTACAACAAGATTCCCAGGGCTAGTATGCTACCGGCAGATAGTACAGGACGACCTAAGCCACTTCCCTGTTGAGTGTGTCGCCACTGTTAGTATCCGTTTACCTATTTATCAGATACCCAGTCTTTGTTTGAGGTGTGTGGGAGCGTGAATTATTCAAGCCCTATTTCAGCCCTATAGCCTGGATGTATTGACCTCTTTATCAACTAGTTTTGTCTACATACACATAGATGCAGAAAAAAAGTCCCTGCAGGCAGAAAAATAATAAGACAAGCAGATGCACTTAGAGATTCTGATCGAACTGGCAGGTAATCAAGGAAGAAAGATTTTTTTTTTATATTTCCGGTCTTAAACAACCGAAAGTTGGTAAGTTGGCTAGGAAACATCAACACTGACATTTGTTCGGACTTCCCAGAAATGACTGAATTTCTACTGTCTGGGATTTGCGTAACATGCACTTTTGAAAAAGTTGACTGTGCACACAAACCATCAACCATCAAGCTTTATTATGAATAATATGAAGTTAAACACAGAATTATCATCACTTCTGGGCAGCAAATATAACATGCAACCAATGATTTTAACTGGCAAAATGCTAAATAGGATTCACGGGCTGAAAAAAGGGGATTTGAGGCAGTTGAATTTTACAAATTATTTATAATAATTTAGCCAATATGTAATACCAAACTAAATCTCTGAACGAAGTGTTAGAAAGAGTTAAAAATTATGTTGAAAACCTACCAAACGTAAAAGGTGATGCCGCTCTTACTTGTACTTGTTTCAAGAGAAGTATGCCATCCAACATTTGGCGTTTCAAGAAAACTGCACAAATACTTTGCAATGCATATTATATCAGGCGTTCTTTCTCCCCACGTTTGTTTTCAACAAAAAACATCTGTCTGTTTTCTATAAAACACATCTACAAGACACATCTATTAACTGAACAAGTGGTTTTGTGTTGTGGAAATCTGAAGAGAAGTGGCCGCAAATACAGAAATGAAAAGAATAGTGATTTATTTCTGAAAAGGAAGACGCCACAGGAAACTGGGATTCTATTTGTTCGAGTTTGTCTTGCCACAAAATGCTTTTAACAGTTATTCCAGCTTTACGTGAGATACTTACCAATGCTTTAAGAGTTATTATTTTCTCCTTTATCAAAACTAGTTGCTTCAAAAGATACGTTTGGAAGACCAAATACAGCATATGAGAGTAGATGCATAAAAAGCTGCTGTATAATTTGTGTTATAGAGTCATTAATTCTAACGATTAATGACTAATCCTTTTTCCCTGCGCACATTCCAAAGACCTCCAACTCCATCACAGAAATTTAAGTTTCAATGACGTCTTAAAGAATCTCAAATTTAGTATTGAATTCATGGTTTAGGCACATCTCTTTGTAGCTTAATTCTGTATCATTAGGATGTGTCAGACCAAAGTCTTTTGGTTACATTACTGTTTTAAAATGTAACCAAATTATTAAAAATATATATTATTTTGATTTTAATCAATTGTGCTTCTATACTTTAATAAACATCAAGCTGAAACGGGCCTTTCTGTGGCATGAATGAATAGAGCAATTACAAACTAACATAATAAACAAAAAAACTCACTCTACAACATTAGGACTAGGTTTCACTTAATCAGAAACAGCCACTGGGTTTTCCGAGTGAGCACCCATAGAAATCACATCTCATGCCCTGCCCCACCTTCTTGGATCAAATTAAATCTCAATGCTTAATCCCTCTTGCCAGTATCACAGTAATATTATGTAATCTTGCGGAACAGGTTTCCCCAGAGAGCCTAGAAGTTACAAAAGTTCTTTCTAGATCTTAATCCCCTCCTGTTGTTTAGATCTAGCACGATAATTTTTTCGTCACATGCTAACTGACTGTTGTCTGTAATATTGGTGATCTTGCATTTGGTTTGTTTTGCTTTAGAGCTCATTGAATTGTCCCTGTAGGTATGCATGAATGACTAGAAGCTGAATGAAGGATATGATTGAACATGGATGAAGGGTAAGATATAAAAATAAAAACATTTAAAGTTCTTGCAACGGGTCATTGGCTTATTGAGTGTGTAAGAGCATGGATTTGTACTTCCAAGTTGAAATGATCAAATATTGGTCTCAATATGTTCCACTCTAAATTTTTTCAAAGAAAAATTAAAACTAGATAGCACTAAGAGAGCACATTTCCAACAGGAGAGTGAAATTTACCCACTATTTCACAGACTTGAAAGTAAGTCTCATGATATGTTGACCCTATAACATGCCTCCTTGACAGGACTTGGTGAAAACAGACCTAGCATTTTGAATCATATTGGCTTAATCATTAATTTGATAGATATTCAAATTAACGATTGTTTTCTTCAGAATCTAGCTCAATAACGCTAAAAACAGGTCAAATTTGACATCTAATGAGTGAACACAGTTTGAAGCTACAATTTCATTTCAGATACATATTACTTGCTGTCCAACAGCAGATAACTTACCATGTACCCTATAAATCTTAAAATCCTAGATCACATGAACCGAAATATTGGATCTAGATAATATTTTGATGTGTCTAAATCTTGTATGATTGTCAGCATTATGGATGTCTGGATTAATCGTTTTTGCTTTTAGCCAAGATTAATAAAGTCACAATGTAATAACCCTAAGGATTTTATAAGCTACTGTATCTCCGAAGACACGTTTATGAGTGAGACATGAGAAAAACTCTCTCGTCTTCACGGCATGTATGTGTGAGGGTGTTTTTTGTGTGTGGGGGTGCATATTAAGTTATAGTGTCGGGGCGCGTCACTTGCATGAGAGGCTGACATTTGTAAATGGCAGAGGGAATTCTTGTAAGTCGAATCAGTAGCAACTGGACTTTTGTTTAGACTTGAAGATGTTTCACCCCTATCCAAGAGGCTCCCCCCTGACATGTTTATTCAGATGTACAGCATGTGTGCCTAATCGTGTTTCTCTGTATCAGTCAAAAATGCGCCATGATCCGTAAAATGTCCGATTCTAACGTTTTGAATAATTTAACTGAAACCCTGTCTCTAATTATGCAGTCTCCGCTCAACGCCAGACTGGAAAAAGTAGTCCCTCAATGTCAAAGCCCTGCATGGGTTAAAAGGCGAAGTGGAGGCCCATGAGATTTTGTGTGTGGGTGTAACAGGGTGCCAGACAGATCCCCTTACATTCTTACATACGCGCACAAACACTCACATGCAAACTCATCGTGCACTTGCGCCGTACCGGCTCCGTTAAATTAGTAATGAAATTCAATGTTAAACTAGCATTGTGGTATTTAGCTCCTAATCTAATCATTGTGGCAACTGTCAGTGGGTTGATGTATTCAGCAGCAAGTGAAGTTTTTTCCTGAAGTTAATGGTTTGGATCTGGGACATGGTGCCTTAACAATATTAGGCATTGGGTTTTCATCTTATAGTTGATTGGTGTGGATGTAACGTATACAAGTAAGCCAACTAGAACTGCCCATGGATCTAAAAGTTTGCATCATGCCGGGGACAAGACTTGCATACAAGTATTAAAGAACAGGCATGGATTTGTGCATGCTTTGTGTCTGTACATACACTCCCTCACATTGTGAGATACAAACTCCTGCTGCCAGTTCCGTTCAGCTCATCCAATGAATCAAAAGTATCCCATTCAATAAACCTAATGTTTTTCATGAATGATTATTACATTGACTTAATTGATAAAATAATCATACAGTCCCGGTTGCATGCATGGGCTGTTCACGCACACCAGGCATGAGCTGCCACGGCTGCAAACATCTTCCAAGTAAACCAGAAAGACACAAACCTCGCAATTTTATCACCGTAAGGACAAAATACGCTGTTGAGGAACAACCCCTATAACTTTCAACAAATCGAGCTTCATCACACATTACAAAATCAATCACACCGAGGTACATAGCAAGTTAAGAAGCACGCGTTAGCAGAGGGGCTAAAGCCAGCGGGAGCGCAAAAACAGCCACGAGCTGAATGTGTATATCAATACGGTCACTTATGGTTTTAAAACTTAAGGTCAAAAGGAGCTCCGGCGGAACAACTCCGAAAGTGTTTGGCACAACGAACGTAATCACCCACTTCAAATTTAATCTCCTGAAGAACATAAGTTAAAAGCTAAACTTAGAAGGGCGGCTAAAGCTAGCGGTAACTCCAATATATAATACATAACATATAAGCCACTATATAACATGTAATGGACTGAACAACACTTACAAAGTTTTATTTTCACTTTGAAATAACAAAAAATGTTTTAGGAAAGGTCTGGCTTGGCGGACAGAGGACATATTAATTTGGACAGGTCAAAATACATACAAATAACACTACGGTAACACAACCAGACTTGTTACTTCCACTGTGGTCCTTCAAAATAAGAGCAATTAAAATACATTACTCATTAAGATTTTTAAACTTTAAGAAAATAATCGGAATTGGACAAATTCTGGATCAGCCGGTCAGAATTTATAAGAAATCAGTGATTTGTTAACGGCCAAGAAAATTGCAATCGGTGCATCTCTACTCAAAAAATGTATTCCCATTCTGAGGAACATGTCGTCAAGCTTTTGAGTCATCAAAAAGTGCTCAACAATAAGCTACAGTGGGACCCTTGAAATTTTGAAACAGCCTCCCTTCAAAGACACCCTGTCAAAGAAAATGTTAAACAGCAAATTTAAATGAGGTTATAAGGAGGGGAAAATTTGCAAAAAGTGAAAATGGATGGATGGATAATGACACACATAAGGTGTAACAGAAAAACTAGGAGGGAAAGGGGATTGGGTGTGGTGTTGAAATGCCTTCATGTGAACTAGAGCCATCTGTTATGTTGGGTTCTGTGAAGGAAAATAGGTTATTGTCAAACAGAGCTCTATTTACTAAATGTTCCCATATATTGGAACTACGGTAGGGTGAGAAAATGTCTAGAAATATTCTGTAGTGTAGCTGTAGAATTGAAATCAGACATGTCAACAAACAACTAACTCAAACACCAGATAGCTGATCAATGACCAGTGCTCTAGTTTTACACATTAGAAAAGCTTATCGTGTTAAAACCACAATTGTTTTGGCCACATTATCCCACATAAGAGCCCCAATTACATGAACCTACTTTACAAACTTAATAATTTTAGACTTTAATGTCCTCTGCAACATAAGAGGGTAGTGTTTGTCATATGAGACTGGCCTATCTGCAGGAACAGAGTTGTCATAGGCCAACAAGTCATATTACATGCTTTTCAGAACGAGGAACACCCAAAACAGTAGCAGTGCTGTCAATATCCTGCAGATGGTGGATTCATTAATGTTTCATCAATGAACTGATCCAGGGTGCTAAGTATTGGCCACTTGGACAGAACAGCTCCAGTTACACAGGAGCCTGTGCGAATGCAAGTGATGGTCATGTCTGACTGATGCAGCACAATACTGTGGTGAAAACAGGAGCAGCTATATATATATATATATATATATATATATATATATATATATATATATATATATATATATATATATATATATATATATATATATATATATATATATATATATATATATATATATATATATATATATATATATATATATATATATATATATATATATATATATGTAAATAGTGGTGCCAGGAGAAACATATTGTTCAGTGCGTGGGGTCAGCTGCGAATAGGTCGCCTCCAGTCTCTTTAAAATTCTTAATTATTGATCTGTTAAATGGTCAGATTTTTTAACTTTTTTGTTTTGGGGATTTTACTTACTTCATTACTTGAGTTGAGTTGGATTTTTGTGGATAATTCAAATTTAAGATCATGGTTAAAGACAAAGACCTTTTTTGCATCTCATTTTACTCTTTTTTTTTTATGGGTGCCAAAAATTCTGGAGGTCACTGTATATGTAAATTCCTACTTATAATCCATTTCTTTCATATTTCCATTTACACTGTCACTTTCTAATGTTCCTGGGCTGCTGTGAAACCTAAATTTCCGGTGTGGGGATTAATTAAGTTTCTATCTATTTGTTTAAAGTGCATGTTCCAAAACTGGCAAACGTAGTGATGCATTCCTCAAGTTTTATGTCTGAATACTTACATTATGAGGAAAATAACAGGACAAAAAAAAGATTTATAGAGAAGACATGTCAATGGTTTGGACGCAATGTCTTAACCTTTAACTGGTGCACTATTTGAAATATTCTAAAAATGATAATCAAAAAAGACAGGTGAGTGGTTTTCTACAAAAAGACTACAAATGGAAATGTATGGCATTACTAAAGCAGTATCGGACAAACTTTTTATGATCGTCAGCACCATGTTGTTCTGTCCACATACTGAGAAGGTCACAGTCTGAGTGAGCGCTCTGAAAAAAAAAAGGCTGTGTTATGCTTGCTGACTGCATGCTTCTAGAGCATGGGAAGGTTTTCCATTGGACAGGAGCAGAGGAGAAAAGGGAAATCAGATTCCCCACTACCCATGGGCAGCCTGAGTTGTGGACAGCTGCCCACATACGTCGGTCAACAAGGGCTTGTTTCGACTGTAGTCCTAATGAGGAGGGTGCAGGCTTCACTATCCACGGTCTTATATGCTTTGGCCTAGAACCAGCCAGCAAACAAAGAAAGACAGGAGAACATGGAATATGTCATGGCCAGTAGAGGCTGATGAACAATATTTTTAATTACGGAAGTCTAGTTACATAGAAGCTATCTGTGTCCAAGTACTGGGAGTCATAAATCTTAAAAAGACAGCTACACTAAATGGCAATAAAACCAAAAGCTGGGGCTCCTCACTCAGCGATTGGTTAACAATTAAGCACTCCTTTCATGAGCTTGCGAGTGATGTTCCGCTTCATATCTCATTACTAGCTGCCAACCAAAATACCACCAAAATGTATCAAGTGCGGGCAGCGCTGTCAGTATGGTCATTTTGAGCCACAGGAGCAAATAACTCTGCATGAATAATCAGTCAATACATTTGAGGAAAAGAGCAGAGGCTTGTATCTTAGCATACACAGGCAAGCTTACAGAAACAAGGAATTCAAGACCATAGAAGGAGTAATAAAATCTTTAAAGAGAGCAAGAGCTTCAGTCCAAGCTTTTAATCCTAACAAATCATGAAGTCTGGTGTCACCTCATTCATAAGAATCTCCCCAGATGATATTGTCTCAAATCTTAAACATGCAAACACTGAATATTTTGAAAATAAAAAGACACTACAGGATTTCATTAAGAGTCTTGTATTTGACCGCGCAATGAATGCAAGAAAATAAAGTTGCGAGTGAAAACCAAGAAAGACGAAAAAATTAGTGTGGAGCAGAAAGTGGTTGCAAAGGATGGACTTAAAACCGTTCAATAGTATTATGCTAGCCAACATTAACCGCAAGAGTGTTCTCTGTTGTCTGGCAGCTGCTGCTAGTCATCTCTCTTATTGGCTAATGTGGTCCTAATCAGAAAGCCCAGATAATAATAATAATACATTTAATTTATAATGCACTTTACATCCTCCTTAATTCACATTTTCGCTGATAATAAAAAAAAATAAGGTTTGAATAACTCTCGGGCCTTGAGCATAGTGGAAGTTAACGACTATATCTGTGATTAACTCATACTACCAGATAATCTAGTCTGCACAATGGGACTAACTTAAATCCTGTTTACCCCCAATTGTCAGGACTGGGTGAAATCTGTCCAAGATCCTGTAACGTTGGCCCGGCTTTGGTCGATGTCCACTGCAATAAATAACACCCTACAAGAACACGCTTGATCCCAAATATGAAAGATTTGTGATGGAGGACCACATATATTAAAAACAATAACAATCGGTGGGTAAATTACAGGACCGGCCGATTATCGGGCAATTTACCCAAAATCAAATACCTACGTCAAGAACTGACTCAGTCATGGTAGCCGGTCAAATTGATCCATACATTCCCCAAAGAAATTGGTCTCAAGCAGGTGTAGAATAGAATCCAATCATTTGGTAACATTTTGGCCATCACATTAAATTTTAGGATTTTTGCATATTTCTAACGGTTTACACATTTGTAGATCTTATTTTCACATATATTATAGGACATTGAATATTGGACTATATATGATAATACATTTAAAGTGATCTTGACTTGAACAATGTCATTGGCTTCTCATTCGGGCTGCATCGATGTGATTGACAAAAATCAATTCTGAAACTAGCTGTGGACGAATTTAATAGTTGGTTAGTGGGTGACATAGTCGGACACCGCCTCTGACACAGCGTAAAAAGAAGGAAGGAAACAGTATTGCACAGCAACACCATCACGACAGAAAACACCCAAGCTGTGGGAATATTCTCCCTCAACATGCCCGAAAAGTTGTAAACTGCAAGATTTGCAAGGCTGCTCTGTACTGCCGTGGGAACATAGCAGTAATGCTGGAGCATTTGAAGAGAATGCACATTGGCTTTATAGACGATGACTCGTCTCTCTAAGCTAGTCGGCTAGCTAGCTCAATGTTAAACGGCATATGCCTCATGTTTCTGTTAGGTTTGACGTTCCTATTTTGAAATGTGGTAATTGTTAAGGAGGTTGAGAGTTCCAAATAACTATTACATTGCTGCATTTATCTTTCCCTCAATCCTGACTAATCTCCCAGTTCACGTCGCTGAAAAACATCTCCACATCGTGATGCTTCCACCACCATGCTTCACTGTAGGGATGGTATTGGCCAGGTTAGGATTGGTTCCTGGTTTTCTTCTAGACATGACGTTTGGCATTCAGGCCAAAGAGTTCAATTTTTGTTTCATCAGACCAGATAATTTTGTTTATCATGGTCTGAGAGTCCTTCAGGTGCCTTTTGGCAAACTCCAGGCGAGATGTCATGTGCCTCTTACTGAGAAGTGGCTTCTGTCTGTCCACTTCTATCTTACAGGCCTGATTGGTGGAGTGCTGCAGAGATGGTTGTTCTTGCTCCAGTGTTTCTTCTGCTGAGAAACGCTGGAGCTTTGTCAGAGTGACCATCGGGTTCTTGGTCACCTCCCTGACTAAGGTCCTTCTCCCCTTATCGCTCAGTTTGGCTGGGCGGCCAACTTTAGGAAGAGTCTTGGTGGTTCCAAACGTCTTCCATTTACGGATGATGGAGTCAACTGTGCTCATTGTGGCCTTCAATGCTGCAGACATTTTTCTGTACCCTTCCCCAGATCTGGGCCTCGATACAATCCTGTCTCTGAGGTCTACAGACAATTCCTTGGACTTCATGGCTTGGTTTATGCTGACATGCACTGTCAACGGTAGGACCTTATATAGACAGTTGTGTACCTTTCCAAATCATGTCCAATCAACTGAATTTACCACAGATGGACTCCAATCAAGTTCTAGAAACATCTAAAGGATGATCAGTGGAAACAGGATTCACCTGAGCTCAATTTTGAGTGTCATGGCAAAGGCTGTGAATACTTATGTACATTTTATATTTTTGTTGTTTATTTTTAATAAATTTGCAAAAATTTCAAACAAACTTTTTTCGATTTGTCATTATGGGGTATTGTGTGTAGAATTTTGAGGAAAAAATGAATTTAATCCATTTTGGTATAATGCTGTAACATAACAAAATATGGAAAAACTGAAGCACTGTGAATACTTTCCGAATGCACTGTAAGTACAGTCCATATACCATGTATTTATGCAAGAAGTATTCATCTTTATTATTTTTTATTGTTAGTTGGACATATGCCATAAACAACTTAAGGCTTAATTCAAAAGCTGATAGCTAAATAAGAGCCCTTTATAAATTTGGATTTGTTTATTTATTTTTACTTTAAAAATATTACTGGTTAAACATTATTTAACCAGGAGAGAAAAAAACCATGATCCGATTAGTTGATTAATAGTTTCAATTAGGGCTGCATTAATCATTTTTTTAGTAATCGAATCGAGTGATAAACGAGTAATCGAAAAAGAAATACTTGCGCTCTGCAATTTTTTTTGTGTAAAAGCATGTGTGTTTTATTCAAGAGTTATAGCAGCGTGCAAAACAGGAATGAACAACTAATTGTTCCCCTTATTGAAAAGGCATGTTTATCTCTTAATTTGCAATAATATGCACAAAAACAGTTATAACAAATCAAATGATTCAGCTGAAGCTGAAAAAACAAAGAATAATAACTTTAATAATCCACAAACTTTTTCTGACTGAATTGTCATTTTTGCACTTGGAACTGGTTCTCTAAAGAAAATATTTTTTCTTGCATATGCTATTGGCATATTAAATTCTGGGCTTTAAAGAGAAAACAACTTATTTGATTTGAAATTCAAAAACAATATTCTCATCTGTATAAACAAAATGCACTTAGTGCAATAAAGTGAACATTACGCTGTTCTTTGTTTTAAATAAGGAGAAATTCTTACGTGCAAAAACAAATGTAAAAAAATATTTCTAATTACCTCTTCAAAAAAAGGTATACATAAAGCTTAAAACTAAGGAATAATATTAAACACTGCCTGCAAGTTGTTTCGTTTAACTTTCAGAACTAAAGGTTTCGAGTTTCAGGCATAATGTAAGCCTTTATGACAATTGTAGGCAAAAACAAATGGAAAGGAAGGTAAGAGTTTTTTTTTCCAGGAGGGCCAGGGATACAGATTAACCTGTTTTCTCTTCTTAACGTTTTTACAAGGCCAAAATGTAAGTGAAGTTATTCTTGAGAATTCAGGCAATGCACCTCCTTAAATTTATCTGTACACACTGGTGTGCGCATGTGTGTGCTAGTGTGTGTGTGCGCGCGCACCATCTTCAAATGAGCCTGTGGTAGAAATTAAGGAAAGTTAGCATATCAACATGCTCAGAACAGACACTTGCCCTGCGCTTTAATGCAATGTTTCCTGCCGCGGAAAAAGGATGCTCTGATGGCGTACATGTTGTGGGGATACAAAGGAAGTACTTTGTTTTCCTTGACAGCGTTGGCTATCCTGCCGCATTTGTTTTCCATCATGAGAGCGGTTCTCCTTCCCGGACAGGGGGTGTCCTCCAAAATACATCAAAACCTCCTCCTGCACTGTTTGGTTTAATTTCTGCTCATCATTCTCGTCATCGCTGGTGCTGGAGTCTGATGATCCCAGTTTGTTTTCTATGAAAAACCTTCCACCACTTGGATGTTTAATTGGGTTGTCTTGTGTTGTGATAGGGGCTCCATTTTTAACTGCAGTAGCCTGCCCAGTTTCTTTTTTGGCAGCAACTGCCATGTTTTGTATCTTGTTAGGACCTTGAATATGTCCTCGGAAGGCAAGAACTTAAGTCTCCTAACGCTGGGATCCAGAGCAGCACCAAGTAGGACTGTGTTTGGACATTCAGGCTGAAACACAGTGCTTTCCATCTTGTGGTGATCTGTTCGGTCACATATGTCTGGTATGACTGGACTGGGACAGCTTCAAAAGCAGAAGGATGTCTCTTTTTTTTTTTTTTTATGATCCGTGCGGATCATACGCACGGTCACGTATAGACAGAAATGACAAGACATTGAGTAAGTAAGATAAATAACATGAGGCTATTTAGTTTGTTTAATAAAAGGACAAGGTGTAGACCTGTTCTATAGGATAGGTATCCTTAAATTACTTTTTTGTAATCTGGCGCTATATATAAAATAAAATTAAATTAAATTAACTTGACCTTCACGGGGGGCTTGGGTTGCCGTTGGGCGAGCGGGGCACCCCCCTAATATAATGGTAGGGGACACACTGTTCATCATATAGTTGAAATTAGGATGGTGCTTCCTATATCTGCCTCTCAATGTGAGACAGGATTTTTTGTTCAGAACAGAAACAAGTCAAAAGAGCGCAGTTCGTTAAGTGTTGCAATACTGGAAGACTTCGGAAGATCATTGCTGTGGACCTCTCACTTGAGTAGTTTGACCCAAAGCCAAGTGTGTACGCTGGTTGTCTGCAATCAAAAGCTGTGCAGAACTATAGAACACTGGCTGGACAAGTGACAGTATTTATGGTAACACGATTGCGGCATAATGGACATAGCACATATTGCGAAAAAAATATATTGTGCACACATTTGTATCCATGGCAAAGAAAGTCTTACAGTACAGTAGGGAAAGAAAAGGTAAGGCAGACATTTAACATTATACTCTGACATCGATATATTTTGATTTGAAAATTTGATTTGAAATATCTAGGAGTCATTGGATCGTAACCGAAGGTATTTGGGAGCCAATAGCTTCTAGATATTTCTTTTGTCTGGAACCCTGTAATAGCTAAGGGCTGGTAACCAGGTGAGGTAATCCAACTGTGGAAAACAATGTTGTAGTAATAGTGATGAAATATTACATTCCTGTTCCATCCAGCTGTTTTAATATAAAGCAATGGAAGCAATTCTAAAGATTCAAAAGACACAAAATAATAGCAAAATAATTGCTATTAATTAAAATTATTGCAATCATGCAGTTATGCAATACTTTTGACAGGCCTTTCCAGACAATACATTTTTCAAACCTAACAACCCTTAGTAAGCAATGAATTACGTTATGCTTGTATAGTATTAATATTTAACTGGATTTGTGTGTATTCTCCTGGGAATAATTACATTAATCGTATATGGAAGTAAATATTCTCATATCAATGATGGAATGAATTTAAAT
Organism: Lophius americanus; assembly: GCA_037951165.1. Lineage (NCBI taxonomy): Eukaryota > Metazoa > Chordata > Actinopteri > Lophiiformes > Lophiidae > Lophius > Lophius americanus. Next base: position 10,243,405 of record JBBDHG010000014.1, on the reverse strand, counting down.
TTTACACAAATAGTCAATTTTAGTACTGTTGATTTGCTATTTTGTTAAAGTGCCCAGTGATTTTAAAATCACCGATACTCTGAAATCAATCAATCTTTCACAATGCGCGCCTCACTCTCTCTCTCGCGCGCGCGCACACGCACGCACACACACGCAAAGAATTGAGCCACTGCTCTTCAAGTCTACACTAACGCTTTCTACATAGATATAGCGTAATTGGCCCCAAACCGACATCCTGAAACCTTCCAGGTGTTTGTCTAAACAAACAGTAGCGTAATGCGGATCCAGTGCATGTGTATAAACCTTATGAAAACAAGCAAAATGCATTAGGGCTGGGCAATTAATCATAAAAAGATCACAATCTCGATTCAGACGAATGAACGATCTCATTTCTGAAGTTCTGAAGTTCGTTCCCTAGTGTCTAGTGTAACATTTCACAAAGTTTTTGATTAGAAAACCAAATAATTTGACCTTCCTTGTTACGTTTGTCAAGCTCCCCCACCTCCCGCTATGTCCCACTCAAAATACATTTTGGGCCGATTTTCTGCCTAAACCCTGACCTGTGCTTTTTAAATCTTTCAATTGCAGGACACAACATAACCTTAGTCCTAACCATGATCCTAAAAATGTCACCACCACCACCCGTCCTACCTACATCCTGGCTAACCTGTTTATAGAAACATGTACTTTGCGCTCTTACTACTTCTGTTGCCAGCTCAATGGCAAAACAACAATGACCCTCATTACACCTTTGTAACATTTATATAAAACAGAGAGGCCGAATAAATCTTGGATTTAGGCGGCATCAAAGGGGCTATTTACTTCCTCTGTACATAAAGAATGTAAACTACTTTTCTACCCCAACAGAAATTGAGGTGGAGACACTCCCTTTGAACTCCCAATCTAATTGGTAAAACATAGAGGGGAAGAATGTTTCTTTTTCAGTGGATTGGACTTGGTTTTGTATTGTGGAAATGAGGCAATATGGAGCATGTAAGCACAGTTCCTATCCATCATGAGGCAGACCTTTTGTTTGTACCTTCTGTGGTCCAGAAACACTGGAGGAGCGTATAATACAAATAACCACATGCCACTGACTCTCTAACCGACCCCACGGCAAAGAAATAGTATAGACTGTCCCTCTGAAAAATGCATCTAAATTTACTCCTACTCTCAACTCTTTTTGCATATTGCAAATTTAAAATGAAACACTGATTCCCAGGTTTATCTCAACCTCCTCCCAAATCCATTCAACCTGTCTGAACAGTCAAGGCTAATCATGCATCATGAGTCTGCAACCAGTTGCATGTATGACCCTAAAAAAAAGACACAAGGCTAAATACCAAAAATAATGTTTGGTCAAAGCTCAAAGCATTTAGACCAAAGTCTAGAATTTATTACAAAACACAGTAAATAATATAAGATATACATAAGAAAACTACTTTTGCCTTGGTGCTTATCTCACTCACTAAGGTGGCTAACCCAGGTTAAGAAACCTAATAAATATAAACTCCATGCCATGGGGTTGAAAGTATGACTGGCTGGTGAAAAGGTTCGTATTCAGCAAGAGAGCAAGGGCAAAAGCAGGCATGAAAGGTATGCCGTGTGGCAACAACGGTGGTTTGCAAATTTAAAAAAATTCTGATGCTTATGAGCAACATATTCTTTATGTAACTATCAATGATGACAAAGTTTTCTTTGGTAAACAAATTAGCATACTTTTAGCGATTTGCACCAATATATGTGCTTTTACCAAGGATGTTTGCAGTCTTCCAATCATCCCGCATCCTAACAATAACTCTCGAGCAACAAAACATGTTTCCTGGAGATTTAACCAAGGGATTAACATAACAAGAGAGATCTATATCCACATGTTCATGGTCAGTGTGTACTTGTGCATTTCAAAATTAATTTCCTGTAATTCCATTGGCCGGGCTGACATTGCAAATAAACAAAGTATGGCTAGACAGAGATCCCTTGGTGGTAATGACTGTGATCAAGGTTCTGAGGATCAGGCTCTGGTATTATCAGAGCTAATCAGTAAAGAATGTCCTTATGCAAACACAGTGCAGCTACATAACTAAATGACGATCGGCCAAAGGCTGAGCTTCACACTCTGGTGTTCTGCTTGTCTACACATGTCGGATAGAAACGGGTGGTGACGGAGGGGGAAATCTCTGCACCTGAAGGGTCTTTAAAAATGTGTGATACACCCACACAAATATTTGTCCAGTTATAATATCAGGGAAAAGGTGATGATATGAACCCCCCTGTGTAGTTGTAAGTTGATAAACCTGCACTTACTCCTTAGAACTGTTGTCAAATGTTAAAGGACTTGGCCCGGTATGAGAATCAGAACAGGTTCACCTAAATATACATGCTCTCATATACCCATTTAGTCTACAGTTTCTGATTTTTCACTTTGATTCTGAACCAAATTCTGAACCAAACCAGAAAAGGGCAGGAATCAAATAGCAAGAGTTTGGTCTAACAAGAATACACGGTTTAGGTCCAGATAAAAAATTTCCATGGTCTTCATAAAATAATCGGAAGAAGGAAGAAGTCCAAAGTGAGCCACAGTAGCACATGAGAGGAAGAGGCGAGGAATCTAATAGTGATAAGATTAAAAAATAAGATAAAAAGTAGAGGCGCACCGATCGATTGGCTGACCGATTGATTGGCGCCAGGAGGCGCTTTTTTATATGATCTATCACATGCATGCGCCACACGATGATTAACGTTGCACGAACACAGATACTAAGCTATGGCTACAAGGATCTCAACAGCTTCAGCATCTCTCACCGTGAATGAAAAAAACTCAAAGCTCGCAATTTGTAACACCTGTATGGCCCAGATAAGCTTCGGATGAACAACCCAGAAAAAACGTTCAGGACGACAAACTAAATCAGACAATAAGTAGTCAATTATATTTTTTTAAACATTCAAGGCAAGAAAATCGGAATCATCAATGTCAAACTTTATAAAAATCGGTAATCGGAATCGTCCAAGAAAATTACAATTGGTGCAACTCAAAAGTTTACTGGAAAGAAAACAAAAGAAACATTCATGTCACCAGGCTACGGTGACTTCAATAATTGTTGCCTTAATGTGAAACATGTCAAAAAAAAGAATCGGGGCTAGTGGACTACAACCAGTAGAAAGATATGTAATCCATGGCAATTCGGCATGAATGTGGGAAACCGGGTGGCTTTTTGCATATACACATGAGCTAACTACAGCAGGAAGCGCTGCAAGCATTCTAAAACGAAACAAGAGAAGAATTTAAAAACAATTTCAAGATCAACTGCTTTTCATAATCTATTTGGGAAAGGCAGACAAATAGAAAAAAACGACCTAAGTGTTTGTTGTCCTCCACAGCAAAACATCACACATAAATCTGCTATTAGTGAATCCAGTTCATTTTGAACACTATGAATCATCTTTGTTGTTTGTTACGCAGATGTAGATGATGACGACAGGACATAGGTATGTCTTTAAAAGTTATTTTGCACCCTTGCAAAATTGGAATATGAAACCAAAACTTAACTAATACACACATGCAACATTTTCTCCAAGCAAAGCTCAAGCACAGCAGAAAGGGCTACTATCAATTAGTGAACCCATTCCTATCAGTGTACAGCAAAGCGTTGATAATACTTCCTTCCTTGTTCCTATAAACATTGCCTATCCGATTATTCGTCTTTTGTTTGTTTGGAGAGAGGAGGAAGAAGAATTGAGAGGACTTAGTGTACCGTGGATTAAAGAAGCTAACTTGGAGGAGTGAGCAATGCCAACTTTACACAGCATTAGTGTTCAAAATTTAACACATTTATAGTTCAGAGTTTTATGGATGCAGATATGCGTTTAAGGATCCCAACACAAGAAACATGCAATGGAAGATATGTCTTTCCCCTCACAATGAATGAAGTAAAAAGCACATTTTATGTTATAATATTCATTCAACTCTTGGCATGCTTACAACATTCAAATGTAATTTAACACCTTTGGCAAACACATAAACTGCAATCTCCTGCGAAGCACTACCAAACTAATATCTGTGGGATTAAGAAGTTTGGAGAGAAAACAATGGAGCAGCACCAACTTGATGAAATGACAATTCTTAATTCGGGTACCACCCTGTTGCCTCCACAATACTCTCTATAGTCTATCTAAATTTCTCCAATTTGTGATGTGAAGTGACAGCCTACTTATTCAAATGTGTACCTTACCCAGCAGCCGTGGCCTTCACAACTCTAACTCAAATGTTGTAACCATAACATTTAAACCAATCCCAAAAAAGTATATAGGTTCTCCCCATCGCCACCAAAACAGTATTGTTGAATGTTCTGACACTTTTCCAAAAGAAACAACCTTAACATTTAGAAAAATTGGTGCTACAGTAGCCCTTCTGTGGGATCAGAAACAATGAGCAAGTCTTCATATCAATGACCTTTAGGCGCCCATAACCTTGTCGACAGTCCACCAGTTGACCTTCCTTGGTCTGCTCTGGTAGGTACTAGCCCCTGCAGAGAGGGAACACCCAACAAGACCAGCAGTTTTGGACAGTTCTTACAGTCATCTAGGCTAAATTATTTTCCTGATTCCAACACATCAACTTCAAGGACAAAATGCTCTCTTGCTTCTTAATATGTCGCACCCACTGAAAGACACCACTGTAATGATGTTATTTATAGTTATTCATACTTCGCCTGCCAGTGGTTATAATGTAGTGGAAGACTGGTGTATACACCAGGATTAATCCTTGTCAGTACTACTATAATCTGTTTCTACAGTTGTGATCTGTTTTGGAGCAATTTAGAGGTGCATTGCAACAGATCACTAAAGTGTCTATTGCTCCATTTGATTGTTTTTTCCAAAAAATACTATTGAGATTATTTTACAGAACCCATTGTAAATTTTTCTAGAATACAATAGTGTTTAAAAAAAAACATCAATGGTTTGATGCATGATTAATTAAAATAAGTATTTTTCAAAACCCCAGACTGTGGGACTTTTCCCCAAATTTCAATTGATTAAATGACTTTCAGGATGACAATGATGTGCTTCTTAGACTTACGGTGCATGCTTAGAAAAATGAGTATGCTAGTCCTCTCGTAGATCACTCTGGTGCTGCATGGAATACTCCAAACTCAATTGGTGGAGCAAGAAAGGTGGGTGGAGTGGAAATGACAGCTTTCATAGTCTACAAGACATTTTAGAGTGCACGTGCATATAGGCAGTGAAATGGGAATTCATTCAGGCCAATGTCATATGTTTCTAAGGGTGACAATAAAAAGCATTGTCATCAGCAACGCGGATGCAAAAATAATCAACTATAATTAAGTCTTACCCAATAATTCCTTCTGAGTAGTTCCTGACTTTCCATGGCGTGCCCGTATAACTTCTGTAACCCTTCGTGCTGGGGTCGTTGCCACTGTTAAAAAAGCTGGAATTGAATCCGAAAGTGCTGGCTTTGTTGTCTCTTTTCCTTTTGTTGGGGTGTCCGTCCATCCGGTGCTGCTGCTGCCCCCCGCCGCCGACACCGCCCCTGCTAGCGACGTGGTTGTTATAGTTGCTATTGGTTTCCAGTGGTATAAAGTCTCTCTGCTCCATGATTTCTCCGTTCCCTACCGAGGACGACATCCCCTGAGTCCTAGCTTCACCTCCACAGGTGTTCGAGTCAGGTACGCCGTTTCTGCTGCTGAGAACGGCTGTGGCCGCTCCGTTGACGCTCGCTTGCAGGCTCTGAGATCCACTAGTGAAGCTGTTATTTACATGCAGGTACCCGAGTCCTTGGGTCGTCTCCCAGATCTGCATCCACAGGTTGTTAGCGGGCCCACGTTGTTCTGGTTGAAACCAGGCGATTCTCGGATCCATCAAACGATACTGTAGGCAAACCGCCCCCCCACCGAGCACTGCTCAGCTCGTGTGCAGCTAGCCAGGTTGCTAGCTAACGTAAGCTAGCCTTATGTAGCCTCGTTCCAGCTGCAGCTAGCTCTCGTTCACAGCTCTCCGTTACTTCTAGAATCCGGTAAAAACAAAACGTTCCTTAGCGCTGACAATACACAAACGGCTGTCGGCTGAAATCCTTCACATGAAACGTGGCGACAGTATGTGACAATTATTAAAACGTTAGCTCAAATCAAAGTTGACATAGAAGGCTGTGGCAGCGTGTATCTACTGGCTGTCGAAGTGCCTCTGACCCTTTCCTCAAAATCGTGGGTCCGTCAATGGCGTACGGTGCTACTGCGCATGCGTGTAGACGTAAAAGAGGCGGAGACATTGCTGTTAGGTAATAGAAAAATAGATTTTTGTTATGTAACAAGGGGTCACTTATTTTGCTCCAGGCAGCATAAGATCTTAAAGGGATTTATTATTTTTGCCAAATGGAATTTTGTAGTAAATAACACAGATTTTCATTGTATTTGTATTAAATACATTTACCCACAGTATTAGTGCGAATATTAATTTATTAATTTGTTAAATATTTTATTTGAAATTGGAAACAACCGTGGTTCGGTTTCTTGATGACTTAGATATTGAAGTTGAAAATCTTTATCGGTACGCATTGAGTAGTTCAATGATAACAAAATGACCGAAGAAAGTTACAGGGAAACTAAAATCATGAACTAATTGAGGATTCTAAATCACACCCAAAATCAAAGTAAACAATTTCCTCATAATAAGTAATGTGATTCAGTAGTGGGTTTGGCTTCTGAGTAACTGTAAACACTCCTGACAACATCCTGTCACGCTTCTGATGAGACGAAGCACGGTGTCCTAGAAGACCTCCTCCCAGAACTTGATGGTGTCTAATACACCGTTACCTAACGTCCCAGAGGTTCTCAGTTGGAGTCAGGTCTGGGGAACATGAGGACTCAGGTTGAGGTCTGAGGTTTTCATCCTGGTACTTAGCAGCATTCAGGGTACCGTTGGCTAACAGGGTTCGTTCCGCAAGACCCACAAGGATATGACTCTCCAGACCAGAGTCCACTGCCAACCCGGTCATAATGGATTATGTCTCCTGGCTCGTTCACATACGTCACGAGCTCAGCGCGAACCTGCTCTCATCTGCGAAGATAACGGAGCGCCAATGGAGAACCTGCAAATCCTGGTGTTTTCTGGCGAATGCCTATCCAGCTGCGCAGTACTGAACTATGAGCATGGGTTCCACTAGAGTCATGCTGCCGGGTATTGACCATCTGCAGCCCTCTTTAGCTCTCCTAGTGTAAAGGCCCATCTCATGGTATCTCCCCGACGCTCTTGAGTCCGTGCTGGGAGACACAACACACCTACTTGTGATGGCACATTAAAAGAGTCCAACTTCTTTCACTTTCATTTCCAACAAAGCAGTTGAAACTGACTCACGGCTGCCTATGCTTCCTAACTTGGGAAATAATGTCCAACAAGTTTAACTGACTCTGAGTTTTATTGTGATGATTGAGTGTCCCCTTAATTTATTTGAGAAGTTTATATTATGTGCACAAGATACTCATCATGTTCCCAAAAGAAAGTAAGTTATTGGTACAAGATTTTTTTTTTTAATTCCATTGTGGTATATCAGGGGCTCAGTAAGAAAAATAAAACTTGCGGACTACCACGGCGTATTAAAAAAAAGAAAAGGGATCGACAAAAAAGCATAGAGAAAAAAGAAGAACAAAAACCTGCCTGAAGAGTAAAAATAGTAAATCTTAGAAATAAAACAATTACATTTTAAAACAGATGAATCAACTAAAACAAGAGCAGCCTGAATTGAAAGAGGTGGTATGTTTGAGATTGTTTGTCAAATTATTCCAGGCTGCAAGTGTAATATTGAAACAACTTGCTGGCGTCTGCAATGTAAACCAGTTAATAATTGTATCATTATTTTTTTTCACAGGAGTCCATATTTAGACAGTAATGTAAAAGGGTAATAATAATAATGAATACAATCCATTGTCTATGACGCCTCACGGACTGGGACAGAACCCTCAGCCTTATCATACAGTTCACGATGAAGAGTATAATCACCTGTGACAAATCTTTGTGCAGAGATGAGGGCTTGAGTATGAGATTTTTAGATATAATTGATCATATTTGCAATTCCGTACCGTATTATTTTTACTATCTGTTATGAATGAACACATCCGGATCAGACTTTGATCTGTGGTAGATCTCAAGTGGATGTCATCATCTAGATCATTACCAACATGTATTGTTTTGTCCTTTAGGTTATAGCCTACCTCTCTATAAAGATGTAGTAAGAATATATTTTTAACTCTTTAAATATTCCTGCTAACAGTCAAACAAATGTTAACTCCTTAGAAAAACATAATTGTTTTGGTGGTATTTAATTGATAGTTCAGACCAAAAAATGTTTCCTAAAACTTCACATTAAGGATGTTGTGACCTGGAAATGGTGTATTGTCTGTATTCATGGATTAATCACATCAAGACCAATTAAAATATGTATAGATTAATGTATACACTTTCTTTGACAAAATGCACGTGTGTGTATCATGCAGCCATATTGTAAGAATTCTAAGCAATCGGTATATTATTTGAATAAATTAAATGTTCCCTCCTAGTAAATTGGCATCAAAACTAAATACTGTTTGGTCATTGTACTATAACTTTTCCCTGTGATTAGTGACCAATCAACAACATTTGGTCAGGGATAGAAATATCCTTGGTATATTACTGTAAATAACTGTCATGAGAAAGAAAACAAACCTCTTTGAAGAAACCAGGATTTATTTCAAAGAAAAGTTAAATTCACAACCTTATAACTTGTTCTACCTCAAACTTTGACAAAGTCTTTTGGAATCAATGATATGCAGTTATTTCCGCTTATTTAAAAAGCTGTGGGAACCAAGCAATGCTTTATCTCACCTCTTCGAACATAACAGATGTCACACAGCTCATTTTGACAATTAGGTATATGCTGGTTGTGGTCGGAAGTCAACATTTGATCAACCCCATTTGCTGCTTTAATGAAAGTTGAAGCATTGGCTTCTAAATGAAGCCCACAATGAATAAGAATTTGGGTGTAAAATAGAGGGGCAGCAACATGGATCACACATTTTAAACCTGTACAGTGGTATAAGAAAGTTGTTGCTGATAATTGGTCATTGTGAGTTATTGATGACATTAATAACCTAATCTATTTTCAGGCCAAAACCAACCTTGATGTTAGTGACACAAATACGTTCAGCTGAAGGCCACCTGCTGTGTTAACTTCTGGCCAGAATTTTAAAAATTGCGAAATTTACCTCTGCATGCATGAGAGATGCGTTGCAGAGTGTGCAGTTAATAATACTATGTGAAAAGAGATGAAGAGAGCACAGAGAGGCAGAGCTAGAATATATGTACATATTTGAAAATGCTAAAATAAGTCTTGGAACGGATCATTTTTTTTTCCACAAACTTGGCAGGTATCCTATCAAAATCTTTCAGCTTTGTAAATTCCTGAAGTAACATGGTAAAGTTTATCTTCAGAGCAAGCACATTTTTAGCTCAAAATAATGATTCCATTACAGAATATCCATAAGATAGAAATCTATAATGTCGATAGCTCTGCATTTTACTTATTTAAATTTCCCTTTTGCCCCATTAAAACATGGGACAGAATGAAAAATGCACAGGCAACATTGTCACCTCTCCACACTTCAGTTAGTGAGGACAACAAATGATAAATATAAAGATTCCAGTCTGAAACTGCTTTTGGTTGCATGACACATATCAAATGAGGGAGCAAAAAAAAAAAATCCGTGATGCAATTTTGCAGTACCTAATAACTATTATGAGCTTTAGTCTCATCGTTTCTCATAAAAAAACTCTTGCATCACAAGTTGGTAAATTGTTAGAGCATATGATTGATAAAACCATACAGAAACAAATGGTTCACTCCAAACATTATAAATACTTGCTGGTTTCACAACCATATTCTGGGTCATTCTATGATCCTGTTATTAAATCTGTCCAAATCATACAGGTTCAACAGGCTACACAGATTCTAAATGTACATCAACGAATGTCATCACTTTTTCACCCCCTTTTCCAGATAACCAATGAATCTTCTCAGGTTGACTTTGATGTTGTCTAGCACACACAGCTGCTGATGGTTGAACTTGCCTCTTCCTTCTTTACGAATCTAGAGAAAATGGGAAATAAGTTGTTATTAATCTCTGTCAAGGAAGTTCAGTTTGTTTGACTGTTTGCAGCATGACACAAAAACTACTTGATGGATTTTCAAAAAACTTTGTAGGAGGGTTGGGCATGTGGATCACATCATCCCAATTAGAGTAGATATGGACAAATCGGTAGATCCAGGATTTTTTTCTCCACTTTTTTTAACACAGCAAAAGGTGCTTATTTCACCGGGTCTGTCTAGTACGCATAACTACTGGATTGTTTTTAATGAAACTTGGAAGGGGAATCCATTCAATGCTGGAATGGACAAATAAAGGGGCATATAAAGGATTTATTTCACTGTGAACATTGCAAGATTGGTTACAATGGCATCTGCAGTGGGCGGGAATATAAGGCTACAAAAGAACATTTTGATGTGTTGGAAGCAGGTAAAATGGGAAAGCATATGGATCTGAGTGACTTTGACAATGGTCAAATTGCAATGGGTGGACAATCTGGCATCTAGTATCCCCAGAACTGCAGGACTTGTTGGGTGTTACGGGTCTGCAGTAGTTAGTACCTACCAAAGTGGTCTAAAGTGTGTTGTCCTATCCCAAAGAGATGCTACTATAGCAGAAACTGCAGAAAACTTCCCCCACAGAAGTTCATAGGACAGTTCCCTTTATCCGTTTGTTAACAGATTTGAATGCATTTTTTTTTATATCAGAGATAGGCATTGTGGATGGGAACAGGACAGATCCACATTCTAGGTGTATGTTTAAATAGTAAAGTAAGCTTTGGGGAGAAAGGACCCTTTGGGCTGAATGCCCAGCTATGGCGGGGATCTCTAATCTCTCTATCACTTGTTTACAATGTGGCACATCAGAAAGAATCAAAAATTACAAGACAAAAACAAATAGCCTCATTCTCTCATCTGAGGATCAACCGAGTGATTTGAATCAACTGACTGGAGTGAGGACATTTATCACACTGATCAAGAACTGGAAAACATGTTTGTGTGGATTGAAATGTTGTAAATTGGCTCAGTAGTCACGGATATCCTTACTAAGAAGCAAAAGCATACAAATGGAATAGCCAAAGACAAAAGGCACACACATGGACATAGCTAACAAATATGCTCTCACCAGAGGATCAAAGCCATGATACCTTCCAATCAAACCTCAAAGCCCACCAGGCTCATAGAACTCTTTTAAGAGAAAATGCAAAATACTGGCATGCTCAGTGGGTTTTGAGTCTCAATTTGTGTACAAGGTGATCTATTGGGTGGGAATAATTTAGCAAAACAAATAGCCGAAAATCAAAACCTACTTAGCAGTGGTGTGATTTGGCTGGAATAAGCTGGGTCCCAGGCACTCTTGTTTTGAAAGCAACAGTAGGAAATAAAGGATATAGGGAGAGAGATATCTATTGGCTATGCGTTCTTGCACAGTGGCCTTCGTTAGGGAGTAGTAGAGTTGTCTGTACTGGTGTATTCTGGTAAAATGAGTCCTCGCTCTTGTGGTGTCAGGTGACGGTCAAAAGTTTACACAACACACTTTCAAATGAGGAAAAACAGAAAGATTATAAGAATAAAGATAAGACCAAGAAATAATTAATCAAATATTTCACCGCTTCACTTATTATTTTTTATCTTTATTAATATATTCTTTCACATTTTGTAAAACTTCTAACTGACACGTGACCACGTACGCCACAGGATGCAAAGACTCATTTAACCACGATACATCGGTACAGGCAGCTCTTCAACGCCCTGATGTAGGCCACTGTGCCGAAATGCATAGGCAAAATATCTCTGTCTCTCCCTTTAGCCATTATTTCCATCTCTTTTATGACCTAAGAAGATACCACTCTGTAAACTGTTTTATCTCCAGTCTCCTTTGTGCTCTGATGAAGGCGTAGTATGCCGAAACGTTAGCACGCCTGTTGTTATGACAAGGCCAAAATAAGTTGATGTAACTGACATTAGTCAACTAGCACTGGGATTTTGTTTGCACCCTTTTTGTTCCTTACATCCGAATACATTTTTGTATTCTTGGTTGATTCTTAGCACAGGGGGACACATGCACTTGGTATTATTGTTTAAGATAGTCAGAGAAACTACTTGAAGCAGAGGCATGGAATGGAAATATTGTTAACTCATTTGGGAATTTAGTTATATAAGGATATCACCAAGAGAGTGTTCAGTATAAAGTCTGTTACCTTTGCCTTAAAGACGGGTTGAAGTGCCTTCAGAGTAGGTAGTAACTGGATACATCTAGCAGCTGTCTCTGCCTCGTCTCCATCAGCAAATACATCAAACAGAGCATCAAGGGCTTCTCCGTTTACAACCAAGTCAGCATCCCTTGTAGCAACTTGAAGTAAAGCGTTCCCAATCATCTGTTGGGGTAAAGATTCTTAGAGGAAAACAAATTTACTGAGATAGGAAAAGAGAAAAATCATACCTGAAGGGTTTCAGCAGTGCCCTTCTCTTTGGCTAATGTGCTGCCAGTGATGCCCAGAATGGCGACAGCGTTGACCCGCACACTGACAACCTCACAGCGGTTGCCTGATTCACTCAAACTCATCAGCTGCTGAGGTGTGATGCACTAACCAAAACAGAGACAACATGGTCAGTCTGACATGGATGAAAAGTCTAGGTTGTTCCATTTATTCAACAAACCCAGATTCTACAGTGTCCATATGGTGAGGAAACTATTAATGCAGGTAAACTGTTGTATGTTGTGCTCTGGAAGAGATTTTCTTAGTTGAAGTTAATAAAAAGCAGACATAATGATATCATCCATTTTGTGGCATAACAAATTTTCAATTTTCAAGAGACTGGAGGTGAGGCGCTTGAAAGGTGTGGACCTTTCCAAGACAGGATAGGTTGAACTAAAGATGTTTATGGGAGATGTAGGTTTCAGATTTCATACAAGGGAAAAAAATCTGTTGCACAGATTGTAATTTTTTTTCTCTTTTTTAATTCCGTTTTTTGTTTTATCAATGAAGCCCACAATATTAAGCGAGACCAATGCATTAATGTTTCAGCCAATTAAAATAACCCCTAAATCCAAATTTTCAAGATAAACAAAGGAAAGGCTTAAGCGTTGGTGTATTCTCTACCTGAGGGATATTTTTGCAGGCCATCATCTGTAAAAGAGACCGCATGGCACTAAAAACAGCCTCTAGGAACTCCTCATCTTTGGGTATCTCTGAAAGCATAAGTAAGAAGGTAAGTTGGAAATTAAATTAGTCTTACAAAGTAGATAAAGATTTGTTTTGTTATCAAAAAGCATTACTGATGAAACATTCATTATTTACTTGTAGTTTTAGACTTATTACAATAAACCATAGATGTGAGACCTGCTGCACCAAAAATCAGAGTGGACAGGTGCTGTGCTGCACCCTGCAAGGCTGCCACTCCTCCCAGAGACTCAGCATCCATCGTGGAGAGGATGCTGTGGAGGCACGTCAACGCCCGGGACTGCACACGCTGCATCCTATAGGAGAGAGGAGTTGTCTCTATTAAAGTGCAAACAGGTTTTTCTTACAAGAGTAAAATCTGTTTTAAGGGATTAACAACAAACCCCAACAAAATCATTAGATAATTGAAACATATATGTTGAACAAATGTGTTTGAGACAGAAAAAAAAGGCAAAAAGTTAAAAGAGCCAGAAAAGTGGGAGGATTACTTTTTGATCAGGCTTCTCCAGGAGGGATTCTGCTGGCATACATCCATAGCTTCTTTATTGGGGAAATCTGTCATTTTGAGTACCTTCAACAAAGAGAAAGAATATATCTTTATATGGTCAAATAAAGGTGTGGAGTCAAAGACTAATATATATTACATAAATATACATACCGCTTGTAATTATGCAAATTTGAAATATATTTTGAGTTTCTAATTAGAGAAAAGCATTCCAATATTACAATTTTACTAAGTTAACATGTGTGTGTCTAAATGTGCAGACACTGAAACAAACTAATTCTGTCAACCATTGCCTATGCAGCTGGGAGTTGTGATTGATGAAGAAGACAAGTATTTGCCTTTTCTGGGATGCTGTGACTGATGAGTGCCCCGTGGATCTCAGCTGACAAACACAGTGGAGACATAAGATTGGACACTCCATCGCAAAGGCTGTCTGCGCACATGTCGCTTTCATCGCTGCTCGACTCCTCTTCCCACTCATCGTCAGAGGGATCTTAATGGGCACACATTAGAAAGGCGAGGCATTTATACATTTATTATCATAGCTTACCGATACAAACTAACAGTGGGTGATGATGTCACAGGAAATAATGTTGATGTAATGTGCCTACGGTCAGCATAGCTCACTCACGCTCACCTTCAGAACAACACATGTTGACGATGATCTCTAAGGATGTTTGCTGGGCTGTCAGCAATGCCACTGCCTCACTCAGCTCCTCATTGGCCCTCTGGATAAAAACATGCATCCATGTGAGTCAACATACTCATAAAATGATGACTGTGTCACTGTTATTGTCTGGGTTCAACTGCCCACCACATTCTTGAGGTGTGCTCAAAAATGTGCATGTGCCCTTTTTGCAGTGCATTGAAACCTGATTGAAGGGCGTCGAGAACAAGGTTTAAGGGGGTTTAAGCATTTTTGAGTGATTACATTTTGTGGTTGAAAAAAAAAACTTGTCCAAACAAACAAAAACCATCTGCCAAAAAAACCCATTTGAAATTCTGTTTCACTTAAAAAAAAACTTATTTATTGGCCTAAATAACCCAAGTTATTGATCAGTCTGTAAGATGGAAGCATGACACTGAGAGAGAAACATGGTTCATAATCTGTTTTATGTCTATATTTTACAGTGTTCAAAGGTCAGATGGGCTCGCAATTTGCCATGCGCATTGTGTAACATACGGGGACATACACAGCAGCACATGAAGCTATCACTTACAGGCACGAGGTCGGAGACGTCATTATCAGCCTTCGCAGCTTTTACATTCCCCTTGTGCTTAGATCCTTCCTCCTCTACAGCCAGCTCCTCTATTTCTGGTGCTGGTGGTGTGTTTCTGTGACGAACTTCTTCTGCCTCTCTGAGTTCAGGTATAAGTACACCTGTGTCAAGATCCAAGCACTGCGACAGGGTGGCAACCACAGCGTTGAGGGTCTGGGCCTGACGGGCAGCAGGTAGACCACCCTTCATGTTCCACAGAGTTCCTGAATGACACAGAAGGATGGATGGTAATAAATGAGCATTTATTAAAAAACAGTAGTTAAAACATCTATCAATTGCAACATTTTTTCCTTTAATTTATGACCAACTTCTGTTGAGAGGGTAATTTTTAAATATCACTTTCATCTTGTGTTATGGTCCTATGTTACAGTCTGTGACCAATTATACCTGCAGCCAATGTCCTGAGGAGAGTGTGTGTCGTGCCTTGCTGAGACGACAACAGTAAATTCTCCAGGACTCCAAGCACAGCCATGTTCAAGCTACACAGCAACTCTGGGTTATCCTCAGTCACAGTGTGCAAACAGTGAGCTGGAAGAACACACAGAGATTTCAGACTTGCTTTTTTCAAAGAAACCAGAGGGAGATTATTTCAGGCATGATTACAGACTTAAAACATTATTTAAAATTTCCAAAAGCCCTAATTGGTTTTAGAGTATATAGCAGGGACAACTATCACAAATGTTCAAGTTTAAGTATATGGCCAGTTCAATATTCCTTCTTTAATAAATCATACTTCACAGAGCTAGGAGATTTCAGCTCTCTTTCACTCAGTGGCATAACACCAGAAGGTTTCCAACATTATGTTATATAAAAGATTAAAAAAAGAAAAACCTAGAGTTCAATAGGTGGTCAAAACGTAATGCCTCAAACGCAAACGTCAGGTAGAAATATTATGTTTATATATAAAAACCAGCCAGAAAGGGGTTACAGGAATTTAGGACTTCTCTCGCAAAACTAAGGCTACCATTCCAACGGGCTACAACCATCTTTAGCGGTGTCAGTTGCTTTGGCTATCTCCACAGTTGGTCTCCTCAGGTGCATAGGATCCAAACCCAACTTGTGCGAGATGAAGTGCACTGGTGTTACCCAAGAAGCTGTGATAGCTGACCTCTGTGAGGAAAAAGGTTGTGTGCACTGACAGTTTCTCATCAATAAGATCTTGGTATTTGGCATTCTTCAGCTCACAAGCGACAACCAGTCAATCACTCCAAGTGAGCTCAGATACCAATTTGATGTCTTATGATAAGATCTTCATTTTTGTCATACAGTTTACAACGAAATTATGATGGTCAGATGTAGGGTCAGTCCAGAGCCGGTGCAACTCTGCCCGCAGCCACTATGGGCCACCCTGACTTCAACCAATTTTTATCACCCTTGTTTTTTGATGGCAGGAGGAAACCGGAGCACCCGGAAGAAAACCCACATAAGCCCGGAGAGAACACGCAAACTCAACAGAAGGGACCTTGGACGGACCGGGGTTTGAACCCGAGACCTTCTTGCTGTGGTGCAGTTCTAACCACTGCACCCCCGAGCCGTTGTCTTGGAAATACACTTAAATATGAATACAGAAGCCAATTATTATATAACCGCAAAGTCTGAGATATTATGGAATGGTCATCGCCGCTGCAGATCCTTCGTGTTAATGTGATAACTCAAAAACTACTTCATGGATCATTTTCAAATTTTTTATCCACATATACCTTACTGTGAGTAATAACTGGATTTATTTGGGAAAGGTCAAATGTATATTTCCGACACCTGGAGGTACTTCATCTAAAAGTGTTTGCGCCAGTATCACTCAACTATTTAAATTGCACCAAAATTTGGTGCATATGAATAGGCTCAATGAGATTTATCTTGTATACATAGTATTTTACTATTATAAATCATATTCTACTCGAAAACACTGTTTTTATGAACGCAGTGTATTGGGGTCTTTTCAGGGATAAACCCTTGCTGTCTGGGACGACCTAGTTCCATATATACCCAACATCATGAAGTTTCAATTTACATTATTTTTCTGACTCAGAGTGTCTGTGCTTCAGACACCTTCACCAATCAAATAATTGTGGTATATTGATTGTACTTACCAGCAGATGTGGCTAATTTCACATTCTGGGGGTGTCTCTCCAAACACTGGAAGACCACATACAGGAGACCCTCTTTGTTGAACACTGACAGTGCCTGGCTGCTGCTCTCACTGGAACCACAACACAATAAGAGACACGGATGGAAGACCGGTGATAAACGTTCATAGGAAGACATCGGCATCAATTTTTGTGCCGCATGATATCATCTCCTCCACTGAACATTAACTCATTGTCCTGTGTTCTCTCCTCACCGTCTGACTGTAATTTTGGCTGATGGAGGGAGTAACCACCAGTAGGTTTGACTAAGAGGAATCCACCTTTAATTATAACGTATGTATGCTTTTGGTGTCTTAATTTTTAATGGTTATTATTTTTAGAGTAGAAAAGGCCCTACCCAACAACCCCTTTGGCTGGCTGCTCTTCTTTTGTTGGGTCTGGTAAGCTAATCCTTTTATTTTGTTAACAAGGGAATGCTTAACAAATTTAGAATTATTTTTTTTGTAAATCCAACTTTTGTATCATCCTTATTCATTTGGTCAAACTTGAATGGGAGTCTTAACATATTTTTTTGTTAATATTACAAGCATGAAGAAGTGAGCTTGTGACTATACGATGAACTAAGAGTACTGATTTCTGAACAGGCCAAAAAAACTGAGTTGGATAAAGAATGTAATGACAATATGTCTTTCCTGAGGCAGAAGACAGCTTCTGAACTAATGAACTAGCCAATAGCACAAGATTGGTGATACACGGCAGCTCGCAGGAGAGAAACTGTTTAATTATGGAATAAGACGCAGGAGATCATTGAGAACAGCAGGCAAGCTCAGTGAAAACATCCCATGATAAAGGTTAGAAATACATTGCTGGAGTTTCTTGGCTTGCAGAACAATTATGGCACATGCCTGCATCACCATCAATGTCACCCGGTCAGCTCCAGCTGGTCAACTATTGTTGTCGTCATTCCACTCCTTCTCCTCCAGTTCCTGTTTGCGAACAATATCAAAAACAAACTCTGAAATTACCATAGATTCCAGAGTAGGTTTACACCCTCATTGGCTACGTCCTCCACAGCATTCTTCTGGTCTTTCATCAGCTCTGTAGAGTTCCCAAAACTAGCACAGCACTGCAAAGAAAATAGCTTTGAGCTGCCAATCACAACAAAACCACCAGAGAAATGGGGATGAACTTTGTCACCAACCAAACAGTTCAAAATGTTAGCTCTATATTTTCACTATGTTGTCAATGATTCAAAATAACTTAACCTCACCAACTGGTCAACATAGAGCATTTATTCGATGCCAGTATTTTTTCTTCAATTCTCTTTTGTGTGGGTGCAGACATATACACAAATGGTGAAACGCTCTAAGATGAAACCCAGCTCCTGGGAATGGTGGCAGAAAGTCACTGTTGATGAGGAGGAACTATAAGTGATGGGATGAGCTGAAGCAGTGATGAGTCTCACCTCTCTAAGCAGTGCTGTCAGAGGAGTCATGACATCGTGCTTCACCATGTCCTCGCACACCTCCTGACCTCCGCATGCACTCAGATTCCTGCCAGACAGAGACAGACCCAGACACACACTCATCATTTGGTCAGGGAAAAGTGGATGTTACTAGGGGTATTTGTGTGTATGGCCAAGAGAGCCTGGAGGTGTCCCCTAACCAATCGTCTTATTTTGATATCCAGTACATATATCTGGGATTTAATTGTTACTGGAGGATGATAATCAGGATGGTGGTTCATGCAGAATGAAAACAAATAGTGACTCATGAGAAGATGTCAGTGGTGACAAACGATACTGTGTTTTGTGGTGACTGTTGTTTATTAGGGGAGTTAATATTGGGGTGGTTGTTTGGGGATAAAACAAACTTAAAATAAGAATGTCATCAGATTCCGACATAAACGAGCACAAACAAAACATAGGGGGATAAAATGTACAAACTATGAGACAACGGAAGACATGAAAACTGTACTATTCCTTCTTTTTACACGTGGCGTCACCTGCAGAAGTGACTTGCTAAATACTCCCGCACCACATATTCTTAATTGCAGAATAATTTCACATGAACTGCAATCTCGATTGGACAAAAAGAGAGTTATTCTGCATGACAAAAAACCTGGACAGGGAATCGCTTGGATCACATAGAATAATGTGCTCTGCAGTTTATTAGTAAAGAAAATATGGGGAAGAGTAGTGAAAGCTAGGTTCTAAAAAGAAGTGACAATTTGTGAGAAGCAGTATGGTTTCCTGCCAAGAAAGAGCAATACAGATGCAATATTTGCTTTGAGAGTACTGGTGAAGTACAGTACAGAGGTCTTAAACAGTTTCTTCTTTTTTTTTAAACACACAAATAAAACTGTTTTTGTGGATTTAGAGGAAAGCGCACGACAGTTGTGCAGTAGGAGTGACAAATGGGCGGCAAGGTGTAGGTGCTAGTGCAACAAGAATCGGCTCTGAGCCCCTTCTTGTTTGCCATGGTGTGGATAGGTTGACAGATGAGGTCAGGCAGGAATCCCCACGGAATATGACAAGCAGGTGGAGGAAAGCCGGAGAAGGTGGAGGTATGCGATGGAGAGAAAAGGACAGGTCATTCGCTTTAAGACAGACTATATGTGTGAAAGAAAGGGAGGCAGGAGGAACGGTGAGGATGAAAGGAGTTGAGGTGAGCAAGGTGCATGACTTCCAAACAGTACTGGACAGGAAAGGCAGATATTACAATAATTTGAATATTTAAAGATTTAATAGAAGGCAGCAGCAAATAAGAAAGTTTTAAGCTTTGTTTTAAAAGAACAGAGTTGGAGCGGTCCTGCCGCATTGCACCAAGATTTCTGGTTAGGTCTGCGCTTTGCAAAATTACAGATTGATGGTGAGCTCTAACCTTTAATCTTTCCTCTTTAGCTCCAGAAACTACGACCTCAGTTTTGTCTTATGTTCAGCGGAAGGAAATTCTGGCACATCCAATTGTTGAGTTGTTCAATGCATTCACTCAGTGCTTGTACTGGACTACAGTTCCTTGGTGATATACTTATGTAAATGTGTGTGTCATCTGCATAGTTATGGTCATTTACTTTGTTGTTGTACAAGATCTGAGCAAAAGAGGCACCAAGATAGAGCCTTGAGGGAACTCATTATGTGTTGTTTTTTTACAGGCCAGATTTACAATAACCTATAGAAACAAAGCAGTACCTGCCTTTTAGGAAGGATTTAAAACAGCTAAGTACTGTACCCACCGAAATTTCCAGTCAGTCTAGTAATGAGTTGTGCTTAACAGTGTTGAATTCATCACTGAGATTCAGTAGAACTAAAACTGAAGTTTTATTACGGTCTGTGTTCAATTGGATGTCATCGAAGACCTTGACCAGGGCAGTCCCGGTGCTGTGGTGCCCTAAAACCTGACTGGACGACATCAAATCAGTTAAGTGCCAGAAAGTTATTAAATGAAAAACAGTTTTTGCAATTAATTAAGTTATGAATGGGAGCTCTGATATTGGTCTATTATAATTTAATATTCATGCATCCAGATTGTTGGCCGAATGTCAAAGAATAAATGTTGTCATGTTGCTTGAAACAGGTTTAAGAGGACACAAGGGCAACACACATCTTGTACCTGGTAAGGAGGAACGGACTGCATTTATGGAAAAAGGAGGGAAACTTCTAACCAGCAGCGGTGGTTAGAAGTTGCCCTCCCGGGGAGGGTGAGCGTGGAAGAGAAAGACTGTATAAATTGTTCAGTGGTATTTTCAGTTATATACTTTGAAAGCGTGTTCTCCAAGATGATCAGACAGACCAAAATCAATCATAACAACTCTAGAAATGTTCAGTCAGAAGTGTGTCGCTTATTGTGTTCAACTGTTCATAATAAGGGGGAGTGCGAGTGCAGGAAATGTGGAGTGGGTGGAGTAGTGTCAGGAGTTATCTGCGACAGTAGAGTGTCAGCAAGTGCGAAGGGAAAGGATTAGAAGATGGTAGTGAGGGCAGATCTGAAGACAGGAGGCAGAGCTGAAGGTGGCCGAGTTGAAGATGTGGATATTTTCTCGGAAAGTGGTAAGGATGGACGAGATTAGAAACGCCCACATAAGTGGGACAGTCCAGGTTAACGTCTTGGAGACAAAGTGAGAGAGGCCAGATAGAGATGGTTTTGACACTGGAAGAAGGATAGCGGATATATTGGTAGATGGATGCCTTGTGCCAGGTAGAAGATAAAGGGGAAGACCAAAGAAGAGGTTTCTGGATGTGGTAAGAGAGGACATTTAGTTTGTTGGTGTCACAGAGGAAGATGCAGAGGACAGGATGAGATGGAAACAGATGATCCGCTGTGGATTAGATTAATGGTCTGAGATTTTCATTCCTTTTGACATAAATTTATTTAGGAATAGTCAGTTAATAAATTAGATGAGCTAAAAAGACTATGGACTGACTTATTACAATAACAACGATAATAACAATAATAAACATTACAATGATTATTATTGATAATCAAGAAATAATTTAAGTAATTTCTGTATCTTAAAAGGTGTCTCTTGATCAAAAAAGAAAAAAGATACAGTATGTGCTGTATTGCCAAGATTTTCATGCTTCAAAGTTTTTCCAGGCCCCAGGACTTTAATTGATTGGACAGCAAAAGATTGACTGGAAATTTAGTGAGAGGGGGAGATGTAGCAAGGGTGCAATTTCCCCGCTGTGGGACTAATAAAGGTTTAGCTTATCTTATCTTAATTGAAGCCTTAGTCACTGGTGGAGGACTTAGCCACATATATGTGCCATATCTATATGTATGTATGTATGTATGTATGT
Source organism: Lophius americanus (assembly GCA_037951165.1). Taxonomy (NCBI): domain Eukaryota; kingdom Metazoa; phylum Chordata; class Actinopteri; order Lophiiformes; family Lophiidae; genus Lophius; species Lophius americanus. Next base: position 10,221,421 of record JBBDHG010000014.1, on the reverse strand, counting down.
ATGTATATATATATATATATATATATATATATATATATATTTGGCTAAACATATATGGTTGCTTACATTCTGCCGCCTTAAAAGCGCAGTGGCATCACAGTAAAAGGGCCTAGACTGTGCCCTGAAAATGTTGTATCTTACGATTACAACTTAATTATTAATATCAAGCAAGAACAAATTTTTTCACAAAAAATATTGTCCTCTTTTCCCAAATGCTAAGTGAGTGCTATCACATGGTGTCAAAAAAAAAGGTCTGAGAGTTTGAATATTGGAAATTTATAGTTTTGAATTGGAAATTGTTTTTTTAATAAATTTACAGAATCGTGCCATTGTTTTCACCGAGAGCTTACATAATGTTCAAACTTGGTTGAAATTGGAACTTTAGTTGTTCAAAACTTGTTAAGGACAGGAGGACCCAAAATCGGATTAATGTTCGCATGATTGTACCCGTTTCTGTAGGTTCTCACCTCAGCGCCCCGGCAGCGTTTTCCCTTACTGCAACACTGCTGTCAAGCAACATGGGCCCGAGACGCCTCACAGCATCCCTCTGGAGGAATCCTGATATAGTCCGACTCTGCTGAAACACCCGAGAGATACTGGCGCACGCAAACTCCCGCATATCTGCACAGGGACTCTGCAGCTATGGAGGTAGATGCAAAATATTACAGTGACTTTATAAAATGGCCCGTTTCACATCAGCTGTGGCAAAGTAATGCTACGGCACTTAGCACTTTGAGATTGGATCCAAATGTAAAATGCATTATAAATTTAATGTATTACTATTATTACGGGAACGACTCAGCCGGGGCGAAAATAATTTTAACGCAAAAACATTTCTGGCATTAAGACATTACTGTATGAACGTCAGCTGGCAAAATATACAAACATGTCGGCCAAACCATCAAAATGTGTGAACAAGGCATACCAATAAGATTTCTTTTAGTCATCGTTCGTGCAATGATATAATAAAATAATGTATTAGATTATTTAAGTAAGAAAGGCAGATTGTTTTCGTACTTTATCCAGCAACTCCACAGCAGGACAACTATCTTCGTCGTGTTCTTCCTCAGCGTCCACTTCCTTCACAGCATTCACCGGCAGCCCAACAGAATTGAACTGCGGCCGTTTGAATTTATTCGTTTTACTTTTACCCATTTCAATAGCTATGAAAGTGCCAAATGCCCGTTAACGTATTCTTTAATCTCCTGTTCCCTCTGACATAAAGCGAGAACCCTCAAACACACTATCCGACTCCAGCTAGGGTGGAGACCATGTGGAACAATATTCTTTGTCGTAAAGTGGTTGCTACCAGAAAGTAGAGAAGCTGTCGCAAAACATCAACACAGATATGAGACGTAAGGTTATAAAGCAAAAAGCAAATAAAGTACCAACAGGTTTAACACAGAGTTTGGGAAAAATACACATCATACGCATAATTTCAGGTATTTATTCAGTAAATAACTTTAAAAATCGAAACATTTTGATAAAACACATACTCACACATTCGAAACAGAAAAACAGATCTGAGCTCCCGCTGAATAAAATATATCAGATTATGTGAGACCATCAGCAGCTTCAACAGTGAGAAGAGCAAAATCTCCAAAAGATTTATCAGTTCAAGTCTTATTTTTCCAAATGCATTCCGATCATGATGACAGCATTTGCCTCAGTGCTGCTCCGACCACTTGGAGGACTCAAGATGTTGAGTGATCAGTGGCTAAAAACAAAATATATTGTCTGACCACCCTACGGAAGTTTGGGATTACTGGATGTTTGGTCGTGGCTTGAGAATAAGTTTCCCCGTCTGTAAAAGATAGAAATGAGACGATGGTTAAGATTATTGAAGGAAACTACATGCCATAGTACCAAAAAGATTTGAAAACTCACATCATCGCAGGACATGTTGTATTCTGCTAAAACTGTCCGACAGCGGGCAGCAATACTGAGGGAGCAAAGTCAAAGATTCATGCCAGTAAAACCAAAAACATGAACAAGAATTATACAATTACAGATTTGCAAGTACTAAATTACTTCACAATCTAAATGACTTTGTCATTGGCTGAAAAAAAAGAGTGATGGCAGAGCAGATGCTTGAATTATGCTGACAAAAGTTCCCTACATCATGACAAATATAATGGACCAAGGATACATTGATGGTGCAACAACTCGTTTGTGTATCCCAGCAAAGAAGAGAGCTATAAGAGTGATGCAACTGATGGTGAAAAAGGGATGATTCCACAGCGATGATAAGAAAGACACCTAAAGAACAAACAAAGCAACATCAGTAATAAACTATGTTTAACATCTCTTAATTAAAGTGAACTATGTGGATTAGAATTAAGAAGAAACAATTTAATAATTAATTTAGGAAAGACAGAAATACATGTTGTAAGACTAAAAAGTAAAAAGAAAAATAACCTTAATTTCAGTTTCATGTATGTGACTCAGGCACTTGCATGAAAAAGTGTGGAGAGAATAGGTGGATAGCTGTTTGGGTACAAAAGATGTTTCTATACAAATAGACTTGTGTATTGCATTTGAGGTATTAATGTTAAATCTATGTTTCTTACAATGTTAAATTGATTCTTGATCTATGTGTTGTAAGATAAACAGGACTAAAATAAACATGTGGATTAGAAATGGAAAAATTAGAGGCCTGTTTTCCATTTAGACCAAGCAGAAAATAGAATTTCTGATTTAATTACGTCCCCAAATATTCAGGGATATTATTGAATCATCATCGCGTTCGACGGCCCGGAGATCATTCGTGTTAAAGGGGTACCTCAAAAACTTACAGATCATTTTCCAATTTTATACCAATATAGACTTCAGTGCCAGGAAGAACTGGAGTGATTTTGGTATAATGTATATTTCTGAAAGTAGGGGGAGCTCTATCTTCAAAATTGTCAGGTAATAATTTCTCACCGCTAATCCTAATACTTTATTTTATTAGTTCATATATTACTGACTAGGGCACGCTTTTTTTTCCTTTTTAAAAGAAAAACATTTTTTCCAGATATAACTCAAAAACTGTTTCATGGATTATTTTCAAATTATATTCCTACATAGTGTGAGTAACAACTGGATTGATTTCTGAAAGGTTGGTTGCATATTTCCAACTGTAGGGGGAGCTTTATCTCTGAAAGTTTTAAGTTTTAATTTCCCACGCATCGGTCCTATTTAGTCCAATATTGGTGCATAATATAATAATAATAATAATAAATTGGACTTATATAGTGCCTTTCTATGAACCCAAGGACGCTTAATAAGAAGTGAGTCCAGGAGATATAGCTTGTATACATCGTATTTTACTCTCTAGGGGGAACTTTTTACGAAACACAGTTTTTCGGACATAACTTCCAAACCTTCGGTTTGATTTAGTCCAAATTTGGTGCATATGAATCAACTTGAGGATATCTATCCTGTTTATATCATATTTTATAGTAAATTTTATACACTTAAACTAATGAGAGCTTTTTTGGGGAAAAAAACAGTTTTGTTGACGAAACTGAAAAAACTATGTAATTGATAATTTTTTATTTATTACATAAACCATAGTGTGAAGAAGAACTGGATTAATTTTGGTAAAAGCTGGTTGTATTTCTGACATAGAGGGGTTTTTTTCTTTCTTCAAAAGTTTTCGGTCCTGAACTGTTGGTCCGATTTAGTCCAAATTTGGTGCATATAAATGGACTCAAGGGGATCTATCTCGTATCCTGAGCTTTATGCATTATATTTCACTCATTAGGGGAGCTTTTTTTTAATGAAAAAGCAGTTTTCAAGCCATAACTTCCTATTTAGTCCGGCTTTGATGAGTATGAATCAACTAAGTCTTGTTGGTCTATCTTGTATACATAATATTCTACAATCTTTACAAACATCAGTTTTTCAGACATAACTTAATTAGGATTGGGGACTTTTCAGGGACATACACTTGCTGTTGGGGGCAACATAGGCCTAATTTGCCTCACTAAACATTGCATCCCCTGCAATGTTCCTATTGCAAATGGCTCATGTAACAACACCAAAACACATCAGCCTTAGGTCAGAATCATGCTGCTGTTCATTTCAATTCACAAAAGTTTGTTTTGTCAGTAATGTAATTACTTTGATGGAATTTTTTTTCAAGCTTGAAAGATAAAAGAAAATGTTATGTCCACGTACCTTCTGTGTATCAGGATCTATTAACCAGTTCCAAGCCCCAGTAGCCGTGCAAACAGATACCACTATGAGAATCACTGACACAAAATTTGAGAAGAGACAAAATTCAACATCATAACATAAATGATATGTTTAACAAAAAAAATATTGTAAGCGTTCTCAACAATTTAGCCTGTGATTATGTCTGTACCATCTTTTGCATTTACTGTGCTATGACTCGAAGGTTCTCATTTCTTTTGTTTGTTACAAATCAAACATTGGCATGAATAAATGAGGAACAAGTTAACCAAATAACTTTATCAGGCAGATTATAACATACTACTCTGCATAAATTTCAGAGATAACCCTGGTCTTCCGGTTGAGGGATGGCTGCTCTACCGACTGATCAAAGCCACTGTCCAAGATCCGATTCATTTCAGATTTGTGGCTATGGTCACATTGGAATTCATCTAGTTTTTAGAACATAGATGTTCGTCATCTTCCACAGCAAAATGTCAAGCAAAAATTGGTTACTAAAACATCCATTGTGATTTTTCTCACCAATATGATGTCTTATGTTGTTGGTAAGTAAATACAAAAATGTATTAATGTGTGCATTTTCAAAGAACAGATGCGTTCATATTACAATTAGATGCAGGTCACTTATATAAAAGAGAACCCTTGAGATAACCACGTAAAATCAGAACAAAACTACTGAACTGAAATAAGTGGATTGCAATATGAACTACCCAAAGGTAAGATGTGACCTACTACATCTTCTTTGACATGTTCTTGACAATCTCCAAAAACAGCTACTCACTTCTCCACCTGCCTGTAGCAGGTTGCAAACAGGAGACATACTCTGTCAATCTTCTCTCAAACGCCTTCAGATCTGAAACAGAAATTTGACACATTTTAACGCAATCGGATCAAATATCATGGTTGCAACAGTTTAAGAATTGACCGTGAATTTTTTGAACTGTTTTTGGTTGACGGTAGCGCGGCTATCCATTCTATTTTGTGAATGCTCTATGCAATCAATTTCAACCTCGGCTGTAATTATTAGTTTGTATCATTTGATGCATGCATGTAAATGACACGAAATCTAAACACATATGTCGTATTTTGATTCATATCCAAATCGTTTGCAATTGGTTCTCAGATGAAATATCACACTGACTGCAGGCAAAGACAGACTTTACAACGAAATAAACTGATAAATTAACGCATGCTAAACCGTTGGAGGGACTGAGTCTCTGATGTAAAGCTAAGTTAGCAAACATGCTAAATATCTTTGCAAGATTATGGACATAGTTTAACGTTAAAGCTAGAACTGTAAAAGCGTTATAAAACTTTTAATGTGTATTTCCTCTGAACTTTTAGATATGTATAGGAAAATAAATAATCGTTTTAAATTCTTTTCTGTTTTTATTACCCTCGGCCTGTTCCAGTGAGTTCATAGCTGCTGTTCCCAGCGGTTGGCTGTGGATCTGCTTCCGCTGGGCGGAAGGACGATGTGTATAGACCAATCAGCATTCACTTTATACTACTCTCGAATGTTATTTGCTGTAAGTCACGTAATGGGCGGTACAAAGACAACTAGTCCTACCTCCCTTTTCTCAGGAAAAGGAAACTTCTCCTGGCGGGAAGTGGCAGTGAGCCCACGAAACGAAATTAAAACCCTTTTCAGTGGTAAATATTCTCCCCCTTTTTTTTTTTTCAAACCTCCGTCAAGGGGGTTATGTATCTACCTTGGTGTGCCTTTGTTTGTTCGTTTGTTTGTTTATCAGCAGTATTACGGATAGACTAATGGACGGGTTGCATTAAAAGTTTAGAATAAAGGTAGATTCTGGCAAATCCTAGAGATTTATCTATTTTTCAGTGACGTTATAATAACGTTTTTGTAAGCATGGCGAAATAGGGCACTATTGGAGCTTTTGTCAATAACTTGTAAATTAATGGACGCAACTGCAAGATATTTTACTCAGATGTAGCTTTTGTTTGACTAGTGCAATAATTCTGCTCCTGTGCAGTATACATGTAACTTTATGTCCAGATCGCTAATTTCTGTTTCTAATTTTGTTTTATCCATTACTGTTCATTTTTCTATTTTTCATCTGTTGCTGTTATTGCATTTTCACTTTTGTGTTTACTTTATTTTCTGATGGGGCCAAATGCAACGTAATTGCGTTCTGCTGTGTACCTGTTTGGATGATAGTCATGTCACATCCCAGAGGTGTTGTGTTCAGAGGTTTGTACTCTCTGAAAGCTTTCTAGGTGATATTGAGTTCAACATAAAATGAGACTTCATATTGGAAACAAAAAGCAAAATATACAACTACATAGCAGCTAACCCACCTGTCAAGGCATCTCAGTTTCCACGTTGAAACTATTTTTACTCAATGCGACATATGTCCACACTTAAATTGCACATGGCATGCTTACTTTTCTAAAACAAAAAATCCGTAATGGTGTTCACCTCTGCATGAACCTTATGTCCCTTCCTGGTAGGATAACTACTATCTAATATAATAAATTCTAATAGGTTGACCATTCCTTTCCTCCGCCGAAAACGTCATCAAAATCCATTTCAGACTTTTTCAGTAATGCCGCTCACAGGCACAAATGTCGCAAAAAAATATAATTTCCATGGCAGTAATAATAAAATCAGGTTGGTACAAAAAAAAACTATTGTACTGAGTAGTAATCCCCTCTGGCCATACTCTAGAGGAGGTTTTGTGATTTGATACATTTGTTTTTTGGTCAATTTCTCTGAAGATATCTATCCATGCAAAATGTCATTTTAACAGTTAAAATAAATACAGGATACACCACCATTTATGGCATTGCTTAACTTTGTTTGAGGCAGATCCAAGAAAGTTTCATCATGGCATTATAGTCAATGACGTTCCCTGGGTGCAATTATAAAATTAGTGACAACAACTGGCGGAGGTTTGCGCACTCTTGCTGCACTGTAGAATGTAACGTATTTTTTGCGTTTCTATATGTCAAATACAAAAAATGACCACTCCAAAGTTATTCTAAAAACCCTCTGCAATTGTGAAGAACGGAAGTTACACAGCGGAAGTTAAAGTGCTTAATTCTAACTTTCAAAACAAAATTCTCATTCGAAAATGAAAATACACGCAATGAAATTTTCAAAACAAAAAACATAATATCATGTGCTTGATTTAAATTTCTATATTTGTAAGCAGTTACGATTTCATATCTTAAGAAGAAATTCCTTTCAAAAACAGTTGAAATAGGTCATTCATCTTATATTGGAAAGGAAAAATCTTACTTCCTTCCACTTCGTACGTTCACTTGAGTGGTTGCTCAACGAGTTACAGCGCCGAAACGTATATTCCGGGGCGACACAGTATTTTTATATGTAGACTAGCACAGCGTGCATTGGTGACAGATTGAAGAAATACACGATGGTAAACTCAGTGCTTCAGCAGAATTATGAATAAGTGATAATCAACAAATACTTGGCTAGTTTTCTACTCCGTTTGTGTTGAGGTTGGTAATGACCGTGAATACTTGAACTGTTAAGTGTCGAAACTATGTAACATGTCAGTCAGTTTGATGGTATTCTGAAAAGCGCTTAGCAGAAAGGAAAACGATAGTTTGTAGTCGATGCAAACAGTATTAATAATGCTCGGTTAATAATCCACGTGTAGCTAAATAGTAATGCATAATCAATTATAAATGTGTACATAGAGATTGATTGGTCATGTAGAACACAAGGTCAGTGTAGGGAAGGTGAGTTTATTTGTACAGCATTTTTCAACAAGGCAACTCTCGAAGAACAAAAGTTATGGAGATAGCATCCAAGATTGAAGGCATTTTAGATAGAACGTAATAATGGTAAAATAGACAATTATTAATAAATGCACGAATAAAAGTTTCAGTGCAGTCTTGATTTGGTAAGAGGCAAAGATGAAGATTAAAAGATCTTCAGCCTTGATTATGTAAGAACTGAGCCGCAGGAGACCGTTCTCATTACTAAGGTGTGAAGTGGGGTTAATAATGAAGCATAAATCAGAACAGATAAACAAACTGGTAACCATTTAGAAGGATTTAATTTTTTGGTTTAACTGTAGAATTTTAATTTATATCCTATGAGGAGGATATATTTTTTTCGACTTACGATCATATACATATTGCATTGTCTTTATAAAATGTCTAATCCTCTCTTATAGATCTGGCCTTCTGAAATGGAAAATACACAGAAACAAACATACCTGATAACTGGGGGATGTGGCTATTTTGGTTATCGGTAAGAACCAATTCCTGCTGTTTTTTTACTCAACACACTAATAGTCTGACTAATAGTCTGCAAACCCTCAGTAATATTTTATATTAGACCTGTCATACTCCTTTACCACAACAAGGTGGCGTTATTGCACCAATTCTATTCTAGATTATACCTTAGGCTTGTTTAAGTGGAAATGTATTCTGGTATTGGAATTTATGTCATAGATTTACAATCAAAGAATGTTTGTGGGTTTTGTAGATATTAATTCATATTTAATTTCCCCTGCAGTCTGGCGTGCTCCCTGCACAAAAAAGGAGCCAAAATCATTCTGTTTGATAAGATTCCTCCAAATCATGACGTGCCCGAAGACATTGTTTTTGTTCAAGGAGATATACATGAGTATGCACAGGTTGAGAGGGCTATCGCCGGTGTGGACTGTGTATTCCACATTGCCTCCTATGGCATGTCTGGCAGGGAGCAGCTGAATCGACATCTGATCGAGATGGTGAATGTTGGAGGCACACAAAATGTCCTGAAGGCTTGCATTGAACACAGCATTTCCAGACTGGTATATACAAGCACTTTCAATGTGGTGTTTGGAGGCCAAGTGATAGAGAATGGCGATGAAAGCCTCCCTTATCTACCTCTTGATCTTCACCCTGACTACTACTCCAGAACCAAGTCCCTGGCTGAGATGGCAGTGATTAAAGCTAATGGCACAGTGCTGAAGGATGGCTCTGGAGAGCTGAGGGTTTGTGCACTGCGTCCTGCAGGAATATACGGCCCTGGTGAGCAGAGGCATCTGCCCAGGATAGTTGGCTACATCGAAAAGGGGATCTTCAAGTTTGTTTACGGGTCCCCCAGCAGCCTGGTGGAGTTTGTTCATGTGGACAATCTGGTTTCCGCACATGAGCTTGCTGCCGTGGCTCTGACCTCAGAGCATCAACACCGCTCTGCTGGCCAAGCCTACTTTATTTCAGATGGCAAGCCTGTCAATAATTTTGAATTCTTCAGACCTCTTGTAGAGGGTTTGGGCTATCCTTTCCCTAAACTGCGCCTTCCAATCGCTCTCATTTACTTTTTTGCCTTTCTTACTGAAATGATTCACCACCTCATTGCGCCCTTCTACAACTTCCAGCCACTGTTGACACGCACAGAGGTATATAAAACTGGTGTGACACATTACTTCAGCATGGCAAAAGCAAAGGCAGACCTCGGTTATGAGCCTCAGGAGCACAACCTGGATGAAGTAGTGCAATGGTTTAGAAACAGAGGCCATGGGAGAAAATCTCACAACTCGTCTTTCCATCGATTGTTACTTGACATCCTGTTTGTTTTGGCATTTGTTATGGTGGTTCTCTCTTTTCTTCCTCTTGTTGGCAGTTGATGAACAGTCAAAACCAAAAACAACTTAGATAATATTCCAAAATGTCATATGCCCTGTAGCAAAATTGGTTCCTAGCTAAGCATAACTTTATCTATGCAATTGAACCAGCAAATGCACAGACCCATAAACATGCAGAGAAATGTTATCACATAGCAGCAACTGTCAGAGTAGTTAGGTCTTGGGTTTGAAGCTACACGCCCAAGGGCAACACAGCTGTTCACTACCTGTCCACTCAGTAGCCAGTGCTGGATTTGAACCAGAAACTCTTCAGTTCCCAACTCCAGTCTTGAGCTACCTCCTTTATTGTTTACAAGTTTTAATATGATAACATTTCAGAAAGTTAAAAGTAGTTGATTTACTCTTTTTAGTGTAACATTCATTATGTGGAAAAATGTATAATTCCTGTACCTTGAGGACTTAATTCTGTATCCTACAGTAGTTTTTTCTTTCAATGACTGTAAGTATGTCGACTGCTACCTCTTTTTTCCACACCAGTTAGCTTTGAAAGAATGTTTCTGGAGGGATAGATCAGCAACCCCGTGATAGACTTTGATGCCAGTTTTTGGAATGTTGTAACATATTTCGAAAACAATAATGAATAAAAACTTAAGGCTAATGTATGTTTGTATGAAAACCTTGATGTAACTTTGATGTTTATTCATAAAATAGGTTTCATCTTTCAGAATCATTGATAAAGTTACACACTGATTAGCCTGGTTTGTTATTGTAACATATCTACACATGTATCCAATTTATGGGTTTAAAAAAAACTTTTTTTCTGTTTATTTTATTTATAGCTCACAATTTACGACCAGTTCTTAAAATCAAGCACAAATTATATTGCCATATCTAATACCATTAACTCTTTATTGCAAATTACTCTAAAATGGATCTTTGTTTTGTAATTTGAACTTGTTTTTATCCAGCAGAGGCATGCTCATCAAGAAATACCAAGTACTATTGATAGCAATAATATGTTAAGAACCTTTATTAGTTACGGTTATCTAATCTTATGCTAGGGTAATGTTTGAACATTGTTAGCCTTCATCTGTGATGCTACTACCCATAGGATAATGTTTTGCCTGGAAAAAAAAAATTTCCATGCAAAATCCTGGAAATTTTGCCTGATCATTTAGTTATAATCGAGTATAACACGATTATAACTAAATGGGTCATTGTAGTTATTATTGGGGTAGATTGATTTTTAATTATTAGCCCTGAACAGACTTAAAACTATAAAGTGCTACTTTGCATGGGATGTTTATATTTCATAATATCTACCACTTAACAGATCTAATGTTGTCTAATGTTAGTTAGGATAATGTTTATATTTGATATGCTTATCCCTAAACAGAGCTAACCATAGACTTGTTAAACACAATGTTATTGTTGATTTCCTTCATCGAGTATTTACTCAGCAGTATCGTAACTTTCTGCTACCCAGAATATATATCATCTACAAGGAAAGATAATTGTCAGCCTTTTGCACTTGCTGTTATGTTAAGTTGCAAATTAGGACCCAAAATGCAAACGCTGCTCAAAAGGTTAAGTGAACAAAAAATAAAGTTTAATAAAAAGTCTAATTTCAAAAGTATGAACAAGAGGAAAAACATTAAACTTCCAAAACTAAGGCACAACAGATGAAAATAAAGTAGCAAATTATGATTGAAAATATAAAGTAGTAAACTATTATCAGAAATGTGAAAGTACCAAAAAATAATGGATGAGAAAAAAACGAATTACACTGGATTCAGGGAGCATAAAGAAGCAGGACTAAGGAGCACAGGCGTTAACGAGACGGAATTCAGGCAAGTAACAGACACGATTAACGAACGATCACACAAAGACATGGAGGACAACACAGACTTAAATACACTGAGTAACGGGTACAATAGGGAACAGCTGACAACATTCAACAATCAAGGAGGACACAAGGAAACAGGATTCATACTCACACCTAGACTAGAGAGAAACAAAGGAGGAAGTATATAGAAATTAACCTTCAAAATAAAACGGAAACACAATTAATCCTTCAAAAATAAAGAACAGAACCATTACAATAACTTTAGACATAATAGACAGGACCATGACATTTGCAATTTATATGCAAATAGGTTAACTGTACTTGCGACATTGGTTTATCACTAAAACAAGATCATCGACATACATAATAAGTAGTTTGTAATGCCCGTAAGTCTGACAGATTTTTGGCATTTAGTTGTCCCTGATGAGATGCAATAGATCTTAATGTGGGAAAATACAGTGTTCGCCTTTGTTGTTGATGGTTACAGTCACATTTACGGATAGGTATCATCTAAAAAAAAGGGATATGGGCGCTGTTAATCATACAGAGGATAAAATGATCACCCTGACACGATTATTATCATACATATTACTACCTAAGATTGTGTTTTTTGGGTGAAGCTGAATTGTTTTGACAATAGCAATGGGAACGTATTTACACACAACTGCCGTCCTCTATATAAAAAATACTCCCCCAGGGAAGTTATGGTAAATATTTGGGTTTCTTTCAGGGTCTATTGAATTTAGTTGCATTAGGTCCAACTAAATGATTACAGTTGATTCAATGCATTAAGTCTTTCATTTTATTAGTAAGGTTGATCCAACTAACTTCATGGTATAAAAATAACCTAAATAAACTGAGTTTATCCAGCCTAAACAAGTTAAAGGTGGTCAAACAGAATTGTTTAGGGATTAATAAAAGCAATTTAATCAATATGGAAATTATTTCACCAAATTATTTCCCAAGAATTGCACTGTATATAACATGAGAATTGAAGTGTATATAAACCAATGTTATACTGATGAATCGACACATAACTGTGACATTGCACACATGCTGTTTCATCGCAATACTCTTATCAATCAATCTATCTATCTATGTATTTATGTATTTATGTATTTATGTATTTATGTATCTATCTATCTATCTATCTATCTATCTATCTATCTATCTATCTATCTATATATCTATCTATCTATCTATCTATCTGTTGAGTATGAAGCTTTATGGACAAAAAAGTACACAAAAACTATCAACGCACCAACTTCATTGAATCTTGTTAAAGCTAAGCTGAATCCTGTGTAATTTATGCATGATATAATTAAGTTATATCTTGCAAACATGATATAATTTCATTTAAAATGAATGTTTTGTATTTTGCTGTAGTATCCAGCCGATGTCCTTTCCCCCCGAAGTGTAGGCTTCTACTTCTTCACTGTTTATTCCTGGTGTGAAAGGAGTCGGACCAGGTGAGGGATGCTTTGTGTGGTGTATTAGTCTATCCGGGATGAATGCAGACGTCCCCTTCTCTCTAAACTCTCCTCTTTTCAGGCCGGCAGCCCCTTGCTGAGTTGGTCGCAATCATTGTTTCTCTGCAGCATTAACCACATTCCACAGAGGCACAGCGCATCCCGTCTCCATCCCCGCATTCCTTTAACGCAAACGAGTCCCTTGTGTAAAACAGTGTTTTATTCTCGTTTACGCTCGTTTGGTGACACTGGACGGATTTGTTACCAATATTTATGTAGCATCTAATTTATAAAGCTAGTTCAACGCATTCCATGGTGAACTTGAGCGAAACTAGAGGAAAAACCAACAAGGAGAAATTCCTCCGCGCCGCGCGCCATTGACTGTAAAGACCTTTCAACTTAACAAAAACTGAAGTTGACAAACGTATCCCCGTCGGCTCAAAGTGGGAGAAAGAACTTGTTTTTTCGGCGAATGGAGCTGAGAAGAGGAGAAGAAGGCGATGCAGTACGCGGAGAAGCTTCTTCAGTGCGCGTGTGGTTTGGTGTAAATGAACTGCGCCGCAGCGTTTTGTTTTGATTTCCATGTGAAATGCAATTAGAGCTCCGCGGCGCTCGGTAGTTTGGAGCTCACTCTAAACTTGTTCCTCTCAAACATGGAGCATTATCAGGAGGACCTGGGACTCCGGGCCAGTCAATTGATGGAGGATCTGTCTTTGTATGATGCCTATGCAGAGGAGATGTACAGCGCGAGGGGAGGTTTGGTGATTAATCCTGATTTGGACTTCTCGGCTCCTTCAGCAGCGGAGCATAAAAGTAAACCGATGAATGGCACCTCTGTGCTTCACCAGCAGCATCACACGGTGGAGAACTTCACCTCTGGGAATAAAGTCTACAACGCGGCTCCGGTGCGCCCCGTCAATTGCAGTCGGACCGTTCCTGTGGATTTCTGCGCCCCTCAGAGAGACGCTGTTTATAGTGAGGAGGGCTGCTACACCAAATCCGAGGTGGCTCTGCCGTGCTACACCGGTGCCTCAGAAAGACACAGGAGGTACTCTCTGGAGGTGCAGGGTCACAGGTACAGCACCGGATCCACGTTCGAAGGAGTGCCGCTGAACAAACCGGTGGCTCTGCCCAGCAACAGGTGCAACAGCGTCTGCATCACCAGCAGCCACGATGGGAGGTATAACGCCACCAGTCCCCGCTCCAGCCTCGCCTCATCCCTGTCCTCCCACGAACAGAGCAAGCACGCCAGCCCCAGGTCGAGCATCAGCAGTCCGCGCTCAAGTTTGGTGGTTCCGGGTCAGGACAGGTACACGAGTCCCAGGTCTAGTTTAGTTCACGGTGAGGGCAATAGTGTCATCAGTCCCAGATCCAGCTATGCAAGTACTGCCAGCGACACGAGTAAACACTCCAGTCCCAGAGCCAGCCTCAATAGCTGTGACTGCTGCAGCAAGCCCAGCAGCAACCGCACCAGTGGCATCAGCATGGGCTACGACCAGAGGCACGCCAGCCCCCGGTCGAGCACGGCGAGCCAGTACTCATTCACCACCAGCCCGAGATCCAGCTACTCTGACTCGCGGTACGGGCCCGTGGTCAACCATGATCTGGAGGGGGCGATTTTACACGCAGCACCGTTAGCGAGTCCTCGGTCGAGCATCTGCAGCCAGGACGGGAGCGCACGACCGGGGACCACCGCAAATTGTGTGGTCAGCCCCCGCTCCAGCATCTCCAGTCACAGCTCAAGAAGTTCCCGCAGCTCCAGGGGGTCTATGAGCACTTACCCGGATCTGCAGCTGCCCTCTCCCAGGTCATCGATGCTGGGGAGCAGTTTACACGAGGACACGCTGCTGCAGGAGTTCGGAGACTCTAATGGGATCCAAAATCGGATCCATCTCCAGGGGGTCTCGGCTATGCCCGACTCCCAGCTTCTATCAGCCCAAACAGTAGGGAATGTGGAGATGACCACTGGATCCGCCTCATCATTTAGTTACGGGATGTCCTCAAAAACACCTTCTTCAGGCCAGAGGTTTAAGCTGCCTTACCAGGTGACCCCCAGCCGTGAGAGTGGGCCAAGCCAGGCGGAGAGACGGCTAGAGGCGCTCACCTTAGAGCTGGAAAAGGAGTTAGAGATGCATATGAAAAAGGAATACTTTGGTAGGTAATATTACATGCAGGATCATTTTATAAATTGTAAATAGACATGATTGAAAGGAAACAAGTGATGCAAACAATCTGTTGCAGAATCACATCCCCTATTATGAGCTCATAGATCGCTTTGACATAATTCCTGTTTATGCCTTTATTAATAATCTTTTGTATTGTATGGGGGTTCGTTACACATAAAGCACAACTTTAAGAGAGTTAGAGCTAACATTTTGTAAATGAAACGATGTCTCTGATTGAGATAATATAACTAATTTAATCATGGCAGCTCTGCTCTGGAACAGTTATAGCACTTTGTTCTACACGTTCTCTTCAGATATCTGTGTACTGATGCTCTGTCTCGTTTTTTCCTAAATTCTGCCCTCACATGAAATTCCTTGAAATGTTGCTTTCAAAGAGAACATGCTGGAGGTCTTGGTCCTAGATAGTACGAGTTTGAAATATAAAACAACTGCCAAAAATCAAGCTTTTCTGCTGACAAGAGTAACATTTCCCTCTATTGCCGTACGTTGTTCCACAGAATATTACTGCATTGCAACAACTTTACAAACACATATGTGAAATGTCATGTGAAACTTCCTCTGCAGTGTTGTCAAGCTGCTACTTAAATCTGGAATTTAGAGATCAAATAGTGTTTGCTGGTGGTTTTCTGCACAGGAAGTGGTTGTTTTGTAGGTTTTCCAACTCTCCACGGTCTCTTCTTAATCTGCTAATGCCACTCTTCCACTAACAGGTCGCTATGTGGCAGATAAGAGTGGTTTTGCAGGGCAATGAAAATTTCTGTTTGGTAGAGCCAACATTTGCACAGCGCTGCACCTCGCTGAAAGGACCCTTCTGTTCTGCCAGAGCAGACACCCTTTGGTCATTCAGAGCAACACTGTCTGGATTTATTGAATATTCAGTTGTGCAATGGAGGAATGACTCAATTATGGTCAGTGATTAGTGTATTTTTTTGGTTTCAAGTATAAAACATTTTGCAGTGCTGTTTGCTGGGTGATTTGGGCCTGTGAGGGCTAACGTGTCTGGTTCCCCAGCACCAGTCCGTCTGAGGAAGTCGCTGTCTACCTTCTGAATTAGCAGCCAGACAAATGGCAGCAGCCAGAGAACAGTGGCTTGTTTCACAGCCAGTGCACTTGCACAGAGCGAGGCTGAGACAGCTGTAGATTTGTTCCAGAGCAGCAGGTGAGAGGAAGATGGAAGACAGGATTTGGGGAAATCAGGAGGACAGAGGAGTGGGAGAGACAGTGGAGAGAAACGAGAGGGTGGGACCCGATACAGATGGTGAAAGGACGGAAGGAAGGAAAAGGAGGGATGGAGAAGAATGCTGTCAGAGACTCCTCAATAGCCTTTTAGAGACAGTTGTGTTTTCAGTAGTGGCAGTAGATCATGAAGGGGTGGGCGGGCAGATTTTCCAGCCAGTGTCCCACACTGCCTAGCTCTGCTCTGCTGGCAAGCCCTTGTGTGGCCTGTATTTGTTGTTGTGGCGAAGTAGCTGTGAATCAACAGCTGGCCCAAAACAGGGCTGCAATTGAAGCAGTTGAGGGGAGGCTGCCCCCACTCCTTACCCCCTCTGCACTCCTCCACCACCACCACCACTACCCCGCCCTGACTTCCCCATGAAGCCCTTCATTAACCAGCCAGTGGGGAGTCAGGCAACACCAGACACTTGGCACACGATCCTGGCTGGCGGGCCAGACATAGCTGTTGGGGGTCAAGTATGATCACCTGCCTTGAATTATAATGGCAGTTGTCATGCACATGGGTGACACACACACACGCAGACATGTGGAAACAGAACATTTGCACATTTTTGTTTTGACTCAGTGCATAGTCAGCGTACGTGCACAAGCTGCAACTGGCATAAAACAAGATGTCAAATGGTTTTTTAAGACTCACTTTAAGTTTTTAACCATCATTGGCATCTAACGTGTCTAACACTCACTTAATTCACTGAGGTCCTCTCCTGCCATGATGTGTTTCCAGGCTGTGAAGGCAAAACCTTTTCTTTTCAACACACTTTTATTTGAAGAGTAATAGTGCTGCATTCTGGGAGGACCATGATTATTTCTTTCACTGTAAAGATCCAAAAATAAATAAATAATAGATTATAGTCAGATCTGTATCACCATTACACCTGAAAAGTGGATGTCTGATGCAAATGATTCATCATCCATTTGACTTTTTATCATAGTTTATATCAGAAACAACATAATGTGAATCCCATCAACAGATGTATCATTGTTACACAAAAAAACGAAGTGAGCAGTGCTATTGAAAACCATTAAGACTCAAATGCTAAAACAGTGGTATTTCATATTATATGGCATTTTTTTAACCTCACTGAACATCCTGTTCTTGCCCCATGAACATATTTGGAATGGGCACATGAGGGATTCAGCATCCTGTTTTAAAGGACACAAATGACTTGTTCAGAGATATCCGTGTCGTCCTGGTCAGCTGTTTTCTTATGACAAAGAACATTTCCATGCTAACAAATGGAATCTTGACAGTCAAGCCAACGTACGTAGTTTTTAAGTATAGCTTATAGAAAGTTCGGTTTAGCCGCAACCTGAGGGGAAAAGTTATACACGTGCGTGAATGTAATTATAATTTCTTTAATATATGTATCCTTGACAGATTGGGCATAGACATCAATCACATGCTGGACTGTTTCGCTGTATAGAAATGGGTACAGTTTTTACACTTCCTGGACAATGACCAACAGCCGTTCTGACAGAGCGAACCTTGTAAACTGTATATCCTTTTTTTTACATTTTCTCACATATACCAGGAATGATGTGAAATGTATGTGTTAAAAAACATCCAATTGGTAGGATTATTTAGGTTGAAGCGAGGAGTCTTGCATGTTCATTATGTGATTCATGCTGTTCCTACCAAAAGGATGTACAGGTTGGCTGTAGCACTGACTGCAGCTGAGCAGCCAAAGCCAAGGAAGCAACCAGAGGAAGCGCGCCTGCTCCGTCTTTTAATATGAAATGTATTTTTTAATATTCATCATTACGATTTTGATATGCTCTTGAACTGAGAGAGGTAGTATTCATTCTACATACATACACACATTCAGTCCAACATGCCCAGGCATGGGGAATATGCCACCTCCTGATTGCGGCTGAGTGGTGCAAGTGGCAGTAATTGCACGTCCATTTCTAAATACAGAAAAGAAAGGAATACTTTTTTCTTTTTTTAAATTCCGGCGGACTGAGAGTGGTCATCATGAAGCGAGATAGTCATGCATAGGAATGGATGGAGAGCGAGAAATGAGGGTTAGGAACACTCATACGCCTTCTCTCTGGGTACCAAATATTCTTTCCCTCATTGATATCAAAGTGGTTTTGGAGGTGTTGACTAACTCCACTGTCAAGTTTTTGTCACTATGCCAGTAACTATACGTCAACTGTATTATGTAGAAATTCAGTGATGCATGAATTCAGACACGTGTTAAGATTGCTGGTTGTTGCCGGTTCATATGAATTGATTTTGAAATGTTGAGAATAACCTTTGTGCCCAGGATTTGTGGTCTGAGTGTTACAGGTCAGGAAGTAGAAAAATGATTTTACATGGCAGCGACTAAAAACATATACTATAATTTCAGTTAGAAGTAGTGATATTAGTTATTAGTTATTAGATAATAGTTGTTTATATGTATTATTTAATTGTTGTCACAGTGCCTGAGCTGCTTGTTTGGCCAAGTCAAAAAAAGAGTCTTTTAATCTCAATGAGGATTTTACCTGGTAAAATAAAGGATATAATATAGTATTACCACATGAAAAAAAAAAAAAAAGAAACTTCCCTGTATCATCTTGTGTTTTTAGTGTAAATATCAAGAGAACCAAGTATATTGTTTTAATGATGTAACATAAAGGGAACCAATACCTTGTATGAATTTTGGGTAAGGAACTTCACTTGAGCTAATACCCACAAGATGTTATTGTGAGGTTATAATACTGTTTGAATAGAGATGATGCAGGGGAGGCATTGATAATCAGGGGAAGAAATCTTTAAAGGTATTTCATGGAAATCAACTTCCTATATATTAGTTACTTCCCCAGTTATTATTGATGATGAATAATAATTGTTGGGTATGAGGAATCAACTTCACTTAACTTCATTATTTTAAGGGGATCATACCAACAACAAGCTTGTATGAAAATAATTGCTGTGCAAGTTAAAAGGTTTCAAAACATTGGTCAAAATTAAACAAAACGAGGATCCAACATGTAAGTAACATGCTGTAAACAAGTAATAGGAAAATGAAAGATGGTTGTCATTTCCACCAAACATAATTACTCTAGAATGGTACCTAAGATGCCGCAGACATCCAGCAAGACTCAACGGTGTCCTTTAAGTCAATAATTATTTTTACAAGATAAAACTCATATGCCTGCAACAATAATTTACAGGGAAAACTCTCCCACAAAAACAAACCAAATTACACACACTCAAGGATACCAGAATGTAAATTTGCCTGATTGGGGGTTTCCCATGAAAAACCTGAGAAAATGTCTTGGTTTGCTCATCAAATCGCATTTAAATGGCTTATTTTCTTAAAGCATGCCGATGTATTTTGGCACACAGCCTTCATCAGAGGATGCATTTTGTGTTTTGAGACAAATAAATTAGCTAAATATGATTTGATTCGCTATATTTTTTCATATTTTATTGCCTTACAGTTTCAAATTTATTACCACTAGCCAAAATATGTATTTCTGCCTTACCTTGTTTACCTTTATTGTCACGCCACCAAATAATGCTTGGCTTCAATGTGAACCATCACTTTTGTCTCGTCTTCCAAAAAATAATTATTCTCTTTTGGTTGGTCTGTTATTACGTAAGGGGGAATCACTAGGCTCTAGCCATCAATTAAAGTTGCTTTGCAGTTTATGGAGCACATAGCTTACAAACTACATTCCTGGCACGTGCTTTAGGGGGGGATCTTATGCTCAGGGTCTTTAATAAATTGAAGGTAAACATACTATCGGAAATAATATTAAAACAAAGTTGAAGTAGATATTTAAGAGCATGTTTCTAAATGAATTCAGATGATTTATTGAGCCTATAAAAAAGGTTTTCTATTTATAAAGCGGCCTCGTTGCAAGGACATTGAGCTGCAGGTATAACATTCAAACCCTTTGCTGAACCAGACACTTGCAGGAGTTACAGAAAAGACGATAGGATCGATAAATTAGAATTCAGATATGAGTGCTGCTCAACATTGACATCAACTACAGTCACCTGGCTTCCTGCTTTCATGGTGTCTTGAGGGGTCTCTGGTTCTGGACTGATCATATTAGGACGGCTGTAACATTATATTGGTTCTGTTTGGGAGTAGTTTTCTACTTTCAGCTGTATGGACGTATAAACATGGACAGCTGAATTTTTTTATCCTCCTCTTCTTTCTCCTCGCTTCTGTGTCCTATTATGGACTTTAATTTTGGGCAAATTGTTCCATGCTTCATTTGACATGTTCATTCTTATCGTAGGTTTTGTTCTGTTATCTCTGTTGAGTGGAGTCACGAGTTCACGTTGCACCAACAAACGCCAATATTTGACTTTGATTCTGATGAATTATTTTGTGCAAAGACTTTTGGTTAAAAGGGAAGACATATAACCTTCTAGATGGAATAGAAAATGCTTACTCCAGATAACCGTGAAATTCCACAATTATGTCACTGAAATTGGTTCCTTCTACTGAATCCAACCTGAAATATGTATTTAGACTCATCTGTGGGGGAGGAAGGGTAGATGGGGTCATTGTGCAGCGCCCTGTTTGGATCTTGTGAAATGTTGTGTCCTGTAGGCACTGTGACCCTGGACTCACCTCTTCCACGCTTTGACCCTGCACTCCCTGAGGAATGTGACCTCATCGGAGGTTGTCTTGTACGTGAGATTTTGGAGATCGTTTGTCTGCTACTGCGTCCAAACTGTTCTAAGGCCTTGATTTTTTTTTCCATAGCTCATTGTCAGTAGAGGTCACAGTGGTCCTTGGTCTTTCCAGACGAACGTATTAGTTTACATGTGCATCTCTGCACATTACCACACTGGGTGTGTTGGACAATTATTTCTGATACTCTGGACAGTCCCAGACACATTTGCTAAATTGATGATTCATTCTTTGTTGTGCAACATCTGCTGAAAAGGTGAAGTACAGTATTGATGTAGAATATCTGTATAGTACAGTGCTGTGTAGCTCTGAAGGGGAAATCTAAAGATTCGAGGTTGATTAGTTGTTCATGACTTGATATGAAAAGGTTTACAATCTCTTTAAAGCTCCAGTGTGTAGATTAAAGCATCAACGGGCGTGGTTGCATATTGCACTTTTCTCCAACCTCCCCAATGGTGGCCAATAACAATGTGGCCCTTTAGAGCAATTATTTATTTTGTCAGGTCAAGGAAACCCTGGAAATGGTTGAGAAATGATTTTATATCTGCTAAAAGATCCCCCTAAATCCTAAACACTGGCCCTATTTAATTGGGAATACAAATACTGATGCATACAGCCTCAGTCTAGCTTCCGCCACCAATGAGAGTATGAGCGGCGTATGTGATCGTTTGTTTTTTGAGTTTGTGTGTGTAAGCAGCATAAAACACACAAATCTCAATATATTTTAACGAGATTTTGTAGAGAGAGAGGGGAACAGGTGATTAGATTTTGAGGTTTATCTGAGTGGATTTAGCCTTACTTTGGCAACACCATGACCCGCCCTTGTTTGCCTCTATGTGCTCGAAATGATAATGAACTTTCTCACCTAGGCAAAGTTCTTTCAGCGTGGGGCCAAGCAAATCGGAAGCAAAGAATGCCCTCTACTTCTAAAAGGTGTCAACTTTGTAGGATTCATAAATTTATTTCATGGAGGTATGCGCTCTCCGATTGCCCTCCTGGGTTTAGAGAAGCTGCCACTCAATAACCACAAAAATGGATGTTGTTGGGGCTATTGCTCCATAAAGATGGTATCATCATTATAGTTCAGGTGAAATGGTTCTTTGCACAACCTGATGAGGATATAAGGTTATAAGGTTTTGGATCGGTAGGAAATACGTTTTTCGAAGGCCCAAAAATGTTTTACCTTAATTAGCAACCTCTGATGAGCACTTTTTGACAAAGAGATGACTGTATTTTTTTGCTTTCATCTGCTGTCTTCTCAGCGGTTCGAAGGGAGCAGGCGTCAGCTGAAAATCAGTGATGCCACATATTTCTGTGCTTCTCACAATAAGTAGCATTTGAATCAGAAGCTGAATGCAGTGCTTGGGTTGTATCCTGAACTCTCAGTCAGAGGCGAACAAACTCTCCCACAATTCCTCATGTAGATTAGCTCAAAGATGTAATAAGTAAGTGATATGTTTATTATAAACAATAGATGATTTTTTTTTACCTGACCTTCTATTTCTAATGGGCATTAATATTCAAGATAAATCAAGAACATTAATTGAAACAGGGATGAGATTGTACTGAAGACTTTTGAAGATGTCACTATGTCTAAAATTCTGTCTGAACATTCGCAGTGACTGAAGTCTCACTGTGGCATGATTATTACACTCACACTGCAAGTCAGGCTTTAGACTTTTGTCCCGATGAAAGAGAAAAGCAAACACATTTTTATCTTTTTCCTTCCTGAAAATCCTCACATCTACAGTATTGCCTGACAGCATATTTTAATAATATCATATTTTAATATATTAATCAGTTTCCCAGAAGAAATGTTTCTTCGAATGGTATAATGTAAGTCATGGATATCACAGAAGATTTGGTTGCTTGGAAATGCTTTCATTTTACGAAGGGAAACATAGCCGCACACCTTTAGCTTTCAATTAAAGACTCAAAGTGTAAAAGCTGATCTTCAAAAGCTGCAGAGGGAGCAAAGGGTGGAATCTGCCTCAGGAATTTTTCTTTTTTAGACACATGTTCTTAGAAGAGCCACTTTTTGATCAGCTCTCCAGCAAAGCTCCGCCAAAGCACGAGGAATATCCAGCATTTCTTTTATTCCAATAAAACCCACACTGGTAGTCGGCGGTATTAACGTCCACATATTCTCCCACTCATGAGTGGAAGGCAACATTCACACCAAGCAACATTTTTGAATTTAGATATTTGCTCCGATTACATTTGATTATCTTGACATATCGCATTCATAATTACAAGAGACCTGCATTCTGCTCTGAAATGAAGGCATCTGTTCATTGCAATGGCAGATATGCGTACATTGATAGGGTTTTTGCAAAAATCATCAGCTTTAAACTTGCTGCTGTCATCTCTTCTTTACCATAATAATTATAATCATAGTTACATTATTTGTCACATGTTACACAGTACATACAGTACAATGCCGTGACCTTTATCTGTGCATTTAAACCATCCCTGAGGGGGCTGTGGGCGGCCCCTATTAGGCTCCCGGAGAGCTGAGTTGTCAGGGTCTTGCTCAAGGGCCCATTGCTTGTTGTCTCAGGGGCAGGGCTTGAACCCTGGTCTCCCAGTTGAGGGCGGACTGCTTTACCCACTAAGCTAAAGTTGCCCCCATACTATCTGAAAGTGCTTGGCATCATAGTATATATGTATCCAATTTTGGATCAAATATGAAAGTGACTTGAATATGATTTAAAAATATCACATTTTTGTGATCACAAAGCCCTTAAAATATCAGGTTTATGCCACATTAAGAGAAATTCATTGGAAACCAATCACTTTAGCATGGTAATGTGAGTGTAGCCTTACATTAGTCATGATGTCAAATTATATTAGTGTTCATTCAATGCTTCGCCTCAGGGCTGAAGGATGATATGACAATCTGACAATGATAAAAGTTTATGGAGGCAGAGGGATTAATACTCTCCCCAGTAGATTTTTCTCAGAATATAAATATATATATATATTGTAAGATGTACTTCTTCTTTTGTGCCATAACAAATGATTAATTCAGGATGCATAACATCAACTAACTGACCGCATGTCTCTAACAGGTATCTGTGTCAAATGTGGGAAGGGTGTGTACGGAGCCAGCCAGGCCTGCCAGGCCATGGGGAACCTGTATCACACAAACTGCTTCACCTGCTGCTCCTGTGGTAAGTAAAACTTTCATGTCTGTTAAACAATAGTTATAAAGACTTAGTCATTTGCTCTGCTAATGTGACAAGTACAGTAACCCCCTTCAATGCATCTGGGATGTGAGCAAAACATTCTCTTCAAACAAAACAAACAAATACAGAAAAGCCAAATGAAAACAAAAAAAAGACTTCCTATCCTTTTTTAACTTTGAGTATTAATAATAATAATAATAATAATACATTTAATTTATAATGCATGACGCTTTACACACTCTAGAAGGCTGATATTTCATTTGATCCAATCAGCAGCAAGCTGGGTTACAGTGTAACGTTACACATGTTTCAAGGAAATGTGAGAGTACCCCTTCGTCCACACCCACTCTCTTCCTCTTCTAATGGATTTTATGATTCACATTCTTAGTAACTTTATTATTTCTGCTTTTGGATTACTATGCTCTTTGCGTTTTAAGAACAGTTAAAGTTAATGTAAAGAGTTATGAGTAGCCGCTGGTTACAATTTAATTTTAATCCTATCGTCATTTGTCCCCAATTTTTTCATCATATTTAACTAATATTCTGTTTTTTGATCAAGTTTGAGTTGAAAAAAATGTCCGAGACTTTTAGTCTTGAAAAACAACATCACTATTTAATTCTAGATTATGTCAATGAGAAGTGATGATATTTTAATCTTTTCCAATACACAAAGTTATTAACATCCGGTCAGGTTAGTTGAGCTAAAACCAACATTTTTGTGATTGTATTTCACAGACTTATCTGATGAACTCAAGTTGATTGGTTAATAACATGGCTTTGCAGAAGTTGTCTGACCTAATGCCACATTGAGAAATGCATCGAGACACGAATTATGATATGATTTGAAAAAGCCATGAAGACCCAGAGGGGCAAAAGCTCCTACCTCATTCAGTGAAGCACATGAAACACAACTGCGGCACAAACCATCCACTGAGTATTCGTATCGTATATCTGTCATATCTTTTGGGTGTTTTCTGTTGACAAAAATGGAGAGGGATTTATATTTTTAGCTATATCTTTGAAGTACATTTAAGTCATTTTCTCATTAACAGTCTTGCTTGTTGTTTTAGTCACGGTCAGTGTTGTCTTGTCATCATCAGAGAACATTTTTCATCATAGACATCATCACCAAACGCCAACTAATCTTCATCATATCTATGTGCTCAACTTGAGAACAATTTGAGACCCAGTCAGACTCTAATGGCTTTAAAGTACCTACATTTATGCATGAGCTGGGCATCACAACAGCCGCTGCAGCTGCAGCCTCTGATAAGTGGGCCAAATCATCTGGATATGCTACATCCCACACATTATCATTGCCTTAGATCTCTCCCCCCATGCAACCCCCTGCAACACTCCCTCACACATCGGAAACCGTTGGTCTTCAGGGAAGCTGTAGTAGCCGCTGCTATGAGCAGTTAACATTTTTGACGAAGTGATTGCAGATTTAAGATATTTCTGTATCTGTAAGTTGACTCACTACATCCCAGACAGCATTGTTAGTCCATAGCTAATCTTATAGCCATTTCTGTGCCCATTTAACATGTTCTGGAGAAGGATGATTATCCTTCTATTCTTAACTCTCCTACAAAACTCTGATTGGTCGATTTTTTCTCCAGCCAAAGAGAACAGACATTATTGAGCACAGCGCCACATAAATTTGAACTCCTGAAAAGATCATAGATATGGGTATGGAAGTTTCTTTGCCACTTTATGCGCCGTCCATGAGTGGTCACACATTAGATACTTTCCATGACATACACACAGATTCATCCTCTCTCAGAAAACAATGGGAAATGTTTCTGGTTTGGTTTTGAGTCCGATTTTCCACTTGTGTGTCTGCAGAGACTTCAATCGCTGCTGAAAATTACTCATTAGCATTAACTGGTAGCTGTCAGAGGAGGATCAAACCATATGCTGCTTTTAAAGAAGAATGTAAAGCCTAAGGTAGAATAGAATCAAAGGGCAGCTCAGTTCCTTCCACACAGAAACAAGCTAATAATGCCAGAAATAAATAAAACGTTGACATTATTTGGTCTGTTATTAAATCTGTTCCTGAGCGGCTGGATTGGATAGTGAGTGAGTTAGTGAGTGAGTGTGTGTGTGTGTGTGTGTGTGTGTGTGTGTGTGTGTGTGTGTGTGTGTGTGTGTGTGTGTGTGTGTGTGATTTGGGCGCCCCTGTCATCTGACTCTAACCCCCCCAAACCCATTTTTTTTGTTGTTTTTTTCCCCTGGATGAACAAGAGGAAGATGTTGGCGGACAGCTTTTCAGCCAGGTCGCTCCCATTCATGTGTACTATACATGGATACTGATCCGCCACACAGCCCCTCCGGCTCTGGAAGAACTGCCTATAATTTACATGTAACAAAATCTGCATACTTCCCAATTTATTGTGTGGCTTAATAAAGAAGGGCCAGATGTTATTGGGTCCTGTTGCTGAAGTTGTGGCGTAAGCTGTGGAAAAAATAGCTTGAGACCTGGATTAGGTGTGAGTGCCGTTTCCGGAAGCTGCTATTGGCAAAAAAATAGATCAGAGAGACATGTATTTAACAAATAATTGTTCAACAACCACATCATTTCCTCTGAACACTACAAATGCACCTGGAGGGGGCTAAATGTGTCATTAAATAGCTATTTGGGACTTAATTGATGTTAGACTATAAACCCCAGACAGCTCCTGAGAGAATTATTATTGCGTTTATTGTGGAAATCATGTTCAAGATTAACTTAAAAGTCGCTGAATATCGTTGTTGATAGTTTCACAGGCCATCTCGTCTCAGAACATGGTTTATTGGTAATGTAAACTCAATGATGTGTTATTTGACCTCAAGTGAATGGGAATTTTTTCTTTTAAGATGTGTTTTGAAGGCCTCTGAGTAGTTTAGTTTCAAAGTGCCTGCACTTGTCAAAACACAATCCAGTGATTTATCAGGAGCTACGTTCCGATGTTCCTGTTGGTGTGTCTCTTTTTTTCCCTCATGAGTAGGGTCCTTCTGCTGTCTGGAGCGCCAGAGCAAGGCTGAGTTTGCTGAGACATAGCTCGCTGGTAGCCTTGGGCTTTGTTTAACCATGCATAATTGAGCTCTCCTCTTGGCTTACTCCCATGGTTGCACCCTTTTTTCATGAAATGGCCAAGAATGCAAACTACCCCCTTCACTTCAGTCAGCCTTTCCTGGAGGACCTCAATCAGACAGTCACAGTATTTACCAGACCTGCTTATCAGAGTTGATAGGCCCGGCTTGGGTTCACATTAAATGACACAGAGAGGTGAATGAATAACGTAAATGTGCAGAAACATGCACACGAGAAGATATACAGTATATTCATGGTTCTGGGTTGATACATTTTAGACTTTATAGTGTAAATAAAGTTACTGATGCTTCTCGTGGTATACAGTTGTTAATTTTAATCAAACATTGCAGCACCTGGGATTTTGATACTGCACTTGTCCATATTGTGATCATATTTTTGATTAATCGTACAGCCATACATCGAATTAGACACATTATCATACATAAATAGACTGTATGGATAGCACTGCTTCTCTCACAGCTGTTTTAAAGTTATATTATACAAGGTAAAGTTTCCCCTCTGCTGCTTTAATTGTAGCAGAAGTAGTTCCACTTTCACAATAAATAAAGAAGATGCTTGAGGCTAGATGAACAGACTGGCAGCCAAGGCTGATGACTCATTTCTATGTTACAGTAATCCAAATGGCCTCTGAAATCTCTGGCAGGAGAAAAGGGCTCAGGGGCTTGAATTTTTTAAATCGTTCAATGCCACTGGGTGCACCTGCCAGGCAACGTTGAAAAATGTTCAGTCCTATGTTGTTTTGTCCCAGGAACTATATAAGTGTATTCCAGTATTTTTACGTACTGTACTACGTATTATAGCCTAAGTAGAAATAAATAATAAATTGGATTTTGATAAGATAAGGCACTACTAAAGCATTGGATGCTGCCATCCTTACTATTGACATATTCTGTTTAGACTTCAAATACACTGACAGAAGGCATAATAGATCGTCTATAGTGGCAGTGGGTTTTGGTCAGATCAGTGGCAGGAGGAAGACAGTTGGAGTGGCTTAGGGACCGGTGCCAGAGAGAGAGAGCCCGTAATTAGCGCAGGTGTCTTGTGATGAACTGCTTTCTCTCCGTCTGCTCTCTGTGCATGGCTACCACTTCAATGTATCTGGGCCAAAGTAAAATTTAGCCCTCGGTGTAACTACCACTTCTAGATGAGGCCATGTGTTTTCCAATGCAAGCCTGCTTTATTTTCATATATCAACATAGAAATAAAAATCCAGTCTTTGACTGGCAAAATGCCTACACTTTTCTGGCATACCCTGCCTCTCTTCCAGTCACCCAACTCCACAGGTCGAGTACATTCCTGCAGGTAAGGGAAGGAGAGTAATTAGTTCAACACAAGGCTCCTGTGCTTTTTAGACTTTCTCTCCATGGCAACATTCCTTGAGCCACTCTTACCATCTCTGAAGTGCCACTGAAACCCAACTGCCACAAATAAACTTTATAAAAGCCACTAGCTTGTTAGATACCAATGCCTGGTGTCCTCCTGTTTTTACTGATAAACAACAGGCAGCTGTTAGACATGTCCCACCTTGGATCTATGTCATGATGTTACCTCTTAATTGAGCTATTGTCCAATATTATCTTCAACAAAAAGCAGTTGGGTTGCTATGAAAATGTTCTAAAAGGCCTTCTGTACATGTGTCTGTCATTGTCCTCTGTGGTTCAGCTATGGTACATTCAGAAAAGAGATGAGAGGCTAAAATGTAAGAGATACATTTTCAGAATCGATTGTATATGAAACAAGATTTACAATGTATTTGAAATCTTTCAGAGAGAGATTATCCTAACTGTATATCTTAGTTGTCCTGTGCTGAATATTGGTGCAAGCCAAGCAGCAAGAGGACAACTCTTTCTTGTCTATCTTGTGGAGAAATTTAGGGGTAAACCTGTATAATCCACTGTCTCGTACAAGTAACCCCCTGATTGAACTCCCCAAATTAAAGGTGATGCTATGTCCGAAAAACAGTGTTTTCTGCAAAAAAAAAAAAAAAAGAAAAAAGGAAAAAAGGAAGAAAAAAAGAAGAGGAAGAAGCTCCCTCTAGTGAGTAATAAATAAACTATTAGACAAAAATATGTTATATAGAAGTTAAAGCTCCTCGAGATGATTCAAATTTGGACTAGATTGGACCAATGGTTGAGATTATGGCCCTAAAACATTGGACATAAAGCTCCTCCTAGTGTCAGAAATATACAACCTTATCAATCTAATTCTTCCTCGCACAAAGGGTTGTGTGGGTATAAGATTTTAGTTTTTGAGTTATTGCGTAAACATGAAGGCTCTGCAGTCGCGATGATAATGATTCCATATTATCTATGATTTTTCGGCGTTATGATGAGAGAGAGGCATCCCATCCAGCGCTTTTTAGCCAGATAATTAGTTTATTTTCGAGGGATATCTTTGGGCTAACCCTACACTGGAGTAGATCCGGCAAACCAGAGTGAGAGCTTGCCTGGTCCTGGGCTAATAACTCCCAAAAAAACAAAATCTCTCAGCAGGAGAATCAGCCCGATTCGAACTCCATTCACTCCCCGGACAATGGGAGGAGAAAGCTACCCTGGAACTTTGGTCAGTTCCAATATTCATATTATTTGATAGTGTTGGCCTTTACAGATCTAGTTATACTCCTCCAGTGCTGCTTGTGGATACATTGGGGCTGCTACAGTGATTTTCATGATTCTTGCGTATTTAGGGATTTCAATCTGGATAATTTTATCAATAATGTTTTAGTAGATCACCGGAGGAGAGTCATCCCCCTAGCAGCCGACAGTGCTGTCACACAACAGAAAGCCTTTTAGACTAACGTTAACAAGCATACTCCTGTTGGCAGATATTAAACTGATAAACCTCATATCCAGTTCACACTGAATGAGAGACAGACCAAACTAACCATTTCCTCATCCACACACATTTCTGCCGTATTTGTTTTAGTTAGTAAAGTAGGTCAATCGCCTAGTAGTCATCATCCTATCTTCATCATCTACATGGGATCCATCTCCTTATAATTGATATCTGATTGGCTTGTGGGCCAGTGTGTTTATCAGTCCACACCTCCTCTCATATTATGCATCTCGCATCCTTGCAGAAAATAAATCAAAAGTTTAAGCTGACTTCATATTTCTTCATCAGATCCTATCTCTATTAAATACTTTGACTATTCCCCTTCCTGTTCGCTACTGCATTTCAGTTTTGTTTTTCTCCTTTATTTGTTTATTGGCGATGGTAGACTGCTGTAACTTCCTGTAATTGGTTTGAAGGTCCAAGTCATTAGGAAAAGTGATCACACACTGTAAACAAAATGACCCATGGTCAAAACCACCTCTTTTCTGTCAGACCAAAGTTCAACTGTTTTTAATCTAGAACTTTGGTCCAGGGGAGGCTTCACATGTGCAATTTTGTATCGGGCTCAAAAAAACAGAAAGGTCCAGATGAGATAGGGGGGAAATCACCCTTATTGTGGTCCTCGGCGTGATACCTCGTTATTATCAAGTCTTGTTGTGTGCACATGTTTTTGAATCCGTGAAGATTGTTATGTTGTTTATGAGGTTTATAGATCTCCTGTTGTGCATCTGTCTTAAATGATGCATGCACAAAATTCTGAGACGGTAGACTACAAATAACAGAAACTGTTTATTGTGTTTTTCTGTTAGTGTGGATGATAGTTTTAGAAAAATATGATAAACACTCAAAAAGTAATCTTTTTTTTCTAGAGAGGAGGGATCAGAGAGGGATGAAACCTCTTGTTTACTTGTCACGAGTTCTTGTAAATGTGGTCAACACCCCGGGTTGTGGACATTCAGGACATATTGTAGTGATGTAATGATAGGCTTTTTTTTGGAAAACACTCCATTCTAAAAAGGTCTTATATGAGAGTAAATAATACTGCAAAAATAATTTCAGGTGAGCATAAGTCCCAATTGATAAAATAAATCAGTTATCTCATTATGACACATGTCAATGGGCATCTGATCAGTAGGAAGTTGACAAATATGACGATATGGGACTTGGTTGAATAACTTTTTATTTGAATATAATTTTGTTCACCATAGCATGGATAAAGGCTCAGAAGAGTCTCTGCTGAATGTGTATTTTGGAACTGACAAATAAACCCAATTCTTATTCCAAGCAATTGCTTTTATATAAAGCCTTAACATTTGAATATGATCATTTCTTGGTTGATTCTTGTTCAAGTTATGGTCATTTTAGAGCTTAATATAGAAGTCAACTGGACTTCTTCTCGCTTTGACATGAAAAATTACAGCGGTATATGGTCTTCAGTCGGTCTGCCTTGATGTCTGTCTGTAATAATTTATTTTCCGGACAACATCTCACAAACTGCTCATACTAGCGTCACCAAACTTTACACATATGCACTGATTAGCCAACATTAAAACCACCTATATTATATTGCGTTTGATTTCAAATGAAGGGTTCAAACAATGGGGGCTAGCTTTTGCTCTCCTTGCCATTAATGAGCCTTGGGCACTATGACCATGTCCATGTCGTCCAGGGTACCTTTGGGTATAAGGACCGAACAGCAGCTCCCAGGCGTCCTGCGGACACTAGGATCGTTTTCTGACATGACAAAAATTTTGGTCAGCCAATTCAAGCTTTCGCACAGTTGCAGCAGAGCCGCGACTCAGTTGGCTGAGGTCATTGCATTTTTCTCACCACATCTGAGAGAAGTGGCCACTTAGCGTCTGAGTTGCCATGGTGACACAGGTCGTCATGTGGACATAAATAACAAGTAGTCATTAAGTAGGAAGTGTTTGAGGCTAGTAGCAACTGCAACTGCTTTGAGAGCAGTGCTAGCTATTAAGTTAATACTCTATACAGTATATCTTATCTCGCTTGCCTCCAATTCTCTCTGCAAATGGACCAGCCATTATGTCCACGTCACCCTAGTTACCTACAAGTCCATTTAAGCCGGCGCCTCACTTTTTTTAGAAGTTGCAAAAATGATCAAGGTACCGCGTTTCTTTCCTGTAAACTTGTTGCTGGCAAACGAACCCCTACCTGCCTTCAAGCTTTCAAACAAATCTCGTAAAAGGGCTGCTGGGGCCGACATGCCGTACGGCCGCACACCAATCGTGAGCTTCTGCAGACAAATTATTTGTAAGGTGTGAGTTTGAATCAAACAACAACAAATATAAAATTATACAGTGTGTGCCAATCTTTACATCACTTTTGGCAGGTAGCAAACACAACAGACTGAGAACACCCCACAAGACCTACAGTTCTGGAGATGCTCTGACCTAGTTGTCAAACCATAAAAAAAACTTTTGTCAGAGTGTCTCAGATTCTTACCCTTGCCCATTTTACTGCTTATAACACATCCACTTAGAGGACAAAATTTTCCAATGCAGTCTATTATATCTCACCAATTGGCAGTTGCCATTGTAACGAGATAATCAAAGTTCTCCTAACGTCACCTGTTAGTGGCTATAATGGTATGAATGGCAGTTTTACTTCTCTATGCTCATCAAATGGATGGAATCTAATTCATTTGCTGATGCAATTATTGGGATTTCATTATCCTTACAACAACTTTGACTAATACTGTTGATTTGTTAATATTCATTCGCAATAATTTCATTGGCGTTATTGATAGAGTATTCCGGGCAAACCGGAAGCATTGGCTCAGCATTGGCGCATGCTTTCTCATGCTCTTACTGTAGATAATATCACCGGCTCTGACTGGCTACTCAACGTGAGGATACGTAACAGTCAGTCTTTCGCCTCAGTCACAAATGGTTTGCTGGTAGAACCTCACATATTTTAACCGTAGAGGTCACGTAAATCTTTATTACAGTCAGCAGAAGGAGAGCTAGTTAACTGTTAGCTCTAAGCATTCAGTGAGAAGAGAGTCCTTGGGTGTGTTTGGCCAACAATGCTTACAAAATACCCTGTGTCTCAAAAAAGTTAATTAAACCTTTGGCTTTTTCTGGAAGCAACTGATTTTGGATTAAGTGTTACCAGGACCTCTTCGGTTTGGGTAAGCATCAAGATTTAAGTGACTAAAAAACAGAATATGACAGAAAACAACAATGAGCCTCCTTTTTTTATAATAATAAATGCATGACATGCTGAGGTCAAGGCCCTGGGCATCTATCAGACAAGCTCCAAGGCTCTTCACCTCTTCACTGCACCTCCTCAGTCATTTTATAGACACCATTTGATTGGAGACACCTGAAAAGTCCCTCTGCATACAGCCTTTTATGGGTGCTGCTTTATTTGTGGGAAGAAATGTGTTCCACTTCCATATGTGTGAGCAGCCTCACCAAAACTACTATACCAGAGGAAAAATTAGCAGAATAAAATCTTAGCCTTATGACATATTGGTCCTCTTGCACCATACTAACACTAATTTCCATGGCAACACCTTATTGAAGGGCGGCACAGTGGCGCAGTGGTTAGCGCTGCTGCCTCACAGCAAGAAGGTACTGGGTTCAAATCCACGTCTGCCAGCCTTTCTGTGTGGGATCTCTCCAGGAACTCCAGCTTCCCCCCACAGCCCAAAAGTATGTGATATAGGTGAATTGGTGACACAAAAAAATTGTCCGCCTGTGGTTGTGTGTGTCTGCCCTGCAATGAAATGGCAACTTGTTCATTGCCTCTCACATGATGTTAGCTGGGATTCATTGCCTCTCACATGAGGTTAGCTGTGATAGGCTCCAGTCCACCTGTGACCCTGAACTGGATAAGTAGTAGATAATGAATGAATGAATGAATAAATTAAACCATTATTGAAAATGTCAGTGCATTAACAGACCTTATCAAATTTCTAAATGAACAAAAAGGACAGCTAGCCAGTATTATGGATCACAGAGATTTAAAGGACTTAAACCCTTCACAGTTACAATTTTTTATGCGATAAAGTCAGAGGAGATCCATTAGTATTTATTCCTTCTTACTTCTCTGTTACAGATTTGGTTGATTACATTGCTTTTCTATATGAAATAGTGTGTTCCTCCAACATTTTGTACTATATACTCTAATTGATGGAATTATACTTTGTATTATAACCATTTATAATTCAAAATATAAGTCTGCTTCGACTGAGAAGAGACTCCACGTTCATTAGGTTTACATTTGGACCTCACATTATGCAATTAAGTTTGTTGTGTGACCAACTTCATATTAAGTCACAAGATTAGATTTTTGAATCTGAAGATAGAAGATAACATGAAATCAGAGCCACTGGCTGAATCACTTGTAGCACTTGGAGGAGGTTCAGGCTCAGTCTAGTGACAAAAGGCCAGAGGAGAGAGAGGCAGGCATGGAGCCCTCCCCCTCCCTCTTTCGGTGAGGAAAGCAGGCAGAGAGCGGGTGTTGGAGAGGCGAGGGGGGTTGAATGGGACCAGCTAGTGACCTCAGGCTTAAAGAATGTCCCCGTTTGTTCAGTCGGCCCGCTCCCCTAACAGTGCTCCACACAGTCATCAGTGCTGGGGCCTTTGTTTTCACCGTCCAGACCCCAAACTCCAGAGCAAAGGCCGCAGACAAGCACACATCTACACCTTGCAGCCCCTGCTGCAGCACTGTTCACTATAATCTCAGTTTTCCTGCAAGATCAGCCTCTCCAAAGTCTTGGTTTGAAAGCAGTGTCTCTTAAGAGTAATTTGACTTAGCTTTTAAAAAAATATTTCTACCAAAATGCTAATTGGTCCTCAGTCTCAAAAGTTTCACCTATTATGCAGACAGCATTCCATGGCAGCACTAGCTTTCTATGTGGGTGTTAAAGGTTTGCCATCTCCCAGCATTGTGACACTGTGTTTGTGTGTGAAATACAGCGATTGCATAAATTTCAGTGTTAAAAAGAGAGGGGGTTTCCCATGCTGTGACATCCATAAAACCAATGGTGGCTTGGGACACACAATTAAATCCGAGCAATCAAGCAGATTTATGAGATTCGTGAGCTTCGTTTGCCAGCCTGTGGAGAAGTCACCGTGCTGCCAGAGAGACACCATTGCTGTTGCATGAATTTGAATGGGTGGGCTTGTGAGGGATGCATGGCAGGGGGCTGCATAAGGCAGGCCACAGAAGAACTTTCTTTTTAGATTTAATTCAGACTTGGATTCTGATGAATGAAGACTCACCCAGAGGAATCCAGCATCACTCAAAGCTGGGAGCGCACTATTCTGAACTTGGGCCCATTGTTGTGGGCGGTGTGTTTGGAAGGTCTGGAGCTGCAAGTATTGAAAGTTTATATCTATTGTAGTCTACAAAAATGTAAGACATTGATGGGCAGAGAAAATCAGTGAGTTTTTGATTATGGTGTAGAATGAGTAAAAGTCCACATTGGAGATAGTGGTTTAGTCTTGTCTTCTCAGGCTTGACCAAAGATGTTAATGGAAGCTTAGAATTCATTCATTACAATATGTTGATTATTGGTTTAGTGTTCCTGCATGTCAAAGTGAGTGACATCCTCTTGTTTGTCTTTATGGGAATGGTGCACAATGCCAGAGAAGGAACGAGGAGAGATTTGGGGGATGCTTGGACAGCAGCCTGTTGTCTTTATTATGGTCGGCTTCTGAATGACATTCTCATGGAATCAATGGTTGAGGGTATTTAAATGAAGGAACAGGCAGGAGAAGTCAGTGCTCCAGCCTGCTGTTGGGATTGCTTTGTTGAGTCATTGGAGGTAAGATTATATCAATATAGTATGATCTTCATTCAGATTGATTTCTGATTGACTGTCTGAAGCTCGTAGAAATGTGTGAAACCTGTGTCTGTTTGTTGGTGTCTCTTTGCAAAGATTTCATAAAGAGGACTGAAGTCATTTTCAGTAACATTTATCTGGTGGAATAAAGGGGTTAAAAAGACGTTTAACATCATCATGCGACCAACAAGAAAAAAATGTCTTCAAATGTAAGTAGGATTCAACAGCGTTTCCTAGCAGGCAGGCTTGCACCCTGACACTGAATCTGGATGTCATTCAGCCCACATAACGGCAACCATCAAAGGCAACCAATAATCAACTGATGTTTAAGATACTAAAAAATTTGACTAAACAAATCTGTTCCTCATCTGAAGGTAATCTGTCCTCCTTTCTTTCGTAAGTATGGTCCAATATCACAGCTGCAAAGAGCACCAATGCGCTTCACTTCCATTATAAGTCCCTTTTCCATTGACATGGAGGTCCTATTTCTCCAATAAATTTTAATTTGTTGAAAAGGAGCGCTAAAGAGGAACAGATGATATGAATGAAGTGCATTCCTCATACGTAAATTTGACGCATGATGAGCCTACCTTAAGAACATTCCCAAGCCTATCTAGCAAAGGGACACATGCTGAAAGACAACCTCGAAATCAAAAAAAAAGAAAAAGATTTGCACATATATTTTCATGACCAGAGGCGTTCACTGTGAAAGTTGCTTGCCCCAGCCTAAGTGTTTCACACAAAGACCATAGTGGAGAAATCTGATTGGACAACAAAAAAAAAAAGCTCGCTCACTGGAAGCAGCCACGGAGAGTAGCATTGAAATTAATTCAAGAAACGCGTGGGAATCAACTAATTGAATAGATTCAGTCGCTATTAAAATGTTTATTAAATTATGATTTTTTTTCGGACAAAGTCTGAGCGAGCAGTGAATGCCTTACTGGCTCTGACGGCCCGTCACTGTTCAAATGTAAGTACTGTCAAGTCTGCTTGTTCTTAATCAGCAACAAGCAGTTTTTTTTGAAATTTTTAAATTTCAAAAAAAACTAAACGCAATATGAACAACTTGGTGGATGTAATTTGGTTTCATTGGAGTTAATTGAACATGCTGTAAAGCTTTGTCTGTTTACATGCTCATGAAACTAGGCCTTTAGTTGGGAGTGAGGATGATGATTGGTCATATTTGCAGGCAGGTTGAAGTGATATGGACAAAATTGTAAGCTTATGCAGCATGAATGGTTGAATTTATGTAAATAATCATCAGG
The DNA here is from genome assembly GCA_037951165.1 of Lophius americanus. Taxonomy (NCBI): domain Eukaryota; kingdom Metazoa; phylum Chordata; class Actinopteri; order Lophiiformes; family Lophiidae; genus Lophius; species Lophius americanus. The sequence continues at coordinate 10,184,095 of JBBDHG010000014.1, read as the reverse complement.
ATCGCGACATGACAACTTCCTGCACGGACTGGACTGAAGGCCTTATTACTTTCAGTTGTTTAGGTCATCCTAATGGTGTTATATGGAGATGACCTCTGCACGGGCCAGTGAAGTTCTGTTTCACTAAACTGAGATTTGAAAAAATGAATAGAATATTGCCATATTTGTTCAATATGGCATTGGAAATGTCAAACTGTTGCTCTTCGAAGTATGTCACAGTCTAAACTTTTTATTACATTATCATATTGTGAAGCTTTAAGATCTGCCTCTGTGTTTTTAAGATCTGCCTTTTCTACATACCTACATAAAATACATCAGACAATTGACCCTTCAGACCTCGTTTGTTGTCTGTCTTTCCAGGACGGAGGCTGCGAGGGAAAGCGTTCTACAACGTCAATGGGAAGGTCTATTGTGAGGAGGACTTCCTGGTAAGCCACAATTGTCTTTATGATTATTTTAAGGCTCTTGGATATGCAGATATTCAGGTAGCATCATTCCTCAGCTCCTTTTACACAGGCTGCTCAAGTGGCATGTAGTACTTCTCTTCTGGGTGTACAACAGAGGTAGATGCTGACTATATGTTTAAACAGGCCAAGCAAGTTGGAAGTATGGGGTTGTAGCATTTTTGACAGTGTATTATATGAGTGAAACATCACCGGGAGTGTAAAAAAGCAGCTTGAGGCAGTAAGGAGACAACTCAAAGTAAATCAAATTCAACCAAAATCATATTCATATTGGGGAAATAACCCAGGTCCAGGATTTCCTTAGCCTTCAATCAGAACACAAGATTGATGCCGTAAAATTTCATCTTTTTAAAAGTGCTGCACACCGTTTGTATAAAACTTAAGTCTTGATACCTCAATGTTGTATGTCATGCGTCTTTTACGTGCAGATCACTGCTGCTATTTAAAAGCATAATGGATACTGCGTTTAGTTTTCTCTGTGTATCTTAACTGAAGCGATGTGGAGAAGGGTCTTCTTTATTTCGCAATGTGTGTGTATAAAGGGTCTATTGCCTCATGGTGGGCTGACAGAGAAGCAGTTGGAGCACCCTTCTTAGGAAAACAGACATTGTGGCTTCGATTATGAGGTTTTATCACCATACCTCCTATTTGCTCTAATTTCCCCCGAATTTCCCCATGGAGCTCAATTACCCTACAGGCTGCTCCCTGAACGGTACAATTAAGAGTAGGAGGAGGACAGCTGTATCTTTCAGGCCCCTCATCCATCTGCTTCAGGCTAGCAGGGCTGACACAGGGCTCGCTCTTATGATGCCTTCATGTTTGGACAAAAATACATTCATTATAGGATTTAATGTAGACAAAGTCAAAAAGATAGATATAATTATATTATTTCTAATCACTGCGTTTTGTGTACCATAGCAGGAAAAGACTTAATTCAGCAAAAGCAATTCCAAACACAAAGGAAGTACCTTTCAGAAGGACTGAAATTACAAGAGACACATTACATTAAGAGCTTTACATTGCAAACACTCACAATATATATGGCCTCATCTCCCGTCTTGTGGTTGTTTATCAGCACCTTCACTTGAGAAGAATCTTTGGATCTTTAAGAAAATTACAAGTTACACTTGTGAAAATAAAATAATTAAACTTTATTATTATTATTGTTATTATTATTATTATTATTGTTGTTATTGTTATTGTTATTATCATCATCATCATCATCATCATCATCATCATCATCATCATAAAATAAAATACCTGGTCTGCGCCTACCATTCCCTGCCTTCCAATACTGGAAGGCATGATGGGATGGGATGAGACTAATCTTATTTGGACCTGACTAGTCTAGTCCATTGCCTCCGGGGTGTCTTTGCGTTTGGGGGAGGTAGTGGCATATGGTAGATCTGGAATGGAGTTCAGGGCAGGGGGCAGCTTGCCCATTGCCACCTCCAACATCCCCCTGGTAGCTCTACCTCTACCCCCATCCACGGTCATTAGGTCACGACCCTGGGGGGGTTGTGAGCTGCAGATGGTCAGTTTCATTATCTGCCTGCATTCAGGGTGTAAAGGAAAGGAGCTTTCGATACAACAGGGGGTGTTTTGTTTCATGTAGGGATTTGCACACCCAAACTGTACGGTGGACACGGACGCTGTCCAACAAGCATATTCCAAAATATGAATGTATTTATCTGTATGAGTATGACAGCGTCCCCCTTCTTCATTAACAGAAGGATTAAAAACGTATTATGTTATGTGAACAGATCACCAATGTCACCACTGGACATGTCAGCTGAGAGAGAGATGAAAGATTCTGAAAGAAACCCTCTCATGTTAATTTTAAGAGAGCAGCAGCACCCTCTATAGTTGAGCGATGAACTGAAACAAGTTTATGCACCAGGTGTGAAGTAGTTTATGTTCCAGCATTTAAATTCATCGCAATGGATAATCATGTTTTTTGTCTCACCTCATTCACAGTATTCCGGCTTCCAGCAGACGGCAGAGAAGTGTTTTGTATGTGGGCACCTCATCATGGAGATGGTAAGAGCATCAAAACAGAACTTATAAAGCAAAGAGTGAGCGCATGCGTAGTATTTACCGTTTTCCCATCCTCACCTCAGGAATTAAATGAGGGGGTGAAGGCATGGATTCGGTTTCTCATGTTTCGCGTCCTTCCAAACTGAACTGAATGTTTTTCCCACAAAACCTTCTACACCCAACAAGAAAAGACTGAAGTGGAGCCTTTCACCGCTTAGTAAACACTTTTTTTGTTTAATTATTAATAATAAAATAATATTTTATTTATAACACACTTTAAATGATCACAAGTTGAATTATGACTCATTCTGTGAGAGGGATTTCATGCAGATGAGGGCTTTTTGGACACAAAAAATGGCTTATACACAAATTTCCCAATACCTAGAGATTTCAACATTTTGAAAATTAACAAAAAAGCTTTTTCATTGACATACAATTAACAAGAACTGTATTTAACATGACTACTTTAATAACTGTGCTTTGTGTTTCGTTGATGAAACGCACCCATGGCGGATGATCCTTTACTTTGATATGCTTGTGTGTGTGCATAAAAGCCATCATCAATGGAGCTCCGATTCTGTGATTCACCATGGCAACCGGTGAAACGCTATGATCGCAACACTGCATGACAATTGCGCTAAACTTTTTAAAAGCTATATATTACATTTTTTAAAATAATTTTAAAGTTCTACAAATTTTTTCAGCTCAAATATTAACATATGGAGGGAGAAACGGACACAGACTTTCCCTCATTTTAGGCTTAACAAACTAAATTTCTCCAACACCGGCTTTCTGGAATAATCATCTGGAGATGCTACGACCCAGTCATCTCCCCATAACAATGTGTCCTTGAGCCAGATACTGAACTCCTAGTTCTTCCATATGGCTTTTCCATTGGTGTGATGACGTGAATGGTTACCGCTCCTGATGAGCATGTGGCAACAGAAACCACAACAGAAACCACTGTTGCATGGCAGCCTGTCAATGTCCAGATATGTTTGTGTGAATATCTGGACATTGACATCACCAGACTCTTTATATTCTAGACCAAAATATAAAGAGTCTGTTCTAGACCTGCTCTTTCTGGAAAGCACCTTGAGGCAACTGTTGTTGTGAATTGGCTCTACATAAATAAAGATTGATTGATTGATTGATTGAATAACGGCTCACAATGTAAAGCGCTTTCGGTGGTGAAAAAGACTACAAAAGCGCTGTATAGGTACAGTCCATTTACCATTTACAAGCGTCATTGTAATAAGATAATCAAAGTTATTCGGACTTCACCTTTCATTGGTTTTAATGTTATGGCTGATTTGTGTAAACATTTATAACAGCCTTAGGCATCATTAACCTCAAGTGCCTGGTTAATGTCACCTCACCCACTTTGGATTTCTGTTTTGTTGTAAATCTTTTCATGTGCTTTTATGATGGCAGCTGTTTGTGTGTTATTCCATGAATTCCATGACCGCACTCAGAACCTTTCTTCTTTGTTTGTGTGTGTTTGTGTGGTCATCTAGATCCTGCAGGCGTTAGGCAAGTCTTACCATCCTGGTTGTTTCCGTTGTGTGGTGTGCAAAGAGGGTCTAGATGGAGTGCCTTTCACTGTGGATGTAGAGAACAATATCTACTGCGTCAAAGACTACCACACGTAAGGATGACATCTCTTTGTTCTGCACCCCTGATAAAATGTGATGATGTATGATAGAAGGCAGCGTTTCAAGCTGCTCATCACAGAAAGGAAAACTGGTGCATGGACGTTTTACAGTTTGTCACAAAATGTATGATCCTGTTGCTGCTGTTATATCTGTGAGCTACTATCATACTTTTTTATTTGTAAAAATGTGTACAAAAAAGGCGGATTAAGGAGAGACTATGTATATTTTCTTTGTGTTATTTTTATCTTCTCTTTCGTTACAGGGTTTTTGCTCCCAAGTGTGCCTCCTGCGACCAGCCCATCCTTCCAGCTGAGGTTAGAATAATATCTAAATATAAATTGTGCAGATTTTATTTAAATGCCATGGGTAAAGGAAAAGTGTTTGTACCCAGCCTTTATATGTCCAGTTGCAGACTTCAGATTAGACTTTCTTTCTAAATGCTTAATACCATTTTAGAACATCACCTGGGCAACATGTTGGAGTTGTAGGTTGTTTGCATGGGTTCTCTTTGGGCACCACAATCCTCCCACAATCCAAGAACACACAATATAGATGAACTGGTAACTCTTAATTTCGAGTAGGTGTAAATGCAACCATGAATGGTTACCTTTCTATGTTGCGACCTTGTGATGACCTGTCGAATTATCCAGAGTGTACGGCACACCATGCAGCGATGACGTCTTATCGTGTGTTTGTTCCACCAGGGCTCAGAGGAAACCATCCGAGTTGTTTCTATGGACAAGGACTACCATGTGGAATGTTACCACTGTGAAGTAAGTCTTCTGTCTTCACTAATACAGCATGAGTAAGAGAAGTCTGCAATGCATGGGATTTAGCATGAGTCAGCTTCAGACTATCTGCTCAGGCCTACAGATGGAGTGAATCTTGGTAAGAGTTGCAAATATGGGGAGGGGGTGACTAGGATTTATACCAAACAGTATGAATCACCACTGCTGTCAGTTGTGGAATCAAGACAGCCAGCTAAAACTCATTCAAAATAACCTTTCCGTTGTTGAACTCTGAACTTCGGTGGCGTGTTGCTTAGACCAGGCTCAATCCGACAGTTTATAATTAAATTGTGAATTTGATGTGATTTGGTTTGAGAGTGAGGTGTCCTCCAGAGCAGTTATACAAATCCATTTCTCTGAATGTTGACATTCTGCTTCATAGAAGTGACTGTCATGTAAGCAGGAGGTAAACATTCAGCTGAGTGGGTGGAGCCGGTATGGCCCAGAATGACCGGAGCTGATTCTTCCTGGACATTGAAAAGACATTACATATTGGGAAAGAACATTTTGGTTCATCCTAGGTTTGTTTTACTTCAGCTTTAATATATAGCGATGCTGAGCAGAAGACCCGTTTTTTGCAATACATAGGAGTCAGTCAGTTTATTCAATCCCTACAGCAAACTCATGGTCTACCCGAGGGGGCATGAAATATACATGGTGACTTGTTTACATAGACACATATTTAAATTGACCTACTTTACGCGGCATGTAAATGAGACAGTCTGGGAGGAATAATAAACAACTCTTTGCGTTGACACTTATATTCTTTGCATACCAGGTTAGCACCACAAGGGTCCAGTACAGCCTCCACAACACTAAGATCACTACATTAAAAACAATCACGCACCTCATTAAACACTCCCTCACTTTTGATTACATTAACTTCACTGTATGTGACACTAAATCTAGTATTTCAGCAAAGCTTTACTTTAAAGGAATCAAGGCTTTGGGAAAAGCTACATTTATCACAGGTTTACACAAGAGGATCAATACCACTAATGTCTCTAATCAACATGTAGTAGTAGAGTATCTAGCATGTTAGCTTATCTCCCCAGTATCTCTACAGTTCCTTACGTAACAGATCATATCTCATTGGTTCACTCTGTACCCAAGGGTCACTTCCCTCACCAGTCTTTCGGCTAAGCAAAACTAACTGACAAGTAGTTTTCTATGCTCATCAAGCTCCCAATATTAGCATCTATTTGACATATTTGGCATGAATAGAGCACAGACCAATCAGGGTTTGGTTGATCTTTGGTCGTTGTTTCTTTTGGTGTGTTTATGCTTCTGTCTGTATGTCACTCTTTCAGGACTGTGGTCTCCAGCTAAACGACGAGGAGGGCCACCGTTGTTATCCACTAGAAGGCCACCTGCTCTGTCACGGCTGCCACATCTACCGACTACAGTCACAGGTTCCTGCTCACTTATCCCCCAGCTACCCCCTCCATGTTACAGAGCTGTGAGAGCCGGGAGGGCAGCAACCAAGCCCTGCCTCCCAGGTTATCTAAGACAACAGCAGGGGAAATAAAAGGCCAGTGCTCCCGTCAGCAATTCCAGGGAAGACTCTGTCATCAAATGGACGGCTGGACAGTGTGCAGCTCCCATTCCAAGCCCTGCTGTAACATGACAGGGCTGTTAAAAAGGGTTCCCATTTTCCTCCATATGTGGTCCTTTCGACCCCTTCCCTGGGGTGGATAAACCCTCAAAGCCGCCAAAACGGCTCACCCAGAGGCCCAGTGCGACGCCACCTACCTGATCCCTGCATATTATTTAAAAGGAATGATTTGGAGTTGGTTTCCGTCTCTTCCTTTCCCTGTTCTTCTTTCCTTTACCCTGATTGTAGCGGCTTACCGCTAAGGATTCACCGTCAAGAGAGAGTTTGTTGATGCCAGCGTTGTGATGGCCCAGGATGAGCCACTACATTCCAGTGTGGGCTGCACCGGACAGACCCCAGTGTGGGTTTTCTGTGCCTTCTGAATGGGATCTCTCCGTACAGGTTCTAAAATGGAGTCCCGCTAAAGGCTTTGCAAAAGACCCAAAGACCCAGCATTATTGACACAGGGCTGTGAGAAAGAGATCAACTCATCGTTCCTCACCCAAGACCGCCCCGAAACAAGATCGACTGACATTCCACTTAGAAGTCTTAGATGAGACCTCGAGAAGTTGACAAGCAGTGTCTTAAGTAATGATTATATGATGACAGAAAAAAAGTTTAGATTCACATAGATTGTCTTTTATATATGAATATATATTTTGCAGATGTTTTCCACATAAGATCATAGATGTAGATTATTTTTCTCTCTCTCTCTTATACTGTGCTCACAATAGATTCAAAAGTGGAACATGCTGTCTTTTACGCAGTCTCAGGCTTCTGAAGATTTTGGGTTGTATAATTTTTCCCCCAGGACTCAGGGCCTCTTCCTGTCCATCAGTGAGTCACAGATCTACAGGCTTTCTATGAGCAGACGTGCCTCAAACAACGTTTGCCTTCCATAAAGAGATTCCTCTTTGAGTACCAAATGATTTTTCCTTAAATCCAATTTTTGGTAATACATTCCTCCCTTTAGAAAGTATCACGCTAACAGTGCTTGACATGCAGGAGCAATCCAAATTCCATATATCCTTAATCCTACGATATGTCACAGTGCTTTTACGTACATTCTGGATTTCTGTCAAGGGCGCCAGATATAATTTTTCCAATTTATTACACAAAGCTCTCACTAAGATTTAATCTTAATTTTACGATCTGAGAGTTGAGCGAGACATTTGTCTTTAAATTCTAAACGTTAGATCATTTAGTCAAACAATACTGATGAACATTTGTATGTCAATAATTATAGAAAAAGCTACTAATGCGCAATGTGGTGTGTGCACCAGGCATTTATACAGAGAAGTTAAGATCTGAACTTTCAACTTTTACTTATTTATCCAATATTTTGAGGCTCCGGCCTTGAAGCATTGGCCTCGTAAACCAGGATTGGTAGTTCAAATACAACGTAGGCATGTGATATTTATGTTTTACCAAGATAAAAACATTTTTCAGCTGGTGACTGCTGTGATGTTCTGAACACCCAGTAGACTGAAGAAATTTCATTTCAGTGAGATCTGCCTGGAAATGAATATGGTGTTTTCCTTGCTTGGTACTCAAAAAGGACCTAAAGGATGGTAAAAACATTTTGCACCAGATCTGCTCAGGACACTGTTTCCTTCTTGGATTTCCAGACATTGTTTTTGTCAAATGAGCATCAAGAACACAATGTGTTATCATGAGGAACCTCCACTTCCACATGCCTTAAGAAAGAACAGGTGTGTGTCGATGTTTGTGTGTGTCACAATTTTCCATTGTGTTTTGGGAAGATGCCCTAAAAGCCCGGAGTTGCTGGTCCCACCCGCGTTTTTTAGGAAGAACTCCCATGTCTCCCTTACTGGTTGTGTGTTTGTGCAGGCACTTTGACTTATGGGTTTAAGTCCAGTTTGGATTTTTTAGTATGCAAAACAAAAATATACAAAACGCTGAGATATTTTGGAGCCGGAAATATAAAACCACACCTTCCCACACAAAAAGCAAAACTAAAACAATTTTAAATCAGCTGATTTAAAATTGTTTTGGTTTTGCTTGTTCTTGAACCATGGAAAAAATCGGAGCAGCCCCGTATTTATGCAGGTAAACCTCAAATACAAATGCTGATTTCAAATATGATAAAATTGTGAGTAGTTGTGGTTGTTGTGTGTTATGTGTGGGACTCACATCAAAAAGGTGCTGGGTTCAAATCCACCTCCCCTCAACCTTCCTGTGTGGAGTTTGCATGTTCTCCTCGGTAGTCCGGCTTCCTCCCACAGTCCAAAAACATGCAATATTGGTGACTCTAATTTCCCCATAGGAGTGAATTTGTGTGAGAATGGTTTCGATTTTGTGATGAACTGGCGACTTGTCCAGGGTGTACCCCGCCTATCGCCAATGTCAGCTGGGATCGACCCCAGCCCACTTGCGACCCTGACCAGAATAAGCGGGTACAGATGATGGATGGATGGATGGATGGATGGATGGATGCATGGCTATGTGTGTTTGGTTGTGTATGTGCCAGTGGCAGGGACACGGCGCTTGCACCCCACTGTGTTTGCAGAGATGCGCAGCACAGTGACCACCGTTTTTCTCTGTTGAATTAAGTGATGTTGATGGCTGCATTCATTCATCACAAAAATTTTAAGTGTCTAATTTTTGGCGTTTGTTTGGACTTCTGTCTGGTACCACACTGGTGGGGTTTACACTATATCTAGTAAATGTCCCAGTAGCTGATAAATCATCATTTCAACGAGCAAACCCCACCTGTATGGTATTACACAAGCTTAAAACAATCACAAACAATTAAATGTAAATGCTGGCAAAGCTCTTATTAATACTGTATTGATGTACACACAGGTCTGCTAAATACTACTGAATGTTTCAAAACAGAGACTGAAGGCTGAAGGCTGGAGTCATGCTTTCTAATGTTACCTAATGTATGATAAGATTCATTCGAATGTAAGGACATGTGTTTGTTCTCGTCCTTGTCATGACATTCTGACATTCCCCTTGTCATTTGATTTACCTCAGATTTGTGCAGGGGTTCTAGTCAGGTGATGTGTGCCATACCTAAAAGAAAGAGGCAGGTTTGGACATTTTGTCTGCTCAATTTCAACCCCCAGAAGGACACGATCACATGCTTTCTCCTTTCAAAGATGTCTTTATTTACCTCTTTTAAAAGTACTACTATGTTTTTTTATTGCATAGCACACAGCTAGTTACCCTGTACATAAAGAGCCTAGTGTTGTTTTTTTTTGTTTTTTTTCTGTCGAAAATCACTTGGAAAGAGAAGAGTTTCTCTTCTCTGGCTGGTAGTTTCTACAAGCACATTTTGACACCTGTCACACATTTTTTTGCTATGTGTTTTGATTACCTAGATGGGTCATAAAAAGGAAACTAGATCTATTTATCTAAACATGAAAATGTCTAAAGTTATTTAATGTATTAAAAACCGGGACTTATCTTTAACTGTAGATGACATAATCTGCTTTTTCAATAAAGTGGTTTTGTAGCTAACTGCAAAATATCTGTTTTTCTGTTATTTTATTTTTCTGTTGGAAGTTTTTGATCTGCCACCATAAAAATTACAATCACTAAGAAAACACTGGGAACTCTCATCAAGAATCATCCTAAATTACTGACCCTTTATTATTTTGCAACTCTTTGGAATAAAATGACAGATGTGTGATTCATAATAGCAGCTGTACAGCAGTTATAATAATATGGCTACATGTATAGTTTTGTAACAGAGATAGATAGGATGCGTGTTCGCCCAGGGTGTCGAGCTCTATTACAATTTTTTATCATCTTCAGCTTTGGTTTAGTTTATACTGACAATCAAATATACACTTTCATCTTAATAATTGAATATAACATACACTACTAGCTATTGAGATTAAAGATAAGTTTAGGAGGTTAATCCTGTACTAGGCAAAATAAGTATTAATAATGTGTTTAACTGCATCATTTTTTTTAAATTTATATTTCAATATCAGCAATAATATATCTCAGGAACACCTTGAAAGGATTTTACTTTCATTTGGTAAAAATGAACGCTTTGATTCAGGGGTCGGCTGCCTTCAGCTTTATTGGTCAAGCATGCAGACATAGAAGGACTTCTACAGCTTTTAAAAAAAATAATATTAATATGCATATCAAAGTAGTTAACCATGTGCATTATTATTACTATTGCTACTGCAACAACTACTTCGAAATCTGGGCAGACATGAAATTAAACTTAGCCATGTCATATGCATAAAAGCACATAAGCATTATGCTGTAATTCTAGCCTAATTATAAATTAAATGTATTATTATTTTTATTATTATTATTATTAATGCAAGACACCAAAAACAACAGTATTTAACTTGCAAAATACAGAAAGAGACAGTAATACTTTAAATTATTACAGTTATTGTGAAGTACTTAAGTATTACATTGCTGATAACCATGGTAATGGTCCATCCATTATTTTATTTATAATTGTTTATATGATGTAGTGGGGCAACAAACCTACCCTAGCAGACCAGGAACAAGGTTTGCTACACCATCACAGGACAGGTCGTTTTTATTATGAAATTGAACTGAGGTCACTTTTTATATGTTCCATTAGTTGTTAGCTAATCAATAGTTCATCAATAGTTCCTCACTGACTAAACGCTGTCTTAACATGCCCTTATTTTGAAAGGTCAAACCTTGAAAAATTACTGCAAATAAACCTGCAAGCCTTGTTAATTTGTAATAGACCGGACCACGTGATAGCCATAACACATCTCAAGAATACTTCACATTGTATTTATTGAATGTACATTTATGTATTTGTAAATTAAGCTGTAATATATTTTTGCAGACTTCCATTGTTGTGTTAATTGAATTAGTGGGAATCACCGTCGCATACCGGTGATTCCCACGAATTGTACTTCGTGACCGCGGGCTCACAGCGCGCCTGCAGTAAAGTCACTCGTCCTCTGTGACGGAGAGGGGGAGCGCGCGAAAGGGCGGGCAGAGCGCGCGGGAGACAAAACGAGAGATATTGCACGAGAGAGAGTTAGTGAGAAATGCAAAGATTCAACTGCAGGTATGTAAAATTAAAAAGTCTAAAAGTCAAATAATTTGCATAAATCACCTCAGGTTCATCACAGCACTCGATAGAGAGATGAGGAGAGTCTGCCTCTGCTCTTTCTGGACATTCATTCATTTTCTATAACCGCTCACACTTGACATAAATTCAGTCATTCATTCATTTTGTGTAACCGCTCATACTGGACATTCATTCAGTCATTCATTCCTTTTGTGTAACGCTCATACTGGACATTCATTCAGTCATTCATTCCTTTTGTGTAACGCTCATACTGGACATTCATTCAGTCATTCATTCATTTTGTGTAACCGCTCATACTGGACATTCATTCAGTCATTCATTCCTTTTGTGTAACGCTCATACTTGACATAAATTCAGTCATTCATTCATTTTGTGTAACGCTCATACTGTACATTCATTCAGTCATTCTTTATTTTGTGTAACAGCTCATACTGGACATTCATTCAGTCATTCTTTATTTTGTGTAACCCTCATACTGGACATTCATTCAGTCATTCTTTATTTTCTGTAACCCTCATACTGGACATTCATTCAGTCATTCATTCAATATCTGTAACCCTCATACTGGACATTCATTCAGTCATTCATTCAATATCTGTAACCCTCATACTGGACATTCATTCAGTCATTCATTCAATATCTGTAACCCTCATTCTGGACTTCAGTAAAGCTGATTTTCCAGTCTTGATTATCATTCATTGATGAACAGTTTTTTCACTCTGAATTCATGGCCGATAAACAGGAACAGCAAACTGAGCAGCTGGCGGTTAAAGAAGTTGTAATTTATGGTCAAATTTCATTTGAAATTTGAACAATTTGACTATAATTGGGTCTTTTTTTAAATTTTGATGTCAGTTGATGTGCACCAGAAAGTGTATCAGATTGATTCATTTAACTTTGAATGTACGCACTTTTCTTATGGGGGGCACGCCCCTGGACCCCCCTAGAAGGTCCAGGGTTCACCACCCACAGTTTCTCTACATTCCATGGGAAACACTGAACCCTGATTATGAGAAGCTAGCATCCTCCTTCTAGTACCGAATATCACATTAAGTGCTGGGTAATCAAGCCCTTCTCTGAAATCTCAAAAGAGTCTGATGAATAAAAGTAGCTTTATGCACCTCGTCATAGATCAGTGACTGTTTTTTTCCCTGAGAAGTACGTCTTGTAATGTTTAAAAATGTAAAAATAGATCTGAAGTGTAACAATGTTGGGTACCCCTGCTCTAGGGTGACCCGGTCCTGGAACGGATCCCGTTGCGAATTGGGTTTAATATTTATCCTCATGAGCAATTTCGGTGCAATACATATATTAAACTATGATAACTGTTTTATTACTATACTTTTTGTTTAACTTCTATTACTATGTTATCACAAATATGTTATCACCAAAATGGGCTTTTCACCAGTTTGATAAACTCTTGATTAGCCTCTAAACATTATCCTAGTAAAAAATGTTCTACTCTAGTTCTATAAATAGTTAGTTAATATATTCTTACGTTTCTATTAACTTCACCAAAATGTGTTGCTAAACCGGCTTAAAAAGGTATCAACAGGATTGATGTCAGGATTGAATCATCAGGGTTAGCATTGGTTGCATGACCAGAACTGCCATCCTCACTACTCCTGACTAGCCAAGCTGCTGTCACCGTTACTCCAGTCCACCAGTTGGAGCTGGAGGGTCTGATTGACCAGCTACGTTGAGGTATGTTCCTCACTGGGTGTATTCTCTGGATTGCCTGTGGAATGCATACTTCTTCTGTTCCATACACTTTGCAACGCCGTGTAGCAGCCATTTTGGAGCATAGACTTGAATCAAAACATTGTCATTCCTATCAACATGCTTCTCACTCTGGTGTCGTATCAACTATAATAAATAATAATAATACATTTAATTATAACGCACTTTACATTTGGATCAAATCTCAAAGTGCTACAAGGTAAAAGCAGATAAAAGCATCAATAAAAAATATAATAATAACTATATAAAAACATGACCAAAAAGCAGTAATGTTAATTAAAAGTTATAGGTTCTGATAAAAAGGAAAGTTTTAAGTCTTTTTTTAAATGTGTCAGTAATCTGTGGAGCCCTCAGATGGTCAGGGAGGGTATTCCACAGATGAGGGGCAGCAGAACAGAATACCCATGGTGATGAGCTTAATAATGATGATTAATTATGATGTTTACTGGGCAAGATCACGTTGAGATCATGATTTTTACATAATATTGGAACTTTACTTCTTTTTATTTTCCTATCTCTTCTTTACGACATGTCCAGAGAACTGCATTCTCGCTGTTTTGTGGGCGTGGCTTACCTTTTTCATTACCCTCCTTCAACTTTTGCAAACATAATTAATCTTCAGAAAAGTCTTGATTTGTTGGCTGTACTGAAGGTCATTTGGAGAGGATTTGGGTTAAATGGTGAGAGAGTGGGGACGAAAACGGAAGAAGTGATGGGGTCAGCCACTCTAATCAACCACCAGAGTGAGAAAAGGAAGGGAGTGAGTGCAAGAGATCACAAGGAGAAGGGGGGAGAAACTGAGAGCAAGAAAGAGAGAGACAGAGAGAGAGACAAAGAGAGACAGAAAGACAATGGGTGAGAGAAAGAAAATGGGTGAGATAGAGAGAGAAAGAAAATGGGTGAGAGAGAAGGGAAAAGAATGAGAATGAGAGTGAGGGAAATACAGCTTGGGGTTAGAAAGGAGATCTAGAGGGTTAAAGTAGCAAAGAGATAGTGAAAGAGAGAGAGAGTGTGAAGGAGAGAGAGAAAAAGGAGAGGGAAAAGAATATGATGAGTGGATGAAGCAAAAGAAGGATAGAAGGAGGACATAAGGACAGGAATATATATGACAGCGAAAGAGAGAGGAAGACAGAGAATGAAAAAGATAAAGGGGTAGATAGAGGGGGAAGAGAGAGCAAGAGAGAAAAAGAGAAGAATGTGGTCCTGGAAGCAGAGCTAGGTTAGGGAACCTATGGTCGGGCCAGAACCTTCCCCCTGTCGGACCGGGCAGCAACTCTGCCTACCCCAACTCCTTTACCGAAGTGTGAGAAGGAAGGCAGGAGAGCGGGGGAAGAGAGCTCAAATTGTAGGAGAGTAGTCTGTCTACTCTCAGGCCTAGGTGGTATCTTTCCTCCTTCTTTTATTTTGCCGTCCAGCTGAGGTCTTTTCCTTTAATCCAAAGCCATTTGCTGCCTCTTTCTGCTGCATTTGACAAGGACTTGACTGCCTGTTTATGGGAGAGACCCATCACCCCCATTTTCTTCAACAGTTTGTTGAAGAAAATGGGGGTGATTCATTGCAACGTTGTAGACGTTGCAATGAATCCCCTGCTCCCAGCTTCTGTGGGGAATAGGTGGGTTTTCCAGCCGTTCTTGGCAGCCTAAGTTGAGATCGGCAAATTTGGCCTTTTTCCTCTCATAAGCTTCTTCGATCCCATCTTCCCATGGCACTGTCAACTCCACAACATATGCCAGCTTCGCTGTTGTGGACCTCAGGACTATGTGTGGCCGGAGTGTTATGACTAATATATCTGAGGGAAATACAAGCTTTTTCTCAAGGTCCACCTTCATTCCCAATCCTGAGCAAACTGTGAAATGTACAATTCCTCTGATGCTGTAAAGTGCTCTTGAGGTTGGACTGCTGGTACAAAGGTTTTGAAAAGGGTCTTTTCTTCTGATCTTTGTGGCAGAGCATTTGTTGCAGTTCTCCGCTGTTCCAAAGCATTCAATGGGCTTATCGGAGCTTTGATCTAAAATAAATATATAAATACATAATGGCTGTCGGCCATTATACCAAAACAAAGAACTGAAAGACGCGAATGTCAGAAGGAAGCAGGATAATTCGTAGAAATTATCTGTGTATTTGGCATGTGATCCATTTAATATTGATTCTTTTTTAATGTAAATATAAAAAAAGTCATGATAGCAGCTTCATGCGTTTGTATAGGATTGGATGTAGGGACAGAAAGTATGGGGACTTGTGAATGGCAGTGTAGCTGTCATCCCTGTGAAGATCATGCAGGTTAGAAGATGGCTTTCAGTAGAAGCAGGATTCCCAGTTCCTACTGCTCGGTTACTAAATTACTGCTGGCACAGTCCCCTTCCAAAGGATGCTCAGAAATCAAGTCATCCTCTCCTTTAAGCTTGAGAAATGTCAGTTTGAGACACAGGCTCACGGGTGTCCGTCAGAAATGAATGTTTCAAAAAGGAAAGCAAAGGTGGAATGGAGACTCTGATGACTCCGGCATCTGCACTGAGGATAAAAATGGGAAAGGACCGTTTTAACTTTGCACTCTATCAGTCTAGTAGTCTCACATATACATGAGTGTAGCCTTGTTTTTAAGATACAGATAGTGAGAGATGTTGTTGAATTTTGCGTGGGTGTACATAAAACTACCCACTTACTGAGTCTCCTGTTAGCTGAACCGTTGTTTTCTGTGTGAGGAGCTCTTTGGTGTTGGTTGTCAGCTCCGTGAGTTTGGGCACAATGCACCCTTTATGAGAGTGAGGGTTCCACCCTGTGACTCAGGGAGCTATGTGTGTGTGAGTGTGTGTGTGTGCGTGTGTGTGTGTGTGAAGAGGCAGCAGAGCCTCAGGGCATCGACTGTGAGGTGAGCTCTATTACACAGTACAAAAGATCACCTTCCCACTCAAGAAGCACCAACGTCCCTCCAATGCTAGGAAACGAGTGAAATTTGCTCACCTCAGAATTACCTCATGCCTTACGAATCTTTGGTTACTGTCCTCATGTTGCATCAAAACTCTTTACTCCTGGTCAAAACCCGTGTCTGACTCACTCATTATGCTGCATGACATTCTTAAATAAAAGTTTACTTTCTATCAAAAATGTGAATGTGGAGCAACAGTAGGTGAGATAGAATATGAAGAACCCCACTTGCACAGGATCAGTCTCAGAATCTTATGGAAAAAAAACTAATCAGCCCCTTCCCGGTTTTCTCTATTTTTGTGTATATGCTTACTGTAAATGTGTATAAAAAGTCAACCTAAAATACTACAATCTAACCATCACTTACATATCCAATTTCCAGAAGCATGAAGTTGGCTAGTTGGTGTCACAAGTAATAGACTAAGCCAAAATCAAAAGAAATTCCAAAATATGTGAGGAAGCAAGGGTTATAAAGCTATTCCTCGGACTCGAGGAGTCAACGGCTCCAGAGTGAGGAACATTTCTTTATTAATGCAGAAGACTATTAAAAATTGTGAACCTTCACAGAGGGGGCAAACCTTCCAAAATCTTTCAAGAACACGATGAGGGCACATCCCAGATGTAACAATGGATCATCTTAAGAAGTATGGGTATAGGATGAAGTAGCGATGAAAATGGTATCGATGTTGGAGTGGCCATTCAAAAGCCACTGCTAACCCTGAAAATTACGAGGGAAAAATGAACTCTGAATTCTACCAGAGGATTTTGACAGAGAATGTCAGGTCATCAGTTTGTGAGTTTAGATTCAAGAGAAACTGGGTCTTGCAACCAGACAATGATCCTACGATCATTCCATCTCAAAATCCAGGCCTGAACCTTACTGAGATGCGGTGGTGGTACCCTCCAATGTGGCTGCACAAAAGTAGTTCTGCAGAGAAGACTGGAGCCGAATTTGATCACAGTGATGTCCCACACTGTTCTCCAGTTATCAGAAGTGTTAGGAAGCATGTTGACTCTATATTGCCCTGTTTTATATTCTATACCAACAGTTCATATTCTAGTCACTAGAGGGAGCTTCTTTTTTTTTTCAATAACTTCACATTGAATCCGAGGAGAGTGATCAGAGGGATTGCTTGTACAACACAGGGATTGGAGGCTTTTCAGGGATATACCCTTGCTGTCAGGGAATACAGCGTGAGCCTATTTGCATGATGTACTGTAGGAAGTACAGCCGTCTGTATATCAGTTGTTGTTATAGGTTTAAGGAACTGAAATGAAACTGGAAATGAAAATGGATATCATCCATAAGAAACCATTCAAGTGTTGCATGCTATGCACTATTGTCCCTACAGTTATGTATTCTTTCCACAGTGAGGAGGTTTGTGATTCACTTTATCAGATGACTGAATTAAATATTTCATTGCTTTTGTCAATATAGACTATTTCTCATTTGTGATGAACTAAGTCACCTCTGTTAAATAGCTTTGAACAAGTAGAAAGGTTCAAAGAGTGATCACACCTTTATTGTTAACAGGATGTAATCCACAGTTGTCCCTATTTCGCATGTCCACCCAATCAGATCAAAGAACAACTTTCAATCGCAACACCCCTATCACTGAGAACATTATGATAGACAGAATCATCATCAGAGGACCAGCCAAGGTAGGGAAATGTAGGAGTTTGTTTGCTTTTTTAAATTCTCACATTGCCACGCTGAATAAGAGCCAGATACCAGTGGGTTTATCTGTATTTCTGTTGATCCAGGACAGACAGTGAAGACAAAGAAATCTCACAATGCTGCACAGTGTTCAAAAGCCCACACCGATAACCACATGGCTGACCTATGGCTGTTCCTGGAGGACAAATAAACCTGGCCATCCAGTGGCTTCGCAGGGATGAACCACATGAGGATGGATTGTTCGGACAGGTCAGAAACATCCCAGAATAGTTATGAAGATATGGAACGTGCAAATACTTTTATGTGATATTTTACATCAAAACATAAAACATAATGTTTCCCACCCTAAAAAATGTAATAGTGGGGAGGTGAGAGGTTTCTTCATCTTCAGATAGATGTAATAGTCTTACATTACATTTGTAAACAAGGGATAGTGGATATATTGGTAGAATGATGCTGGAGCTGGAGATGGCGCTGTTGGCTGGAGATAAAGGGGAGAGCATAGAAAAGGTTTCTGGATGTGGTGAAAGAGGACATGCAGCTGGTTGGTTTGAGAGAAGAGAAAATGCAGAGGACTGGGCAACATGGAAATAGATGATTTGCCGCAGCGAGGATTGGTGTGTTTCTGTTTTCAATGTGGACTCTATAACCAATAAATCAGTCCAGCTATTGGAGCCTGAGCAACAAGGGGTCATTTGAAGCTCCCTGAATCCTCATGGGGCTGGGGCTGGACTCAGACGCTGCAGCATTACAAACTCAGCCCACGGACTAAAATTAATCTTTATATAACTTTAGCGGCCGTGGGAAAAGAAGCTGGGCCTTGATGGCTTTTTTTTTCAGTCTGCAGTATTTCCTAACACTGCTGTCAATGTCAGCCACAAACTACAGAATGGGAACTTACTGGGGTTGATACTAGGAAATATATGTTGTGTGTGAGGGAAAGGGTCAAAGGTTAGACGTGTTTGCAGGACTAAGCGAATGTGTTCCCTGAGAGGTTCTGGGGTGGGGATGAGTGGTATTGTTAAATTCATGCACATTAAATGCATTCCAGTGCTGAAGTGGGAATTAAAACTGGCTGTAGACCTGTAGGCCTCTCGTCCCGATTGATGCCAAGATTCCGAACTTGTTTACATGCAAGGAGACTGACCCTCTATCTGCTCCCAGCAATGTGTCTCATTATGAATACAAATTATACCAATGTGTGGAGAACCTTCCTCAGAGAAGACCTTCGACTGAGCTGCAGCATTAAAGCTTGGTAGTCAGTTCAGAGGAATCCCAAATCCCCACTCCAACCCTTTGTATGACACCACCATGAACTTGGGACTGCACCATCGAATGTGGCAGGGGTTGATGTCACCATAGCAACCGGCGTACTGGGGCAGGTTGCGACCCTGATCGAGCCAGAGGGGCAGCAATTTAACTGGCAGGAGTGAGATAAAATGACTGACGGGCCTAACCAATAAAGCATGGAGTGGAATGTGAGGATATCTAGGGGCTTTTGTTCAACAAACATCTCAAGAACGCATGCACAACCTTTTTTATCCTTTCAAACTGGTATTTCATTCTGCCCTCCAAAGAACCTCCCCATGGCCTAATCACTTTTTTCCTCACGTTGACTTGCTGCTTGTTTATTTCAATATTTGGATACTATGACTGACATGACTGACAGTTCTTTACGGATGGTTTTCATTCAGAAATGCAACACAGTCTCTGGAATGATAAGACACATCTAATTCAATTTAGTTTAAAATGAATGTTTTTTTTGTTAAACTTATTAACTAAATAGAGATCTAATAATAGTTTCTTACATCCTAATAATGTGGGTAGATTTTTTATCCATAGTCAAACTCACTTTTTTCACAGCCAGACATAAAAGGACAAGTTAGATATGAAGTAAAGTATTGTTGCCTGGCAACAGCATTGACTACCCAGCAGTGTCTTTGGGTCTAGGAATTTTTTTTTTACTTTCTGTTTGTCCTCGTACACACTCACACACTGTAATTACGCCCCAGATTGAGGGAGCGGACAAGCTAACAGTGGCATCTATTTGATATTGCTTAGTGAGCTGTGGTTAATGGCCTCACATATCTTCTCTCATTTCACTATTATGTGTGATTTTATGTGGGTGAGAGAAATTCACAGACTCATTTTGGCACAACGTGCTGAAACTGTAAGCTGAATAAAAGTTTAATGATGTTCAGAAATGGTGCCAATGAGGAATGGCTTGCCAGATAGCTGTTTAATGCTGTTTGTTTTCCTCTCTAAATGGATGACGCATTTGGGAATGGAGATTTGTGGAGAGGGACATTGCAGATGCACCGACCTTTGACCCTTTGCTCTACTGATAGATTACTGGAAGGCTGATTTGCTCCCATTGAATAAATCACGCGCACTGATGCCATCTAGTGACGTGCTTACACAAGCTGATTGGGTTGACATTTGTATCAATAACAGCCGTTTCACATCAACACAATCTGAATAGGACTATTTTTAGTATTAGACGGGACAGGATTGAAACTCATAAATTACTTTCTGTAAAGATATTTATTCCAGAAACTGTTCTTGTGACTTGTAAAGAAAGTAAGAACAAATTTCCCTTTCTTTCCATAGCACTCTAATACAAAAAGATGTTTCTCTCACAGACATAAACAAACAATCTTAGGAGAGCTAGCACAGACAGTCACAATATTCATAATGAGAGTACAGGCAGACATGGTGTCTCTACGCCGGAGTGACCAGCTCATATGCATCAATATCCAGCTCATGCAGCTCATGAGATGGATAATGATGTACAGGAAAGTTTTCATGCGACGTGGGGAAAGTTCTTCTTGAGAAAGTTTATGAGTCCGTTGGTGGAGGAGTCATGAGAATGGACCTCTGCGGTGTCTTTCAGTTCAGGCTCGATCTTCTTCGCCAATTGCTTGCCTAGTTCGACCCTAAGGACACAGAAGGGGAAGGAGAAAAGACAGAAGCCAAAGAGACGGGTTCAGTGTGAGGCAAACACTGGAAGAACTGATGAAGGGTTGAATTAGCTCCCCACTCATCATGGTTATAATGTGCCTGTCCAGTGTTTTCAAAATGCTCATAACTTCCAAGATAAATGTGCAGATGTGAGACAAAAGAAGATGGCATATATGTGAAATAAAATTAAGTAAATATTACCAAATATTACATTAAACAGGTGCAAAGATAATTTATTCTTTTTTTGTTTGATTGATTTGAGAATTTACTACGTAAAAATCATAATCATTAATATTACCAAGCCTTTTTGTTTGAATAATTATTACTCCAAACGTTTCATCTTTCTTTCATTGATTTAAATCCATCACATGAAAATGCCACAAATATATTCCGCATCTGCATTGAAGCTCCGCTGAGTGAAATATTCAAACTCAAGACTCAGTGCATCATTCATCAGATGGAAATATTCCAGATGACTTATGGATCTTTAAAATCACATTCCTCTCTCCAAATCCAGCCTGACATATTTGGTATTTTTGAAAACACTGGACATGATTTTTTTCATAAAGCAATGTTGGTATAACTCATAGCTGAAAACTGTAATGATGTAATATCAGCTGGTTGCTGCTTTTTAAAACATGAGAACTATACTCAATATAACCAGTTCATCAGCTTGTGTGGAACTATAAAGAATCATGTGCGTAGTAAAGATTGTCTTACCCCCACTGGTCAAAACTGTTGATCTCCCACATTAACCCCTGGATGAAGATCTTGTGCTCATACATGGCTGTAAAACAAGATGGAATAATAATTAACATGCACAGGAAAAAATACTACAGGGACGCCTGACTGGTTGTTTGCTTTTCATTAAATTGGATTTCCGAAATAATTAAAAAAGGGAGGTGTTCATAATATAATCTGTTCTTCTTACTAGGTATCCAAAATAAAAACAGTGTGTTTGTTACTATGCAACAGTGTTCAACTTCCTGCTCCTAAATTACATATGCATTTTGAGATGACACATCCACCTGCCACCCCGACATAAAATGTAATAGTATACGACATATCCTCAAATCTTTTGGTGGTGCTGAAGCTTGTCTGAACTGACATTGGGCGAGAGGTAGGGTACACCCTGAACCAGTCACTATTTCATCACAAAGGTTACAACAACATTATATGAGTAATATAAGTATAGCGTTTAGTCAAACTACAATTTATGATTTGGCAACATTTAGAAAAAATATGATTGCCTAAAGACAGAGAGACAGACTGACACACCGATGACTATCGAAGACTATCCTCATTATTAATATAAAAACTGATATTAAGAAAACCATTTCAATAATGCGTTTTCAACATGTGTACTATAAATGCTAATATCAACAACTAAAAGACCAAAAGTTTTTTTTTGGTGGTTTGTTTTTCTCAGTATCTCGTACCTATAAGGGCTCCCAGAGTGTATGGGGTGAGTTTCTTGAAGATGATTGAGTTGGTTGGCCGGTTCCCTTGAAATACCTGAGTATTGAAGAATGAGAATTATTTCAACATTATTTCAACTCTGTGTGCCCACAAATGTCCACCATTAGATGCATTAAATGCTGCGGGTTGTTCAAAGTCCTCATGTGATTTATTTTGATTCATTAACATGACATGACTGCTCCTTCTCACATTGAGGTTGAAGTTTGGTGTCCTGGTTATGAGTGCTGAGCTCAGACCATCTCCATCGTCAGTCTTTTTCTCTACTTACTTTGTGAGGTAGGATCTTCTCCAGAGCCTCTCCACTCAGTCCGCCGGCCTCCAGTTCCCTCTTGGCCTCCTCTGTGGTCTTACCCTTCATCATAGCTTCTGTCTGGGCCAGGAAGTTGGCTAGCAGGATCTACAGCCACGTGAGATATGGACAAAAACCATCAGACACAGTGGAGTACTATCTAAGTTTTAAACTGAGTGATATCAGTCTGGCAGTTTCATTCTGACATATCATTGCCCTTAAGACCTTTATGACAATAAGTAGCTTTGGTTGCAAAAACAACTAAAAACTAAATTGAAAGTTTCAAGTCTTTTTGTGAATCATTCAAGGCAAAGGCAGCAGCAAAGTTAAATGCCTTTCCCCGTTCCGTTCTGACCCTTGGGACAGACGGAGATAAAACATTCTAAGAACGAAAACCATAGGTTCTACATTTACTAAAATGAGTTATTAAATGCATGGCACTGCATCTGTACTCTTATTCAATTAATAATCTGAATAGTTAATCCACCACTTCTCTTTTCGGTGGATGTTAAATAGTCCCTAGAAAAACCTATAGCTGAGCACGGAAAGTAAGGAGAGGCTGGAGAGTAAAGAATAAACAGCTGAATGAGATGGAGAGAGGGGAGAGAGGGGAGAGGGCCAACTGAGTGGACATGTGAAAAACCGAAAGGAGACTAAATATGCTTTGGAGAGAAAAAAATTCCTTATTGAATTTGTTGTAACTTATTTATGAAAGGGTTGCATCTACGCTGATGAACACATCCGTCATTATTATGTCCTTAAAAGTAAAAAAAAAAAAAACCTCTTCCTCTGCTCTTTTGTCATTCATGCATGATTAATTCTATCATTCATTCATAAAAACAAGTGAGCAAATTCAAGAGGCTTAGTCATTTAAATAAGGCAAAGGTCTCCAATGTGTCAGCACAAATGAAAATGCAATGCTTTGGTCTAAGATCTCCTCTATCTATTGATGATACCTTGTGGTGCAGGTTGTCCCGGATGGGATGATGGGACTGAGCTGGAATTAGGAAATCAGAAGGCACCATTCGTGTTCCTGAGTTGGACACAATTGGATTGCATTAATAGGAAAAATAACCAACTGAGGCAAGACGTTAATCAACTTGTAATGTTGCTGGTAAAGATTGAAATACAGAGGACAGAATGACTGAATGCTCTTTGGAATGTTACCTTGATGGATGAGCTGGTAGAATGCATGCTGTCCATTGGTTCCTGGCTCTCCCCACACAATCGGCCCGGTATGGTAGTTGACACGTGCTCCATGATTAGTAATGGACTTTCCATTCGACTCCATGTCACCCTAGATAACAAACACTTATATGAGATTATCTGTGATGGGTTTGGTGTTCCACAGACATAGTGTTATTCAGTCTCTGTTCAGCATCATCAGGCAGAGTCAGCTCATTCTGGCTTAAGGTAATTGGCATGATGCAGCCTGAGGAGCCTCAACTGATTCAAAATGTGATCTCAGCTTTGATCTATTTTTGCAGAAACCTGTGAAACTGACCTGTTGGAAGTAGGCAGCAAAGCGGTGCATGTACTGGTCGTAGGGCAACATGGCATGGGTTTCACTGTGGAAGAAGTTGATATACCAGATGCCCAACAAAGCCAGCAGGACTGGAGCATTCTTATCCAGAGGAGCAGTTCGGAAGTGATTGTCCTGCAGCAGATGGAGGGATGCTAGTTCAAATGCATGTTTTAGGCATCTTCTCACGAGGCTTATTCACGTAATAGTGAATAGTTCGTACAGGTGGAGGCTGTTGGAGAAGTACGTACCATCCAATGAGCTCCTGAAAGAAGCTTTTCAAAGTTGTCGAACCCTGATGAGGAATGAGGATAAACTTTTGAATAAACAGTTGAAGGGATTTTCTTTACTTTTTTAATGATTCTTGTTATTTTGATTCTTTCTGGCCCCTGAGTCCCAGAATCCTTATGTCTTTTGTGATCTCGTCAAAAAAGTCAGAAAAATCGATTATGAACCTAATCTACAAATATAATATTCATTGTATCAATCCCAGCTTAGTTTGGAGCTAATTACTAAATGTTTGAGAGCAATGTGCTCATCATCATAATTCTAATAAGTGTGTAGGCATGTTAAATGCAGGAGATGACAGTTTGTAAATACATTTCAAACAGCGCTTAGAATCACTGTAGATTCTCAATTCAACTGTTATGTCACTAAAGCATATCTGCAATCAGACATTAGGATTCATGCATTGCTGTGAGACACAATGCCTTTTTTAATAAAACAACCGTCAGGAGTCCGTCTTGTGTGTGTTTGGGTAAAAGAATAGCCCACTGAAATTAGTTAGTTTTTATATAACTGTGAATAAAGTACAAAAACATTTTCACTGTACATACCAACATGCAGGGCAATGGACATTCCGATAGCAGACCACAAGGAGAAACGTCCACCTACCCACTAAAAGGAAAAATAAACGCATTTCTTAAAATACACACAGAATACTTTGTGAGAAAAATAAATTCAATAAGGTGTGTGTACTGAACAATTGTACACCAACATTAAATATATTTCCATCTTAAATAAGCTTTTCAGTGGTTTGCATAAGTACTTTCTCGTCGGTCAAAGTTTTGCTCTATTTAGAGGTGGAAAACTTAACGTCTGAAAGTGCAAGGTGTGCAGAAACATTGGCTGCAGTTTCTTTTTACGTCTAAAGGGTATATTATAAATGTTCCCATTTTAATACCAACAATGTAACTAAATGAAGCCTCCTGACCTTTTATGCAACCCAGCCTTTACAGTGACCTCTGCAAGGGAGAAGGTCGCTACCAATAATAACTGTGTCTGAAGAGAGAAGCTTCTGATTACCCTGCAGCTGCTGGCCAGAGCACCAGTCCCACCTACTTAACAGGTCAAAAGTCTATCTTATTTATAACTGCTGCCTATGGCCTCTATCACAGTCTACGGATGAATATAGGACCTGCTGCACGCAGTGCACCTTAAGCCTTAAAGAGCACTCACGTCCCAGAACTCAAACATGTTCTCTATGTCAATGCCGAAATCCTTCACTTTGGGCTGAGAGGGAGACAGAGAAAAGCAGGACAGTCAGTATCAAATGTCTACAGAGACAGTCTGAGGTTTTAACTGAAAAAAAGTTTTGGGACTCACTCCATTGGTGGAAAGGGCCACAAAATGTTTCGCAACAGCAGCTTTCTGTCGAGAAACATAGAGAACATATAGAAAATGTGGCTGACGGGTGACAATGACGCAAATAAATTCTTAAGTCTCACTCACATCTTTTGCATGCTCCAGGAACCATGCTTTGGCCGACTCGGCGTTGGTTATGGTCTCTTGGGTGGTGAATGTCTTTAAAAAGAAAAAAAAGAGATTGGTAAGAAGATATTTATATGTAGGGCAATAAGACTCA
The DNA here is from genome assembly GCA_037951165.1 of Lophius americanus. Taxonomy (NCBI): domain Eukaryota; kingdom Metazoa; phylum Chordata; class Actinopteri; order Lophiiformes; family Lophiidae; genus Lophius; species Lophius americanus. The sequence continues at coordinate 10,158,028 of JBBDHG010000014.1, read as the reverse complement.
AACAATAAGAAAATAATGTACATTTTTTTTATCTATGTGCTTTAAGATATTCACCGTTAAATACAAGGTAGCAAAAATTATTCTGAAAGGATGCACCATATTTTGAAACAACTGTTGTTAATCTATTGGTTGCCTTGAAAGCACAACAACATTAATTTGTCTGGATGGAAAATGAATTACTGGTCCCTTCAGGAAAGATCAACCATCAATGGTTGGACGGCATTTTTACTTGAGATGTTTTGTGTTTCGTGTGAACTGGCTACCTTGGATGCAATGATAAATAAGGTTGTCTCTGCATTCAGTTGGGCCAGGGTTTTGGTAATGTGGGTTCCATCAATATTTGACACAAACCACACGTGCGGCCCTCCCTTTGAGTAAGGCTTCAGGGCCTCAGTCACCATCAATGGACCCTGTAAGTTCAATCATTCAACATGAAGCTCAGTTAAGACAGTGGCTGTGCTGGGCAACTTTCAATAGTGGATGATTAGGGTATAGTTTACTGAATTCTTTAATTATTATGCCTCTTGAACACATTTTTTCCATAAATTGCACTCACAAGGTCAGATCCTCCAATGCCAACATTGACAACATCTGTGATGGACTTTCCTGTGTAGCCCTTCCACTCACCGCTGCGAACTCTCTGCAGCAGATAAAAACAGTCATCTTTCCACGGAACACATCAATACTCCATGTGGGTCGCATCCAGAGCAACGGTTTTGGCTTGAACGAGAGGTGGTTGAGAGGTGAAACATCTTCAAGCCAAAGAGAAGTCCGGTTGCTTTGGGTTCAACCCACATGGACTACCATGATCTGGATGAATGAGAATCTACACAGACATAATACATCAATTCCTTCACCGAGAGGATTACAAACCATAATCTTTTATGATAAAACTTTGTTCATCTTTCTGTTCGTGCTTCACTCACATGACAGAAGCCCTTCATCTTCTCCAGGACTTTGTTGACATCCGGCATCACATCCTTGCCTTCAACCATAATGGGAGTGTTGGAGCGGTTCCTCAGAGCCACATGAAGCACACCACGGCCCTAGACATGCACAGCACCGGGAGACAAAACACACCCAACACACACTCAGCACTGTGCTATTGATCCTTGACTGTCCATACCTATACTGCTGTGACAAAGCAGTGACAACCTTCTGGTTTCCTCTGTTTGAAATTGTGTCAGATCTTCAAAGTAAGCAAAATTTTACATAAAAAAGTCAACAAGATAAGTGGGATAGTTGCATTTACTGAACTACAGCGTCTATCTAATACCAACTGCCGCATTACAAAAATCAAAAGAAATTCCAGAAGAAGAAGAAGAAAAAAAACATTCTAAAAAACATGATACATGATATAGCCCACCGCCGATGTTGCAGTGTAATACTGTGTGGATGCTTTGCTGCTTCAAGTCCAGGACACCTTCACATAATTGTGGGAAACTTGAGTTCTGCTCCCTACAGAAACTTCTTGAAGGAGAATGTCAAGTCATCCATTTTTCTGCAGTGGGTCATGCAGCAAAATAAGCAGAGGAGTAAGCCCAGCTCCGCATGGTTCAAAAGGGAAATAATGAATGTTTTGGGGCATCCTACTCAAAGTCTGGACCTGCACCCTTGAGATGCAGCAGTAGGACTCAAAAGAGAAAGTTCATGCAAATAAACCCTCATCTGATCTGTGGCTGCACAAAAGCAGAGAGGAGTGGGCCAAGCCTCCAGCACAGCGACGACAGACTGGGCTGCAGTTATCAGGGGCGTTTGCTTGCAGTGGTTACTGCTAAAGATGGCACAAGTAGCTAATAATTTCAAATACTTAATACTCACACCGGTGGTTCAGGTATCAAATAAGATGTTGTCTTTTTTTTTGATCATTTAAATCATGCATCTCGTGTTTATGCTAGTTTTCTTTGATCGATGTTTAAAAAAATTTCAACTGGATGAAGTTCATGAGGTAGACACTGCCATAAGTAACAAGTAACAGCTGACGTGTAGTCAACAAAGAGCACCTCAGTGAAGTTGATCTTCTCTCCAGTGAACATCCTGTCTCTGGCAGCCTCAATGTCTCTTGACTTTGCCTGAAGAAAACATTGAATGTATGGTCATTACATCAGCAGAAGGTCAATATCAGAAAATAAATAGTATATTGTGGTTATGAATCCCATGACGGTCCATCCACCATAAAACAACACATTCTGTTCTATATAGACATGGAAACATTCTGTATTAAAGTATCAGATGAATGGACCCCCACTTGCAGCTTTCAGTAGTGGAGGGTATTATATTATCAGGGAGCTAAAAAGCGAATCTACTAAAATTCAAATAGTTTTGGATAATCAACTTGCAAATTGATTTACCAGATCCAGCAACATCTTCATGACTTCTTCTGTGATGAGATTCTTGGAGTAATCCAGGAGAATGTCTCCATCCTCAGCTTTAAGTGTCAGGCTGTCAGACAGACACACAATATTTTAATACTGTTTGCTTCATCCTACCTGATAAGAATGTTTTTTTTGGATTTTAGAAGGACGTGTACCTGAACTTGTTGAATCTGTCCGTGTCGGCATCAAACAAATGCCTCAGGTTGAGATTCAGGGCATGGGCTGTGTACCAGTCCTGAAGCCTGTGGAAGTTAGGGTCATGTGTTAGTCCCATGTTGTCCAGAAGGGCTTGCTGTGCTCTGCTGTGCTCAAATAACCAGACTGAGTGGGACCTTCCAGGTCTGGGGGAGTGCTTTTTGAAGGGCATCCAGTCCCGTTCCACACTTGCCCCTCCTACAGGGGACACATCATATTATTGCCACACCCCCATGCAGTGATAACGCATATAGCCAGGAGCAGCTATGGGTACAGCAACACTGTGGCATGAAGTCCAAACTCACTGAAATAAAGAGGAACATTATTACAATTAATTTTAGTGTTGCATTCACTATAATTCATCCTGAAATAAAAATGTAAGCTTTCTACGCCATGACACCACAAATTACCTCTTACATTACAGAACAAACAGAAATTATTTTATGATATACATAGATTCTTTAAAAAAAATAAAATCTTGGATCCTGATCATCACGTAACAGCAAATATAAATTAAATTAAATGTGTTTTCGTTATTGTAAACTCAATTCGGCTATTATATTTTTATTAAACTGTTTGTTTTTAATGCGGAAGGGTCAAGGAAATATTGTGCTCTCTCATCCACTAATAAATGATAAATAATATTACATCCTGTCCTCCGAAACAGGTTTTGGCAGTTCATCTATTACACCGGCTGTAACAATTTGTTTTACATAATTCTAATTTGAGGATTAACAGGTTGACCCCTTCACATCCTCCCTCGGTTTCTATCTTTAAATAGAAGCTAATTATTTATTAATTCGGATATGCATGGGAATTTTTTGTTTTCATTTGTACAAGACAGTTCTTACAGAGAACTGCTCTGTACTTGTATATTGTCTCGTATTACTAGGGTACAGTGATCATTTCATTTTTTTTCTTTTCCTTTTTCTTTCTGGCATTATCTAATTATTAGGTTTTGAAACCCTTTGACGAAGCTTTTTAAGTTTTTCAAAGAAATGTCCTGTTTTTTGCTGGAATTAATCCCTTTTTTTAGATTTATTGACCAATAAGTGCTGAATTCGGTACAATGTGTGGAGTTACACCGCCCCCAAGTGTCCATTTAAAAAAGTATGAACAATAGGATGTAATTTTCTAAATCAAACTTTAGAGGGCGAGAAAAGCCTACTATATATCTTCAAAATCAATAACGTATGGTATAGACTATTTGATCGAGGGTTGATATCAAAAACATATTATCTGAAGGTGATTTATTTATTTATTGCTAATATAGGCAGCTTGTGTATTTCCAACGGATTTACAATAATAGAAACTAATTACATATCAACATGACCTGTGGCCTACAATAAGCAAAATTCTATCTGTCTAATGACTTGAACAGTATATTACAGAGTACTTACTACTCTAATAGTACTATTGCTTCGCTACTAAAATAATTTTGAAAAGAAGAACAACCAAATTTGCTATTATTTCATTACCCATATTCATTTTATGAGTCACTTTTGGAGCATTGCTTTTGCGCCTTTGGACAAAAAAGTCAAGTAATTCATATACGCTGACTTGTATTGTTTAAGTTCTTTTGGAAAAGTTAATATGATTTAAACCAAATTGTGGATAGAAATTCATTAAAAATATATAATATAAATAATAGCAAAGGTTAGTTAGTTTGAATATTATTATTATTTAAGATAACGCTTAAAGTGATAGACTTTTGTTTTTCCAACATCTGCTTTCTTGTTTCGGGATTGGTGGTGGTGGTGAGAGGGGTCTACAATAATTCATTACACTTCATGGTTCCATCGTAAGATGAGATATCCCACTTGAAATCGCAACTCCAACAACTGGACAAAAAATGCATCAGCATCACTTTAAAACAATTAATCAGGGGAATTCTAAAAAAATTAAGCATATTCAAAATTTTAGATATTAAAAGGGCATGGTTAATTCAGGTTTGATAAAACTGGGTGTACAGTTTGCTAGAGATGATCTATAGCCAATTCTATCACCATTGAGGCTCAACTAAAAAATCAAAAAATCATGGAAATGTCAAAAACTAGAAATAATATTAATAATTTTGAGAACATTCTAAAAAACAAAAGTTACAACAACGAGTCATAGTTGATATGTATACAGTTTGGTATGGATAGTTTGCGACTACGAGACTTACAGATGGACAGACCGATGTTTGTATCCGTACTTAAAAAGAGCAAGAAAATTAACAAACAAAACAAACAAGCCCAAAACAATGAAATGCCTCTCCTTCCACCTGAATGACCATGTTGTTTAATTGCACTAAATCCAAATGTAGTTATGTAGTTGCATGATGCACAATCCTAATCATATTTAACAGAATTGAAAATCTCTTGATGCCACGCGCTGTTTTTATTCCATTATTATCGTGTCCTAAATTAGTAATTATATGTATGACATTTTGAAAATTAGATTGGGACATTACATGACAAATTAATGGATCTGTGATGTTAACATAAAAATGGTGTATTCACACTGCAGTTGAAACAGACACAATTTTTAACCATCTCTGGAATCGCTCACACATCTGTGTGAACAGATCCGTACCATGAACCTGTCTTTACAACAAGCACAGTATGTAGATGCGCAGAGTGTAAATAATATTAAAGTTCATTATCACAGTCAAAATAGTGACAAAGGTGTTCATTTCTTGCATTGCTTTGTGCTGAAAGTGTTGCTAAAATGCAACAACATTATATGTTTTAGAGTTGAAACCACGAATCTCCTACTTGTTACTGCGAGCGGGCTGGGTGAGAGAATAATCACATGAATTCTGATCTTACTGTTTACACTGCAATCACATCAGCAGGTATCAGGTACGTGATTAGGGACCACATATTGAAGGAGCCAAAATCAGAATTGAAAAAAGTCAGATTCCATGTGGTTATTGCTGTTCACAATGTGATGAAAAAACCCCGATACACGTCATTTATGTAAAGAGTTAATGCAAAGAAAGAATTAATGCACTTAATTACCTGCATTATGTACATAAACATAGTCATAGATTATTCGGCACATTTCTGTTATGCTTTTATTTTGAAGAGTTTAAAATTTTTCTGTGATAGTTTTACTATGAAGAGGTCACCGGAAGAGTTACAATTTTATTGACGCGATCTTAGTGGTGGTCACACAGACAGGGTATTCGCTGTCAAGAGGGTGGATTCCCAGAGCTGGTGAGCGATGTACTGATTAACTTAACATATACGAGCATTTTGTTTTCTGTTTTCCTGAAGCTCTTTGTTTCCTCTAGTTGACGGTGTCACTGACTTATGTTAGCCCGTATTGATGCACCTCTGGGCAACTCACATTTGCGTGTGCTTCCCAGCAGTGCTTACAATCGTGTCGCAGAGAGCTAGCTGTGTAGCTAACTTTAGCTTAGCCTTGTAGCTAGCCATCTCAGAACCTCATTGGTTCCAATGAAACATGAATGCATACATTATCGGACGTGTCCCTTTGAAATCACTCTTCCCTCAAGCCGTCGTTCTAATATATCCAGGCAGCAAATGCATAAGCTATTTTTGTGTAAACATATATTATTATGTTGATATACTAAACAAATTTGATGCCTGCTGATAAAGCGCATCCGCTAGGCTAGCGAAAGAGGAGCAATTTTTGCTATTGGAAATATTAATTCTCATTACTTCCTATATGTGGCAAATGTTGATCTTGGCAACAGGAGCAATGCTGGAGAGAGATAAGCTAATGAGCTTTATGTTCCGAGGCGACCTGGTTTGACTGCATGCCCAACGACAGAGCTGGGCGTTCTGGGTTGTGAGGTTAAGTTAGGCGGTGCAGGCGAATATTGCCCACCACACAAAATGTAGTGTCGGGTTAACATGAGACAATCGGACGACAACTCCGTGTTTCACGATAGGAAAACATATGTCCACAGTGGTTGTACACTGACAACACTGCCAGGTTTCACTGAAGGTGGAATAGCTCGGTTCGCTAACATTCGAGTTCTTTGGTTCTTTAAGACCAGTCGGAGAGTGTCAGAGTCGGAACTGCAGCGGACCAGCGAGTCTCTTCCATCTATGTACATCGTCCGTCTTTATTCTCATGTCTGCGGTGTTGGAATCTCTTACAGCCATTCTGCATTTAGGGCGTCAAAGGCCGTATTAATAGCTGCGACATAGTGTTCCCATGACTTGGGCCATGTCATCCCAGAGAGTTTCGATGAAACCGGCTAACTGCGCTTGCGGGGATTCCGTTACACCTTCCTGCTAAATAGTGATCGGCGTTTAAAATGAACCCTGAGCGAATACAATCCTTACTAAGTAGTTACCTTTCTTTCTCTCCTATGTTACAGTTTTAAGTATCAGTGTTTTGAGTGAGGTACTACGTCCGTATCGCTGTGGACGTGATATTAGGTCAGATAAAAAATTATATTGGATTCTAGTATCAAGCACCAGTATATATTTCAACTGATAACCTGATTAAACCAATTTAAACTGTTTTAAATATTAAATATCCTCTGGGGTTTCTTTGTGCTTAGATCCAACATTGCATTAAAATCACTGACAAGTGTTCACAATAATTTCAAATACATTGTTACAGTGGCAAGCATTCTGTTGGTTGGATGTTTTTGGCAATAAGGGAAAATGCGTCCTTGATGAGGTTTTTGAAGAATAAGTAAGCAAGCAAGCAGAATGATCTTTGTGAGTGACTTTGACAAGGGCCACATTGTGTTGGCAAGAGGAAAGGGTCAGCTCATCTCCAGAACTGCAGGTCTTGTTGGGGGATCCCAGTCTGCAGTGCTTAGTACTAGAGGTACACCGATAAATCGACTGGCCATTGGCCAATGCTCCACATATCTGAAAAGTAAACCAAAACAACACAAAGCTTGCAATTTATACCACCAGTAAGGACAAAATAAGCCGTTCGGCACAACAAATTTAATCACATATTTCACATTTAATCACTCCGAGGAACATAGCAAGTTTAAACCTAACGTTAGAAGAGTGGCTGAAGCTAGCAAGAACTCAGAAACAGCCACAAGTCCTGAAGTCCCTAAGCAAAGCCAACATATACGGTATAATGAACTGAACAATGCTTACATAGTCTTTACATTGCAGAGGAGATATTGGAAATGAACAAATGGTTAGACTTGCCAGGCAAAGCTTTGTTTTGGTCGATCATTCAGCTCCTAATGGGACTTGATTATGTAGAACAAGGAGATCAATAAAGACTATAGTGAGTGATAGACTGTCTTTGCAATGAATGTGTGAGTGTAATGTTATCAAGGGCTGTAAGGTTAGTCATAAGAAGCCAATCACCTCACTCTTTGGAAGTCCGCTCAGAGCATCAAGTTAGTTTGTTTTACTTAATACAATATATCATTTTTGTATGGTCAAAATGATGGATTGGTCTTTTCACAAGCAAAGTGTCAAGAGTCTTGAGAAATTATATTTTAAAAACATTTCTATCCTTTGCGACATTAATCATATATAAGATGTGGGGTTTTAAGGATGTGAAACATTCACATGTAGGGGATTTTATTCATTATAATCTTAACGTTTAAAAGGGGGCATTCACTTTAAGATCATCGCTTTCCTCTTGTTGATTTTTTCAGGTTTGTACAGCTTTTATTCGAACAATCCTGGACTTACATGTTGACATCTGCCACAGCTGTGTCACTGTGGAAATACGTGCTTTGCTCTGCAAATTCCTGTCTGTGTTTAAACTAATTCTTTTCAGTAGCTTATTCAACTGTGTGCCTGAATAGCCATAACGGTGAGAGGACAAGTGTGAGGGCTCTAGTAGTTTTTTCTCAAACGTTGTTGTTTTCAGTATTTGCAAACATGAGACATGAACGGGAGTAACTCTTTAACTTTAGTTCAACACTGAATTGATATGCAGTTGTCAGGAAGTCAACATACAGTCACAAGATTGCTGTTTGTGCTTGCCTCGGGTGGAGTACCGGCCTGCATGTGCTTTACAGGCACTGTCTCAGACTTGAAGGATCTTTCCTTTAACAACAGACCTTTTTAAGCGTCCCTTGATGCAAATTATATATATGATACAGAGGACATTCTCTTGGTTAAATGGATGACTTTTAACCAAGAGAATGTCCTCTTGGTTAAAAGTCATCCAAGAGGACATTCTTGGATGACTTTTAACCAAGTCATCCAAGAATGTCTTGCATTAATAGAACTTTCCCAAGTTCTATTAATGCTTAAGCATTAATAGAACTTGGGAAATCTAAAATTTTATTGTATTTATTTTTATTTACTTCTTTTGGGTTTGAACCTGACATATTAATTGAGTTTGTGTTTGTGGCCACTAGATATTTTATCTTTTGAGATGTTGACAAAAACTCATTAAGTCCCTGCGGTGTCATTTGAGAGAAGCTTAATGTTACCTTTGGTTTGTAGTTTTCCCAAGGAAACATTTTATAGTTTTACTTTTTATGGCTTATTTTTACACCGGTTATTATGGATCAAGGGATATCTTGACATTTACATGTGTTGACACTCGGGCTGAATATATATATTTATATATATATATTTATAAATATATTTTTATATATATATATATATTCGAGTCGTGTCTTCTGGGAGACCAGTTCAGCTTCAGTCATGTTCTCAGTGGGATGCATTAATGCTTGTGATGATCAAATATAGCAAGAGTAGCTTGTATATTTGCTAATTGCCTCGTCCATTTAATTTCAAATGATTTTATATGACGTTCGTACTGTGAGGGCTCAGTTAACCGGAGTCAAATTCCATGTATGCATATACATGGCCAATAAGCTTACTGTGATTCTGATTCTGAAGAATCCCAGCAGGAAATATTTTTTCTGGTTTTATAGCAGAAACAGATTTGGTGTTTTTGTGACCAGGCCTGGATTTCTGGATTTCAGGATGTGGATTTCACATGCACACATGCAATGTACAGCCTCAGTATATAACTTGCGCAATAAAGGCAAGCATTTTCATCCATGCATGTTGCCACCAGCCTTTCATGAATCAAACAGACATCAGGGCCTCTCAATACAGATATCACTTGTTGAAACCCACTGGTCTTGAGCACCAACAACACTCTATTGTACACACTTCATGGCTCAAGATAGTGACTAAAATGGTTGCAAATGCGACTAAGTTTTTGTAGTCTCTGTTTTTTTCTGCCCGTCGCCAGTCGACATGCATTGCATAATTTGTTTTGTATCCATTAAGTAAAAAACAGTGTTGGGCAAACGTCATTAAGATCTGTTTAAATGTTATCTTGTAAAATGGAGTTTTTGGTGAGAAACTTGAACAAAAGTCTTTGAAGGACCTTTTTGTAGATGTTTTCAGGGCAGTATCAAATCAATATTAGAGAGGGAATTCTGAAAATTGTCTATGCTTGAAGATATAACCCTTCTTTGTTTCCGACAATAATATGTGGATTTTCCCCCCCTGCCCACAATATCAAGGTATTTGGTCAAAAACAATCTGATATTTGATTATCTCCTGCACAGAGTCCTCCTTTTTGGTGTTATAAAAGTGGCCTCCATACTAATGTAATCAGTGGCCAGTGTCCTCTTTATGACTGTTGCTAAAGTTAAATTATTTTCAGCATTCCGAGGAGGAAGTTGGTTCATCATGAAACGTTGACAATTAATTTGTAATGATATTTAAGTTAAATTAACGCTACTTTTTTAAGAGAGAGTGGCATAATGGGAGACCATCTCCCTTGAGGGACGGACAGTAGGTGAGTTTATCATGAACTTTCGGTGTGACTTTGTCATGTCACTATTCCCATCAATTCAACCAATGTGTTGGTGATTAAATTGTTTACTACAATAATAAAACAAGTTCATCATAGCTTAAGTCTCTAAATTTTGCGTCAAAGTGCACCAGAATGATACATTTTACTTCGAATGGCACAAAAATTTCTTCCAGGGAAGCATGCTCTCGGACCCCCAAACGATCAGAAGCTGAAAATCCTGTTGGAAGCACTGATACCTACAAGCAAAGAATTAAAGAAAAATGGAGTTCATTAATGGTTCAAATCATTTTATAAAAGAAACAGTAAAGAGGAATGGTGACTGTAAAAAACATAAGAATGCCAGGGGTTGTTTCATTGTGGGGTGGAGATACAGATATAGACATAGATACAAACTCTGAATGAGACCACTGCATAAGCGGGAAGCAAATTATTGTTTATAGTTAGATAAAAATTTTGAGAAAATACGATTTGACATTGAATTTACGTATTTCTGTTAACAGATTGCAGTATATTGAACATGGCACATTGAGCAAAGAATATATTGTGCACACAATGGGACACAGGCAAAACAAATGCAAAGTACAGAAGGAAAAGAAAAGGTTAAGTCAGACATTTAACATCATATTCCGACATTGCTATATTTTGGCTCCTGAAATTTTCTTTCCCCCCCTAAATACTTTGGGTTTAGGAGCCAATGGCTCCAAAATACTTTTTTTGACTGGAGCCCTGTACTTTTGTTTATGTGATTTTCATGCTAAATATTTTCTTACAGTCAAATTCTGAGACTTTTTTTTTTTTTTAAGAGATAAGATAAGATCAGATTTATCTTTTATCTTGTTCATTTAGAAGTCTGTTTTCCTTGTGACTCCCATGGTGAGAGATAAATGAAAAAGAACATTCATTGTATTTTAGGGTGTTGGAGCATATTATTATTTGATTAATGCAAAGGAACGTGTTGAAATTTGGGTTTGCATGTGTGACATAGACCTGTGGGGCCCTCAAGTATGTCCTTTGTTAGACAGGCCTGTCTGCTATTTTTATTGGAGCCATAAGCTACTTACAATGTCTGTTATGACAGGACAGGTTAGACTAATATTATCCACCCTGTTTACCAACTGCATCAGCCTCTTGACAGATATGAGTGTAAGGGTTTGCCAAACTTACTCGACCATGGTTTGTTGTAACAGTTGCAGCTTCAATGCTTTCATTAGAGTAGAATAGGCTATACTTCACAAAACAGTGTATGACCAAACATGATTATTTGGGAATACTCTTTAGCACCACCCTCAAACCACCCATAACTGGGGCTGCTTAAGAAATATTTCCAGGAGAAATATTATATTGATGGTAGATCTATTCCTGCAATTAATGTTAAATCCTACTGGCCTATATTTTTCTCTTGTGCAAAGTCATAGAGACTGAGACTGCATTGGTACAGGACACCACAATACTCTCCTTGTGTTTTGTGTTGAAGAGAAGACTGGCTCAGCTCCTGTCGCACAGTTGCTCACGGCACTTGTCCTGTCATTTGGACTGACCTCCTCAACCTGTCTGCTTATTCTCCTGCCTATAGCTTATCTGCCCTGTGGAATGTCTACAGCGAAGCTTCTGACATTGTATATTTAATATATGTACTCTTTATTAAAAATGTGTCAGGTTTTTTTTTCTTCATAATTATGTGATAAATATTAAATTTAATAATTGTATACACTGTGATAATTTGAGATGTTTTAAAGCATATGGTTGGTTTTTCTGACCTCCTTTTTGTGCTCATTTGAACCCATGTTAAGAGTGTTCTGGGGAAATGCATTCCTTTGCTTCATTGGCAACAGATGTAGGGGAGAACATTCTCGTTTTCCTTGCGCTGAACCTTTTAGAGTGTCTAAAAACAGTGCGGTGTGGACCAGGGCAGCTGTTTTGCCCACGGAGGTTGAAATAGACTACTTGAGAGAGCTAATGTCAGGCCTGCGGCTGGAGCGTCATCGGGTCTGTGTCTGCCTCGGAGTGGCAGATGGATAGAGGGCTGTCAGCATAGGTAACAGCTGTCCAATCCACAGCTATTAGGCTATCTAGCTGTGATATTAAAGCCGCAAAAATATATTTCCAGAAGTAACTGCCTTTGTTCAAACAAGTACAATATCCTTAAGGTTACACAAGTTGGCATGTGACCGGAGGGTTGACTGGTGTGTTTCGTCAAGTGGAAAATGAATAAAATAAAAGGTTTATGCTTCGCAGCAGCTGGTGTTAAGGTGCCTTTGAGCCATGACACTTGTCCAGATGCACTGGACAACATCCCACGTATAAATATGTTAAATATAATGAATGCAAATTAGGTTGTTGTTGTGAACACATTCGGTGTACTTTTTCTGAAAAAAACCCCGAACATTTGGTTTGAGGTTGGTTTTTAGATTTTGGAAGTTAATTGCTAAACCCCTCAACGAGGTGTCCGACGAGACGTCTACTGATAGCCGCAGTCTTTTGCCCATGGGCTGGCACAGTCGGGTAAATCACAATTGATACTTTGATTTACCACTTTCTCCTACTCAGTGGAATAGTTTTGTTAGACATTTTTGTTCCTGGCGACAGGGTGCTTGCTCCAGGAAACCATAACCCCCTCCCTGATGAAGCTGGCAGCTGAACCATTTAGTGAATGGGGAAGTGGAACTATCATTAGCCCAAAGCAGCCCCCTACTGGAGGAAGGGCACTAAACTCCTTGGCACAACTCCAGTGTGCATCCGGAGGGGCTCTACTATCACATGTTTGTTTGGCTGCAAACGCTAATGCAGTGTGCCCTTCTACAAGAGGCTGGCAGCCAAGAGATACCCGAGAAGCGAGCAGACCTCATTAATATTTGTGCATTGTTTGTTATTTTCCGAATAACCTCTTCTTATGGAGGCTTGTAGCCACGAATGAATTGTCGACCACTTCACACAATACACAGATAAAATATATCTGCTTCTAATAACCATGAAGCAAAGCATATAGCGGAAAAAAAATAAATCTGGCTGAAAAGAAATGTGATTCACTCCATTTAATCAATTCCTACTTTTGTTATTCACTTTAAGGAGCTTGGAGCAATAAAGTATATCAAACCAAGAAAAGGTTTACACTCTCAAACACAAAAACCTACTGGATTACTTGAATTTGCACAGTTGACCTCAACAAAATACTCCATTCTTCCTGACACACACCAGGAAGTGGCTGTGACAGTAAGGCCACAAAAAGAAATATATCGTAGCATATTGTTTTTAATCAGAGAATGAGAAAAGACATGAGCAAAAGGATGTTAAATTTTAACTCTAGGAAAACTGGCAATTAAACTGAACAAAGCAGAACATTAAACTGTTTTCTAGTATATAAAGGCTTTGTTTACATGACACCGTTTTAATGGAAAAGTCGTTTTGTTTCTTAAAGTACCATCTTCAGACATCGATCAGAAAGTGATGAAGATCTCGGCCTATCGCAGTAATAGTACAGCAAGTCTACAGTTTTTTTGCAGGAACATGATAAACTCAACAGTATCTGCAACAATAACAAAACCAGTAGCCAAACATTGTTTTCCTTCTCCTTTTTTTCCACTTGGCTATTATGCTGAAATCTTAAATGCAATGCCAAGCAAAGTGGGACTTTGATCAAACATTTACCTTTTAATTTGAAAAAGACTTGTGTAAGTGGCCCTAAAATGTTTCTTAGTTTAGCCTTAATTAAAGTGAGGAAGCAGTATACTGGGAATAGTTTTGTCCATCAAGTTAAGTTTATGCAAGAACTTAACTTAATATGTTTAGAAAAAACTAAATTAACAATGAAGAACTGAAGGGGTATCATTTGTGTCTTTTTCCATTTCCTTCTGTACATATACTACTCAATTATATTTCACAAAACATTTTAGCCACAACCACCAGGTACCGAGGAAATGCCTTTTACCATTTGGGGATTTTAATTATTCCGAGGTGTAATTGAATAATTTCTCACATTACCTATCTCCACATCTTCATCATCATCTGAACGGGAGACATGCCTTTTGATACCTTGGGAATTATAATCTATTTGATTTACTTTTGAAAAAGTAACTTTTACTCTGATGCAAATAACAAATGTTGCAATCCACAGGGACAATTTATATAGCTTATTTTTCTTAAGTGAAATAAAACTGTGGTGGTAGATCCTTAATAGTTTGCTTGTATTTTTAATTCGTTCGATTGATCAGCGCCAGGCTCCAGATATCTCACAAGTAGACCAGGAAAAAACAATGTTCACAATTTGTAACACCAGTAAGGGAAAAATAAGGCATCTCTTCAACCACCGAAAAAGATGGGCACAATAAAACTTAATCACATACCTCTATACTTCTGAAAAACATAGCAAGTTAAGCTAACATTGGCAGAGCTCCCACTTGTGTTAAGTGGACCACCATGAAAAACAAATTATTACATAATATGTACCAAATGAGTGAAAGGTTTGTTCTTCTGCTGATGTTTTCAATCTTTTTTCAAAGATCATATTCACATAAGGTACTGTTCCCTGTTATTCAGTCTAGAACATTTAAAGTTGGTGAACTAGAGTGGTTAGTTCCAGGCTAACTAAGCTCTGGTTTTCTGTTTACCTTTCAAAAGCTACATCCTATTTACTGTGTCAACTATCAAGCCTTGTGGGCCACCTGACAGGTTCTATGGCTTTAAACCTCGGATTGTGGAGTCGCTGCAATGGTTAAGTGCCACTAAGTTATAAGTATGCAGTTTGCATGTACTTCACCTGGCGAACGCTTCTTAAATGAAAACTGTGACCTTTTAAAGTTGGCAATGTACCTTGAATTTGTCTATCCAGATTGTGTTTTGTAGTTTTAAGTTCAGAAAAGCTTTTTGAAACCGGTGTTTGTAGCTAAAATTAGAGATTGAAATATTTTTTTGAGGAGTTTATGGTTGAGTTATAGCATAGCTGGATCTGGGATAGTGTAGGTAATGCCAGATAAAATAATTACTTCTGATTATTTAACTACATTGCAACTAATCAGCTATTTAATAGAGGTTCAAAAAAATATACTGTGGAATACAATACACAAAAAAATATCAAAAGAAATATTAAAGTGGTGTTGAACCAGTCCATCAGGTGTAATTCAATATCGTGGGTGTATACATTTTTGGTGTTGCCTATCAATATTTGTACTGTGGCAAAACATGGACGGTCCACATTTTTGTAATTTCATCTTCTCCATCAAACTTCCACACCTATAAATATGAAACTTTTTTTTTTTTTCGGTAAAAGCCCAGTGTAATTGGATGGATTAATATCTTTCCCGACTGTATCCCGATTAATTCTATCTTATTCGTAGTTTTAACTCATTTGCCAACAAATTATCCACTCACAAATCCGCCGGTCTCTCTCTTTTTTGCTCTCACGGTTACTTCAGTTTTTGCTGATCTGCTTCACAGTTCTAACAGTGTTTTTGGTTGTTAAGGGAGAAATAATAGGCTCTTCTAAGATGCAACTGATGTTATGAATGAAAGGAAGCTGCAGAATTGTAACTTGTACTTCAGAAATGGAATTTAATCGATAAATGACTGGAGATCTTCATTTTATTATGATTAACTACCCCGGCTCTAATAGCAAATTCAAACCATTGCTTTCTTGAAAACAAAGGGGAATGACTTATAACAGCTTGACGTGACTAAATAAATCTAACTAAATGTAGAAATGTAGAAATTAGAGATCCCAGGAGGCCTAGTTTGATGAATCGGCAATCGGCCGAGGAGCCTCACATGAGGCCTATTGGATGCCAGTAACACGCATGAGCCGTACACTCACAAAAAAGCATGAGCTACACCTCAAGTAAATCAGAAAAGACTTCAAAACCCAAAGCTCGCAATTTGTAACAACAGTAAGGACAAAAGAAGCTGTGGACCTGAAAACGTCCGGCACAACAAACATAAACACTAAGAATTTAATCACTCTGAGGAACATAGCAAGTTACAAAGCTAACTTTAGCAGAGTGGCTAAAGCTAGTTGGAGCTCAGAGCCATCAAAAAGTATGTATCTATGCTGACATTTATGGCTTTAAAACATAAGGACAAAAGAAGCTGCAACAGAAAAACTCAGAGAGCGTTCGGCACAACAAACTTAATCACACACTTCAAATTGAATGACACTGAGGGACATAGCAATTTAAGAAGGTAATGTTAGCAGAGCCACTAAAGCTAACAGAAGCTCAGAGCCAGCCACAAGCCCTGAAATCACTTAAGTCTACTCATTATTAGCAAAAATCGGGATCGCCCTTAATAAATATCAGTGATCGGTGATGGGCCAAGAAGTTTGTAATCGGGGCACCTCTAGTAGAAACAATAATAATGACTTTGTTAAAAAACAAAACAAAACTATAATCTATTAATCTCAAGGTCCAGATCCACTTAAAGTGGTTTGGATTTGAGGTGAAACACACTCTTCAGTGTTTAAAAACTTTTTTTTACCACACTCAGCTGCCCCCCAAATATCTGATGTGATTTTAGAATCCATGTAGTAAATGATAGAGCTTCTTTTTCTTGTAACTTAACAGACAATGTTTCGAGAACGACTCGAGTGAACATATTAAGGTAAGGTTTCAAAGATGTAAATAGTTAATACTATAAAATCGCATTAGCTCTAGATTAAATGTGAAAGCATGCGTCTGTGTAAGCAGATAACCCTCTGTGTGACTTCTTTAATCAAAGAAGTGTCTGACGGTAATATAAGGGTTAAAAAGTAGGAAGCAGCTTTGTTATCCCTTCATGAGAAGGTCACTAGTTTCCCTTGGCTCCATCTTTCCAGTTTATGGCGAGGGACAGATGAAGCTGAGTTGATTTTACCCCTCTATTTGTTGAAGGAAGTGTGGTTTGAAGGTCGAGAGAATGTTGGCAGGGATTCATAATGGAAGCTACATATGTAATGCTGCTTCACAGCTGCTTAGCATGCAGTGACAGCAGACTCGATGATGATGGTGTGTTGTTTTTTTTGTTTTAAATTCATTCCAATGAATATGAATGTTTCATAAAATGGTAGGCATGCTGAACTGGGGGCTCTGTATCGAACAGATTCCACTGTCATGTTGATATGCCCCATTAATGTTGGGATTTTAGCTGTATCAATTTCACTGCCACTTGGGCTCTAAATAGTAATTGAGGAGCCATAGTGACATAGGGACTGTGTCTTGGAAAACCATAACCGGCAGTGTAAATTATAATGCAAAATAAGAATATTTGGTGCTATTTTCCCTCCAAAAAGGTTTTTAACTAGTTGCCTGTGAACCTTTTGCACCTTTTCCAATAAAGGTGTAGGAATTTGCAATTTCCTTGGCCGATCTCCCATTTTTATTAAGTCTGACAGACCGACACAGATTTTGGACGATTCAGACTTTTTTTTTTTTAAGTTTAAAATCATTATGAGTAATGTATTTTAGGAGGTCTTATTTTTAAGGATTAAAGTGGAAGTAACCAGCCTAGTTGGCATTGTGAAATGTGTATGTATTCTGACCTGTTGTAATTAATGTACCCTCCGTCCTCCCTGCCTGCATTTCTTAAACAAATAGTATGACATTTCAAATAGAAAATAAAACTTTGTAAGCCTCGTTCAGTCCATTATATGTTATATGTTATACGTTAGCTTTGTTCAAGGATGTTATGTTCCTCGGGTGATTACCTTTCTGCCCTTTTGCTGGCGTTAGCTTCTCAACATGCTATATTCGTCGGGGTGATTCAATTTAAAGAGTATCATTAAGTTTGTTGTGGCGAACGTTTTCGGGGATATTCCTCACAGCTTATTTTGGTGTTACAAATTGAGCTTTCTGTTTCTGGTTTACAAGTGAGATGTTTGGAGCCGTAGTAGCTCATACTTGGTGGACATGTACGGCACATGCGTGTAACAGGAACTTGGCCGGCCTCAAGTGAGCCTGCTCGGCGAATTGCCGATTTGATCAAAATAAGCCTCCTGGTGCCGTTCGATCGCCGCATTTACAGTATATGTTTCTTAACAGTAACAATAGAAAATACGGAAAATTACATTCTGATACAAATTTTTGTTCACTTTGTCATTTGGCAGCCTTATGATCGGTATTTGTTTTACTTCTTTATCAAAAACTAACTACCTTCAAGTTTAATTGTGTTATTCTAAGAACTCTGCAGTACATAGCAGACATTTTCCTTACAGGTTTAAATGTAAAAAGAGATGTTAGGCCACATCCCCCCTGATCTTATAAATTGTAAAAATTCATAATAAAATGAAAAGGCCAAAGGGAGAAGGACAAGTCAAATTAACTTGGGTATTGAATGAAAGTATTGTGACTCCTTCTGTGTGGAGCTCAACAAACCTTGCAGTGTCTTCCAACAATGGCTTCTTGCTGGAATTCCTCTCTGCAGCTGTGTTCTGCTAAACCAGACACTGCCAAATATTCTTTTCAGAGACGCTCTCTGTGAGTGTTTGGTCTTAGTAATCGTCTAGAAATGTGCAACATTAAACCAACGCTCTTCATCAAACTATAATATAATATCACTTAGAAGTTTAGAGAAATGTGGCTAAATATGGTCCTTCCAAACAGAACAGAAAAATAATGTTTCAGCTGATGCAACCAAATCTATTGATAGCACATCTTATGATAAAGTAGTAATTAAGTCTGTATTAGATTATAATTTTGTCCTTTGTAGTGCAATAGCTCTAAAATGTTACCTTAAATATTTTTATCGGTGCAAGAACAGAACCAAAAAAATCATAAGGAGCTTACTGACTACAAGGTTCTGGTAAAGTGTTAACTGAAAATGTGAAGTGGTGAACACTAAATGAAATATCATTTGCAGTTGTGTCCCAAGGGGATTGTAAGATTATAATGAACATAAAAACAAATAAAGCAGCAAAACCTGAAAAGAAATGTAAAAAAAAGAAAGAAGTAGCTTCAAGTTTTTCTCTCTTTATGATACAACTTAGAGTTGAAATAGGGGCTTGAAGAGAAAGGAATATCACATCATTGCACCTTCCGCTTTTGGTAGTAGCTCAAATATAAAATAAGATTTGAAAGCATTTCATCTGACCATGGCGCATGGTTTCTACAAACATTGAACAAGCTTAACGGCTCTCATATACATTTGTAAGAAGTCGAGCTACAATACATTTTTTTATGGAGTTGTCTTGTCATAAAACCAATTACATACATCTTTTCTCTTCTAATATCGTAGAATGTAGTTATATGGAAACTAACCTCAGCCAAGGAAAAACTACCAAAACTTGTTTACCGTCAAAATGGCAGGTTTTATGTAATGGTAAAGAGAGTGGGAGAAGTCAAGTTTGCAATGTTAAATAATCAGAAAAGTCTTGGATTCCCCCCTGTTCTCAGTATATGTTACAAAAATGTATGATCACATCTGCCAAATGCTGTCCTCTGACAAAGTTTTATGAAAATCCATGGAGTAGTTTTAGTTTAAATTTGCTAAAAGTCAGACACATTACCTAAAGCATAACAGCCTTGGTTGAGGTGATTTGACTGGAGCCATTATTTCATCAAAATGGAATTCTGTCAGATTTTTCTATTGCAAAATAAGTCTTGTGATATTCGTCACTTCTGCTTTCAGTGTGATCAGCGTATGAAGTTTTTAATACCATATTATAAATGATTGCCCAAATAACTATTTT
This sequence comes from Lophius americanus, assembly GCA_037951165.1. Taxonomy (NCBI): domain Eukaryota; kingdom Metazoa; phylum Chordata; class Actinopteri; order Lophiiformes; family Lophiidae; genus Lophius; species Lophius americanus. The sequence continues at coordinate 10,138,072 of JBBDHG010000014.1, read as the reverse complement.
TAAAGGCACATAATTTAGTAAATTATAATTGTGCTCTTGTCATTCTATATAAAATTAAGGCTCATCATAAAGATATTCTTGCAGTTCTAGTATTTAGCGATTATTTAACAAGCGTTTGTATGTCGAAAAGGACTCTCATATTTATGTGAGGGTGTAGAAGTAAAATAGTTGAAATGAAGCTCATCCTTCCTCTTTGGCGTGATGTTAACCCTCTGTTCTGTGTCCTTGCCCTTTTCTCCCTTAGGAAATGACCTAGAGGCCTTACGTTTGTGCTTTTGCCGTTCTAATCTGCATTGGCAGAGAACAGCAGGATCTGGAAGCACACTTGTTTCCGTGGTGAGTAATATCTACCTCAGCCAGCAGACCAGGAAGCTGTAGGAGACCTCGGGCAGGCAGACGGAGCTATCAGCTGGCCACTTGCTCATCTCCTGCATTGTCCTGCCTTGTGAAGATCATTTGAGACAGACTGGATCTGTTTGGTCTCTGCCTCCCACATCTTCTCTACCAGCCTGTGCACAAAAAGAGCCGAAACCACATCGTCTGATTCCAGAATTCCCTTAGTTGTTCTTTTCCTCTGTGCTGTTGAGCAGTGTCTCGTTTACCCTGATTTGTTTTTCCTCTCAGCTTTTAAAAGGATTTTTCTACTTTTATTAGTGCAAGCTGGTATAGGTTTATATGTACATACATATCTGTATATACTCTATATACTGTATGAAGGATTTTTCCCAACGTGAAGGAAAGTTAACGCACATTGTAACTTGGCTGTATTATTACTTAAATTAAATTAAGGAGTGGTTTGACTTTTCTTCCCCTATTATGATAATTTTGTTTGAAGTTGGAAATAGAGAACTTGGAGGTGTGTCTCCGCTTTTTTTTATGCTGGGCCTGGCTTATCTGCAGCGGGGCTGCATGTAAGCATTTAAGTCAGCCTGCCAGTCTTTGTGATCGCACTCCGACCTCACCCAAGTCTGGGCAGCCTTCCTATGAGGCACACTGAGATGAGCCTCTGGCAGGTGGAATCCTTGAGCGGTCTTCTTTTTTTTATTTGAACAGTTTTGACACCGTTGGGTTTGGTTTTCTTACATAAAGAGGACAGAGAACTTTTTGGGGAAGGAACAAGTTAAAACAACAGCTTCCGGTGCTGTCGCACCACTTATGTATTGTTGTAGTGTGCAGGAAAATAAAATGGACTACAAGCGTCGCTTTTTGCTTGGCGGGTCCAAGCAGAAAGTGAATCAGCACCAGCAGTACCAAATGCCTGAGCTAAGCCGGACCCTGAGCGCCCCCTTGACCTCCTCTTGCTCTGCCTCTTCACCTATGGGCACCGGGGTGGGCATGCCTAGTAGCTGCCACCCAACCCCATCCTGCACCACTACTGCGGTTGCAGACATTCAGCAAGGCATCTCCAAATATTTGGATGCCCTTAATGTATTCTGCAGGGCCAGCGCCTTCCTTACAGACTTATTCAGCAGTGTGTTCAGGAACTCTCACTATTCTAAAGCAGCTATGCAACTGAAGGACGTGCAGGAACACGTCATGGAGGCGGCCAGTAGGCTGACTGCAGCAATAAAGCCTGAGATTGCCAAAATGCTGATGGAGCTGAGTGCTGGGGCTGCCAACTTCAAAGACCAGAACGACTTCAGCCTGCAGGATGTTGAAGTAGGTGCCCACATTGAATCTCACACCGTCTCATTTGATTAACATGTTTGTATACATGAGTATGTTACATTGTGTTGACTTTAGTAAAATGGCTCTGATTCATGTCTTCCACCATACAAAAAACACAACTCAAAAATATATTTACATTCAAGCCCACTGTTAGCTCTGCTGGAAGGATTTAGTTAAGCTCATGACCGGTAGCACTATCTAACACCATGTTCTTCATCATATTCATTCACTCCTGACTCATCTTCTAGTAGTCCTATTAAGATGCTTAGCTGCACTCTGTCAAAAGGCTGGCATCATGAATCGGCGTTTCCGACCTCAAATTGCCTCCTCTCACCTCTCGTCTTAAGCTTGTGTCAGGATCTGAGACTGAGGTGTGAAAACACTTTAGATATGAGAAGGAAAAAAAGTCCTCTTTTGTCTGTCTGAATAGAGCGTCATCTTTCCATAACTCTGAATTTATAAATTGTCAGGCATTGTTGCTGAGGTCCCTAATTATAGATTTTGAGCATTAAAATAACCAGTTGTGCTCAGTTGAGACGTGATGTTTTAGTACGTTTGTCTGTGGTCACACCTGATATAACTTTACATATTAACATGTGACTTCAAAGCTAATGACATGACAAAGATTTTCAACTGGAATATTTCATTCATCCAGATCTGAGACGTATGATTTAAGTGTTTCCTTTATTTTTTCGAGTAGTGTAGTATACAAATCCTATAGTTAAAGAAATACTCTTTTATTTATCTCCTGTTTGTAAAGTCCTCTGTGGCTTCACAAGGGTGTTCAATGAAGCAAGAGTCGTAAGGTAGCAGAGTATGCTAATTATAAAGAGAGCATTTTGATAGACAGATGGACATTTATCTTTTTACCTGGCCACTGTACCCTACCTACTTATGGTACACACCTAACCTGGTCTGAAGGATGATATTTTCAGATTTTTAATTCAAATTGAATATTAAACCCTCTCGCTCCGCTCGCAGTTTAGATAATGTTTTTGCTGGAGCTGCTGACTACCCTATTAATCATAAAGGTTTTAATTTGATGCTTTGTACCAGAGTTAGGCCAATGCTGTTTTTCCAGCCACCTGGCAGGTTACACTTACACCATCATTCAACAACAATAAGTATCAGAAAACATTACATTGATGAAATAAGGCAATAAAATATTAGTTATACATCACATACATACGCCCACCTTATCAGCAATTTGAAAAGGATTATATTCCAGTATCGAGGAAAGAAAAAAGAATAAACTTTGTTTGTTTGACTTAACCTGACCTTACAGTTTTTCTGGCAATTTTTTAAATATCACACATTATGGGACGGTGTCTGACCTAAGGCAAAGTGCAATGTTGAAAATGCTGTAAACTGGGTATAGGAATGAAAAGTTTTTGTAGCTCTTTATTGCGACAACTTCACCTTTTCCACTGAGGAAGTTGGCATGAGATCCACTTAATGGAAAACGGAGTCAAATGACGCCCAAATACCAGTTTTTATTGGTGGCGTACACGGAGCCTCGAGCAGAAAGCCTGGGTTAAACAAAGAAATGTGATAACCACTGTTGAGATACTCATTATCTCTCGCTGGGCTTATAGATTACGTCCAGCGTCTCACTAATAAAGCCTGGCTATATCCAACTTGTTTAGCAGTATGCATCCCAGCTCTGGGGGCTTGTGAAGCCAGCTTAAATAAAGCATGTACGTCAGTACCGTCAGAACACACACACCGGTTCCTTTCAGGTTTCAGCATCAGTCCGAAATGGACATCTGCAAAATATCGGATTTAATTTGAGTGACTAAGAGTCTTAACAGGTGCTTTTGTTTTGCAAAGTCGGACTGGTCACAATTGCGATGGAACTTTTCTATTTATCAGATTAATTCCAGTTGGCAATTGTACTATATACACACGTACATGTATAGACAGCTTCTCAAGTGGAGCCATCAGCATCAATTATTTGTATTTTCAGCTGTACACCACGCCCAAACTCAGCCTAAACCCCATCTGGGCTTATGATTACTGCATCTGCTTATTTATCCTCCTTTTAATACACGGTTGTGAGGCTGTGCAACTCCCTGTGTGGCTATCACTGTCTGTTTCACGGATTAGGAGAAGACGTTCATGACTCTTCTTGTGGCACAAAACAGAATTACCGTTAAGTATAAAATTCCACATTTGGACTGCAGTTAAGCAGTGGCTGGGATTTAACTAAGTGAATTATCTTCCAATAGTGCTAATTATGAAAGAATTAAAGTCCAGAAGGAAAAAAAAACAATAAATGTTTGTTGTGTTTGGTATTGACTATTTGGCTATAGGGCTGCTGTAATCGATTCTTTTTGGAATCGAGTATTCAATCGATTATTCTGCCGATTAATCAAGTCATTGAATAAGAAATATTGCGTGCTCTGCAATAAAAAAAAAATTAAATCACTTTACATTGTAATGCACAAAACAGAAAATACGACAAGTTTATTGAATGACCAAATTTTTGTTGCCCTTTTTTCAAAAAAACTACACCTTTATTGCTTGAATTGCAATAATACCAGTGAACAGCTATAATAACAAATGAGATTTGTTGTTGTGGGATTTATCCATAGACTGAAATGTTGTCCAGCGCTTTTTAATTTTTTCACAACATCAGTCTATCATGGCTACTGACGGTTTTTCTTGGGCGAGTTTCTCGAGTTCATAATTTCTTACTTTCCCACTTACTTTTTTTGAGAATTTGTATTTAAAAAAACAATGTTTCTGCTGTGGTCTAGATCTCAATTGGAAAGGGCCTTCTTACTCGTCATTAGTTTAAGTGAAACTTTTTTTTTGTTTTAATTAGGCATTTTATTCCAATTTTATCCAGAATAAGGGGGCCATGTAAACCCAACGGATTTCTCAGTTTGGGGCAGTGCAGAATCCAAGAAATCACAGTTACAACACCAATTCACTGACCCCATAGTCACTATCACAGAGTATCACTCTTAGTCAGGCTTTTTACACCCCCAAAATTTGAGGCAGAGTGTGAGCATCTGTTAGCAGTCAAAGGTAAGTTATCCCCCTTGTTTAATTCTGTTCAGCAGGTGAGGTGCGTCTCCTGGGAGACTCCGCTGAGAGGAAATGAGGTGACTTGTAATAATAATAATAACTAAAAAATTTTAAAGCTCCTTTTAGCGAGTTGATCCAGTTTGTAACGAATAGCTAGCAAAACATAGACTGTAACACGATATCCGGGGTTAGCAGGCTACGAGCGAATACGGGACGATTAAGTCCACTTACTCTTTGATCGCGCCGATGTGAAGATCTGTACGTATTTATCAGACAGCCATTCATTGTTTGAGGTGAGTGGGAGCGTGTATTAACTGATTACTGGTTATGTGAGGGCGAAGCGCGCTACAACACAGTACGCTGAAAAGTAATTCTGATATGGAAGCCTCGAGACAGAGGATTTTTTACTAATCAAGTTACTCAAATTATTCGAGGAATCGTTTCAGCCCTACTCAGCTACAAGATATAAAATTGATATAAGATATAAAATCCAAAGTTCCAGACTCACAATTTATATAGTTCTCATGTCAGACACCTCAGGGCATTGTCAAATACAAGTGGGAATTTGTTAGTATAAATATTGGCTTAACTAAAACTACTTAATCATCATCTGACATTAAAATTTGAAACATCATCCTTGCTGGAGTTTGCTTGTCTGCATTCGGGCTACCTGGTTTGACCTGCTGTTTTACCTTACCCTACCGTCTTATCTGATGTAGTAACAAACCAGTAGCAATGTGCCCTAGGTGGCTTTTAGGTTAATAATAGAATATTAAACAAAAAGATGTTATTGGTGACCCTATCATCCTATAGCAATCTGCCTGCAACCAACACACTGGAAGGGCGGCAGGACCTCAGTGGATGTGGCTGAGTCCAAAACGGGAAACACTTTTGGACCACAGTCAGTAAATCTGACTCTCTGTGGTGTTGGATATGCACATATGAATATTGAGGAAGCCCAAGTCTGTGAAAGTTTAGACCGCATGTCTTGGCATCCACACTTGCTGTTTGGCCCTGGGCATGAAGGGTACATTTGTTCAAGGAAGGAAACACATTAATACTTCACTTTACAATGGCCTTATTTGAGTAGATAAAGAGGGCTATTTAATGCAACGCTATTTCAAATGTTTCAGTTCGATAGGAGAGAGTTTGGCATGCCCACACAGCTTAAAGTTGTTTAGGCCTAGCTTGTGGTTATTGCTGCTAATTCTGCCTTTTCTCTGTGATGTGATGTATTTGTGAGTGTTAAAGGGAATTTCTTTTGTGTGCAAAAGTTGAGGAATGCTGTTTGGCAGCTGGATCTATTATGAGGTCTTCAGAGAGAACCAAATGCATTTTTGAGTTTGGGGGGTTTGTGGTATGTGGAGGAGCTCCCCCTCCTGTGTTCCCTAGCTCATGTCTCCTTCTCTTCTTTCTTTCCCATTCTTTACACCAAAAGCCCCCATAAGTTCAGGTCAGTGCACTCCAAAACAAATCACTTTTTCCACCATAGCTCGGTTCTCTGACTGCTCAGAACGTGTCGTCTGCTAGATATGTATGAACGTGTCACGGTTAGTGTAAAGGCTGTTTGCCGAGGTTGTTAGTTTAATTCACAGGGTGAAGACCAGAGTCAGTTAGACAACTGCATAAACTAAAACAAAGCCAATTCCAGTACATGCTGATAAGATACTGGAAAAACATTATTTATCTTCAGCAGGCTTAAACACTTATGTTGTCCTTTTTGATAAAGTTTCTTTTTTTATGATGATATGTTGTTATATCACAGGAGATCTTCATCGTATTACAGTGGAACTTGCAATGCATTTATTTGTTATTGTAGCTTATAATTTTCATTGGATGTTTTAACACTTATATGGTGGAAAGACAATTTGAAAAGAAAAAAAACATACCAAAGTTAAAAAACTATATTAAGTTTGAGAAAGTCTACCGATATCGATATGAAGCAAGATTTTTTTTATGTATGAAGTATTAAGTATGCCAGATGTTCTATCTCTATTTAACTTTTCACCCATACTGTAGGTAGCAGTAACTTCTAGAGAAATGCCGAAGTGTATCTGAAAAGGCACATAAAGGTATGGTAACAATCCTGTAGCAAAATGCTACACCTATTAATTTGGGTGTTGTCAGCAAATATGCTAACATTTCACCCTACTATTATATTATTTTATATAGTATGTCTTCATTTTTAGTCACCTTTAGGATAACTGCATTTTGGAGCTACTGCAATGACTAAATGTCCCCTTTTGGGATTAATAAAGCTTCTATCTATCTGCCTATCCGTCTTATCTATCTAGCTTTGAGCCTACTTTATTGCCTGTGGATTTCCAATGTTGGAATTTTATGACTTTGGTTAAAATGATAAACAAATAAACTGGGACGGTGCCGCCTTTTGCAAAGATTCAAGCTAGAAAAATCAACTTTGACAAATGAGGGGAATACATTCCACCCTCTTTTTAGACCTCACCGATCACAAACGAGACATTTTAACTTAAATCTAAGATAGATTTGCACACAGAAAAACCATCTCCTGAAGAGTGTGTATTTGCATTTCCATGAACACACTTTAATTTTGTTTAAAAAGTGTGGCTAGGGAATTGTAACATTATGTGCATGTTAAAATTGGTTCTTCTATGAAAATACTTTGAAAAGCTTTTAATACAATGTAAGACATGTATTCTTCTATTCTAATGTCCTAGCTATAAACCAAAGTGAAAAATAATTTGTGTAAATGTCATGAAACTCTTGTGTCATGAGAAAATTTAATCATATACTTTCTGGACATGGAACATTCTTCTTTCAGGAAAATCGATAGAGTATTTTTTCATAAAACAGCCCTTTCTCCTGTAGAGGTCTATATAGAGGAGCCCAATCTCTTAGATATGTTGCATTTCTAGTGCAGGTGTTCCCACAAAACAGAGGTTGGAGATTGATATGTGATTTGCCTTGTTTGGGCTTGAGAGGGGCCCAACAAGGCCCAGCTTGGCTCTGCTGCACCCTTATTTCTCATATTTTCCATGACTGTGTGGGATACTGCACAGCCAATCACATGTGTTATCCATTATCTTCTGCTGTAGCCATGGCCTGATTTTTCTTTTCTTTTTCTTTTCCTCACTAGGTTATTTTGGATGACTTTGTAGCACTTCCAGTTTCATCTGGCCTCCTATTAGCCTGTGTTACTTCTATTTTATGTTCTTCATTAAGAAAACTTCACATTTAGGCTACATTATAGGTTCCTTTTGTCAGCTATTATATGCCTTTGCATTGCATTCAATCGGTCAAACTTAACATTACCTTTCATGAGGAAAAGAAATGATTTGAAGCACACAAAGAACTGCAAAGTTAAAGTAACATAGTTATCGACAATTTTTATATTAAATATGTATTAAATAATTTCTGTGTATAAAGCTAAAAACAATTTTTAATTGGCTTGACAAACATCAAAACGTTAAAATTCATCTGTCTTCAGTCGATAAGTCATTTATAAGCTGGCTGACCCGCAGAGTAGTCAGAGAAAACTAAGATAGAGGTGTGTTCATGTTAAGGTCACATGTGCTTCTCTTTCCTGCCTATATAGACCAACAAAATGTTTTTAGGATTTTTACATTGAAGACATCGCTTCATGCTGTGTAATAGACATTCAAATAAGACAAAAAAGGACTTTTATAACCTAAAAAAATTTAATCGGTCTAAATATATTTGCACAATGATATGGTTAAAAGCATGATTTGACTCCTTGAAGTTCTAATACTGAAAAGTGTTTTCAGTCCAGCGTCGTGTTGAAGAATGATTGCAGCCATGTCCTAAGTGCAACTAAAAAACAGAGGTGTATCTCTTTTCTTTACAACTAGGCCTCACCCTCTACATATGTTTTAGGTACCTGAAAAAGAAAACCCTATAGCCATGCAGGACCCGGTCCTATCCCGTTTCTCTTATTTTACTAACTGTGAAAACAAACAGGCTCTAGCCTGGGCTTTCCATTCAACAACCCCCCCCCCCCCCCCCCCCCCCCCCCCCCCCACATCAGTTTAGTAGATGTGGAGCAGGACTATCGTGAAATCTGTATTTATTAGCATTTTAACTGTGTTTTGTAATTGCCATATGTATTGATCTTGATTATAAGATGAAATGACGACTTAGACCTAATCAAATTACTACATCATTGAAAATAAATGAAATCGAGTGCCAAGCCTGTCCACTGCTCGAGTTCACGGAGCAAAGGATTTCGTCATAGAAACTTGGTCTTCACCCTCAACTAACCTCCGAAGAAAAATTTTATGCTCTTCATGAATCTTTTTTTTTTTTTTTTTTTTCAGTGCGGTCTAGATCCAGGCTTTACCGTGGCTGGGGATTGTTTGAGGGAGTTTTTTTTTTGGGGTTATTTTTTATTCCTTTTCATTTTGTTTATTTTCAACCTTTTTATACAATTTGAATTTACATTTGTATTTCTTAGAATGTAGTGTTCAATTTCTTGGATGTGTATTTGTGATCTTTTCAAAATATAAAATTGATCACAAAAAACTAGTGCCAAGCTTGAGATAAATATGCCGGTAAATATTTTTTTAGAAACCATTGATATATTTTATATTGTGAAAGAGACAATTCTTTTGAAAACTTTAGAAGTCCAAATGATATCTTGTCAAAGAATGTGTTGTTTCCCCTCCCTACTGGTACTTCCTGCCTTATAAATAGATGCTGATGAAAACAGTTGTTATCCTGGCAAATTTCAAAGTTTTCAAGGTTAGAAGCCAACCTTGCCTCTTTCCATGTATATTTAATCCGAAATGTTCCATCTTCCGTGTGCTTAGAATTACAAACACACATTGTACTCAGTCTCAGACGTTAAGTTTGTTACATTGTTTTCATATACAGATCTGGCACTTTGAACACCAAATTCTCCTTCATGACAGAGTTTTATTAAAAAACAACATGTATAACATATTCACAAACAAACGGAAACAATGTGTAAAAATTTATGAAGAGGAAGTGATGCAGATAACACTCCCCCAGTAGTCCTCATCCAAAAAGTAAAATGATCAGCCTTACGCCAATAATCCATACCATTATAACCACAGACAGAATAAGACTAACATTAACAACTTGTTACAATGGCAACTGTCAGTGGGTGGGATATATCAGGCAGCAAGTGTCCTTGAAGTTGATGAACTGGAAATATAAAAAATGGGAAAATGTAAAGATATGAACGACTTTGACAAGTGCAAAATCTGATGACAATATGACTGGGTCAGTGTATCGCTGGAATCACAGTTCTTGATGGTGATTGTGTTAACCATTGGTTAGCGGCACCAAAGTGATCTATGGAACGAGAACTGGTGATAGCGGCATGGGTGCACAAAGGTCTTTGATTTGTATTGTGGAGTGAAGGGTAGCCTTTGTTGTCTGATCCTATGGAAGAGCCACTGTAGCACAAATTGCTTGAAAGAAAGTGAGTGCTGGTTCTTATAAGAAAATCGAAGACACAGTGCATCACAGAGCTGTTTAGCAGCAGCAAGCGCTATTTTAGATGGGTGATTATAATGTTATAGATGATTGCTGTATATATTCCGGTGATCTGGCGATGTGAACGAATGTCACAGACAAATCAAACTTTAAATGGTGTGACATGAAAATGTACTATATTCTAAACGGTATACTAATGAATATTACGTTAATATAATATGATACATTACATCTGTTATTGATATAGTGTTCTTTAACCAATCAAATATTCTTTGTCCTCAATGTGTAGAAAAACAATCATTACCATTTACTGATTTTGTTGGTCATGTAGTACAGCAAGTTTCTTATTAGGAATGTTAATCCATCTCTTAGCCGTGTGAACATAGATACATATTCATATGTCCTAGCCTGAGGGCTTTCATATTGTTTGTCGTGTCAAAGATCCTAAATCATGTCCTCTGGCATGCCAGAAATGAGAATGAGGTATGTTGTAACAGTAACCTGTCATAATGAGGTATGTTGTAACAGTAACCTGTCATGTTTTTCTAGGTGCTGGGTCGGTGCTTCCTCACGGTGATGCAGGTCCATTTCCAGTTTTTATCACAGGCACTGCAGAAGGTGCAGCCCGTGGCTCAGTCTTGCCTTGCAGAGGCTCTTGCCCAGGCCCAGGAGCGTTGCGCCCGATCCCAAAGCTCTGACCTCGGGCCTCTCACAGAGCTGGAGGAAGCCTCTCGCTCATGGAAAGGAGCAGCTCAGGTATGCAGCCACAGGCCACTCCAGGACTCGTCTTAGTCAAGGCCTTGGAAATATGGGGTTTGTCTCTGTGCACATTCCTGAGAAATGCTGAAATGCTGCCATTTCCTTTTCCTGTTGTGCTTATGCCATTTTTTGGGTGGCAATTTTTCTTTAAGCCTGAAATGTTCACAGAAAAAAAGACATGTGCACCGAGACTTATGGTAAGAAAAAAGATTTGTAAGATGGACCTAACTAATCCCAGCCTAGTAACTCTCACTGGCCCATTTTGAGCTTTCAATAAAGTAAGGCTGAAAGGAGAATAGTCGGTTGATTAATCTTTTAAGCTCTGGCATGTATAGTGTTGGCCCTGGAGGGGACTAGGCTTGGATACACCCTGTAAAATGGGCCTGTGAGGATTCTGAGGCAAAGGGAGGTGGTCAGGACTCTTTTCCAGAAGCTCCAAACATGCTTTTTATATACAAAGATGTATCTCTTAATCATCTTTGCTGTCAAATGATTTAGTATTCTGTTGTAGAAGTCAAATATTATCAAAGTGTAAAGGCTCCACCCTTTAAAAAAAAAGTATCTTATGCTTTAAATATTCTTAAAAAAAAACAAACATTTTGTACCACTTCTTTTTTTAATTAAATGGCCTAATTTCCCATAAAATGCCATGGTCCTCAAGGATTTCTCTGTGAGACTTTGCTGTAAAAGTGTAGTTATTCCTGAAGTCAATCTGACCCAGTACTCTTCTGTGCCCCCAGGCCACAGCAAGGCTGAGGGAGAGGGGCCGAGATGGCTGTCTGGCAGGCATCCAGGTTCAGCAGCTCTTCTGCTCCAACAACACCGTCATCCCTGAGCATCAGCTGAAGGACCTCAACATGAAGATTGACAATGCTTTGCAGGTACAGTAAACAACCTAAGGAGTAAGGCAGTGAATTATACTGATAGCTTTTGCTGTGGCTTGTATTTTCAGAAAAATCTTAAAATCACCTTCAGGTTAAAATATAGTTGTATGCAAGGTTGGACTGATAGCCAGTCTTTTCTCCCCAGGCCTACAAAGTGGCACTAGAGAGCCTGGGCCATGGTGAGTATGCGCTGAAGGCCGGCTTTCACCTAAACCCTAAAGCTGTGGAGGCAGCCTTGCAGGTGGGTTCATAGAGTTTTTCCCAATGAGAAATGTGTTTTCTGCATCTTCACTGCTTCAATTACAATGTTAATATAGTCTGTCTGTTTGTCTTTTGCATTTCTTTGTGTGTACTTTACATGCTTTGTGTGTGTATGTGACTGTTTACAGAGCTGCTGCAGTGAAGCAGAGGCCCAGCAGGCCGGCAGAATGCAGACCACCTCCCAGCCAATCCAATGCGAGTTGCCCACCATCCCCGTACAGATTGGCACACACTTCCTCAAAGGAGTGTCCTTCAATGAGTCAGCAGCTGAAAACCTCAAACTAAAAACGGTATGAATGGTTACCCACGTTGTTGTCCCAAAAGTCCAAGTTGTTAGCTTAGTTAATAAAGCTATGTTCACCGTACAAGTCACACAGTTCCATTTTGATTTTTTTTTTCCAATCGGATTTTATTTTTCTTGATTGATTGATAATTACAAGTGAACTGTTTGAAGCTCCATTGTGAATTTCTGTCTAAGAAACACACACATCTGCTAACCCAACCACAAATAATGGTATTCTAACCAATGCTAGTAGAAAATGTATACATAACATTTAGCCCTAGAGGATGGCAAACTTCATCAGCTGTCCATGAGCAGATTGTGGATGGCAGACAATTGTAATGTTTGTATTCTCTCATCGCTGGTGATTTTGATTCTCCCTGTCGATAAGGGCAGCAGTCAGCATATATGCGAAGATTCGCATGAATACCACATTCATATCTCATATCCCAAAATCTGATATGTATCCCATCAAATCATGCACAAAAATGACTCAAATCCAATCTGAGAAAATTGGATTTTCTTTTCATAAACCCTGAAATAGCAGATTTGAGTCACTTCCTCCTGAGTCTGTCAGTGTCAACCAGCCAACCACTCCATTCAGGATTGTATTCTGTAATTCAGTTGTTTTTCAAAATGATCCCTATCTTTTCAATGTCATTAGCAGATATGCAGAATAGTATTCCAGTCCTATTCTTAGTGGCATCTGTTTCATAACATCGGCAAACGGTGATGGTAGCTTTGTTCACTGTCTACCATGTTTTGTTTTGTCAGCACACGATGCTGCAGCTCATTAAGGAGTCACTGGGCCAGAATGGAGTGACTCCAAGGGATGACTCCCCTGTCACTGAGGTCCTCAACCAAGTCTGCCCATCCAGCTGGAGAGGAGCTTGCAAGACTGCTGTCCAGCTGCTGTTTGCTCAGGCTGGTCTGGTGAGTTGAGATGCTAAAAAGCAGGGCTGCTTTGGTGAAGCTTGGTTTTTCTGTTTCTTGGTCTGTTTGTTTGTTTGTTTGTTTGTTTGTTTGTTTCTTTGTTTGTTTGTTGGTTGGTTGGTTTGTTTATTTATTAGCAAGATTACAGAAATGCTAATGGACGGATTTGAATGGAATTTTACCCAAAGGTAGGTTCTGGCATATCCTAGACATGATTACATTTTGGTGTTTCATTATGACTTCATGTTTTCTGGTTATATCTTGTTACAATTGAGCAATCCCCAATCTGAAGTGTTTTCTCAAAGAATGAATCAATCAAATTTTATTTATATAGCACCAAATCAAAACAACTGTTGTCTCTAGGTGCTCTCCTAAAAGAGTATTGTCTAAATCGAACTCTTTTATTTAAGAAGAAAGAGTTTGGTCTAAACATGAATTGTTTTAAATTAGAATTAAGCACATAACTTTATACTAGGCTTACTGGGTATAACTTTATTTTCATGCTTTTGAATTCAAGCATCTTCATGTTGTTCATCATTACCTATAATCCAGATTTTAAGAACCAATGATACAGTTTATAAACTGTAAAGTGATAGTGACTAGGCTGTAAACCTCTGTCAAGGCACAACAGTACCCAGGGTAGACATTATTGTAATCAAAAACCTCCAAAAGTGCCATATCTCGCAATTTTTTAAGAAGAAAATATAATGCTCTAAAGTCACTTTGTGAGATCATGATGTAATGTCACTAAAAATTAATCATCTCTAGGCTACTCCAAAACCTACTTCTTGGTAAAATTTCATGCAAGCCTGTTAGTTAGTTCCATAATCTTGCTAACAGACAAACCAATGTAAAAAGAAAACTTCCTCGCCGCAGATAAAACAATATTTTTTTTCCAGATCATTCTCTGGACAAGACACATGGAGTAAAACTTGTGCAGAAAATCCTCCTGTCTGTTTTTATTCAGTATTCTTCTCTTCTTAACATCCATTGACACAGTGTGGTGATACTACAGAGCAGTGGAGAGGAACTTGCTGACGTGAACAGGCCTGTTGTACTTTACTGACATGTTACTGAATCTTTTTCCATTTGTGCGTGTGTGGGTTTGGAAGCTTCCATCTCATTGTTTGTAGATTTGTAATGGAGATGAGGAGATATGTCTGCTCACCTTGAGGCAGATGAGAGGCGTAAACTAACACCAGAGAGACACAAAAGAGAACAATCATTCCTGCTGCATCTGGGTGAAGGAAGGGTTCTCTGGATTGGGTCTGAAAACAGAACCCTTCCCCTCCTCCTCTTCCTCCTGTTGAAAGGAAGAGTCATAGGGTGGGAGAGTCAGCACCAAGACACTCCTCAGAGTAGCACCAGTATGTTTATGCTCTGGTGTTTATTTCCTCTGTGGGGCCTGCGCTGTTTTGTTTGTCGAGCACAGGGAGTATTCCCATCCAGCCCTGCCAGCTCAATGCTAACTGTAAAACTATTCCTGGATGATGGCTGAGCGCCTTGCATTAACTCCTTATCAGAGGCTATGGACTCAAAATAGGTCACACATAGATTACACAGCGGCACACACAGACACGCACAGTTAGTGTCTTCTAGACACTATTTAAAGCTTTTTCATTCCCATGCACTCATCCAACATTTACACTATACACTGACAGACGTACTTCTAGGAATCAACTCATGTTTTCTGCTGTCATTCCTGGAAACGTTCAGCAGCAACACACGTTTTCTTTCGAGTCATGCTTTCTGCAGCCCTTTAAACAAGTTGACCACATGTATTTTCCTGCTGTACCTTCTCATCCCTCACACCAATGACCTTGTTAGTATGGGTTACACTGGCTCACAGTGTGTGTGTATGTTAGTCTGTCTGTGGCTCTCTTACAGGGCCAGCCAAAGGTTTCCAAGGATACACCTGTTTTAAAAAAAAACAAACAATAGGGTAACTTCCTATGATACAGGAAATAGACTCCTCCCACCTTCCCTGCCTTTTTTTTGACCCAGCTGCATGGGACTTAGCCAAGGACACTTTCAAAGAAGTCACAAATAAATTTGACTTGCAAGAGACAGGAAAGGTAGCCTGTTTGTTGTCACTGTCCGATTTAATGAGTTCAGCTTCCTCTCCTTGAACCGCGTCTCAGGGCTTTCTGGTAAATTGAATCCAGACACCTACGAAAAGCCTTTGACTCCTTAGTATTTATTTTCATGTTATTCTGCTGGGTAATGGACCCAAATCTGTCTAGTTTATTCTATACCGCAGTGGGCAAAAATAGTCGGGCTGTCATAGGGATGAAGGAAAATTGTTTTGTCGTTTGATCACTCCAGGAAAAAGTGTTGTGGATGTGGAGGATAAAGAGTTTCATGAGAAAGGCATTAACTTCATGAGTCTCAGTTGAACTTACTTAAATATAGAAGTTCATTAAATGGATCTCAGCTTATTATAACAGAGATGATCTCGGCATGCAATTATATTCTTATAATGTCCTGACATTCTACCAGGTCAAGCCGTCTTGCACCCCTCAGACAGCACGGCGAGCAAGTCATTTGTCAAGAGAAAATAACAGCTGTACATCTGAAATAAGTGGGTCAGAGGGAATGTTTAAATTTCCCCATCAATGAGTTCTGTTAACTTCCATTGCAATTGGAGAAATTGGTTTTCCCTATTATTTAATTCCTTGCAGTGTAAATCAGACAACAGACATTATGTTATAAACTTCAGTGGGCTGCATTGTAAAACAAAATTCTCCACAAGGTAATGCTTGACTATGAAGAATGCTGGCTTGAATGGAGACGCTTAGCAAGTGTGTTTCTGTATCCCGACAGGTGGTTGTTGATACAGCTCAGATTGACAACAAGGAGGCTTATGCTCCCCAGATCACTCTTGAGGGTTCCAAAGTGGTGGTCCAAGTTCCTTCTACATGGTAGGAACATCAAGACACTATATTTTGAAAGAAACAGACATCTTGCATCTACTTTATATGTGCATTTCCTGCAGAGAGTTCTAGTTATTATTACTATTTTTCAGTTACAAATGATCACAAGTCAAATTGCGCTCCCAAATGAATTGCCTGATACCATTTTTTTGTCTCAAAAATGTGATCAAAGTACAATGTAAGTGTAGTGTAACCACATAACTGTACAACTCAAGTACAGTTATGCGACTCAAGTCTGTGTTGAGTAACATAAGTAGTATCTGAAACTGTCAGTATCTTGCCTTTATTATCAAGGGGAATGTAAAATTAATACATTGGATTTAATAGACCTGAGAGGACAAACCTGCTCAGCACTTTTGTAATACAGAGTTATTACATCTGCGTTACCCATGCTTCAGTAGTATAGTATAAATTCCAGACACTGTTATTATAATAGGTTCTTGGCAGGGTGCTGCAGTGCACACAACAGCTGAAAAATCGGGTTTGTGTGTTGGTTTAGCATTGATCCAATAAATAGCACAAAATAGTTTTGAATTTAAATTTGTAATTGTTTACAAAAAGTGTAATTCATCTTGAATCTTCTTTGGACAAACTTCATTAGGTCCTTTCATTATTACAGTTATACATAACAGATTTATGAAGAGGAGCTGTCCATCACAACCTCATTATACCTGCTAATTCTCTAGAATTTAATTTGAGCATTCAACTTTGGTATACTGGCCGCATCATGTTATGCATGTGTGTTTTTTTGCACACGTTCAGGTGTCTGAAGGAAGACCCAGCCACGATGTCTCTGCTGCAGCGAAGCTTGGATCCTGAGAGGACACTTGGTCTAGTAGATGTGCTTTACACAGCGGTGTTTGACATCAACAGGTGGAAGGAGAGAAAGTGAGTGAATGTTGATACAGTGATAAATAACTACTTAGTTTTCTTACAAATATATTTTTACACGTAATAATATGTATTATCTGTTGAGATTTAGGTTGCTTTTAGCATTTCTGCCTTGTCTCTTGGACACACTGTTTATCTGCCTTCCTTCTTTCCATCCTATCAGCTAGCTCTCTACCTATCCCTGTTATTATGCTAACATTAAAAGTTGCTTCTCTCCCCCACACACTCGTGCCTTTCCTCAACTCTTGCTGGCTCTGGTACAACCAAGCTGCTGTAGAAGCGAAAGGTCAATCGAACAAACTGTCACTACTAAACTACTACGGAGTAAAACCGTTCATATGTGGTTTGAATTCAAATGGGTTTTTCCTAATTATATAAAAAGCTGCTGTGCTTGTGTCCTCCTCTTTGCACTTGGTCTGTTTATGTCTATTAAAAGTGACAGTGAGTGAACAGTTGTAAACTTAACTTCTGTAACTCCAGGTTTCTGAGTGGCTTGATTGACTTTATCAAGACACACTTTTTATCATAATGGCAACACTCTTAGAAGCCAAATGTTGCCATTGGTCAAAAGTAATGTATTTGAATCTAAAATCCCATGGATTCTCTCAGAGAAAGTACAGGAGCATTGTTTGACAATTTCAGGTTGCAGCGTATACAACTGCTGTGAGCGCAGACCTCCATGGCAGTAGATGTAGGCTACTGGGGTTGCATTATCCTCAACAGCACTTGATACCTCCAGAGCAACGGCAGAAAAACCTTATCAAATGAAAGGTATTAAATAGAACCGTGAATAATCTCTGCCTATGAATTAAAACAGCAAATGCTTTGGCATCCAATAAAATTAATGCTTATAATCAGATGTTAAGAAATATATTTGTGAGGTCTTTGTGACCAAAAAGAAAAGAAAAACAGCACACCAAAAGGTTTTAGCTGCTGCACAAACTTCTGCAAGTCACAAGATTTCCCAACGTTTGTCGTGATGATGCTGGATGACTGTGTTAAGTACAAAAGAGCCAGTTTGAGGGGAGAATGGACTCGCACGGCAAATATTTTTTGCTCGGTTCAGAGCCAATTTAAATGACAAGAAATCCCCCTTCTTTACGTTCCTATATAAAGTGCTATTGATTATTAATTAATAAATATCCTGCAATTAAATGCTGTTTTTCTCCTCGCTTCAACAGAGAGCAAGCCTTGCCCACAATTCAGATACAGCTTCAGCGGGAGAGCCCAGACTATGGAGCTCAGACAGACCTGCCGCCAGGTACCACCTCCAAGACTTCCAGTGGATTGCCCAAAACAATTTCAAAACTGACTTCTAAGTTTACGAAGAAAGTGTCATCCAGCGTTAATAGTGGGGGCAGTTACTCCATTCCTAGCACCCCATCTCGCAGCATGCTAACAACCAGTAACTCTGAAGATAAGGCCAAGATCCTGGGCCACAGTGACGGAAGGCTGCACAGCATCTTGCAGAGTTGCAGCCTGTCCTGCAACTCTGACTCCTCCCTGCAGAGCCAGTTGGCCAACGGCTCCGTTTCCGATGACCAGGGGATGAATCTACCGACTGACCAAGAGATGCAGGATGTTATCGACTTTCTCTCAGGATTCAACATGGGAAAATCCCAGCAGGCTTCGCCCCTGGTCAAGAGGAGAAACTCTGTGGCATCTGCAAACCCTGCTGAGCTGAAGCCCCCCAGTGGTCCCCCACCAACCTCCCAATCTATCTCTCACAATGCCCTACAGCCCCCATTACAGACCCTGTCCCAGCCCACACCTCAATCCCAAACCCAGCATCAGCCCCAGTCCCAACCCCAGGCTCAGGCCCCGCCGGTGCAGAAGCAGCAGCCACAGCCTCCTCCACCGCAGCAGGCGCAGCAACAGCCCCCTCCTCCACCCCAGCAGCCTTCCCCACAGGCCTTGCAGTACTACCAGCACCTCCTGCAGCCAATCAGTCAGCAGCAGCCACCTCCACCTCAGCAGACCCCACCCCAGGTTCTTCAACAGCAAAGAGCGGCAAGCAAGTGGCTTGGCTCCTCTGGGCCACAACCTCCACCGCAAGGCTCTAACGCAGGGCTGTCACCATTGGGCCCAATCGGGCAGTGGAGCTCTCCTGGACTGCCAGATCTTAGCTCCGACCTGTATAGTCTTGGGCTGGTTAGCACCTATATGGACAGCGTAATGTCAGAGATGCTGGGTCAGAAACCACAGGGGCCCCGTAACAACACCTGGCCTAACAGGGACCAGAGTGAAGGAGTGTTTGGAGTACTTGGAGACACGCTGCCCTTTGACCCAGCAGGTGATTTTCATGTTGCTCTCATATGTTCATGACGTGTATTTATCAATGACATCATGCTGAGACTGATATTTCTTAGTGTGTCATTGATTTTTGTTTTAGAGGGAACCTGTTAAGTCATCCAAACATTCATACCCTGTTTATGTATAAGACGCTTGAGTGACTCGGCCATCTTCAATAGTTTTGATATTAGGAGGACAAGAGGCCTGCAGAGTCAAAGCTGACACCAGAGGAGTGGACTAATTACTGAATTCTGGTTATTAGTGCTTGTTTTCTAACAATCAGATTGATTCTAGAATTTGAATCAGTGTACAATCACAATCAGTGTAGTTTAGATGGCATGAACATTTAACTGCCACTGTAAGTTGACAGTATATGCTGAATTTAGCCTGTGCCGGCAGCTCTTTTCACAGCGCAGCAGACTCTTTTCATTGCAGTCGAGGTCTATTGTGCACCGAGTTGACTTACAGCTATTGTAATTTTTCTGCTTTGGTAGACAGTCTGGATAAATGGATTGAGCTCCCCTGAGCCGAGAAAAGCTGAGCGTGTCAGAATCTCACAGTTGTCTTTATTCTCCCTTGCCATATACAGTTGGCTCTGATCCAGAATTTGCACGTTATGTTGCTGGCGTAAGTCAAGCCATGCAGCAGAAACGGCAGGTGCAGCACATCCGTCGCCCCAGCAACCCGCGCAGTAACTGGCCAATGCCTGATGAGCAGCACAGGACCTGGTCCCATCCAGAATACTACAATGAGGGGTACGTATCTGTACGACTCCTGATGATGAGTCCACTGCTGTATAGAAAATTATATTTCAAGGTTGATTTCTTTTTTTGAAGCCTAGATATTTTTTACTGAAAGCAGTTTTAACGGAATACACTGAAAATAATAGTAACAGAAAAAAAAAGAATTGGAAAAAGGGTGATAAGATTTGTCAAATTGGTGATACAAAACTTCATGTTGCCAAGAACAGGATTTAAAAGAAAAGCACAGGGTTCTCTAGGCCCTCATGGGTACATCCTTATGAAAGTCTTTCTGTGGAATCCCTGTTTACAGGTAATGCACATGCATATCCTATACCCATGCAAACTCCTCTGCTCTCACTCCTAGACTTAGGGATGTTGGTACGTCCAGAAAATACAGACATAGAGCAACGTGTCACATGAATAGAAATACTTCAGCAACATACGGTAACAAAATACCTGTACAAAATTGTAATGCAGCAGTTAACTGCGTTTTACCTTGTCTGATGAATCGTAACACTTATTTTAAATCAGCACAATCACATTAGCTCTCTCAGAACCAACTTTATAGCGGGCAGCTCCAGAAAGTAAACTGGTGATGGTATGCTGTGTATATATATGACATTAAATCACAAGTTTTGTCTCTGATAACAACAGACACAATGTTTCCCAGCTAATTTGATAGCACTAAGATCCAGAAACGGTTCAGGTAATCAGTCTTGACCTCACACAATAGAGACACTGTAAGTTACTTTTCACCACATATTCTACCATATTATATATAATTTTGTATCTTTTTGTGCCTTTCAAACAACTCTTTGTTGAAAGTGTACCGGCAACAATGCTCACAGCTTCTGTGGTCCTTTCCTCAGGGAGACCATAAACAGCAGCTGGTCAGCCAATCAGGGAGACTCAGCCAGCTCTAGTGACGAGACGTCTTCAGCCAATGGCGACAGTTTGTTCTCCATGTTTTCTGGACCAGACCTTGTAGCCGCGGTAAAACAAAGAAGGTGAGTCCCAAACTCATCCGCTGGTTTGGATTTAACTTTATCAGCCTGGGGAGGGAAACTTTGGATCTGTACTAATTTCATTAAAATACGCTTCATTGAAATTCTTTTGTTAGTAAAATATAAGACTCCTCATCTCATGGCTTTTGACCACAACCTGTCTCCCAGATATAAAAATGAAGAAGGGATTATGGTCATCAGTTTGTGCGTCTGTCTGTCAGCTACCACTTTTCTTGATCATCTTCTCCATAGCATCTAATCCAGATTAATAGACACTATTCCATGTTCACTAAAGAAATGGAGGCTGTTCATTTATTTCTGATTCATTTTTTGTTCAGATTCTTGAGGGGATGTCGGGGGATATTTGATCTCCAGACAACTCTTTCTGAATGAAGTGATTGTGTTGAAGAGGAACTATTAGTCTAGCGGTGCTAGTACTTCTCTGAGCTGTAGATGAGGTTTAAGGTAAATATCTCTCTTCACAGAAAACACAGCTGTGGTGAGCCAGAGGTGTGCACCCTGCCCTCACCACCACTCCATCACATCAGCGATGATAACCAGGTATGAATCTCCCTGTGAGGTCATTTCTTTACATGAACAGCCTTTTATCTGTGCAGCTTTTTGCTGGAAAGGAAAGATCCTAATTTAGTCGTATTTTACTGGACCAGGCGGAAGTGGTTTAAACATTTCTCCTGATTTTCAGGGATTGATAAGAGCTGGTTTTGAATTTTCTATTGGTAATGAAAAGAAGTGTGTGATATAAAAAAAATAACTAAACGGTACACCAGTTTTAACCGTTATGACATTTGACCGAATACATGCTGCTTTACATTCCATAAAAAACGGTACATTCGGAAATCTTTGCAACCTTGGGGTTTGATCCTACGGTCATGTCTCCGTTACGCCTGTTTGCTCCAGAGGTCATACATTCCGCATCACAATTAAAACCGTTAAATTCTTTCACTGGGCTTTACTGAGAGTTTTGTCAAATTTTCGTCAAAGAAGTTCACTAAAGACAGAGCCGGTGATAAAAACAGGACAGTTTGCAAAGCTGTTGCATGCTGAGCACATCAAGTCAACTGAAAAAACGTTGCCAGTCATCGTCAACTGAGTTTAAAAACACAGATATGATTGAAGGATCAAAGATGGTGACGCTGACTGGAAACTTTCGAAGAAATACAAATTCAACTCTCCACAGAAACAGAACTTGACGAACAAAGTTGAAGGATTGTACTTGAAGATGGTCACACTGACATTGACCCTTTTGGATTTAGAGACTGTATCAATGACTGTATCAAAAATATTTTATGCCAAACAGGAAACAGTTCTCTGAAGTAATAATATGAACCTATGCTTGATGAGACGAGATAAAAGTTATCATAAGTCTTAATACTGTAGAATAATATAAGCGAGCGACTCCCAGACCACAAGCATGTTAAAGTAAACATCTGTTATGTGATGTTATTGAGTAGATTCAAACATAATGCTCATTTCTTCTAAGCTAACTTGTATGTACTTCTTTTTGTATTACTCGTTAAAATGAGGCATAAAAATCTCCTAAATACTAAATACACGATTCTTTTCCCACATATTATTTGTATGAAATGTCAAAACAGGAATTTTGCAATATATTGCAACATTAATCGCGATATGCTACAAACTATTGAAATTTATTGCAATACAAAAATTCACTGCAATACCCAGCGCTAGTAATGAACCCTTTCATTATCTTCTGTGTCCCACAGGACAGCAAAACTAAAACCTGGCCTCCTAAAGCACCGTGGCAGCACACTCACCACATCACCACCATGCCCAATCCCAGCTCTTCCTTGTACCAGATGAACATCCCGCCTTCCTCCCAGTGGAGCGACTCCATGCAGATGCTGCAGTCTCCCATATGGTCCAATGCAAGCGACTGCTCGCCCTCCACCGGTATCTCCTCCGGCTTCCCCTTTACCCAGCAACAGCAGCAACAGCAGCAGCAACAACAGCAGCAACAACAACAACAACAACAACAGCAGCAGCAGCAACAGCAACAGCAGCAGCAGCACAAACCCATGACCAAGGGCTTTAAATCCTTCCCCTTCAAACACGAACACAGGCCCTCCTACCTTCACCAGTACTGATCACAGTTGAACCAGTTTGTGGTAAAGGGCCTGTGGTTTCGTTAAATGAGCCACTGAGTGGGCCCAACTGCAGCCATCACAGTCCACACCCACTGAATTGGATGATGTCTAGGCCTATGTGGCAAAATTAAGTACACACACTGGCTCAACATATTTGTATCTATATTTTTCCACATCCCCATCTGAAAAAGAGACATATTTTGAAGTCTTTTGAACTGCCATCTTTTAACATGGAAAGATGCATGCCCCGTTGTGGCAGCAGTTAGTAAAGCGGCCGTTTCTCTGTCTGCTGAGCCGATGTCTCTGCAGACAAGAGCTGGAGATGTGCACGGCCATCACCCACTTGCTTCTGCAGCTGAATGTGTGTGTAATGGGGGGGGGTCGTCATGGGTCAGGGGCGTGAAATACTCTCATTTTGCCCAGAATAAATATACTGTGTCTACATAGCTGTAACTGCCAAATCTCACGCAAGATGATTCAGAGTACAGCTACCATCTACTGTTTCATTGCTTATAAAGTACTGAAGTTGAAAAATATTTAGTTCTTTTTATGAAGAGGCTTTGAGCAGGCTCAGCATAAATATAGTACGTCACTGCAGAGGTATAATTTGAGAGAAATACACTACTTTTTCAACAGCTGATCAGAAGTTCTATTAACAATGTGCCATGTTGGTATTGATAGAACTTGCAGAATATCATTTTCAACCAAAGCATTGTTGTTCAGAAGACGAATGGTGATGAGGAGAGAAGAGGCAGTCGTAGATTTTTTTTTTCTTTTCACTAAATGGCGAAGTTAGGTGCCCTATAGGACGAGTGCATTAGGGAACATCTTCAGACCCAGAAGCGCATCAATTTCCTCTCCTCTCTAATTGGCAGTTGTTTTCTCCAGATTGACATTAACTTCCATCAACTTAACGTTTCTTTAATAATACAATATTTTTCTTGTACAATTATTGACAGTATTAATCTTATTTTTGTATTTTCATACATGTTATACCATTACTGTATGTTAGTATTCTTGTAGGGATATTACATAAGAAAACATTTTCCGCCTCCCAATATGTGAAAAAGCACATTCTTTTCCTACAGAGTTGAACTACACTATAAAGATTACCAAATATGCCATACTAAACACTAAAACATGATGTGATGAGGGTGTTTTGGAGCCCTTGTTTCTTTGGTTTCTATGGCGATGGGCTGCATTTTAAAGCCTAGAATGTTATCTTTTTGTGATGTTTGCGGATGCCAATGTTGCCTGTATTTATGAAATGACACCATGTTTTCAGAAAAACTAACATACTTAACATGTTTACAGAGAATTGTTTGCTGTATATACATATATAAATAAATATATATCTTTTTATAGTTAATGTGCTTTGCACAATCAAAATATAGGGTTTGTTGCTTTTTGTCTGTGTTTTCTCCCTAACTGTTGCAGCCTTTTTTAAAGACGTCATTACAGACCTTGGACTGTAATAGTTAGCTTTTCAGCTGTGTCAAATGGTTTATTAGTGGCTTCTACAAAAGAAAAAAAGAAAAACCAGTTGCCCTGATAGAAAATATGAAGGGGAACTGCTTGGTTTATGTTGCGTTAATGTTCTCTTGAGCTGGCAACTTAATCTTTCCAAGTGTACCAGCAATGCAAAAAATGAATAAAAATGACTAGCAATTCGAAGATGGTCTTTGTAGTTTTTCCTGCTGAAAGGACCTTCGCTTTTATTTAAAGGTGCATGTAAAGATGTATTCACTGAACTCCAGCTCCTGCTTCAAGCTCTTTAATTGATACACTGGTTTTTGCAACAAAAAATGGACACCATGAACTTTTTAAATAGAACATATTTTACTGCAAACCCCAGAAACTTACATTCACCCGAATTTTACATATACCTATTACATTTACATAACATAAGAGAAACGACTGCAGTCACTAGAATAAGTAGCATTACTGAGAACAATAATGGTCATGAATATATTTTCTTGGGATGTAAAACCATTCTTGAATATAGGAGTTCACATGGCATTTCTTTGTCACGTCCCTCCAAGACCGTTCCTAGCTGGTGGGGATGATGAGCTTTCATTAGCCTGCAAGTATAAATAATAAACCGTCAACAAACTAATGGTATAACTGGAATAGTTATTAATGAAGAGTGTTTTTCTTTACATAGGAGGGTGGGGTCGTGCTGTCTGGGCTTGCATCAGCTATTGTTCCCAGATAAACAATGTTGCGGTGCAGGATTTGTTGATATCTGATGGGACAGTGCAAAAAAAGCAGATTTAGAAAAGATATTAAAATACACACAGAACACGACATGCAGTGTTGTGAAAAGATATTGAGTCCCATCCTCATTTTATTCTCTTTCTGTGTCGTCAAAAAAACATATAGAACTGGAGTAAACACAAAAGGCAATTGCTAAAATTCAAGGCAAGGGTTATCTCATACCTTAATCACCCACATGAGAACTATTCCCCTGAAATCAATATCTTGAATAGCTAAAATCCTTCTCCCCAAAGCTAAGGATTATCAAGGTACATTGTGGCATATTCTGACCAGCTTAAATTTTCCTCTGGTATTCCTCTGGATTCAGGTATAAGAGGATGGAAAATTCTTCAATGTTCTCTTTGGATCTTTCAAGACTTCCTGAATGAGTCTTATCTTTTCTCATGGTGAAATAACAGGAGGTCAGTTTGTCTTTTTCAGGTCTTCGCCATTTGTAGATAATGTAGCTCACTGTGGACATTTAGAGTGCCACAGCCTTTTTAACCCGTTCCACACTGATTTACATACTTCAATCCCCTTCAGTCTCATCTTTTTCTGGAACATCTTTGGATTTTGGCATAGAGATCTACCTGTAAAACTGAGCCTGCTTTTTCAAACTTGTCTATTTAAGTGATGATTTGACTGAAAAGGGCTGGTAGCAGTCACTAATAGATGCTTATAAACACGGGCCCAGTTTGCATTAGATAATATCTTTAATTCCATCATTTAAAATGTGTGAGTGGTGTTTACTCAAGCTGCTTTTTTACTGTGTTAAATTGTGTTTCATGAACTGAGAACATTTAGTATGAGATACCAGGAGAATAAAAGAACCCGGTTCTACGTTACAGTACTGTGGTAAACAGGAAAGTACTGTGTTATGCTGATTTAGGAGGAGGTACTTACTGAACACACTCCACTGCTCGTCCTTTCTGCATGTATTCAGTGATGCATCGAACTAACTGATCGTTCTCATCCAGCAACTAGGAGAGAGATAACAGAGTTGAACCAACACGTCATGATTGCCTTACAATATCGATTGCAGATCTTAGTTGGCAGTTGTCTATAAGTCAGTTTTCTTCCTCATATATGATTGTGCACAACTCAGTGCAGGTTTGTTTAGATCTCACTCGTCAGTGGCTGTACTAAGAGATTCTAAACACTTTCTTAACATGTTTGTACTCCTTTTCAACCCCGTACGGCCGTCTGGAGACATTTACTGGCCGGTATGTAGGATTCTGATCACTTTAGGAGGTAATTAGATTCAAACAGCAGCTCCGTGAACAGCTTTATGGTAGGTAAACAGTCCATCGATGAAGTGGCTAAGTGCTAATCTTCGCACAACTGGTTAATACTCAGGAATATGAACTAATAGAGAGTTAGAGTTAGTTGGTTCGTTATGGTTAAGTATCATTTTCTAGTTTCTTACCCTCTGTATTATTTCTTGGTTTATTTTCGCCGTTCCTCGTAGTTTCTTTGGCACAAAGACAATCGACATTTTCTATAAGCTAATTGCAGTTGTTTTTGTTTTGCACACGCCGGAAGTATTCTTCTTCGTGAACTGCATAGAACGCAGTTCATACTTTGCTTATAATGTTGTCGCCCCCTTCTGGAAAGTTGCAGTTTGATATCTTCTTAAAAGATTGGAACAGTTTCATTTTGCCATTTGTACAGTAGTAGTGTAGTTGGTACCGGTACATTGGAATTCTTGATGCAGAAAAACTCTTGGGTCAGTGGAGTGCTGAATACAAAAGTAGCAGCAAAAAATTAATAAATAGTCACATATTTTACACACCCAGTACAGACGCACACGCACAGCCACATGGCATACACACACTTCACATGGGAGAAAAACAAAACAAAAAGACAATTCAACGCTGTTCAGTGCAAAAATGGAAAGTTAATTACGCTAAAATAGCGTAAGATCTGCAAATAAGTTAAGAAGTTTCAAGAGAAATATGAACAAAAACAAAGGCGTTCAACAGAAATGTATTGCACTATACGACTGAAAGTGTTAATGCACATACAAATGAGAACATTCTTCTGCTCTCAACAGAGGGGAGAGGTAGATGAGGATTAACTTAAGTGTGTGTGATAGTTCAATGTTTATGTGATGCTGAGTTGAGGGATGTGGTATGTCTTTCCCTCTTTTATGTCTTTTGAAATGAGTCTTCTGGTGGCAGGGAAGAAGCCGTTGAGGAATCTTGTTTTGTGTGCGATAATACAGTCTGGTCTGGAATGTCTGAGGTCGTATCCCGAGTTTTTCTATCTAAACATAGAGTTAGCAGTGTGGTGTTTGTCCTATAGAAGGCACAGTGCTTTCCTCCCGCAGGACTGAGTGTAAAGTGTGTCCGTGGAAGGGACGTCAACTCCTATGATCTTCTCTGGAGTTTTTATGGTGTTCTAGTGAGCCTTTCCTTGTGACTGTGTGGCATTTCCAAAACAAACAGCTCTTAGATGAGTCCTTTGTATGACTTGGTGAGGGGACGATGGCTGAGTCCGGCCTTCTTTAGCACACTTCAGTATAGCCACAGTGTTTTCAGACAGGCTGAGGGCTTTTGTCACATGAGGACGCAGTAACAGGTGACTGTCAGTCCGCTCCACCTCAGACCCCTTTATGGTGTAAGGCTGCAGAGGGGAACTTTTCCTCCTTGAGTACCTGATTATTGTCCTCTCGATGGACAATGTCGCTGTTCACCAGTTCCCTGTACGATGACTTGTTCTCTCCTTTGATGAGATGACAGTTGTGTCATCTGCACATTTAATGATGAGATGATTGTCCTGGGAGGACAGCGTCATTGGTGTACAAGGTTTAGAGAATGGGGGCTGAGGCAGCAGACTTGAAGGGTTCCTGTGCTGATTGAGAGATCTGCAGAGACCCTGCTTCCATCCCCACAACCTATGGTGGCTTCACAATCGGCTTCATTGGCCGGATGATGTTGAAGGCCGAGCTATAATCTTCCTGGATTATTTTAAGTGCAATATGTGGCCTTGTGGTTAATAGATGGCCTCATTTATTCATTCTTTTATTGGATAATTGTGTTATAACAATCGTTATACTGCTCCTCAGGGATAGGTCAATGCAGAGAACTAATTTCACTATGTTGTACTGTATTTAACTAAGAGATAAAATATAGATTATTATTCATACTTACTGAGGAAAAGGTGTCAAAGCATCATCTATCCAACCATTTTCTACAACTAATCTGGGTTTGGGTTGCCGCCACGGCAGGCGGACAGGGTGTTTCAGACGTCTCTTTTCTCAACATCCCTTTCGATCCCCATCCTGGCGGAACCTAAGGCATTGACAGGACAGACGAGATAATAAAAAATAAATCCTTCATCCTTCCATCGAGCTCTGAGTCCAGCCTAGAGTAACCCCCAGTAGAATGTTCCTTTA
Organism: Lophius americanus; assembly: GCA_037951165.1. NCBI lineage: Eukaryota > Metazoa > Chordata > Actinopteri > Lophiiformes > Lophiidae > Lophius > Lophius americanus. Next base: position 10,109,155 of record JBBDHG010000014.1, on the reverse strand, counting down.
GAGGGAGAAAGCCTGAAGGCATCCTAATCAGATGTCAGAACCACCTCTACAGGCTCCGTTCAGTCATTGCAAGGTTTCATGTCTCATCCTGCCTTGGAGCATTCCCAGACAGCTGGGGGTCTGCCTGAGCAGGAGTTACATTCTTTGTTTATTTATTTTAAAAAGGGAGGGATGGTCACCCTTCCTAACCTCATCCCTCTCTGTTCCCAACTTTTGATCTTCTCCTCAAGGCACTAAACTATCACCCATATCTCCCTGAATTCAAATAAAAATTTTGATTTTAAACTTGGTTCACGTATTCTGCCTTCTTACCTGTTGGCAGTAATGTTGAATAAATAATTAGAAAATTATTTTTACATATACTGTTACAGAGAAACTTTTCTGTTTAAACTAGAAAAATGAATCCCGCTAAGAAAACATTTAATCTTTGCAGACAGAGATATATTTTATTGTTCCTCAGAGAAAGAGGACTTAAGTACTTGATAATCTAATCACAAATGAAGAAGCTTTGTATTTTGGCATCACATTCTCTTTAAATTGTAACTTTGCAGGTTGGGTTTAAAAAGGCAATTTTTATGAAACAAGTTGCAGTTTAAAATTAAATTGTTAAGAATGTTGTCAATATTTGATTAGGAATATTTAATAAAAAACAAGCTTATAAGTTGCATTTCATGAGTTAAAAAAAAAAAAAAAAGACTGAATGATGAACTTTTCATTTCAATTAATTAGTTGACACAAGTCGCTTACAGGTACAGAGAAAGAAAAAAGTAAGAGAACATGTTAAAACAGGGATCAAGATGAAACATTAAAATATATACACTTGTGGTTGAAATAAAATTTCCTTTTAGGTTAAAGGGAATACTTTCAATTATTATTTGGACCTTCATTTTACAATTTTCACGACATGTGTACCAAATAAAATATAGTATGGCTCTTTGTCTAGATATTATGCACCTGAACAGACCAGACAAAAAAACCCCCCAAAAACCAACAGTGCAACGCATTTTAGTCGTACTTACATGCACGACGGTGTGAAGGGAGATGTTTTAACGTGAAATTAGTCTTGTATTTGAATTCCCCTGTGGGAAAAAGTAAAAGCACACTGTAATGAAGTTTGGAGTGTTATGTGAGGATAAATATAAGTACTGACACTGAATTAGAATGGACGCAAGAAGCCAGTGATTAATGTTACTTAAAGGGTTTCATGTGCTGCTTAAAGTTTGTGCCATGTAGAACAAAATAAAACTCAAGACAACAGTTATTTTCTATTCACTAGTTGATTCAGTATATGCTGACCTCAAACATAATCCTTTCATTTCCAACTCTGAGAACGGCTATACCAAGAGGATTGGCAGAAATTTAAATTTTTTTTAAAGTAACGTCTGCTTCCTGGTTGAGAACTACCAATTTAAAAAATAAATAAATAAATGTGTCAAAGTACAGAAAAGTCCTTTTAATAACATTTTTAATTAAAACACAGAACCAAAGATGGCAACAATTGGAAACATTTTTTTGACAGTGAGAAATGTGCAGATTAAAAATAAAAAGTCGTGGAGACGAGGATATTGTACAACTCTTTTATTCAATGTAAAAACTCAATTTCGCAGATATTCTCTTGAATTGGTGGTTTACAATCCAGTGCCTAGGAAGAAGTAACAAACTTACAAAACCATGTCTGTTTGTGAGAGTTCACTACGACATATCCTCTCCGAAACAATCTTGCTGGTTATTGCCAGAACCCAGATGAAATGATGTTTGTAAGGCGGCTATCATGCGGCGAGTAGCCCTCTGTGAAATATCCAGTTGAACATGTTTCCTACTGGGCTGCTTGGTTCTAGACCAGCTACAGCTTCTGAGAAGGCTCTAGTTTCTTTTAGTAGTGCTATCAATGTCTTTGCCAAACGCTAACCTTTAAGTGAAAAGGTTAAATAATCTTCACTCAGAAGGCAGTGTCCCTTAAGTACTAACAAATAAGTATCAAAAAATATTACCAACTCACTGGCACCACATCATCCAGCTCTCTTCCCTTTGTTTGTTCGTAAGTCAGTCAAAAAAAAAAAGTATGCGCTCCAGAGAAAAACTGCGCCGATAATGAAGCAGGATGAGCTGAAAATGCTCTAAAAGTCTGATAGCATAGTTTTGAAAATGTTTTCAGATGCCGTTTAGTCCATGGTAGAAATTTCCCATTTTTAGTAAACAACTCTGACAAAAACACTGCATGAATATAGTTGTGCAACAGTCGACTGTAGAGACAACGGGAAAATTCAAGGTTTGATTCTGAAAAAAACAACAAAAAAAAGCAGTCGGCTCAGTATGTTTAGGACACAGATAGATTCAACAGGCAGTAAAACGAGAACAAATACTTATTATGGGCTGTTGGTTATTTTTGTTCAACTTAATGCTCTTGGCTTCTCTTCAGGCAAGACAGCAGAGCATTCTTTAACATCCAAATATTGCTCTAAGGTCATTCTGACCACATCGACTCAGGGCTTTACCCTGAAATAACCCCCAGGAGGCATCAACAGTAACACACACACACAAATTATAGGAATGCTCTTTGTTACATGGACTACAGAACACAGACCTGGCAACAAAAAAGAAAAAAAACTAGTCACTGAATGACCTCTATGGGTAAAGCTGTAAACCCCTCCAATCATTCATATGGGCCCTTCCTACTGATGTCCGGCGTTCATGGTCGGGTGAGTTCACCTGCTAACGTAAAGCAGAAAGTTCAGATTTCTGATGAGGGGTTTCATAATACTTGTTACACAACTCTTGAAATTCTAAACTAAAAGTCTGTTTGGGGAGCAATAATTTCTGGGTGATACCAAGTCATATATCTATTAATCTGTAGCCAATTGGTGGAGGGTTGAAGGGTCATTGGAGTCGATCCCAGGTGACACCGAGCGGCAGAAAACGAACTCGATCCACATTCGTTTATTCCAATATGCCGGCTAATTTTGAACTTTGCCCTCACTACTTCATTGAGAAACTAGTCGTTGTAAAGAGAAGAAAAAGCTTTTCCTACAAACTGGTGAACACATGGCATCTAAAATAAGTCGGAGTGGAGGGAAATGTTGAGAGGCAGGGCAGAGAGTTTGGTGCCGACATAAATCATAACAAAAAAGTAAAGCTATTGATCACATGACCCGTGATCCACTCATTATCACATGGCTTTCTGCATACAGCATTTCATATCAAAGACTTTAAACTGGTTGATGCAAAAATACAGAATTACTCCAAAGCAGTTTTTACACATTTGTGTCGATTCGGCAAATGATGCGAAAACGTAAAGTCTGTTTCTCAAAGTGGAGAGCAGGGAGCTGCACTCTCACCACCTGATGTAAAGCAGTCCACCTTGGTGCTGGTGAGCGAGACCATGTCTTCATTCTCTCCGTCAAATGTTCAGACCAAAACCTTTTCTTCAACAGGAATCGTTTCATGAGTGGCTACAGCTGTGGGTGCATCTCTGTGGTTCTATGCAGCCACCTTGTTGTCCTTCTGGAAAAACAGGAAGAAAGTTCATAACAATTGTTTATCTTCTCCTGCTAAATGTTGTGAGGAATTGCATAAGGCATTTGATTACTACCTTTTAGTGATTTACCCTGTATTCAAAATCAGAGAAATCCCGGCCTCCTCTGCCACCTCTGAACCCGCCTCTGAAACCAGGTGGGGCGCCTCTGGGTGGCCCAAAGAAACCTCTGCTCATTGGTCGCCCTCGACCTCCACGGGGCCCCATGAAGCCTCGGCCACGGAAACCCCCTCTTCCTCGATTGTGTCTGAGAGGAATGCCGAATGTCTCAGAATTCATCCGTCTCTCCTCTGCCCAGGTCGGCCTCCGCTCCCTGATACCAAAAGCACAATCCATCAAAAACAAAAACACAACCACCTGATGGTGGCCCTCAGGGGTGAAAACAGGGACCTTTTCCCTCCGCACAGACGTACGAAAGATACCCAAAACATACTGTTATCAATACCACCTGGCTGTTATTGTGTATTTCCTCCTTTTCTGCGCAGACAGCTCTGGTATGAACTATGTGCTATGACACCTTTCTGTTAGGACCAGCATTCTATATTTCAGCAAACTTATAACATTGATTCCTCTATGGAATTGAAAAATATGGGCTAGCTAACGCAAATATAACCATCAATATGCCACGGGCCCCTATGACCCTTTCAAACAGTCACCAGTCTTCCTTCCTGAGACGATCACTAGACACAAACCCCTGCAGACAGGGGACACACAAGTCCTATAAATCTGAACGGTCCAAGCCTTATAGCCATTACAATTTGGACTTTGTCAGAAATGCTCAGATAACTTACTTCTACCCATTTTCATGCTCTAACACGAATTTCACGACAATATCTTCATTGCTGAGTAATGTCCCAACCACCATAGTCAACATTGTGACAACAACTTTCTGACTTCACATGCATGGTTATAATGTTATGGCTATTATGAATCAACATGATTTGTTGCCCTGATTACATCGTTATGTACACTTTGTTACTCAACTCTATTTATGAGCACATTCAAAAAAACAACAGAGTTGTCCAAAGTACTGTAAATTCAATAAAATCATAGGCACATGATTAAAACACAATGTTTACATCAAAGGAAAGCAGTAAGACCAGAAAGAAAAATCTCCAACAACTCATCCTGGATTAAAAGCCAAGGAATAAAAATGAGTCTTAAGCGAGATTTAAAAACAGAGTGGGGGCTGTCCTAACATGAGGGGTCTACTCATTCAACAGTTTAGGGGCTGCAACAGATAAAGCTCAGTCGCCCCTCATTTTCAGTTATGATTTCTGGACGACCAGAGACAACTGGTCCGCTGACCTCAGTCACCTCGACGGAGTTTAACTCTGTAAGAGGTCAGAAGTGTACGTGGGCGCCGACCCATTTAGGATTTAAAAACAAACAATAAAACCTTAAAATGCACCCTAAACCGTTCTGGTAGCCAGTTAAGAGAGGCCAGAATGGGGGAGTTGTGCTCTTGCTTGCGTGAGCCTGTTAGCACTTTACTTTGGAGTTAGCCAAATTAAAGTGCACTACAGTAGTCCAGGCGGGTTGTAATAAAAGCATGAATAAATTTCAAAATCATTAAGGCTTAAAAAGATTTACCGTAAAAACCGTAAATCTTATAACTTAAAAAATTAAATTGCTCTGATGAAGTAAAACCCATGCATTAATGTGCCTCTTATTCATAACTTTGTTTTCTGCCCCAATCACCTGAGAAGCCCTTTAAGAAAATGTGCAACTTACCTTGAAAATCCCCTTTCACCAGATTTACTGAAAGAGAAAAACAAGAGTTTCACTGCTTCAATAAGTTCAATCATGTTTAACGAAATGCATTAATGCCAGTGTTTAATGTATAATGTGACATAGTAACAAAGACTGTTCAGAGAGACAACAACGTAGAAACAGTCTTCGACTTTGTTTCAATAAAGTTTGCATTAGCTCACGATTGGTGTGCTCGCACTGTACCATCCTTATTTGCAAGTTTGAACGGGCTCAAATCGTACAATGTATGCCCAGCTTTAGCAAAACTTTGATGCTTTTCATGTGCGAAAGAATGCAAATCTGGAACGCACAGGATCTACTGGTCAATACAAATATAATTCTAATGGTTTGTTGCAATAAGAAAGAAGATTAAATAATGAGAAATTATGCTAAACACTTTGTATAACTTCAAATTTTACTTTTTATATCTAACATTACTTACACAGACTTTTACCGTGTTTGAAGCAGTGCCATAAAAAGTTTGAGCAGAGCTTAAGTGTTAGCAGCCAGCATCAGAATAGATTTTAGTTCCATTATATTTAAAACATAAACCTGAAGTGTGCTGAAGTTGATGTACCTCAAGTCATCACAGGACAGGTTATCAAAGAAGGACTTGGTCTTGTCATAGTAACATGCGTTCATGACAGCCTCCTCCTCCTCAGTGGCCAGACGCTCCGACTCTGTAGTGGTTTCTTCTCCATTCAGTGTCTTGTCATCTGTGGTTGTAAGAGAGATCGAGTTTACCAACAAACAGGTGATAGAGGTGAGAGCTCAGGATAATAGCTGGGCAACATCCTTATGATGTTAGGACTTGCTTTTTATTTCAATTAGAATGCTGCTAGAGTGCGTTTCCTAGGTGAGATTAAGGCTAGTAAAGAACACAGGTAAATTATGGCAGCGTTTAATGGCTGGTTTAGAACGTAAATGATTGAGGTGGCTACCTGGCAGGTATAACATGTCCCTAAATTGGTTATGTTTTGTGCATGTAAACAATAACCCACAGAAAATAAAATGCGAGGACATCAAAGCCGTATCTGTACCTCAGAGTTGTTTTACTCTGATTATTAACGTTACATCATTATGACTAGAGTTGCATCGATTTCAATTTTCTTGGCTGATGTTGTCCCCTTTAAAGTAAAAAAATCATAATGATCATAATTGAAGTACTGTTATTTTGAAAATTGAAGTACTGTTATTTTGAAAGATTACAGTGGAAGTGACAAGGCTGGTCGCCTTTGTGTAAATTGCATTAATTCTGAACTGTTAAAATGTATATTCCCTCCGTCCCTTAAACCAATTGTATTACACATTGAAGTGAAAATAAAACTCTGTAAGCCTCGTTCAGTCCATTATATGTTATATGTTGGCTTTGAAGGATTTCAGGGCCTGTAGCTGGCTCAGAGCTACCACTAGCTTTAGCCGTCTGCTAATGTAAGCTTACTTAGCTATGTTCCTCATGATTAAATTGGAAGTGTGTGATTAAGTTTATTGTGCCGAATGCTTTTGCGGTTGTTCCGCCGCAGCTTCTTTTGTCCTTAAGTTTTAAAACCATAAATAACGGCATAGATACATACAGCGGGCTCATGGCTAGCTATGAGCTCCCGCTAGCTTATCCACTCTGCTAACATCAGCTTGCGATGTTCCTCGCGTTGATTTAATTTGAAGTATGTGATTTCGAACGCTTTCGAGGTTGAAGAGATGCCCCTAATTTTGTCCTTACAGTTGTTATAAATTGCAAACTTTGTTTTCTGGTTTACTTGTGAGATTTTTGGAGCCGTGGAGGATCATGCCTAGTGTGCGTGTATGCCGCATTAGTGAAACAGACCTCAAAAATGGATCCTCGATTGCTGATTTCATCAAATTAGGCCCCCCAATGGCAATTATTTCTTAATTAAATACTTAATTTTTTGAGTTTGTATTAAAAACAAACTCCGCTGTTGTCTAGATCATTAAATACAGGCATTGCGCATGAGATAAGCCCCGCCGGAAACGCACTCACCGGGGATTATTCCGAAACACCATTTACATGCAGCGCTTGCCTTTCCGGATGGACTTGGACTACCCCTTGATAAGGAGTGATCTCACATTTGGAAAGGGGTATGGAGTATTAGATGGAGTATTTTTTCTTGTGATTAAGTTTCTTTGCCAAATTTATTCGGAATTAGGCTGTCCATGCTAATCCACCTACTGCTGAGGCCACTGAGCCCCTAGCTGCACCCGCAAAAGGACCATCAGAGGAATAAAAAAATAAATAAAAGCATCAATAATGGATAAAGGTTCAAGAAAGCGCCATGTCACATCAGTACTTTAAATGGCTAATTACTTCTTTTATTTTTTTTATTTCTAACGCTGCAAAACAAGTGACATAACCAAAATTTAAAAACCTCAAGGATATGCAAAAAGATTTCACGCAAATCCTTCCATCTTGGATATATCAGTGATCTTACTCCTGCACTTTATCAGTGAATCTATTTGTGTTTTCTCTCATCATTAAGTGCAACAGTTACTTTCCTTTGTTATGGTTATGGTTTAGGGTCTCTTCAACTCCACCCATGTTTTAAGTGTAACAAATTCACAGAGGGAAGAGTCAAAGAAAGGATTTGCTGCATGTGACAGAAAAGATATTTTTCAAATTTTCCAGAGAATGTGCCAGCTCCCTTTACCTTTCAGTTTGAGCTTGTTTTGGAGCTCCTTGTCGATCTCCTCTTTATGGAACTGAGCGTTGGCTGTCTCAAAGTCAAAATCCTCTTCAAATGTCATGGGACCATCTCTACGCATATTCACTTTACCTCTGCTGCGGTTTCCTCGCCCACGTCCATAGCGGTTAGATTGAGCTGCAGCTGAGAAATAAAGGTAGAATGAGACAAGAAACACACACACACAGTGTCCAGCCAAGAATGGCGGGACAGAGTTGTGTAAGCTACGTACCCAAAGTAAAGTTTTTAATAATGAAACCATAGTCTGTTTATGTTTTGGTATCTTTTTGTTTCAGAAATTAATATTGATGCGTTTATTAATAATAAACGAAAAAGGAGTTATAATTTGATTTTCCATTTTGAGATACATGAATCAAAAGTGAAAAAAAAGGCATTTTTCCCTTTCAAGATCAAATAGGGATGAGGGTAATTTGAAAAATAAATTGAGTTTAATTTTCTAGTTTTTCATTTTCTGAGAAAGGATGTGGTCGATTACAATTGCATCAATGAGGGCGGTGCTCCTGTCCAAGGCCCACAGATCACAGCAAATAGGAAATACATTAGCAGCTCTATAATCAGATTAATCTTGATTATTAGTGCTATTGCACACACTGATCAGCCACAACATTACAACCAGTAACTGACTCATTGAAATACAGTGAAGCCGACTGACTGTTTTCCGGTCTAAACAGTATAAAATAACATTCATTTTGCTGGACTAATCACAACATCCCATTTTTACGATGGTCAATGTCACCGTAAGAAATGTATAGCTGCAGTCCACTCCACCTGGGATCTTTATTATAACCATAAACCAAATAAACCACTGGTGTCTCATCATCTCCAGCATGGATCCCACAGTGGGTGTGTCAGTAGCTGCTGTCAGTCTGCAGATACACCAAAACAATCAGTTTGATATGATGACCTACAGCTAAGTTCGACTAGTTATTATGGGACATGGGTGCAAATTTGGGAAATTACATCAGTTACCAGCAGTGTAGAATATACAACATTCAACCACAAAATTAGAACCTCTGACTGATGTTAATTTGGCTGTGTGTGTCAGCGGTTCAAACTTCGATAAAGTTTGCTAACGTATTTCAGATTAAGAGTAATACCGAAGAAAGCAATCCAGACCAGTGTGCAGATCCACCTCTAACTTCTTCATATTACTTTGAAATGAATCACTGTGGTTTAGGAATAAAGTGATGACGGACAGCGTTCAATTTGCCGCCATCATTTCCTCGTAAACGACCACATCCTGCATCAGAAAAAAACAATCGTTTCTGTCTAATCGTGATTTTATTTTTTTCATAATCAAATTAGAAAATCAAACCAATTTTGAAATTTTATTCAGCTCTATTTGGTCTTGAAAAGGAAACATTTCTTGTTTTTCAATTTTAATTCTCGAATCTCAAAACGAAAAATCCAATTACCATATGTTTTTCAATATTCTTTTCTGAAGCAAATAGGAAATACCAAACCATACACGGAGCGACCATGGTGTTAAGATTTAATAGGAATGTAAATCGATAATCAAGTTGTTTAGGAACTGCAGCCCGATAATGTATCATCCCCAATAGGATCCAGACTCACTGAACTAGTTAATCAGTCAACAGGAAGTTGGGTTGCAGAGACTATCGTTAACTTTCCATGAAAATTTAGTATATCTATACAGTATTAAACTATACAAAATCAAATATTTGAGGGACATTGATTAACTGAGTTCATTCAGTATTATTAAGTAAATATGTACAAATACCAACCAGCAGCTTGATGTTTGTTTGGATCCCGGTTTTCAACAGCACTTTGTTCATTATCTGGCTGTGATACATTCTGAACTTCAGGAACTAAAGGGCAGCAAAGTACAGTGTAGTCATGATAGTGTAAAATGACATGATAGAAATCAGTATACAAATAGATTGTGAAAATCACACATTACAAACCGATAAGGTATCCCCACCTTTTCGCTTTTCCAAAGGCTCCGGGGGTTTCTGGTTACCAGAGTTGGTGCTGGTGGGTCTGGTGGACGCCGCCGTTCCAGTCTGACTCCTCTGTCCTACGGCTGCAGGCTGTGCAGAGGCAGCTGATGGTGGGGGCCGCACTGTTGGCTCCAGGGTAGGACTTCTTATAGTGTCCAACTGGGGACTAGTGCGCCCTACAGAAAACAGCAAAGTGACAGTCAAACAATGTGCTTTTTTTCTTTTAAAAGTCAAAGGCCGCTTGTCCTGCCCCATCTAACAGAGGAAAAGTTCAGTGACACATATGCCATAATGTCAATATGGCAAAAAACCTATATAAACAGGAGGTGAGGATTAGATTCATATCGATTTACATTCCTATTAAATCTTAAACCATCCAAATTCATAAAAAGAAAAGACGCAGAAGTATTCAGCATTAAGTAAATCAAGGGGCGGCTGTGGCTCAGTGGGTAGAGCGGCCGTCTCCCAATCAGAAAATCGGAAGGTAGCCGGTTCGAATCCCACCAGGGTCTACTTGTCGTAGGGTCCTTGAGCAAGACCCTGAATCCTTAGCTCCCCGGGCGCTCCACGAGGGGCTGCCCACTGCTCCCTCAGGGATGGGTCAAATGCAGAAAAGTAATTTCACTATGTTGTACTGTATGACTATGTGACTAATAAAGGATTCTTAAAGAAACAACTAATAAATGCAACTCTGATGAGGAGGAAAAGCACTAAAATCTAATATCAATTGTTCATCATTATGCTGTTCCCGCTAGGGGCGTTAAACCAAGTAATAGTTTCCATCTTGCCCTGTCCTCTGCATGTTTCTATGTCACACTAACCTAACTGCATGTCCTCCTTCACAACCTCAAGCGCTAACTGATAATCTCCATTCCCAGCTTTTCCATGTTCACCCCTTACCTTAACAGCTCTCAGTGTATTTGTTTGCAGTCATTCAAATTCTAGTATCCGTCTTCAATTTCAGTTCATTCTGCGCCTTGTCAAAATTTAAATGATGTGACTGGTTGTAAAAAATTCATAAAAAGAAAAGACGCAGAAGTATTCAGCATTAAGTAAATCAAAATTTCTGCCTAATAGGCACACCAAAGGAGATCTTGACTTGGAAAAGGGTGGTGACAACTGTTAACCCAATTAACAAAGATTTTACATCTAATTTTCAATTTCTGCAAAAGCATTGCTGTTCGTTTATAACTTTTGCCCGAATGTCGAAGCGAATCATAATTTTGTGGGAATAAGAACCATCAACTCCAACCTTTCACTTTTGATTAAATCTAATCCTCACCTCCTGTTCCTGAAGATCCAAACTGTGGGGCTGTGACACCAAACTGACTGTATGGTGGACCCACTGGCCTGGTGTATGGAGCATAGGGTGTAGCCGTCTGGAATGATGGTACAGCTGCAGCATTGATGGATCCAACTGATGACTAGAAAACACATGAAAAGTGTAGCTGTAGTCATGAAACGGCAAGAACAGCAAACATCCTATCGACAGCTGTTCATCAAATTCATGATAAAACAATTGCATCCAGTTCTCAGCCCCAAATCAAAGAAAATTAACACATTTTATGAACACTGAGAAGTTTTACTATTCAATATCTACACTCGCTTTTATTTTTTTTGGGCAAAGAATAATCCAAACTCCATTGTAGAACAATGTACAAGTTAATTAATTTATATCTATATCAATGTGTTGCAACTTATGGGCAAAAGTATGACTACCCGATTTCAGTTAGTTTCTTAAATTGATTTAGATTTTTTAAATTGATTTTTAACATAGAAAAGTAGGTGTTCCTCTGCAAATAAATGCCATATATCTTTTTCAAAACCACGATTTTATGAATTATTCATACTAAAAAAGTAATTGAAATAATAATTATAATCCATTTAATTTATAATGTTGAATGAATTGTATACGCATCTTCTAAAAAGCATATAATTTTTAAGGCAGATGGAAACATTTAAAATTGTATGTTCAGTGCTGTGATAAATGGACCTTAAAACCCACTGAAACTCAGCAACCCAGGAGCGCAGACATGTATTACGATTGCCAAAGGCCAGTGGGAGTGCGAGTGCTCTTGGGGATTTAGTTCATAGCATCCCAATGAAATGCCAGCATGGGTGACTTAGTTTAGTGGCAATGAATTACTTTTTTTGGGGGGGGGGGGGGTTACATGATTAAGTGGATTTTTACATAGCCTCTCTGCAAGCTGTATAGAAGATTGGTGCCATATCCATTGATGTGATCAATGGATATTGATCATATCCATTGTGCTCTCTTGTTAAGTACAGGCCAAGGTTTGGGATGGTAGGTCTCAGATCAATTGAAAATATGTGGTAAATCTGCCAGTAATTGAGGACGTCTGTCACAGTATGAGATCTTAATTGACCGAAAGGTGGTGGGAACATTTTTTATTAAAATAAAAACAATCATGCTCGACTGAAAGGATTTCATCAGGATGGGTACCGGGATCAAGCAATAACTTTCTTTCGGGTCCTAAATTGCCATTACCAAGTATCATAAGCTCCTGGACAAATGATACTGCCATTTGTATTGATATAAGCTAAATTCATTCTAACAGGGCTGGATTTGTCACATGGATGACGCTATCGGTCTACATTACATGACGAAATCTAGCACTTCGAAAGACAGATGGTAATCTTCAACACTGCACTTACGGAGGAGAGAGCAAGATTTCCGTAAGTGTGGACACACTTTATGAAAATAAATCATAAAATAACAAATGTAAAAAGTGCATGTTGCATGTGAAAAAAGATAAAACGTATTCAGTCTACCATATGTTTGCTTTATTCAGGGACTTCATTGCTTGTGACTGGCTCCGTGCTGTCAGTATTTAACCGCTCTGCCAACGTTAACTTATTGAAACTTACCATGTACCTCATTGTGATTAATTTTGAAAAGTCTGATCCAGTTTGTTGTGGCCAACATTTTCAGGATTGAGTCCCCGCAGCTTCTTTTGTCCATACATTTTAAAACTATAAATGACAGTATAGATACATACATATATACAGTGGGCACTATCACTAGCTTTAGTGATAGTGTGTAGTTTATGAAGTGTGTCATAACGTTCGCCGTCCGGAACGTTTTCAGGGTTGTTCCGCCACCTATTATTTTGACCTTACTAGTGTTACAAATTGCAAGCTTAAGGTTTTCTGGTTTATTCACGAGATGTTTATAGCCATTGGATAAATTGGCATTGGCTCATGCGTGTAACCGGCACAGAATCAGCCTGAGAGAGGCTGCTCGGCCAATTGCCGACCAAACGGCCGGCTGATCAATCGGTACACCTCTACCAGCAACACAACAAAATGCCTGCCAATACAGCATTCTATGAAGCTCAAGATGTTCAGCATGTTTGACTTAATTAGTTAGTTGCCTGCAGTAGGTGTGCATACCCCATTATGAGCCCCAGACAAAGAATCTTTGAAAGTGTGCATATGAGAATTTTGTTAAGAAAATAAACATTTCTAAATGTCTTACAATTTTTCATAAATACATTTGTGAAAGGAAACAGAATTCAACTTACTTGAACTATGGCAGGATCCTGAGGCAGACTGCTCGTGGCTTTGGGCGGCTCACAAACTGTAAGGTCTTTTATATCACTTCCCCTGAAGATGATATACTCAAAAACTTCATCCCGAGGTGGAACAGGCCTGTCTGTAGGCCTGTCTTCAGTTCCAAAAGAGCAAACTGTTGGGGATATTCACAGGACAATTCAAATAACACCACTGGCTTTCTTACAGAGGTTACACGGATATGTGTTTCCGTCTAGATCCTTGCACTAGGCAACCCATCATACAGCATAAAATTGACAGATACTAACCATTCTCTATTAGAATAGTTATATATTGTAGCACCTAGAGTGAAGGAACAAGTTTACAAGATCGTAGTGATACCAGCTCTGCTGTATGATTTAGAGACAGGGTCACTGAAGGAAAAGAAAGGACGCAGAGCTTAAGGTGGCAGTGCTGAAGATGTCAAGATTTGTCTTTGGAACTGACAAGGATGGACAGGGTTAGAAACAAGTGTATCAGAGGGACAGCCCTGATTAGACATTTTGGAGAGAAAACAAAAAAAGGCCTTTAATGACTTGTGCAAAGGTGGGATACTGTATATATTGGTAGGAGGGTGATTGAGATCGAGCTGTGAGGCAAGTAGAAGACCAAAGAGTAGGTTTCTGGATGTGGTGAAAGAGGACATGAAGATATTTGGTCTCACAGATGAAGATGCCACGGGCGAGATGGAAACGGATGATCCACTGTGGTGACACCTAAATGTAACAGCTTAAAGCATTCGAGTTGCGATCTATTGTACTTTCCGATTCAACGAATAACCCAAGACCTAACAAAGCAAATGGTCCGTGACGTTAACTTAATCGAAAAATTGATGTCATCATAGAAACAACTGGTATAGTCTTTCGTGGTACGCTTATATAATTTCGTATTATGTAATAAAACATTACAAATGTCACGTTTATCCAAACACAGCATAAACAAGGGACGCAGAACATTAACTCATTTCAACATTACAGCTAGCTACAGGTTTATTAGCTGCTAAATGCTAACACAACTAGGTTAATTTTAAACGTTGCTTTACACTTATGACATATTTTAAATACAGCTGTCCAAGTCTTTGATTCTTAACTCACCTTTCGCAAGAGCTACCGTCGAGTTTTCAGTGTCAATGGTGTACAAAATTCCTTCATATCGGATCTCGGCCTTGGATATGAGGCTAATTTTGCTACCGATGTATGGCGTCCCTCCTCCGCTCATGTTGATTTCCAGATACTAAAAACGCTCTTACTAGAAAAAAAGTATGTCTCCTGAAAAACTATGAAATAGACGTTTCTTTTTCGGAGATAGTAAATTAAATGCTACATTACATGAATTCGTAAAGAAAGACGTGAACCACAGTTTACAGCTTCTGGACTCTTCTCTACCACGATATGGCCGTTTTCATTTTCCTCCACCCGCCGCCAAGGCTGATGGGAAAAAAGGTTTGTCACCCATTCATTTTAAGATGTGCCGTCCACTTTTGAAATTTAAAGAATTTAGAAATTAGTGACTGCATTTTTAGTTTCTTACAGTTTTTACACACTTTTTAAAATGTAATTAATTAATTAATAATTAGTGTCTAAAAATGCTGGAGATTGAGCCAATATAACATATTGCGATATTACAGGGTTGTGTTTCACATAATTTGTTTTTGACCAAAATGTGTATATATATATATATATATATATATATATATATATATATATATATATAAGCAATTTTTTTTTTAATCAAGTGTAAAGCATTTGTGCGACAGCAATAACACCATTACCGTAATATATATAAGTCAAATCTTTACTTTACTCTTTACTTAAAATATGTGAGAATTAATATCTCATGCCGAGGCAAAAACAAAACTCTTTATGACTGTACTCCCGCAAACAACCTGAAGTTCGTTAAGCGATTTAGAAAAAAAAAATCTTGTGTACAGAAGTTTATATCTTGTGGAAACAAGCTACATATCTTTTGCATACAAGTTATACTCACAAGTCCCTCTCTTGTGGGACCAAGTTATTCTCCTGTGGAAGACAATTTTGAATCTTGTGTGCACAAGTTGCACAAGACAATTTAAATTTGTCTTCCCTTGTAGAATTTCAAACTAATACTAGCAAATTAATGAAATAATTATGTCGTTGATTCTCAGAAAATCCTGACCCTCTCGAAATATATGATATATTATAGAGATAAAGAGTTAAACTATTTATTCTCAAGTGTATACAATACGTTTCCGTAAATTTAGACTACAATCATGAGGGAAACAATATTGAAAATTACAACTCAGACGCCCCCTCCGTGTAATGACGTCACGCGCATTCCCATAATGCCCAGTAACACGCAGGCGCACTGTAAAAATACATATTAGCTATCTGTGATCAGAAATGGCGGGCACCTCCGACCCCCTGGAAGATATGCTCTTTTCAGAGGTGGATGAAAAAGATGTGAGCGACCTGGTAGGCTCATTGGAGTCACAGCTCGCTGGTCAAAGCAATCCAGCAGGGAAAGCAGAGAAAATCGGAGGCAATTGCTCCATGGCTCTTAACCATCACTTAGGAGAAACGCTACCAGCTCCTGTGGGCACCAGAACACTAGAACAACAACAACAAGGACGGCTTAATAAACCCGAGATGCACCCGGAGATCAACTCCAAAGACCTTAGCCTGGATACAAGTTCCACATCTCTGTCTCCGAGCGAACCTCCTTCCTTTCGCGAGCCCTCCACCACTTCGTCTGCCGTCAGTAGAGCATCCGTCTCAACACTGGCTGCATCTGGTGTGTCAACTTTGGCATCTCTGTCAGCCAGCATCAGCACCAGCGCCACAACCAGTCAGGGCTCTACGGTGAGCCCAGGCACGGCTGGGACGTCAACGGACGCTTGTCCGCTAAGAAAACGCATCACCACGCCACGGAGGAGCGTATCGGCTCGTATCAAGAGTTTGAACGGCGCAGCTGTAACGACAAGAAGGAACAGCGTCGCGGCGATTACTGAAAACACCAGCCCCGTGGAGATCAGTTCGCCCACAATGACACCAAACTCCACTCGGGCTGTGACATCCTCCATCGACACTTCGACTTTCACCTTATCCAACGCGAATCTGCCTGTTGGTCAGTCGGCAATTGCGCTCGACAGGGGGACTCCTACCATCGCTTTGCACAGACTTCCGAGCCATATTGTAGCGAGTATAGCTCAGAACGGTAACGGAACCAGCGTGTCGGCTTTAGTTCAGCAGGACACTTGCGTTGAACCAAGCACCTCCTCAGCTTCAGAGGAGATCCAAGGCAAAACGCTCACAGACACCGTTGCCTCCAAAACAGACGATTCTCAGTCCAAAATTGTAATGTCAAGCCAGTCTGGTAGTGTCAACTCTGTAATAAACACTGTCCCCCCTGCGCCTTGTGTTGTCACACCAACAACTATAACAGCAGCTACAACAACCACAACCGTCACCCAGCCTTTGACTTCTGCCCCTGCTGCTCTTTGTGTCACAACTGCGGCCACAAGTTCTGTGAGTGGAGCTGGTCAAACCACAACCGTGACTACCACCCTTAGCATGGTCAGACCCACAGCCCCATCTCCAACTCCTGCTCTGGCTGCCTCAACACAGTTTCAACCCCGCCCTGGACTTACAGCACCCCAAAGGATTGTAGCCCCTCAACTGATTGTCAGACCTCAACAGCAGACAACCATTCAGTTGCCCCCTGGGTTTACCATCCCACCGGGTAAGGTTTACAGGAGGCGGAGGGGAGCAGCTGTTGACTCCTGTGTTGAAATGACCTTACTTATGGCTCATGGGTTCGGTTGTCAGTGGGATACAGTGTGTGTTTGTCTCTTCTTGTACCATGTTCAAATGAGTTGGGAAGCTTTGCAATGGCGATGCAAAAATATTTATGAACAGAGATAATGAGAAATGTATATAATCTGCAATCTGCTGATACATTGAAATACAGAGCTGATAATAATATGATGCCAATAATTCCTAAAGTGACACACACACAGCACGCACTCACTCTTAATATATTAGGAAATGGCAGAGGAACATTTAAGGTGGCTTGTGATTCACCAATAAACACAGAAGATGATGAAAAAAGTGCAGCACACTGTTGTTATCCTCGTGATGTGTCTGGATAGAGTTGTTTTCTGTATACCTGACAGTCAAAAACTTTGCTGCTGGTGTGGACATCTTTTTAGCTGTTACAGAGAAGGACAACACAATTGTAGAAGGAAAAAGAAGATGACACATACCACCGTAACACAACACATCTTAGTATGGAAAGTTCAATAATCGATCTTTCCTCACTACACCTTGGACTTTGTCATGCTCATGTGTGCATTAATGGCAGTTTATGAACTTTTTATGAACTGGAATGCAAATAATGAAATGATCAATTATCAGCATTGGCCATGAGAAACAGGTATCACACAAGAATATCACACATTCTTACTTTCCAAGTTATCGCGCTAGTTCCTGAGGTATTGTGAGATTTAGCTTGCGGAATCAAATGCTTTGCCCAGCAGTAGTAGTAAAAGAAGGTGTTAAGTATCAAACATAAACAAGCATCTGTAGCAGCACCATAAAATGAAATTAATGCCACACTTTTGACTTTGATGGTAGGAAATAGGACAAAATGTACTAAAGATTTGTAGTGAAGGTGTGCCAAATTAAATTTTCATGCACATTTTATTGATCCTGTTGATGCTTAAGTCGTACACTCCTGATGAAAGCTGTGTATTTTCTTTTGTTTCATAGGGCTCTATTCTATTCATTTACATTTATCAGCCATAACATAAAAAACACCTGTCTAATATTGTGTAGGTCCCCTTTTTGCAGTGAATGGTGTGACCACTTTTGACAAGTACTAGTAATTGCCCACTGGGAATACCCAACAATTCCTGTAGTCCTGGAGATTCTGTGACCCAGTTGCAGTAGTCATCATAATTTGGCCCAAGTTGCTTATTGCATAATACATCCAACCACTGACAGGTGTCGCTGTAACAATACAATTAGTATAATGTGTCTTACATGTCAGTGGCTTTAACATTATGGCTGATTGGAGTATATTCCAAAGCAAATGATTGAAGTAATTTATATGAGTTGATGTGAATTCAGTGATATAGAGAGGACAGCCCTTTCCAGTAAAGTCATTTGGACGTGTGACCATCAAGATATTCACACGTTAAATACTGTCAACAAAATGCCACAAAAGATTTAAATACAATTTTTCTTAAAATCAGTGCAACTCTATAAGTGGAGATCTGTTGCTTTTCACACATAAGTTGCAGAATTTGTTTTGTGTTGTTTCTTTGTTGCTGTGGGTAATGCTGTGGAAAGATATGGAATTATTTTTGGAAAACAAATCGAAAAGACATAAGAAATTCTTTATTCATCTTGAGTGTATTGATAAAAACCAAGGGCATCCGCTTTTACCATTTAGGTATGTTTTGTTCCAGGATTATGATTGAAGTGCTTCAAAGGCCTCCAGTAAACATTGAAGTTACTTGCATTGTAAATTGTTATGAACACATACAACAAAAATGCATTCAAACAATTATTGTTACTCAAATAAAACCAACTTACTTGTTGGAATTCCCCATTGAAGCACCTTCCAGATAGGATCCCTAATGGATGCTCAGTGTTTATTATTTTATAGAAATTCTGCAAAGATAAATCAATGTGTAATAAAACCTTTTATGTTAATGTTAAACTGATATCTGATATATCAGTGTGCCAGCTTTGTAGTTTTTCATGTAAAGGTGATTTTAGGGAAGCAGAAAGAAAGCAGTACTACCCACTGCAGCACGGTGGCACCAGACAACCTATTAATTGGATCTTGTTAAGTTCAGTAAAATTAAATATCGAGTTATCTTTATTAAGGACACTGAAATACTTGTTCCTGGTCGGCTAGGGGACACCTCAAGTAGTCTCAGTAAATATGAAACAATTGAAGTAGACCCAAACATGCATCAAACTGGCTATTAACCAAATTATGAAATCACGAGTTTGCTTCACTCTAGCTACTGCAGCACGATGGTGCGGTTGGTCGTACAATATCCCCACAGAACGATAGTACCGGCTTCAAACTAGCCTCTGGTTTTGAGCATTTTTGTGTGGATTTTGCATGTTCACCCTGTTTGTGCGGGTGTTCCCTCTGGATGCTCCTGCTTTCTCCCACTTTCCAGAAACATGCGATAGAGGTAAATTGGTGACTTTAAATTGGCCGTAGCTGGGATTAAGAGAGTGAGTGTTTTTCTGTCTATGTTGGACCTGTGATGAAGTGGAAACTTTTCCTATATACCCGCCTCGCGCCTAATGTGTGCTGGTATAGGCTGTAGCATAACCCCGTGCACTACCCTGATAAAGGTTAAAGAAATTAAGCATTGGAAGCATTGTTGTTCTGCAGTGTAAAATAAGTCTTTATTGTCAAATACAATAACACAAATGGTACAATGTAGCAAAATTGGTGCTCTACATTTTACCCATCCCTGTGGAACAGTGGGCAGCTGTCTGGGGACCAGATTGGGGTTCGGGGTCTTGCTCAAGGACCCTTTGAGATGTAGACTGCTGGGTCTTGAACTGCTAACCTGCCAATCTTTCGATTAGGAGGTGGCTGCTTTACCCGACGAGCTACCCAATAAGCTACAGCTGCCCCATAATACACAATAGGTTGTCTTGATTGATGAAAAGAAGAAATTAGGGTGACTGATTAGGCTTTATATTTGTTTACCTTGCAAAAAGATCATGGATGCTTACTACACAACACAAGGAGCTCATTATTTTGTTTTTAGTCAGTTAAAATCCACGGTTAGGTCAGTTTCAATAGTTTGATATTTTAAATGAGACTACCAGACACAAGGACTTTCAGTGCTCAGGATAAAGTTCATTCCCTGTTTAATTAATTAACAATTTCTTTTTGTTGCAGTTAAGTGTGGTCACTTAATTTCTTTTATTTAATTTACTTTGTTTTAGCTTTCACTCTGGCTGCTTGCTAAGAGTTATGTTAAATCTCACTTGCCAAACTTTAAGGATGATATTTGGTTATCTTAGAAATCACAAACCTGCTATGCACTTTTTAAGTACAGCTGAATTTGGCTAAAAGCTGATATAAATGGATGTTCTCTGCGATATTTTAGGGATGGTGCTGGTACGAACAGAGCTGGGTCAGCTGGTAATGGTTCCTCAGCAGGCGTTGGCTCAAGTTCAGGCTCAAGCTCAGGCCCAGAACAACATCTCTCCACGTCCTGCTACTCCTACGACAGGAGCGTCCTTCAGAGTAACAGCTCCACAGGTGAGAACAAAAGAAACCATATTCACTAATGTGACCACAGCACACAGCAGTACCGCATCATTGCATTTCTTCAACGCTAGACACGACAACAAATTTTAAATTATTATTATATATGCATGTTCTGTCTGCCTTTGTTCAATGCTTGCGCTTGGTATGAATGGATTTTATTTCATTTTTGTTAGTTGTCATAAAAAGACATGTCATTATCTGATTTGTGTGCCCACATGTACATCACACACAATGGGCTTTACTGTTCAACATTCCTATGCAGAAATGTAATCGTAAGGTGGTGATTTTTATTTCGGTAATAACAGATTAGTGTTTTATGCATGTCACCTGAGTTTGATGAAGGGTTGAATTACTTTTTAATTTCTCATTTATTTATTTTGACAGAAGAGGGACTAATGATTTTGACTGCAACAACTTTGTAGAGAATGGCTGCTACCAGGTTTGTGGCAATAATTTGCCCAGGGAAAATACCAGGGAAATTCATTAAGATCTATTGCATTAACTTAATGCTAAATTGTTTTAAAATGGTATATTAAACTAATTTTGAATAATATATAAATAAATATAACCATTTTAACTGCACTTGGCAAAATGATAAATCATAAGGCTCAGATTAGCTCGCATACATAAAAAAGACATGTTTGTTCTACAGCCAAGAAGGTATTCGCCACCTTGCCAACTGATAGAAAATGATGAAACACTTTTCTATTTAGAGCACGCTTTTTTCACATACACTGCTCAAAAAACTTAGGGGCACACCTAATCATCACAGTACAACACAGATGTGAAACTGATTAATAATCCCTTCAAGTATCCCAACTGGATCCAGATTTAAGACATATAACTGGTTTTGTCTTATACTGTGATGATTAAGTGTTCTCTTAATTTTTCCGAGTAGTGTATATAAAAATCCAACTGAACAGTCAGAACATTATGAACGCTTGCCTAATAATGTATAGATATTTATTTTTCAACCAAAACAATTCTGGGATGCACATTGTGTTTTGACACCTTATATCGGAACTGTAAAAAAAAAAATGTCAGCACTTCAGGCAACATAGTGGCTAATACTATTTTATAACACTAAGCTCCTTGGTGTGAATCTCTTCTGCAATCTATATTTTTTTAATCCACATGTGGATCTGGACCAACACTTAAAGGCATCTTGTTTGGTATCAGAAATACTGTTGTCTTTTGGTAGTCACTGGTCTCAAATCTGGACTTAATGGATCAACTACAGTAGATACATTTCTCCATACGTATTAATAATAGAAGCTGATAAAAGTCGATCTCTTTATGTCTGTATAATAGCAATAGGTTCAATCAGGAAATAGAACTAATTAATCCGTTGACGAACCAAACACCTGGTGGTGTGTCCTTTACTCAAACCTGTGTCATTGACCAGAGGACTGTCAGGTCTATGCAGATCTCTGTTCCTCGGATTGAACTTTTCTGGACTCAGGCCTCAGATGTTTATGCTTCTCCTTGTATCATACAGTTAGTGTGCCTATGATTGCCAGTACATCAGATGATTACGGGGTACTGTTGGTTTCTTCTTGTTTTGAGGGGTCGTTGGGTTCAGCTCTTCCCAGGGCTTTCCCATTTGACCTCCCTCTATTGCTCAGTTTCAGCTTTGGTTGTGTCTGTCTGTGTGCTGGTATTCCATTGCATCTGGTAGTACACCCTGTGTGGGTCTTTGGAGAACAGGGCATACAGCATATTCTCCTACAAAAAGATACACATGCACACATACCTATCATAGTATTATGCAAAAATAATATTAATTGACATTGATAAAGATAAAGATAAAGATAGCCTTTATTAGTCCCACAATGGGGAAATTGCAATGTTACAGCAGCAGAGCATGTTACAGAATACAGAATAACAGAATAACAGCATTATGTGCAATTAAATTAAATTAAATTAAATTAAATGTACAGATGACATGTTGGGAAGTGTATTGTCCCATAGTGCAAAGTGCAAGTGAGGTAGGTGTGTGTGTGTAAGTGTGTGTGTAGTTGTGAAGGTGTGTGTGTGTTGCTAACAGTGCTGGTTGTGGAGTCTGACTGCTGCAGGAAGGAAAAGATCGGCGATATCGCTCCTTCACACACTTGGGGTGAAGGAGCCTATCGCTGATATATTGGTATATTAAGGTCAAAGCTATTGTTTTTCACTTAAGAATTTTTCTGCTGTCTGCATTAAACACATAAGGAGAAGGATGGCATTTATTTGTGACCCTTTCATGCAAAGCTTTAGGACTTAGGTCCATGTCCTTTAAAGTCTATTATCTTGCCAGACATGTTTTTCAAAGCTGCATATACCAATCAATTATTTTATTGCTTGTTTTTCTAAAATTTTCAATCAAAAATGTCTTGGATACTTGTTGTGGACAACATGCATGAAAGGAATAAAGGCAACTGATCGTTTCCCACCTATTCCTGTATTCCTATGACCTCATGAGTTATTAAATGGTGCCTCAGGAGTTTCCAGGGACTTATTTTGTCTGATTTCCTGCCATCTGACCTCACCGCACGAAGTTAAAGAGTAAATATTTTTTTAACGTAGTGAATTTGAAATCAATCCCACGTAACCAAAGACCATCTTAGTCCATGTATGAACAAGATAAATGTAAATTAAAATTTTAATGTGAAAGATGGAAACCTGGGTATTTTACTTTGAATGGTAACGCTTGCATTTTAATAAGTGGGTCAAATTTATTTTTACATTCAAGTGAACCACCAATCAGAGGAAAATAAACTTAATAAACCATATGTGCAGTGGAAAAAATTGAATGTGAAATTATTTACCTCCAGTGATCTGGTCAGCCTCGTACTGGTTGATCTTTCTCACAGTGGCGAGTTCAAACGCCTGATGGTTGTAGAAGGAGGCAACCAGTGATACTTCATCATACATCAACAGAGTCAATGTGCTTGTAATGGAATTTTTGGAAAATGTTTATTTTGGCTCAGACATACGGTAGTTTTGATGGGTTAACCTGGTTGCCATAGCGGAACCATAATGCCATGTGCCACCATGTGCCTTCATGGAGGCAGCAGTCCTATCCACAATTATATGATAACTGTTTGACTTTCATCTCATTTCATCAATTTGTGGTTGATGCAAATGTCAGGCAGGTTTTCAAATACGGAGTTCTTGGTGAAATGAAAAACGTAGTTTTTCATAGGATTTTTTTAATATAATATCCAAGATGATAATAATAATAATAATACATTTAATTTATAATGCACTTTACATTTGGATCAAATCTCAATGATCTCACAAACATAATTACCCAATCACTTTGTAACCGTTCCTTTTCTAACTGCTCGTAAAGCGGCTAATAGAATGTTTTTCATAATTTTGAAAAGAAAAAAAAGTAATATAAAAGTTGCAAATGAAACAAAGAGTAACTCTTAATGATAGATTAGACAAAGTACTTTTTATCATAGTTGATAAGACTGTTTATAATTGCATTTATAGAGAAGTATTCATGTCATATTCTATTCATAAAAATTGTTTCCGCGTATCAGCCGAGTTTTGCATACGAATCTCTAAAAAAACTGTTATAGTTTTGTATAGCTGAAAATAAAAACACCAGTGAAGTGGCATAGGGCTGCATGATAACTGGACAATACAATTCTAGCTATAATATCTTCTTATTACAATATTGATAAATTATTTATAAATATAATATACCGCATCATACCGATTTATGAATTACATGATAACCTTTTATTTAAAGGTTATCATCAAAGGTTTAACTTATAGGTAGTTAGCTCAACTTTGTATCAGGACAATCACTTTGAAAACACGTTTGTATAAAAAGTTGTTATTACATGTTGCACAGTATTTGCATTTCTTTCGTTAGATACTCCCAAAAGTCTGACATTTTTGCCTTTGGATAACAACTTCTCTCTATGCTGTGGCAGAACAGCATGCGGCATCTTCTGTAACACATCATGTAGAAAACATCAACTCGCATTTAGAGCACGTGTGCTTTTACACAAACATATTGAAGTGTTGTGTGTTATAGTCATAGATGTATAATGTAATAAAGTAGATACTGGGCCCAAAGATGGATCTCATTCAGTCCAATATATAAATTAAATGTATTATTATTATTATTATAATATGCATACACCAATTGAGTTTACTTCTCTGTCATGAAACCCTGAATGTACACAGTACGGTTTCTGACAATGACCCACTAGTGAGTCAGGGAGATTTTTCTCAGCTCAAGAAAAGCTCAAGCTGGACATTCATAGGTTAATATAAAGAGCCATAATTGTCTTGTCAACGGGACAGTGAATTTTGCACGTAATTACTTGTGGGGGCGCACAGCTGATGTCCGGTCGGCTTCACCTCTTTATAAGCTTAGTGTTTAATGGTGATGTGATTAATATTTTTAACTGTATAGTTATAATGAGTTAGTATTTCACATATACACTAAAATGAGATTAGTATGTGAATGAATGTCTCATGACTTCTTCATAATTCCATGGGGTCCTTTCATCAAAATTTAGAGCCACTGAATCATTAATTGGAGTTTTGTTATCATCCCCTGTGGATACAGCTTGTACTGCTGGACTCACACGTTAGCAAGTTTGCATTTATTGCTCTTATTAATTAATTAATTGAATGGAAGAAATGAATTGCTTTAAATAAAGTAGGTTTTTCTTGATCGTTATACTGAGATGTCTCTCAAAGCCGTCTTGTAAATTAAGGAGTACACCTAAGATGACACAGACTGACTGACAGAAGCAAACTTATCTTTACAAATCTTTCTTCTTACAGTCCACGGAGTATCCATTCTTCAGCAATGTTATATAGTTGTAGTTTTGTTGTTGTTTTAATTGTAAATTAATCTACCCCTTTTTTTCTCGATAAATGTTTTAAAGATAACTTAAATTGTATGTGTCTTTTTCAAACTGCTTAACTTGTCTAATCAACAATTCAAGCTCAAATAGTATTTACTTATGTAGATGTTTAGTTCACTAATTACATTTTTTTAGATATTCTTATTCAGCAGTTACAGAGGGCCCATCATAATATGCCCCCAAATAAACAAAAACAAAACAAAAACCAACCCCAATGTCTTGAACTGAAACTTTGAGCTGGGTAAATTTTAGAATTTTACCACAATTGGTGTAATTGGACAGTGCAGCTAAACAGATCTTCAAATGATGTCCTCCGTCTTTTTTTTGTAAGCGCTTATCCAGCTCAGGGATTTTGGGGGATGCGGGTGGAAACAATCCCAGCTGACGTTTGGCAAGAGGCAGTGTGAACCCTGGACAGTTTTCCAGTTCATCACGGGGTTGTCAGACAACTTCTCACTCTCTCATTCACTCCTAATAGCATTTTTGGAGTCTCCAATAATGCAGGTTTGTTTTGGACTGTGGGAGGAAGCCGGAGTACCCCTCATCGAGAATATGCAAATTCCACACATGAAGGCCCCAAGGACAGAGCCTAGCTGTGAAGCAACTGTACCGCCCAATGTCCTGTGGTTATTTAATCATCTGGCAACGTAGTATATTAATGAAAACTCCATTTGTTTAGTATTATAAAGGTATTAGATCAGTCAGGCAGATAACAGGTCTACAAGCTTTGTTATAATAAGTAATGAAATAAATGTAGTATAATGTTATTTAACTAATTGTTTAAGACAAAAGCATATGACCTCAAAAGAGAAGAACTACTTTTCTACAGCACATTATTTGTTCTGGCTTCTCAAGGCTGCATTAAAGGTCCTCATAAGCTCCGGAGTATCTCTTCATCATATTACTAACTGTGAGTACAAAAGAGGGGCACTAGATGGAGGCATTTCATTGTCTGTTCAGCAAGGATACATTTCTGCTGCCACCTCTGCTTTCATTTCATTAATACACCTATTCCTATTTTTCTTGTTTTGTACTTAGTCCAGCAGGGGCATGTGAGTTTAGCCTATCGTATACTTTTATTTTAAGAATCTATTAAACCTCACTATAAAAGATATACATTTGTGATGGTTGCAGGTTTCTGGTCCTTTTTGTTAACGGCTTGGAGAAGACTACGCCATAAGAAAGCAGGTTGGCACAGTAGTTACCAATGTTGCCTCACCCCTTACTTCAAATCTGCACCAAAACTTTATGTTTATGTTTCTTATTTGGTTTTTAAGTTTCCAAACCAAGTTCCATTGAACTCTGGTAGATTTTCGATTATAACAAACCAACCAATATAATCCCCCAGGGGAATAAGAGTTAAATCTAACAACAAAAGTCCTGGAAATACAGCTTACAGTAGCAAACACATGATGTATAGTATATGTATGTGACAAATTAGTAGTACACTAGTGTTAGATATGCCCACTATACAGCGATATGATAGGTAGTCTTACATTGTTAGTAAGTCCTGCTACACACACAGAGTTCTCCGAGGCCACGTAAGACATTTCGCAACTGAGATTAAAGGAATATTCCACCCTCTGTTACGCTAATACTTTTATAGCAATAGAAATTCCTTGCTGAGCTTTGCTATGACAGGTGATAATGTTTACCCAAACAGAAGTCCACATTAGTTACTTATAGCCAGTCATAGCCAGTCAACCTGAAACATCAGGATATGAAACTCTCTCAAAAGAGAGTCGCAGATTGTCATCGCCTCTCGCACTCACTCTGATGACAAATTAGCGAGCTGCGGCGTTGCCATCTCGACAGGAAAAGCAGAAGTATGGAAATGAAAGGGAATGGTGTTTATTCCCAGAGCTCAACCCCTCTGTCGGCCTGTCACTCTTACCAGAACCCTGAGGGGAGAAACGGAAGGCATCCTGAGCTTCCTTCCTTCCATACCTGTTAAATCATTCATCATCCAACTGCCTGATTATTTTAAAACCTAACAAGGCTTTGGTTCTGGAGTGTGTAAGTGTGTCTTTATGTGTGTTTGAATGGAAAGAAAGAGGCATTGCTAGCGGTGGGATGCACCCCGTGGCTCTTAACAACGCTCCTTTACCCCCACTCCCACCCCCACTCCCCTCATCCCTCACACACTCACTTGCCTCAACTCCTCAGCGCAACACTCGTTTGCATCGTACAAAACTTTTGGTGGAGGGAAACTTCCCTCCTCTGTTTTATCCTACTTATTCTCCTCGACACTTTACTCTTTGTCTCTTTCCTTCTGTCCTCGGCAGGGCTGTGTGTCTGCATGTGTGTCTTCTTTGTATGCGAGACATGTGCTTGTGTGGGTGCGCATCGATGTTCTCCACTGTGATTTAGTGTTTCTCAATTGTGTGTATGTGTGTGTGAGGGCCCGTCTTTGAATTGAAGACCGGGCAGAGGCCCGTTTGGCTTGTCTTGGCCCAAATATGCAATAGCATCAAGGAAGTGTCTATGTGTGTTTTATATGCAGTTTTTTGCAGTATGTAGAGAAAAGTCTTAAATCATACAAAAAACCTATAATGTGCCCTACTGCATACAAATAACCTAATTTGAATGCATATCTACGTGACTGACTATGTTGCTCCAATGCATTAATGGGAAATACAGCCTCCCATTCCACTCATTTTTTTTACTGTGTTTTGTGTATAAACCAATCCGACATAACATTAAAAGTGGGTGAGATATATTGGGTAACATGTTAATATTTTGTCCTCAAAGGAGATATTTTGGAAGCTGGAAAAGTGAGAAAGCATAAGGATCTGGCAAAGGCTAAATGGTGCTGGCTAGGTTAGTGCGTCCCCAAAGGTTGAGGCGTTGCTGAGTGCTCCTGGGGTGCATTTCATACCTTAAAAAGGGGTTTAAGGAAGGACAGCCGGTGAACTGGCGATTGGGCCATTTGGGCTCAAGGTTCATTGATGTGTTTGAGGAGAGAAAGCTAATCACTATATTTGGACGGTAATCAAGAGTAACTGTGTTCATTTCTGAAAAAGTTAATTCTGGTTTTGATAGAAAGTGGTAGAACACACGTACATCTCAGAGCTATTAGAACTCTAATTGGGGGTTCTACGCAATATTACGCAGGTGGTTATGGCTGATTGGTGTGTACACAATGATTTATTCAGATTTTTCAAACTAATAATGCACATCTCTAGTTGTTCCTGCAAGTTGGAAAAGATCACAGAGTCACACATTCCGTAAAACAACCACCA
The DNA here is from genome assembly GCA_037951165.1 of Lophius americanus. Classification (NCBI taxonomy): domain Eukaryota; kingdom Metazoa; phylum Chordata; class Actinopteri; order Lophiiformes; family Lophiidae; genus Lophius; species Lophius americanus. The sequence continues at coordinate 10,080,211 of JBBDHG010000014.1, read as the reverse complement.
ACAGGAGATCGATGACAATATTTGATTACTTCGATTGGTACCTCCAAAAAGTTGGGGATATTCCTCATCGAACTGTTGTGAAATTATGGCCTGACAACTTTGGAGATAAAACTCCCCCTAGAGTCTGAAATATACCACCGTCCTATCCCAAAATCCCCTTAGTTTTTCCTTGCGCTAACGTCTGTGCGGGTATAAAATTTGAAAGAATTCATGAATTTATTTTGTACAGGTGCAGATTCTGGGTAACTTTTTTACTTTCTTCAACATTGCGAGAGATGGGGCTTTTTTAAGCAGATGTTTTATATACCCCTGTCATCTTTATTCCAGTATAGAGGTTGGTATGTTTATCTTTCTGTTCATATCTTGCAAACTTAATGTACTGGCTTCCCTAAATATTCAAAATGAATTAACCAATACAAGTGTATTTGCCCTTTTACTTTTTAATTATTTTGTTGTGTCCATGGACTCATGATTTCTTAGGTGTGCCTCACTGGTTGTTTCCTGTGAACTATATCTTGCAAACTACATTCACTAATATATTATGAATAAATTCACTATGATAATAAGTAATGAATTTTGATATTTTCATTATATTAAAAATTGGATTTTCCAAATTTTCCATGGAAAGATGAGGTTACGGTAATATAGAATTTTGTTCGTCCTCTCCAAAGCATACATCCTAAAACAATACATACAAGTACTGGCTCGCCGAAGAAATTGAGAATTTTTGTGTCAAGACAGTGATGACACACTGATTTGTGTCATCTGTGTCTTGCACAATTTCTTGCACAATTGTTTAGCATGTAGGGGACGCTAGGCCATCTCCAGATGACACTTTTTACAATTAAAACAGGAGTAAGAATTTCCCGCTTTCAATAAACCAGTTCGACACTAACTTATGTATGGATAAATGTTATTCTTCTAGTTGCCTCCATTACACCATGACCCACTGCTATGTGACCGAACATGCTCCTCTCTTCTTCAGGCTTCAGCAACAGCAACATGCTTCCATCCTCTTTCTATCTTGTTGTCATGACCTTTCTTCATCTGTCTGCAAGGCACTCCGCTGCCCTTTTCTTTCCCTGTGGCTGTCTTTTTCATATTGGTCTAGTCCTCCTTTCACTTACTCTTCACATTTTCTGTCATGTTTCACCATGGACTAACCTTGCGTTGTATTCTTTGATTTCTTGTGGTTAACTCCTTATCCACGTTTTCAGATATCTCTAAGCTCTCTTGTTTCTCTCTTTGTCCTCTTTCTGCCTCCGTGTTGCCTTCCTTTCTTTCCTGCAGTCTCCCGTGATCTCTCAGACCACCAGGCAGTGCCCCCTGACCCAAGCTAAGATGGTGCCCTCTGCCTCTCCCACCCCTTCCGGCCCTGTCCTCCATACCACCTCCTCTTCTTCATCCTCCGCCTCCTGTCCTGCACTCCGCCCAGTGAGAATACTCAACAATCAGTTATTTTTCGGACCTCTGCCTCATGTTTTCTTCCTATGCTGTCCTTACGGGTCATGGCAAGAAGTAGTTGCAGTGGCTCAGTGGTGGGAGACTCTGGGTGGGAGTAAAATGAATCACACCTGTTTTCTATACCTTCCACTTTTCTTTTATTCTTGAATATTCGATTGTCCTGAGCATTTACAGGTTGCTGTATGATGCAATCCTTTTAATAATAATAATAATACATTTAATTTTAATTTTTTAAGCTTTAATAAAGAAAAGTCAATAACTTTTTCTGGTAAATTAATTATTTTCAAATATGTTAACAGAAAATAATCAGAAGAGAAAATATGGGAATAATAACACATTCCTACCAACTGAAACAAGCATACCTCACAGCTTTTGCTGCTACTGGTGCAGAAAATATTTTAGTTTATCTCCTTTATTTCTTAGATCCCCAAGGCTCAGTATTTGGACCTTTTTGCTGACCAAACACTGCGTGCCCTGATTGTTTCTAGCGCCATTTAATACAGATTTTATCTCTCTATTTTAATAAAACAGGTTTACTCAGCAGGACATTTAAACCTGCAGATATATCAGTTTCAAACTATGTATCCCTAAATGCCCAAATACCTTTGAGTATCCTTTTTGTTCGTCAAGGAGGCACTAGAACCATGTCATTACGTCACAAAGGCAGAAGAGCCGCGTCGTGACGTCACAGAGGCACTATTTGTCACAGACCAAAATATTGTTGTCGCTATGTCACAGAGGCACTGGAGCCTTTTCAATACTTCTCAGACCAAAGGGGAGGGGTACACCCAGCATGAGTAGCCAGTTCGTCACAGGGCAGAGACACACAACCACTCACACTTACACTCACTCCTACAGGACATTTAGTGTCACTGATTCACCTATATTTCATGTTTTTGAACTGTGGGAGGAATCCGGACAACCCATGCAGAAACAGGGAGAACGAGAAAACTAAGCACAGAAAGGTCCACAGAGGTGGATTGGGACCCGGTAACATCTTGTTGTGAGGCAGCAGCGCTACCCACTGCGCCACCGTGCCGCCTTCTGAGAATCCTGTGATTACATAACAGACGCAATAGAGCCACGTCATTAAGTCACAAACCAAAAGAGTTGTTGTTACATCACAGGGACAATGGAGCCATGTCATTATGTCATAGAGGCACTATAGCCACATCAATGCTTCAAAGAGGTGTTAGAGCCATGTTATTACGCCACTGTGTCAATAGAGCCATGTCATTACTTCATAGAGGTGTTAGAGCTACGTAATTATGTCCCAGAGGCACTCAAGCCTCACCATTCCATCACAGTGGCACTAGAACCATGTGATTACATAACAGACGCATTAGAACCATGTCATTACACCACGGAGACACAAGTGTCTTAGTGTTATATCACAGAGGTGGTAGAATGACATCATTCCAACACAGAGGATCTACAGCAATGTTATAATGTTGATAACTTCTTTTACCCAGCAGCTATCCTGCTGTAGGGTTTTTTTTTTTAGTTCCCTTCTTTGTCATGCATGTAGATATTTGGTGTGTCATGCTAGAATTGTGGTTACATTGCCCCCAATGATTTGCGGTGGTAGGTACCTTTATGTTTTATTCGTACAAATAATTTTCTCGAAAACACAAATATGGATGGAAGAATCCATTTGTGTCTTTGTTCGTCTTGAACAAAGTTACGAGCTTAAATGAGCCTCAACTAGTTAGACTTTCATTGCAGATATAAATACATTTTGGCTCAAACTACTCTGGATGACTCCTTCACATATGTTGACATAAATGTGGCCTTGCCTCAATCCATATGTGACTTATGTCATCAGATCATAATGTGTCCTCTTTGCATTTTGGGTGCATTCACACCTGCATTTAGAACTGTCCAATTATGATTGGATCATATAAAATGCATTTTATTGCTAAGTGTGAACAGGCCCTGAGAGATTTCAAAGAGGTGATGAGGGCTTTAGAGTGAGAGACTGCTTATAGCACCTCATCTCTGAGGCCAAATTTGTGTTTTAGATGTGAGATATTTTCTAGTCATTCATCCCGTCAAACATCAACAAGAGAAAGATGGTAGACAATAAGTTTACAATGTTTATCATGGCCAGGAAGTGATCTTGATATTTGGTTTCTCTCAAGTAGGTGACTATTAAGAAAAGCTTTGATGGCATCCCAACTTTTCCAGCCTCTAGCCTGTCACCACCTCCCCTTCCTCCTTCTTGTCTGTTAAGGAATGTCCATTGAAGTCAGCACACCAGATGTGACAGGAGCGCTGTGGTGCCTACCTCCTGTTCTCTTTGGCCTTGCTGCAAGCCAGGCGTCACGTTCTGTTTATCTCTCTGTCTCCTCTTTGCTCCTCCAGAAGGGCCCTTTGGCACCGGCCGTGGCTGTGACGGCTCCACAGCAGACCCCTGTGGTTATGGCCCCCCAGACCCAGGCTCAGACTGCCTCGCAGCCAGTAAAGCCTCAACAGACGGGCATTGCCTCAGCCCCTGGTGGTCCTGTCGTGTCCCAGGTCTGTTGTCTCTGCACTGCCCACACATTCATCCCCCTGCACCACCCACATGCCACCCCTGAGGGTGTAGGCTTTGTCACAGCTGTCAGCAGGCTGTTGAGTCACAAGCTCAGCTCTGGAGCCACAGCCTTACACATCTGAACGTGCACAGAGATTCTCACATATGTTCTGAGCAACCCATGAAAACACACACACACACAGGAAGGCCCAGGCCCAACATTAATATAGAGACACGTGCATTCAGTCAAAGATTCGCCCACATGTCAACCTAATTCATAAAAGATAATACACATAGACTCGTAATACACATAGACTCGTACTTCTTCAGGTATTCAAAGTAGAGAGTGTTCTGTGTTACAAGAGGTTGATGCCACGGGGGTTATAATGGACAGGTACTGTTTCTCATTTTGCTACATTTGGGTTGTATTTTTTAGCAGGTAGCACCAATATAACCTTAAGATTATGGTTCTACATTTACACTCTAGAGCAGTGGTGTCACACTCAATCACCTAGGGGGCCAAAATTAAAAACCAAGTCCACGCTGAGGGCTGTACAGCACTCAAATTGGCCATGTTTAATCTGAGGTATTATAACAACTTTTTCTTATTTATTTACACATTTTGTAGAATTATGAACAAACCAAGGGAAAAGAAAATAGTCAAATTACAGCTAAAATTCGAAAAAGATCAGCACAACTTCTATGTGTGTCTCTCTCTCTATCTGCATAGTTTCACAGAATATTTTCCAATGAAAAGTTTTTATTCCCTGGCATCAACAACACCCAAAAAAAAAAAATAATTCTCAAGCTACAAGTTACATCTAAAGCCACTCAGTTTTTTATCAACAATACCAACAAAAAGGGGACTTTAAATAACTCATGGCAAATGGCTGGGCTGATTTCTTTCGTCTACCACAATAAAACAGTAAAAGTAGGCTGTTGCTCCTAATATTGGCTACTGCAATCAGGAGCAGTTGCACCTAAGAAAACCGTGAGGTGTATGAATGACCTATTGGTGCATTTCTCATGAATGTAAGTAACCTAATGTGTTTTGTTTTTAATGCAACAGCACTCACACATACTGAACGGTTGGAGGACATAAACGCATTCGCCAGTTAATTATTGCATGTTGTATTTACTAAACCACGTGTGTGGCTTAATTATACGTTTATAAATTGGTATTAAAACATTTTTTTCTCATCCAAATCCCTTCCCTGGCTTCGGAAGTGCCTGAAGTTTATTACAGTGACTGGGTAAACGCAGATATCTGGCAAAAGAGGAGCGGGTAGGGAGCTCGCTCTGGCGCTCTTGGTTGATGCACCAGCTAACGCAATGCACTCTGGGATTTGTAGTATCTTTGGTGTTTACACTGTTTTCCAGCGGGCCATTTAAATTAGATTTTGACTATCAGGCCGGATTTAATTGTTCTGCGGGCCGGATGTGGCCTGCTGGCCTTGAGTTTGACGTAAATGCTCTAGAGTAATAGCAATGTCAAAACAAAATTTGTATTAAAGTTGGTTAGCACCTTAGAACCAAGGTCTTGGTCATTTAGTGTTGTTTTTTCTAGATGTATTTTTAAATTGTTTTTTACAAATGCTAAATAATATCATTGTCTTCCTAACTTCCACAGGAAATGCAAGAGAATGTCAAGAAGTGTAAGAATTTCCTGGCCACTCTTATCAAGCTGGCTTCTCACAATTCTCCATCCCCTGAGACTTCCAAGAACGTCAAGAGTCTGGTTCAGGACCTGCTGGTAAGCTTCAAAAACCATCTATCCATCCACTATCTGTGAACGCTTATTTTGATCAGGGTTGTTGGGGGGGCTGGGGTCTATCCCATCCAACAGGGTTAGAAAAAGGTTACAATTTATAGTCACCAATTCAGCTATGTGGCAGGTTTTTTGACGGTGGGAGGAAGCTGGAGAACCCAGATGGGAAAAGAAGCAAACTCCCTACAGAAAGACTGGGTAGAAGTGGATTTGAACCCGGTACCTTCTTGCAATGAGGAAGCTGTGCTTCCCAATGCACCGCTGTGAAGCAAAACCCACAAACTATTCTAATTGACATCATTGATGTGCTTCTCCTGTTCTGTTAAGAAGGTTTTGCACCATGTCAATTTGAAACTCATTTTCTTTACCATTTAGATTTTTCAATAAAGGAAAGTGTTATTTAAGAATCAACTTGTTTGAGATTCATAATTCACTCTTGTATTCAGATTCGATATTTAATTCAAGGAAGTTTTTATCATTTGGCATTCCATTTAAATGTTTCTTTTTATGTTTATCTTGAAGTTTAAAATATAAATAGATGTTTGTCATAGTTTACATATTAATGTGTAATTGTATTGAATATTTTAAACCTGCAGATGGCAGCATGGAACTCTATCCAAAACTGTCTTTGCTCTATCATGAACACAGTTCCACTGTAATGAGCTCCACCCTGAGGTGGAAATTGGAGTTGAGCGGTTCATCATCAGCTGTGGCGAGTGGACGTTATCTTGTTGTGTTCAAGTTTTCATAGAGTAATCATACTTTTACTGTTCGTCTTCTCTTGTACTTTGCCCTAAACATAACAGGATGCCAAGATAGATCCTGAGGAATTCACCAGCCGACTGCAGACTGAGCTCAAGTCATCTCCACAGCCTTATCTGGTGCCCTTTCTCAAGGTTTGTGTTTCATGTTTGTAAACTGTAAATTTTCCGCTCCTTAAAACTGACAACTTGTCCTTGAACCTTATCCTATAGTCTGACCACTCACCTGCCTCAGAAGCTGGTCTCCTAAAACATGTCCCAGAACCCATCCCCTAACCTGGCTCTTGTGTAGATTCTTAAACTGACCCCCTGAAGTTGACCTTTCCCTGGTACCAATGCCAATGTTGGCTAGGCCTGACAGAATAGTGACACGCAAGCACGGGACCACGCACACAAACACATACCCTCACTCAAACCCTGTGGCCTTACTTCTGACTGTGTGTGACAGTGGCCCCTGCAGTCCTCCCTGCCAGTAGCCGTCAGGTTTCTCCAGCCAACCGTGATGAGCGTCACATCAAGGATCCCATCCGCCAGACCCATCCACAAACACATGTTGTCATGCAATGTTAGGTTGCTTACGTCAAAAATCTGCCTGAAATAGTCTGTATGGAGCAAAATCAGATCCTGAGATCAGCTGTGACAGTGTGTTATCAGAAATGGCTAAGAGCCACATACCACGTATGGCTTGTGTTAAACACACTGAAGGGTCATTGTCCAGAAGCCTTATCAAATAGCATCTTTTACAATGTATAAACCCCACATGAATCGTTGTTTGAGAAAAAGTTTTTTCACTTGTCTCTTCAGCTATTTGTAACCATGTTTTCTGATAGCATCGTGCTAAATTAGCTGATGACCAGAGTGGTTGTCTATGCCTTTTTGTTACTCAAGCATGTCTGTTTAACTCTTTGGCCCTCTGGTCTGTCTTTGCCCATCAACAGAAGAGCCTCCCGACCTTGAGGCTGTCTTTGCTGAGTAGTCAGCACACCCCTATCCAGCCTCTGCAGCAGGGATTCAAACCAGCTCCCAGCTGCACCCCTCCTGCCATTGTGGCTGGGCCAGCTGTCCGAATATGCCACCCTAATAGCAACAGCACCACTGCCGGTGCCGGTGCCCTTTCCGCTGGGACACTTGGACATGCAACTGCAATGGTATGTATCTAGGTTTAAGTGGAACAGCAGCAACAGTCCCCACTGCAAACAGTTATCACATCATTTATTCTTACATTGTAGATTAATATTGAAGTCACTAACATTTTAGGGCAAATATGCAGAGGAATGTGTACGAGGATATGAAGGGTGATAGATGTCAGGTAATAGCGTGGCAAATATTTACCAGCAATATTCCTATATTCAGTAGGGAAGTGCTAGAATGTGATAGATGCGGACCTGCAGGGGGTGGTGTCTATGTGTGTGAGAGTGTGTGTGTGTGTTTTGATAGAGTCTATACAGGCATAAATTCTCAGGCTGAAGTGTGTCATACCGGCATATCTGGGAGTCACACAGCCAACAGTTTGTTTGAGTCAAACCCAGCTCATAGAATTACTGAGGAATCACACTCAGTTTTAGGTGTCACTCTTTTACTTCATTTATCTAATAAAATCAGTTCAATTAGAGAAGACTTGGAGTGAGGAAAAGATGAATGATTTATTACAATGAATGAGGTGTGATAATTTATTAGAAAGTCTTTTGCGCTCAGACTCTCCAGGGAGATGGAAGGGAAGTGCGGGGAGATGGAAATCGAAAGGTTTCTGCCTTGAGGAGTAGCACAGAATATCCCCTCATTGGAGCCTGGATATTGGTGGTGGCGGCTGATGAGGCTGGTGAATAATGAAGCCGATGGAGGTGCGAGCACTAGGTGGTGATGGGGAGGTGGAGGGTACATTAACCTGCAGAATAAGAGAACTAGATGACTTTTTAAAGACAGTAACTGATGGTGATGGGCTAAACATGCAGGTGTGTAATTGGATGATGAGGCTCCCTAAACAGGTGCAGCTGAAATCAATTGAGGGCCCAGATTGTGAATCAGCTAATTGAGATGAACATGAGAGAAGCTGATGATAAAAGAGTGATGATAGGAGAAGAGAGCTCCAAGAGAGTGAGAAGGTAGTCTGTCTGACTGAACTGTCGATAGATCTCCATTACACTGGAAAAACATACAGGAAAATAATTTTCCTTTCTTTCGTACTCATGCTTGTTCACACACAAGAGATGCTCAAAATAACTTAACTATACTGTTGTTCACAAAGCAGAACCTGTGGTGTTCGAACATTTGACTCAAGGATACGTAGCTGGTAATTGTGTAATTGTTAAGTCTTGAATGATGATTAAATGTATCTGACACAGGAACTTTACAGAAACAACTTTCCTTCCCTCTTCAAAGCAACATAGTACGCAAGGTGAAACACATAAAGTAGTTTATTTGTTTTTATCCAACACCATTTCTTCTTTGCTTTAGAGTCTGTTATTTAAAAAATAGTGTAATTACATGTTTTTGTAGATATGTATGGTTGTCTTGCTTAATAAAGATAAAGATAATCAGTTAACTGTTATGTATTTTTAAGGAAAGCATATAAATGTTAAAATTTAAGTTGGTGGAACCAGCACATGATAATCATTTTTTTTCAAAGATCACACATTAATTATACGTATCTTATCAAATTAATTAAATGACAAATAATTGTGGCAATACGCTAATAATATTATATGTAAATTTTTTTAAATTGTATTCTTCCATTACAAATCATTGTTGGTAAAAAAATGGATGAAGCTTCGATGGTTATAATGTGTTGAACCTGAGTTACTCTATACGGTACAGTAACAGTATCAGGAAATGACTGACAGCAGTGAGTATAACTTAAACCTTACAGATGTGACCTGAGGACTGTGGGATGAATGGCTTGAAATGTATGCTATCAGAATAATTTTATATTTTATTTCCATGTACATCCTACGGATGAGAGCTATAAAAGGCACTACTTGGGTTTTCTTTCAAATCCAAATCACACTCCACCCAGTAATCTGTATAATAATATGCTCTATGTGGTTTACTGTATAACAACTTAGGTAGGTTCTAGTTTTTGAGGATTTTTTGATCACTGTGTATATTTACACAAATTCAAAAAGATTAATTAGTGGGCATTCTGTGTTTTCTATTTCAGCTGAATTTTATTAAACAATAAATAAATCTCAGAATACAAATATCCCCATTTTCAATATTTAAGTTTATCTCAACTTAAGTGATTTACATGTCAGTTTGCCCGCAATCACCCATAATAGAGTTTAATGCTCCAGTGCTAGTCTTCCTCCCTCCACCCACAGCTGTATCACTTCACCATGTTGGTGAGTGAATAAAGCAGTGTGTGGGTGTGTGTGTGTGGTGTCTGTGTGCTCATGTTGAAAATAATGTGTTCACAGCCGTCTATTGCTGGGTCAAGTGAGGTCAGACTCAGATTGGTCCAGGCAAGAGGGAGCTTGCAAGCTAGAGGGTTCATGGTTTCTCTTTCTCCTGTCTTCCTCTCACTGTCAGTCCTCCTTCGCTTTTCTCCCTCCTTTCTTTCATCATTTTTCTCACTATTTGTTTTCTCTCTCTCACGCTGTCTGTTTTTCCCTCAATCCCTGCTTGGCTCTCCCAATCTTTCAAACAGTTTCTATTACTTGTATCTACCCCAGCATCGCGCTCTCATCTCCCTTTCCCCCTCCCTCTTTCTACCCGTTAAGCATTGAAGGGTGAAGCGAGGTAACTAGGTCAGCCCCAGGTCAATTTTAAAGCAATGTGGCGGCCGCAGTCTATGTCCAAAACATGCCTATGGTCTCGCTCCATATCTCTCTCTCTGTCTGTCTGTATCTCTCTGTCTCTCTCTGTCTCTCTCTGTCTCTCTCGCCCTCTCTGTCTGTCTGTCTGTCTGTCTGTCTGTCTGTCTGTCTGTCTCTCTCTCTCTCTCTCTCTCTCTCTCTCTCTCTCTCTCTCTCTCTCTCTCTCTCATCTCTCCCAATACAAAATGATTGCCCTTGCACATGAACAGTCTGAAACCAGACAGATAGTTGAATTAGCCTAAAAAGCTATGCTCTTATCGCAGTAGTATTGATAGTATTTCTTACAGTATTATTAGATACTTTTAAATCGGATACATGTTAACGGATGCAATTATAAGTCTAATTTTTACAATATACCAGGGTTACTCAAATACAAATCTTAAAGTCCACAAACATTTTTTCAAGGAGTCAAAGGTTAATTTATTGTAGTTGGTCAAGCCAAAATACTATTATATTCAAAGCAAAATGTCCTTTTCATTCAAACAACAACAAAAATACATACTAAAATAAAATAAAATGCCAATTCCATTTTGATGTAAATTCAAATAAATACTCAAATAAAACAAAACCCTCCAAAGAATGCTTTGGTAAACAAATATATCAACATCTTAGGAGTCAAAGTGCAATTAAAAACTGTTTTGTGTCAAACAAACCCACTAGCAGCCTATCAGCGCATCTTTGGCATGGAGCTGACAGCCCATTTACACGTGCTGACCAAATCGGTTTACATGGGACACTATTCTACTTTCCGAATTAAACCTTTTAAAATTAATTCAGAAAGGTTCTTTCCATTTGGAAAGGGGTGTTTACATGCAGAATTTTTTTTCTGATTGGACGTCTCTTCCCGCATCTAATCGGAATAAGGCTGTTCAAGTAAACCCACCTGTCGCACGTTCAGCTCAGGGTCCGCAGGTAGGCAGCTCGCCTATATGTAATATACAGTATTTATATATTCTTCTGTAACGCTGCTTCACAAAAAACTCTGGGACCTTGTGTGAATCATATATAGAGCAGAATGTGATCATTTGATAATCCTTTTTTTTGGTCAAAATTGAAACGTGTACAAGGACAATTGACATTGATTAGCTGCCTGCTAATAATTTTTTTAGCCCGTTTGCTGCCAGAATAGCTCTAACCTGTCAAAGCGTGGACTCACATGACCTCTAAAGATTTTTGGTATCTGGTACCAAGACATCAGCAGCAGATGCTTTTTATGTGCTGTAGGTTGTGAGATATGACCTCCAGTGATTAACGTGTTTGTCCAACACATACAGAGATGCTTGATTAGGGGGATTGGAGGTCCAGTGAACTCTATGTACTCGTTATGTTCCTCAAACCATTCCTGAACCACTGTCAGAATGTGGCGTTGTACATTATCATGCTGAAAGAGGTCACTGCTATAAGGGCCTTCGTTTTGTGTTTCCAACAGAATTTACAGATTTGGAGACACTCTCACTCAGTAGTCTAGCCGTCACAATATGACCCTTGTCAAAGTTGCTCAGATTCTTACGCCTGCCCAATTTTCATCTTTCCACCGCATCAACTTCCAGGAAGAACTCTAAACTTGCTGTTAAACATATCTCACTAAGTGACAGGTGGCATAGTAACAAGATAATCAATGTTGTTTTCTTCCCCTGTCAGGGACTAAATTGTAATGGCTGATGACTCTATGTAATATTTTATGGCATCAAAAATGTTAATTTTGCAAACATAAGCTTTTTGAGAATTTGTCACATTTTCAAACAGGCAGGGACAGGGACAATAAAAGACTGATACTAAAAAAACTCCATTGGATCATTCCACAGTTAACAGATGATTGGACCATGACTCTGTGTGAAGAGATCAACCTTGTAACGCTCAGTTATTAAGTATTACTAAACGGGCTTGTGAGATAAAACACAGTTCCTTTGCGAATGACTGCATTGATTTATTTCTGTTGTGTACAGTGTCACAAATTTGAATAGTAACACTTAATACATACGGGTATACAATGATGATTAGTTATCGTCAAACTCTAATTGGAACTACAGTAGTCTGAAATGTTAGAAATTTAATTTAATGTAATTACTACTCATTTTATTTTAACAGATCTGAAGGATGACTAATTGAGTGTGAAGAATATCCTTTTAATCAGATTTTTTTAATTACACTTCATAAAATTATAAGCCAAAGTTAGAGCTGAGGTGTTGAGGTGTTGTCATAATATGTGTTAACACATTTTGTAGTGATACCAGTGGCTCAAGTCAAATGTGTGTGGTCTTTACACATATGTTTCTTAAAGACCATGAACACATTAAGAACATTAGTATGATTCATTTTTATCAAAACCCTGTGATGAACTGGTGACTTGTCCAGAGTGTATACTGCCTCTCACCCAATGTCAGTTGGTATAGGCCCTCGTGGGGGTGACAAGAAATGAATGAATTCAAACAAACTGTGGGTATTTCCAGAGACTTCCAGTCTTAAATGTTTATTTCTGAATTGAATATTGTGGAATATATTTCTGAATTGAGTATTGTGGGAAATAAATACATTTAACTTTTTTAGCGTATTTACGCTGATTAGCAATAACATTGGATGCACTGATAGATGAAGTCAGAAAATGTATTATTTGTTACAATGGCCCCGGTCATTGGATAGGATATATTAGACTGCAAGCGAGAAATCTTTTCCTAGAATTTTGATGGATTGGAGGTAGCAGAAATAGATAAACCTATTACTCTGAGTGAATCTGACAAGGCCAAAATTGTGAGCACTTTCTGAACTGCAGATCTTGTTTAGTGGCGGCAGGATCAGAGGCAGCATTTATGCACGTGGGGAGTGACGGCTAGCCTTTTTGTCGGAATTCTTTCTGATAAGAAGGTGGAGACGTTGGGGCACAAAGGGACACAAGGAGTCAAAAAGAAGAAAAGAGAATTAAGTAATGAAATACAACACATAATTAATGATATGATTAAAACATAAAAATAAATCCTGTTTAATGTAATGAATAAAGTCAAGATAAATGGAATACATAAAATCCTCTTAAATATGAAATATAAAACAATGGTAAAAAGATTAATAAAGTAAAATAAATTGTATTAACAGTGAACTTGTGAATAATCCCAATCATGTCAGCTGTTTCCTTTTCAAGCATATTATCACAAAATATAATGTCTATCACCATCCAATCTTGTAAAACAAGCAGCAAGTTCAGGTTCAGCGTTTTCCTTATAGTCTGTGATTCCCAAACTTTCTACCTGAGTGATCTTTCCTGTGGACTGCGTAGCTGGCTGGCCCAAAGGGGCTAGCTACCTCTGCCTGTGCTGAACATATTTTTTTCCCCCATACCTCCCACTCTCAAGGGCACCTGCAGTGGATCTCTGGGAAAAATGGCCTCTGTCTTTTTTCAGTTGCTTGAACAGTAATATAGCATGTGTCAGGGAATGGAAAACAAGGCTAAAAAATATGCAGTGAGAAGCAAACTGGTAGGAATGGATGTCTGAGCCTGAGGCTGAGCCCAAGGCTGCTACCAAGGAAGGAAGTGACTCTAATAGCCCTGCACAGCCCACCCATCCTCAACCCCCACCCACTCCTTCTTTTCATTCTACCACTACTTCTTCTTCTTCTTTTAAACTACTTTTTCACTGCGGTCTTGTGAGGACTTGACTTCTTACTGCTTTATCTGAAAATGCAGGCAAATGTAAGACACGTGCAAGTGACAGAATTCCATCCTCAGTGTGCTCCTAAACTGAACTCAACGTTTTCAGTTAAGAGAGTTGGTAGTCTCCCTGTAAAATATAATTCCTCTGCATCTATCCTTCATTACCGCTGTAGATATTTTTAATATGTTACAGTAGAATACAAACTAGTAAAAAAAACTCAAGTGGCTCTCGGCCAGCTAGTCTCCGCATAATTTCTGGCAGCCTACTAAGTTCGAAAGAGGAGCAATAGTTGAATTCTCCCAGAACAGTTTCCCTTGGGGATGGTGTAAAAGTGTGCTAAAGGTTCAGCCGGGATGCACTTTCATACTTTAAAATCTCCCCTCTAACTTATAAATACAAGCTTCTTTTTTATAATATAAGAACATAATAGTCATTCAATAATTTTGCTCCCTCAGGGCATGAAGACAGCCACTGCTTCCAGTGGCCCGATCCGGATGCCCATGGTGATCACACAGTCTGTCAGAGCACAAGGTAAGGGACAGTTTTCCCGCCTTTTTTTGATAAAATTTCTTGAATCTAATCACATGTGCAACATCTTCCATTTTTATTTCAGGCATGCTTTTATTTGTGTGCGTCTCAGAAAATGATTATTAAAAAAAAGTGCAAGACTAAAGCAAGTCAGTTTACAAAGATCTGAAAATTTGAGTTAAATTTTTTTCTATGTGATAAGGTCCGCCGACACACACCTTTCATCTCCTGCTGGACGGCAATGAGGTTGCCTGCTCAGACAGACATGTGAAACGCCTGACCTTCTGGTTAAACAAAGCCCCAGTTAATATTTTAAACTAAGGTTGCTGTAAGTGAAAGAGAAAATTTTCTCGCAGCAGGCTGTAAACAGATGCTTTTCCTGTCTGCTTATAAGGCCTTCTCAAACATTTGCAATGCCGCTTACTCAAAATGATTCACAAACACTCTCCCCACAGAACCCCACAAACACCGCCCAAACACCAATCGGGTGTAACGCTCCCCCTAAGAGAGCGGTGTGCTCTCAGGTGGTGTATATAATGTGTATGTACGTGTTTTTGCTTGTGGGTGTCTGTGTGTGCGCGGGCGCGTGATTGGAGGTGCATACAAATTTGATCTGCCCCCTTCCTCAAGATCGCCTGCAGTGAAAGATCTGTAGGTTGTTTTATGCCCATAAATTTGAATGCGGGGATAGTTCTAAAAATACTTTTGTGTGCCTCTTGGCTAGGAACATGCCTGTTAAAATCAAGTTTAAATTCACTCTGGCAGTCCTTGTGCCTCGCTGGAAAACGTATCTTGGAGCAGGATGCGCGTTAAGAGGGTAAGGAGAGCCGGTGAAGCGCATTGATATTGACAGAGTGATGCTTTCTGCAACAACCTGGGGAGAGCGACTGTACCATCGCCCACCCCATTCCGCCTCCATCTACCCCTGAGAGGATGACAGACAGAGATGAAGGTAGTCGTTAGGCAGGAGGATATTTGACGCAGATAGAAAGGGACACTTCAATGATAATATTACTCTTTCTCTGTCTTCTTTAGTGTTTTCTTTTCTTATTTACTTAACAGGCACAATGGGGAAGGGAGCCATCATCCAAGCAGGCAAAAGTCCCATGGGTTTGACAATGCAGATCTCTGGGAATCAGAAAAACAAGCTCAATGACCCAGGAGGAGGCTCCTTCAGGTATATCTCACCAGAACTACTGTAAGCTGCCTGCTGTTCTGGGCAGCTGTCACATGGGGGCAGCATTTCACTAAGCTACCTCCAAATGACTACAGGCTACACTCTGAGCTAAGGCTGTGGATGTTTATCCCAGTTGCCTGCCTGGCCACCTGGCTGCCTGCCTTCACTGCTGCCGGTCTGGTTGATCGTAGGCGCTCTCTCCCGCTCAGCGCCCACCACATTGCAAAACACTGCCAACCAATGGATCACCCTCACGATCGCCCTCCTTGTGTCAGTGTCACAACTCATTGACAGGATTAGAAATGAGCCCAAGCTTAATTTAGAAATACAGTAATTGTGTCCAGATGGTTGGAATTTCTGGATGTGGTTCTGAAAATACCTTTTGGTTAAATCAAACAAACCGTATTCAGCCTGAAGCTTTTCTCTTTCTCTCTCTCTCTCTCTGGTCTTGTCTCTGCTTCAGCTACGCATTTGTCTCACAACATAAAAGGTTCATCGCCCACATGCTGGCCTTTGTGGTCTGTGTTTTGTGTATTTGGGCTTGTCAAGGTGCACTAAGCATATACATGTTAGTGTGTACGTTCATGTTTGAATACATCCCTCCATTCCTCCCTGTTTGTTTGTGTCTTGGGTGCACATGAGCACATGTGTATATCCCAAAAATCTGAGCGTGTTGTTTATATGTGCATATCAAATTCTGTGCATGTGTATAATGACAGCGGTAGGGGTTTAGGATTGCCCTGGCGTGACTGGGCCGAGGCAAGAGGAGTGTCTGGGTCACATGGGCCAACGAGTTCATAGTAATGGCTCCAGCCCCCTGAGGGGAAAGGCAGCACCTCGGGCTCTGATTGATAAACCAATAAATCTTTAGCTGCGTTGGTAATTAAGCTGTCAGGCTCGCTTGTTACTGACAACCTTATTCCCCCTGTGGTGAATCACTGTCGCCCTCAACACACAAACACGCTGGTTTCAACATAAGCCCAATATTGCAAATAACCACTGTCATGGAACAAGCACGTCTCTGACATTTTGCAGCATTTTTTCCTTTTTAATCAGGTCAGGTGATCTCAGTTTTTCTGGCCTGCACTTATATGTGAAACAAGCAAGCTACATAATGCGTGGTCCCTCAACACTCGCTTCCACACGTGTGTTTGTCTCCGCATGCAGGACAACGTGCTCTTTTTGAGATAAGGCCTTGCCGAGGGCAATATTTATCTTAATGTTACATGATTGATAGACCTCAACTGCCATTTAATCATTTCTTTGTGTTTTCACTCTTTCCATCTGTCTTAAGGCAATGTTAGAAATATCATCCCCACAACGTAATAATTATGGTGAAAAACTTTTGGTGATATATACGCCCATCCTAATACATTTTTTGTCCAGTGCATATTTAACAAATGGTTTAAATATTTTTCACCAAACATTTCATATATTAAACTCTAATAAGTATTTGGGCCTTTTTACATTTTGAACTTTCTATAGTTTTAGTTTGTTGTTGTTTCATGGGAAATTAAATCTTTTAAGGGTGAGTCTGAATGATTGTCATATTGATTGTTTGCAGGAAATCACTCAAACAACGTTTAACTTAGTGGGAGAAAAAAGAGAACTCATAAGAACCCATCTTATTTTGAACTTAAAGATGGCCATATATTATAGATTGGCACAAAAACTAAACTGAACTAAAGTAATAGCATAGTTTGAGAATAGTTTGAGTGACTCTATAAGGATACTATAGAAAGTATCCTTATAGAGTCTAAAAGGATGCCAACATTTTTGAAACGAATGTTTTGAAAAGAAATATCTATCTGAATATCCACATTTGAGCTTAACAAAACATAGCACATAAATTAACCAGGATAAGTAGTTTTGCATTTTAATATTTGTATTTTTGTTTTTTGATTCTTTTTTAATTTTTACCTTTTTCTCATAAGGATGATTATGAGTTGACATCGAAGGCAGGCCTTCTACTCCATTTAGCATATATTCTTGATTCTGTATTCCTTGTATGTATCTTTCTTGTATTATTAACCGCTAGAGTGGTTGGGTGTGTGTTGGTTTTCCCAGAGTCCCTTCAAAGCAAAGCAAGCAAACAAAAACAAACAACATTAAAAAAAAATATTTAAAAATGATGTGTGCACCATTGGATTAGTAAAAGATAAAAACAAACCAAGTTCAAGTAAGACCAATTCAGCTGCATAAAAACAGTAAATGAACACAATTAAGATGTTAATTAGAGCTTTTAAGTGATAAAAAATCAAAAAAAAATCATTATTCGATATTAATTAATCGATATCATAATTTGAAGTAGCAAGAATTTGAAATGTTTTTTGTATATGCGTTATTCAGTGAATTTCCGAATTTGCTGTTATCAACATACACAAATAATGACAACGTCTCAATTCATAGTCACTTGTCTCAGATAGATCAATTTTCTGTGCGCTGGTGCACACTTGAATACTCGCTCCCTGTGTCTTTCCCAACTCTGCCTGCATGCTCGTTCCACTTGGTGTTCGAATGTGCAGGTGTGTGCGCTTGGAGGAAAGATATGTTAGAGAAAAAGGGAGTCGATTTAGTGACACTGTCATCTGCATCCATCATGTTTAAACTGCATTTAACATGTTCACTAATCAGCAAGTTTTTTTTTCATTCTGTACATTTTTCTCTCGTTAATAATTCGAAATTAAGACATTATTTTGCCTTGCCTCACTTGAATATTAGCTGTTATACAGCAACAGAACTTACATGAAATCCAAAATAATTAAAGGTTTGAAAACAAGGTTAGCCTCTATTTCTTACGTGTCAGATACTGATTTAAAAACTTCTTAAATAATGAGTCTGATGTTTATGGGAGGCATATGATCAGCAAAAAAGCCCAATGAAGAGCATAATTTGGGGTGAACTTTACCGACTTTACACCGTGAACAGACAACTTCTCAATGTACGAGTATTGTACTGCCAGTATACTCATGGCAGAAACCAAAGTATACTGGCTTATCATTATGGAGATATTGCATGTTTTTGAAAATAATTGTTTGCATAAAAGCAGAACACAGTAAATAACTAGGCCTATGCTGTGTTCCCCGACAGCAAGGACATATCCCCGAAAAGGACAAAGGATCACAGAGGATCTGCGGAATCGATGGCCGATGTTGTGGCAACAAGAACAATTCCATAATTGTCTCGACTTTTCTGGGATATAAATATATCCTAAACAAAATGTGCTACTCTAGACTCACCAAAGAAATGGATCATCTGCCATATACTAGTGCATTTCCTGCGCAGTTTTAATGCACAGGTTATGCAGATGTGCCATCCTTAGATGGCTCTCGTCTACTCCCATCTTATTCTTAACACTTAACTCTGCTTTAAATCTGTGCTTATTAAGGTTTCAACAAGACCCCAGTTGGTTACTAATGTCTGAAACGTCTCAGTGCCATTCACTGTTTATTTTTGTTATTGTCATTCTCGCCTGAGGATATTCACATGTCGGAACAGAGCTCAATGCTGCAGGTTGGTCAGTCAGATGCCATGGCGTCAAAACACCTTGTCCAAATACCTTCAACGTGAACATAATGACTTGACCTGAGAACAAGTTGTTCAAAGCTCCCTTTGAGTGTCTCTTGACTTTCAACACAGACAACATGCCATTAGCTTCATAAAGCCAAATAAGGTCAGATCTTTTGCAAAAACTGTTATCTTTTAACACATTTCTCACAAAGGGGTAAAAATTTAAGACAGGATCAGAGTTTCACTCCTTGCCTTGTCATTCAGCATCCACCAGCATTTCACACGTCTAGCCTGCACTGTGTTCAGCCGCAGTCACGGGACAGATATGTGTACGGCTGTCAATCTGAACCACTGGTCTCAGCAGGCCAGCTGAAGCACAAACACACACATACACACTGCAGGGCTTGTGGGGTTTCCAGTGCAGCTACAGCCTTCTGTGTAAATGCTTGTGTGTGTGTGTGTGGTTTACAGTACAGAGT
Source organism: Lophius americanus (assembly GCA_037951165.1). Lineage (NCBI taxonomy): Eukaryota > Metazoa > Chordata > Actinopteri > Lophiiformes > Lophiidae > Lophius > Lophius americanus. The sequence goes on along the minus strand of JBBDHG010000014.1, from coordinate 10,060,553 downwards.
GAAAGCAGCTGTCTCTGTGCCCCTCCTCCCCTCCTCAGCTCTCTCTGTAAACACTCGACATCCGCTGTAATCACAGGCAAGCCAGCCGAGGCCCTCAGCCCTCTGCCAACCTCCGAGCTCAGCCTCAGCCGAGCTCAATCCAACCCTGTCCCACACATCCGTGAGCTTAAACACACAAACAATAGCATAGTTGCACTGGAAACGACAACAAACAGCAGACACACCTGCAAGTAAAGGAACATAATATTTAGTTCACACATCACTGTGGGCAGTGGACTTTAAAGATCACCAACCATTTCCCATCATTTACCAGCAAAGTTCGTACAGGCTTAGCCCAGTCCCCATGCGAAGGAAGCTAATTTCAAACTCACTTCATTCTTCTGGTCCCCACCCACAGCTCATAACCATAGGAGAGGGTTACCTAACGTAGCTCACTGGTAAACTTTACCTCACGGCTAAGCTCTCTCTTCACCATTACATACCGGTACCACACCTGCATTACTGCTGTTGCCATATCATACCGCCTCTCTATCTCACGGACCATTTTGCCATTAAATTAATAACAATATTTAATTTAGCTTATGTCAGGATTTATTGGTTGCTCATGTGTCAAGACTACCACCAGTAAGGTCCTCCAAATGGGTCTCTTGTGTGGAGGATACTTCTCCAGTGGCCTATGTGTCTCAATGTGGGTGCAACTAGCCTGCATGGCCTGGGTATTACACACATGGATCAGTCATGGCCCCCTGCCTGGGCAAAGGGACCTTCATCCACGGGGGTATGGTGTGATTGTGGTAATGATGGAGGCAGGAGAGGCAGGAGATCTGGATGCACCTCCATCTATCCACACGCTCACACACTCAACCTCTAAATGGCAAGGCAATCCTCTCACCATCTATGGTAAAACCTCTCTGAAGCACAAGCCTGATATGGAAACGACATGCATATGTAATCATGTGACTGCCAGCTCTATGCCCCGGAGCCGACCCAAACCAATAACTGAGAGGCTGCTCTTTAGCATCCGTGCAAGCTAATTACATCTCAGCTTTATTGGTGCAGAGGTGGTCAGGAATATTTTGCGTTTCATATCTCATTTCCTCCTTTTAATGTCAGAGCTGACTATGGCATTATCATTTGATTTTAGCCCCGGCAGACCCAAATAGCCAGGAATCTTACTATGAAACACTCCCACAAACTCATAATATTACCAATGTTCTTGTATTTTGGGTGCTTTTTTATTTACCTATTTTCCAGTTATCTGAAGAAGAAGACTCGGCTAATAATATATATATTTTTTTTTACTGTTTAAAGAGTCTCAGAGGCGGATATTTGTGTTTTCTAACAGTATGTAGCGCTTTTGGGGTTATTTCTATATGCACAGATGACCAGAGGCTATATCGTTACATTATGAATTCACTTTAATGGTTACATTTTTCCTAATAGGGGCATAGTATAGATACAGAATGCTGACAGTCTACTATTTTGTCTTTCACCTATTACCCTTAAAATGTGTGAAGATGTAGTGAAAATTATATTTCAAGCAATTTTTGTCCTAATTGAAAAACTGGCTATACTAATCAGTTCCTAAGCATTTTTAATGCAGTGTTACACACACGATAAAGTTGTCTGCCTGACTTATCCACCATAAGAAGCTATGGGCGGTAATCAAGTGCTTATACAAATTTTTGTAATTAACTTTATTTTTCACTGTTATGATGCTTTTACTTCAACTCTACAACATCCCAAAGTGAAATATTCTACTTACTACACCACCAAATTTGTCTGACAGCTGTAGTTACTTTTCACCTTACAATTAATTGTATCTCTTGTCCAGTTAAAATACCAATTGTGTGTATTTTGAATGCATCTGAAGGAGCAAATATTTTCCACGGCTTGAGAAAGACCTCCCACATCTTTCATAAAATAGACTTTTTCAAAAGACTCTTGGATTATCTGTAAAATGTCACAAAGATGAAAACTGAAAAGGCTGATCTTATGAAAAGTTGACTTTTGAGAGATAGATGATTCTGACAGAGCTGCCGTAAACAGGCTATGATAATCTTTTAGATGAAACTACTCAACAGCATATTAAGTAGTTCAAATTACCTGAACTTTAAGGCACCGACAGTATTACTGCAATATTAGTCTTTTAGATAATACTTACATACTGTTACTAGAATAAGGTTTGAAATGCAGGGACTTTTTCTGCTGTGGAGAATTGTCACAGTTTGATATCAGAACTTTTACTGAAGTGAAGGGTCTAAATACTTTGTCCACCTCTGGCTGTGGAAGAAGCAGCGTTTCTTCTTTAACTGAGTGAACATGCCCTCAGGCTTGTTTCTTTTTAGGACACGTTAAGTTATCCGTGAGGACGTAATGAAGAAGGCACACGGCCTGAGGTGCAGCACGGGGCATTATCCTATGTATCCATGCTTGTGTTGGGGAGAGTCTCTGAAGGCATAATTAGACGGAGTGGAGGAAAATTGGAGAGAGGGTGGAGGGTATGAGGTTCAGGGAGTTGTTCTAATTGTCTTTGTCAACCTCCTGCTGTAGTGTCAAGTTTCATATCGGCTCTCTGCGGCCGCACCAAGGAGCAGGATGCCCTCGGTGGGGTGGAGTTGGTCAACAGCATGTGTCTTCATCATACACAAAAGCAAAGCAACACACAAACAAGCTCTGTCGCAACCAACATCGGCAGCATGAACATAAATGACTGTGGAGGTGAGCCAGTGAGTGGTGAGAGGCCACTCTGCATGTGTTCTGTGGTTCTTTGTTCTCTACGTCAAAGCCACTCAGAAAATCCAGAGCTTGCTCTGGGCCATTCCTGTGAGCACAACACGTCACTGTTCTGCTAATTCAGGCCAGAGTCAGGCTCATTACTTGCCAAGTACAATAATTTTGGTGGAATTTGTATTGGTGACAACTCACAGAGAAAGTTAGAGCCTTTCATGAAAATGGGGACCACATTAACTGTAAAAGGCAATGGCCCAAACATAAATTCTGCACTAGGAGTGTGAGTTATGACCAATGCATGTGGAAAATACTCCATACTGAGCAGCAAAATGGTTTGCAAATATAGTGAGTGTACATGAGTATATAGCCAGATTCATCACAGCTCCGTTCCAGTCCTCAGGAGCATCTTTACTCAGCTGAACTCCATGCAAACGCTCTTCATCTCCTTGTTTTGCAGTTGCCGACACAAATAGATACTGGAATGGGAATTCAATGCCATTATGACCAAAGTATAACACTCGCTCACCAGACTCATGAAAATTTTTACCCAAAAAATATTCATGAATGAAGCAGGATCTCAGCATATATTTTGATAGTGTTAGTGCACAAGGCCAAACCTCTTTTCTCAAACTAAATTATTTCTCTACAGTGGATAAAGCAGAATTAACTGTTTCTCATTAGCTTTTTCCTTAAATTTGCCAATAACATTAGCCAGTGCAACACAGCCAATGTTTATGATGACTCAGAACTACCGGTTAGATTGGCTAAAGCTGTACTGCAAAATGTAGTAAGTGGACTTTACTTAAATAGTCAAGTTTAAGCTAAAACACAACTGTATTTACTGTTAAAAACTTAAGATAAATGACTACTAATGACTACTTGTTGTTTCTTAGCACTTTGAGATTTGATCCAAATGTAAAGGGCATTATAAATTAAATGTATTATTATTTATTATTACTTTACTTGGAATCTTTGAGGTAGTCATACTACTGAATTTTTCTCTGGTAAAACCAACTTCTAACAATTTGCTATATGGTAAAGGACCGGATCTCTCAAAAAAAGAGGATGTTCCCTCCCCCTCCTATAATCATAGGTGGTTGCCTCTTAGGAGGTACATTACTTGTTCACTTATTGTTTCAACCCCTGGCCACTGTAGGGTACATTTAGAATTGTCTTTGAGCAAATACTGAACCCCATTTTCCTTGTGATGACTGTTGCATTGGTGTGTGAGTGATTATCTAAATGGTTCCTGGATGAGCGGGTGGCACAATTCCCAACCACATCAAGGCGATTAAATGTGTCAAATGCAATGTTCTTCAGATACATGGGGTTCTCTCAATGACTCTTTTTCAAGACAACTGACAGAAACATCTTTCATTTGTAATTATGCCAATCAATATAATCTATTTCCAAAGGTAAACATGCAGGTCTTTTGTCTGAGACATGGCCTTGTTTTACTGGTCAGTGGACTTCCTGCATTTCCAGCATAGTACTGCAAATGAAGGAGAGAGAAATCAGCCGCTCGCTCTACCCCTTTCTCCTGCCTCTGAGAGTCAGGGGTTTATAAAAGTCGTTTGGTTATTGAATATCTTCAGATATTATCGAAATTAAACAGCAACTTGTCACTTGATACATTGGAGCGAATCTCTTGTTGCTGTTTGAATGCATTTCAAACAAGAGGTGCTGATTTCCCAAATTTGATTTTTTAGGGACGATGATGACATCAATGACGTGGCCTCCATGGCCGGGGTGAACCTGAATGAGGAGAGCGCCAGAATACTTGCCACCAACTCTGAGCTAGTCGGAACGCAGATCCGCTCGTGTAAAGATGAAGCCTTTCTCCACCCGGGTCTGCTCCATCGAAGAATATTGGAAACGGGTAAGAAAAGGGTTCCTTACCTGAGCACTGAACGTTTAAAAGTCTTTAGCTGCGTGTTAGAGACGGCAAGCCCGACAGAAACATGATTATTTTAACTGAAAAATGTTTTTATTTCATATTGGTGAACCCCCACCCTTTCTGTCTGAATAGCCCAACGCGTCAAGTCTAGGCTTTTGTAGTGATGAAATCACTGACTGTTGTCTTTTGTGTTTGAAACATGTTGTTTCTGTGTTTGTAGTGTCATCACTAAAGACAGTTTTGATTTTCTGACTTGTAACGGTTCAGACTGAGCCTTTTTCTTGTTTGGCCTCGGTTTAAATTTCATACACTTAACAATTCTTTCACCTCCTTTAATGAATTCTTCAGTGGCTCTCTGAACTCACTGGACCTCAGGCACACATATAAATACTTCATGGGTTTGTCTTTTGAAGGCTCACTGTCAGATTGTCCTCTGGACTAAAGGAACACTATTTAGAGGAATGAGACTTAGAGAGATTTGGATTCCTTTTTTTCATTTTTGTGAATCTTGAAACTCGGATAGCACACGGTATTGCATGTGCTAATCAATACAGGCAGAAGTCTCTTTCCAGCATCACACACGAGGGATGATGTCTTCATTACCTCTTTTTGCTACCAGCAATTAATTGTATTGCTTGAATTATACTGTATGCTCTCCCCGCTCATTGAAACCCTTGAAAAAATATAATGAGTATTAATACTAAAAGAATTACTGTGACTATCATCCTGCTCCTGTGCATCAGATTAAAAAACACATAGCATAATTCCACGTGATGGGGAGTTTAGCGTCTTCTTCTTGCTTTATCTCAATTTAAGTATCTTTGGTGTAGCTCGAAGGTCTGCAGGTCATGTTTCGGTACATGGACTGTTGGCATGGTTGTTATACCGTCACCTTGGGGCAGAAGGTTCTTTAAAAATATAAGTCTTTCCTCAGGGGGGGGCAATCAGCATGAATCATGGCAGCAGGCTAGGGTGCCCCCTGCTGGTGAAGTGGCACTTTTGCAGCTTTGTTGTGTCAGTGATTGGCTTCACCACACTCTCAGCTGACGGCAATCCATGGGAGACTCCCCTTCTCTGCCAGCTCCACTCAATCAGAATGCTTTATCTGCCCCTTTTTGCCGTACAAACACCAAGTTCCACTCTGCTCTGTCTTCTCATTTACATCCTGATAAAACTAACTTTCCTGCCTTCTTGTTGCCCCCGCCAACTGATGGTTTCCAACATCCCCCTTTCCTTTGTTACCTTCTTATGTTCAATTGAAAGGAGGCATCTTACTTATCCACTCTCCACCCTATTTATAACTGTTTTTTTCCATTTTGAACATTTGATTGCAGGATAGAATGTTGCATGCCTATTTTCATTCCCTTTTTTATTTTCCAATTCTCTTTTTTATTTTCCAAACCCCCCTCCCCTCATATGAACACTTGTGCCGCCTCCCTCCTCTCTCAAAGTTCTCGCTACCTACCCTTAAAAGTCCTCAGGCTGGTCTATAAGCCGGGGGGTTAGTTTCATTTGTGAAGCTGCAAAACAGCCCCCTCACCTCAGGGACCAGAACACAGGCACAGCTGGAGCTCTTTAGAAAAGCTTCTCAAAGTAATGATAGTACACTGATTCCTTAAAGGTCTACACACTTGCTGCATACACACATGCAGTACATGTGCGCGGACTTAGCAAATCAACTCACGCGTGTGCATGGACACAAAAAACGGGGTGTGAGGATGTGGTTTTCTTCGGATTTTGTAGATACCGGTAGTGATATTGATACTGATATTAATAAAGCTGGGAATGCTAAAATAAAGATTTGACAAGCTTTAACCCCATGAACGTAAAAACATTTTTTTTGACCTGCTTGTCTCCGTTTGGATCAGGGGCTGCAGGGCTCTTCATGTATGAATTCTTCGGTTTCTTTATTCCGGAGCTAGCGTTCATAAATGAGTATATTTCCAAAATATGGAAATATACTCATTTATGTCCCTGTGCATAACCAGTTCTTTTGTAAACATAAGAAAATAGTGTTAAATTTGACTACAGGCTCTCAATGGGGTGCCATGTCAGTGATAACAGAGATGACAGGAAACATAACTGAGCATGCATGCATTGAAGTAAATCGACACTGGTGTAACTCTGTGGATCTGGATCCTACCATGCTGTCAAGAACTTACATCATCTTAAGTTATTTAACAGTAAAAGGCGTTTCGGTGGTTTGAAAAAATAAAGACGTTATTTTCTTTGACATATCTAGCCAAAGTCTCTGTACTCAAGGTTCTGGTGAGGATTTCTAACAGGGAACAATTGCAGTTAAAGCCATTCTGGCTATTCATTTTGCATACCTAAACCAACTTCCACTGCAACTTGTCCGACTTTAATCCATTGACGAAAAGCTCCAATGTGGAGCATTGAGGACGTAATTCTAGATTCTACAGGATCTTTGCAAAAGGAAACTTTTATGCTGCACATCTACAGATTTAAAAATCCTGTATTTGCAAGTATTTCATGGTGTTGTTTCCCCTTTTCCATGCAAAACAACCTGAGTAAACATTTTTATTAATTGGATTGGATGGTTAGTATTTACCACACATTTAAATGAAAAAAATCAAACAAAAAAAATCTTTCAGAGAGCACAAACCATGGACCAAAACCTACCTCTGGGTAAAATCTCATCCATTCACTATGCTATATCTCGGGTTTTAAGTCGAGTTTAGCGGCTTCTGCTCTCAACACCACCTGACCCAAATTACCAGAAGTGATTGGAAGTCTTGCTAATTGCCGCCATTATTGTTGTAATCTTCAAAGATGATGTTTGGATGGACTTAAAAATGCCGTTCCCTGGTTTAAATTTGTTAAGATTCTCTCTTGCTTGTTTCCGCAATGTGATATCACCGCTGCAAATGGCTTATAATTTTATTTTATTTTAACTGCTGGGAGATACCTAATGTCAACAAAATTGAATCACCTACAGGATGTGTTAAAAAAAAAAGTTTCAACTAAATCTTGCTCACATACAAAAACACAGGTGAAAAACAATCTCTTCCCCTCGTGGACGCAATATACTAAGTATGAAGACGATTTTGTTCAAGGTTACTATGCGTAGCGCACCTCTAATAAACCCAATTGGAATCCAGGAAGTGCGCCCATCCTTGGATTTTTATATAATACTTATTATAATAATATATTTTCTATATATTTTTATAAATCAAGGTATTTGACACTTCCATTTTTGTGATAGATGAAAGTCTGTCACCAAAGTGATGACAGTTGATCATGAATTAATCTTGAATGTCTGACCAGATGTATCCATGAGTTCTCCAGATATGTTACCCAAAACCACAATTGTGAACATCTTGGTGGCGCTAGAAGAATTGTCAAAGCATTTTCTTTAGGTCGGTGAATTCAGCTAAAATTGCAAGAGCTAGAGAAAGTTAACTCACCTCCCTGGCTGGAGTCCCGACCAAACCTCTGAGATGAATATTAATAATAATAATTTAAAAAGTAAAACCCCAAATTTCATGTTGAAAATATGAATGAAAGGATAAATCACGAGATCTGTTTAATGGTGAATGTCGATTGATATAACCATGAAGCCAGATCACTTGTCACTAAACAGTGATAAAAGAATGTTACATAATATTCTGTCCTCAACACACGTTGACCCCACACCTTTATATCTGGCATCATGTCAATATCCTTGGATAACAAATGTTCATAATAGGGCTGAATCTGAATCTGTTTTTCTTCTTATGTCAAAATGGTTTGTGGTTCAGATTTAGCTTCATTTGTTCAGTTTATCTGTATGATTTATCATTGAGCTAATTTCCATCTGTAGTCGGTGGGCAGGTGATAGAGAAGAAACGCAGACACCCTAAAACACAATTCATTCTAGAGAAAGATAATTGAAAAGAAAAGAAAACAACGTAGGAAGATACAAAATTAATGCTGACATGATTGATTACTTAAAATCCAATAGTTCCCAAGACAAGTCAAACAGTAAGAGAATGGGGAATTCAGCGCAGGCTTTTCAGAGTGACATGGATCCGGATCTGGAAGGCTCTCATGTCTGGATTTGGCCAACAGGCGTCCATGGGTGACCCGGGCTTTCCCATATTGTATCCGTAAACCACTGATAAGTGAACAAAATTGCAAGACAACACATCCACTAGTTCCGAGATATTCAGTCTGAACAAATGTAGTGGATGGACCGACACATTGACTAACACTCCCATCCCTAAACATTAAAATGCAAAAGGTCCAGCCTACCACAGATGGTATAGGCTGAATCTTTGATGCATGTTATCTTTTTCTCTATTTCATTTGTGTGATACGCCTGTGAAAAATAGGGATTTGTCTCAGAAGAAGTTGCAGTGCAGTTGTTTTTTTGCTCACAGAAGTGCGCCTCCCTTCCTCTTAAGTCTCTTAAACTTTCTTTGAAATATTAATGCCCATGAAAAATGCTATTTTTTAGGAAGCGGAGGCCTGTTAGTGGTTTTCTCTGACCTTGTGACATTGCTAGAAGAATTGCCACTGTAATTACAAGGCTATGAGGGCTGACTCCGTCCATATCAAAGCTTGAGCGGGTGAGAAGTATATGTATTGTTCAGCTGATTTAAATAATTGGTGTGGTTTATTTAAAAGGGTGCAAAAGAAAAAAATATGGTAATGGCATAATTAAAAAAAAGGCAGTTGAAAAAAAGATAGAAACCCTACAGAAGACTGTCCTCCTCTCTTTTGTTATGACTTCAGATGAGTTTTGCTCCAAGGAATCTATTATCCTTCTCCAACAAAAAGAGATGGTCAATGTTGTTTGCACACTTGAAGGAGCATAACTAGTAAAGCCACTTTGGAATTTACAAAGAGACTCTGAAGCAAATTAACTTCTCTGTGTTACGAGTGCTATTTCTGGTAGTTAATTGCACATACTAATTCAGACAGTTGCTCACTGTGAATGTGTGTGTGAGTACAGTAGGTGTGTGTCTGTGTAATAGTGGAGGTACTAAATGAAACGTGAATTTTATCCTCTGCTGGTATGTTTTTAATGAGTTGTTTCACTGTGTGTGTATGCTTGTGTTTGTCTTTGTAGAGTTACAATCGCATTTGCTGTTATTTCTCGCTAAAATAAAAACAAGCAACTGGCGGAGGCAAAATAAATGATCATGAATTAGAAATTAGAATGAAGATTGTATTAAAGAAAATTCCAGATGGTGAAGTGGATGATCAACAAGAGAAATCTGGTTTTAGTTATGGGCAGCAAAAGTATTAACTGTACCTTTGAGAATGAGTTATAAGTCCAGGTATTATTAATTTTATACTGACTGCAACGTCATCCTTTTCCTAAATATATGCGTGTGTGTATTCTTCACAGCCAAGAAGTTTGGAGTCACAGAGGTCCCAATGGAGGCAGTGACATTCATCTCACATGCCACACAATCACGACTTCGTACTGTGGTAGAAAAGGTTTCAATTATTGCACAGCACCGATTGGACTCCCGTAAGGTAGGAAGGATTCAAAGACACACACATTCAGACACCAACCACAAAGCAGATCCCCAGTTTATAACATTTCTGTTGGAGTCGTATATTTTTTTAAAAGCTTTAGAAAGTCAGTTTTTACCCTCACCAACTGCACTCCAATTAAAGTGGCTAAGTCTACCAACTACTAAGAATAAGATTGGAAAAAAAATTGTATTTGTAATTTTCAATGATCATCTGCATCCTATTGTATGAGAACTGCTGCCGCACAGCCAATGGGTTGCTGGTTCAGATTCTGGGGCTTGTCTTTGTGGAGTTTGTGGCTTGCTTTGCCTGTGCTACATGGGCCCCTTCAGATTTAATAGCTTTCTCCCACAGTCCAGAAAACGGCAATTTTCTGTATGTGAATTGTCGACTCTAATTGCAATAGGTGTGATAGTGATTGTGGCTAAAGTCGCCTGATTTTTTGGTTTGACTAGAGGCTCCAGCTGTATTCATATATGACTTTAGTAATGACTTTACGATTGAGTGAGTGTGAAAAGGTGATTCAACAGTTCGGTAATTAGACCCCTGACCCTGAGAAATCCAACATCCTTTTTTTTCAGGTACATCATCTGGTGATGTAAGGCTGCACTATTAATAGGCAGCATATATTCATCCGCCCCTTCACATTGACCATTATTAATGGAGATGTTAGTAGATATTTAGTTTACATTAGATGTTAAAAACCCTGGAGTTGTATGAGAAATTTTTCGGGACTTTCGAGCATGCATGGATACTTAAACAAAAACCTTGCATGCTTCCACAAGACACATAGTGGCTTGGTCACAAATGTGCCTTTATCTGTCTTCTGCTTCAGCCAGAAATACGTAAACACATTGAAGTTGGTATGAGATATATCTTTTTTTACCCCTGATTTGATGAATAGAGCGCAGACTTTATAGTCACTCAGCAAAAACTTCAGGTTTGAAGGAACCTGTAAGTGCTCGTCTGCGTGCACCTGGGTACTTTTCTCGCCATTGGTGACTTCATCTCTCATAGCCCCCGAATGTAACTATACAACCACATTTAATTGATGTACATTATAGCACAAATCCATCTTGACAACAAACTAAAGTCTTGGCGTTGTTGGGAGAACTGCGGGTAAACTTTGAAAATGTGTTTTTCCTGACACCACCAAAGGAGGAAGAGGAGGAGGGAGGAAGGGAATCGCTAAAGCTGTCCCCATTTTGGTTTGGGATTCGTCTTCTGTTCATTCGCTCCTTCCCTTTTTTGTGGTTTTGTAAATGAGGTGTGTGTGAGAGAGGCATGAAGCTCTGTGAAGCCAGTCTGTTGACATCAGCGAAAAAAACACTAAAAAAAAACAACTGAAAAGACCAAAAGACACGGCGGCCTTAAAGAGCAACCGGGCTTCGGCAGCAAGAGCTACGGCAAGAGTGCAGGCTCAGCTCTGAAACAAAGAGGAGGGATGCTGGATGAGAGAAGGAAAGGGGGGAGTGTAGGCGCGCTGGCGATGAGCCTTCTCTGATGTATCTTTGTGTTCTGTGCCACCCAGATTCTCTCATGCACTCATAGAAACACGTACACTCACACACACTCACACAAACACACACACACACACACACACACACACACACACACACACACACACACACACACACACACACACACACACACACACACACACACACACACACACAGAGAAGGGGAGATAAATGAAAACATTAGTTATATAGAAATCAAGTGGAAGAGAGCATAGCTGCAGACGTAGCACATACAAACATGTTTTTACACCTCCCTTTTTTGTACCAAGTGAGAGGGGCTGTAGGGGCTGTAATGCATAGAGAAACTTCATCTGTAAATGAAAAAAAAAAGTTGGTGCGTGATCGGTATCAGGAAAAGTTTGTTCAACTACTCAATTATTACTGTTTATATATGCTCAGCGGGATATGCCTGACTTATCTAATAGGAACTTTAGTCCATGCTGTCTAAAATTCTTTATGTGTGTGCCTTCCCTATGAATTCAAATGGTCAATTGCTGCTGGACAGTGTTTTATTACTTTTTGTAGAAGAGAAATTTCGTAAGAATTATATTCTAGTCTGTAAGAGTCAGAAAAAGTAAAAAAATCAATTAAAACATAAACATACCGGAAATTTTTCTGCTACCGCCCCAAAGCAAAGAATCATACATAGTTAAAACTTTTTTTTGTCTGCAATTTGCCCTCCACCTGTCCACCTGTCCACCTGTCCAAACACTGATACAGAGACCTGATTTACTGCTTTTAAGTGTTTTTTGTCATTTTAAATTGAGTATTTCGGTTGTTGTGTTCACCATTTGCGATGAATACAGTAATTGACTACAGTAGAGATATAGTGAAAGACTGACCCAACAGGGTAAAATTATTGATTAATTTATAATGAAAATAATTATAACTTTAAGCTTATATAAGAGTGGCAAGTCATCTGCTGCTTTTCACAAATGATTCATGCTGTGAGAACCCCATAATATATGACTAATTATAAATAATGAAGAGAATAAGTCTTCAGTCCCTTCATTTTCTGTAAGTGATGCCAGAAAAATATTTTACAGATATTTTCACCGCTTTGGGTGAAAGATATGCTCTCTCAATGTCGTAAGAGTAGATAAAATATTATTTTGGCCGTGGTAATTTTTGTTTGTATCAAGGGACTGCCCTTATGTTCTGAAATAAGTGCCCAGCGTCTCATAAGAAACCGCGTGATATGACTCAAAGCTTTTTTTCAAGTGTTTCCATCGCATTGATTTTCTCTCTGTCTCCTTGTCAGGATGATGAGTGTTATGAGCAGTCTGCAGACGTTCGCTCTCAGCTTCGCTTCTTCGAGCAGCTGGAGAGAATTGAGAAGGAGAGGAAGGACGAGCAGGAGAGAGAGATCTTGTTGAAAGCCGCTAAAGTAAGTCATTGTCACTGCAGTATCCCACTCTGTGTTTGTGTGTGTCGGATAGGTGTTATGTCCCCATGCAACAATGTGTTTTTGTGTCTGACTGTGTATGTGTGTGAGTGTTGCTCCTGCACAAGCCCTGACAGATGAATTAGAGTGTGACACCATAGGATGAAGTGACCTCCTACTGTCCTCCCAGGCTCCCGGCCCCAGGGCTCCTCTGTCCTGGCTTCTCCTCGGACACGTCGAGGATGAACCATAGGAACCATGTACACTACGCCCCACACATGCACCATGCAACCAACACATATTCACCCACCTCTGTGTACATGCTGCTTTTTCCCACCACAAAACATGTAACATGTAATTAAGTTTAATTATTGACTATGAATGCTAGCATGAAATGGTTGTTTGTCCCTATATTCGCCTAATGTCACTTGGGATAGGCTCCTGCTGCTCTCAGGAACCTACACACGATAAGCAGCTACAGAAAATGAATGAATGGAATGACACAGAGTGTATGTGTCACTTTTAACCAATTAAATCAAAGGTTACGATATAATAATAAAAATCATCTTCGTTTCACCTTCCTGTCAGCTGTGTTCAGTGATAGTTCACAATGTAGAACTTAGACAGGGCTGTTATTATAGATGCCACTCTATCATGGACCCCCTATCTAAGACTATTTGTTAGAAAATAAAGCAACACATTGACTTTATTCATAGACTTAGAACATTTGGAGCCAGTGGCCAGATTGTCTTACTGTTTTATGAATCAGTTATTCAGTGTAATGCTGTACTGCATAAAAGCCTGGCTCAGCAGCCTATTTCTAAAAATGAAAACAAAGCTACACAGTGGATACACAAAGAGGCCAATCGGTAGCATGGTCCAATGCAGCAACTCATACAAAGACCACAGTCAGACCAGCTAACTGTATTTCTTCTCACTCTTCACTCAACCAACAACAAACCTCTGCCCTCAAACAGGGGATTTAGAGTCCCTCAATATTTAAAGAAGTACTTTATACCTCAGTCTATCCAGTTGCTGAACCAAAATCAATGCACTGACAGCTGAGGTCTGGGGTCCAAAGGTTTTCGTTGTTCGTGACTGTTCTGATATGGCCTGATTTCTATGAAAATTGTATAATGTATTACTGTCTGCTTAGTCTGAATGTGAATCTGTTAAACAGAACTGTCAAAGGATGCAGGATGAATTTGAGTGTACAATTACAGATTGTATTGTATTGTATTGTATAGCATTGAACTGTATCACATCACAATGCATTGTATGGTATTGTATATGAAACAGATGTAAATGCAAAAACTTGTCCAGAAAGAGTGAAAACTGCTAATCTCAAGTCCTTGGATTGTTAAGTGTCCACATTTCTGATCCCAGCCCCTCTGCATGTACTTTTGTTTATCAGTGAAAAAACAGAAGGTCTTTAAATTTGGGAAGATCACTTCTGTACAAAAAGAGAGAATCTTTTGCAAATGAAAATGCCTTGCGGGGGAACATTAGCAGAAAGCTAGGTTAATTTAATTAATTTTGAATGGAGCCAATGTCCCACAGTAAAGATTCTCATTGAAGCACACCTCACTGTCTTAATTGCATTATTACGCTCCTATCCTGCCATGCAGGATATTAGAAAATCCTCTTGTTGATGAAAACTGGCCACAGAACCTCATGACCCTGTCTCTTTTTACGTCTAGGAGAGACTAGATAGAATTCAGTCCTTGTTGCAAAAAAAAAAAGAAGACATTACCTCGGCAGGAAAGCAACACTGTGTGATGTAAAAAGAAAAATAACTCGGCCTTCAGTGCCCAGTTCTACATGGTTGAACAGTGTAATCTTTTTTTTTTCCCAATATGAACAGTTCTCTTTATTAACAGGATTAGTGAACAATTTCGCCGAGTTCCTGCTGGAAAGGCCTACCTTGAGGCTATTTGCATTGCATGAGTATCGTTGAGTTGTTTGAGTTCACCTCAGGGGCCTGTCTATGGCTTTTTGGCCTTGTTGCCATGGTGTTTCAATTCAAGGAGAAGTTTGGAAAGTGCCTATTTGCTCAATAACTGTACTGCCTATTACACCATCAAACTGCCTGAAAACATTCACTGTTTTTTTTTCTATTTCTATTTAATCGTGTAAGCTGTATCTTTTTCTGTATTATTGAATGGTATTGTCGGCAATGTTAAGGAGCATTGTCTCATTTTGTCCTTTCTTTTTGTTTTCAATGTTAAGTGTCTTTGGCGTTTTTATTTCTCCAGGAAGATAAAAGACAGACACATTTATCTTCCCTCTCAATTTGATGTTCTTATATTATACACAAAAGATTTCTTGAGTTAATACATCATACATTAGAACTTCCTAAAGTTATGCAGCCAGATTACATATAATCAAAATGCATATTGTAAAATTGATTTATTTTCACTTTTCCTCAATAACCAGAGCTTCTATTCACATGTTAAAAACAAATATAAAGATATCCATGAAGATATTTCTCTCTTTCATCTTCAGTCATTTGTTAAACAAATTAGGAAAACCATATTGATAAGTTTTTGCAGGAAAATTAGTACAAGGTGAGTGACGCTAATACAAGTTCCACCTGCTGGACTGGTTATTAGGGAGAATATATTGAAGGAATATTCAATATCAAGTGAAATTGAACTTACAGTCCTCTGGAGGCTCTAGGAAAACTAGACAAGGTAAAACACAACAACAACATAAACGATCAACAAATACCTCCTACAATATTATCATAGTGAAGATTGATCAAACACTAATTAACCATACCATTATAACCACTGACACAGACAACTGCAGAATAGTAGGATTATTTCAGGATGTTGTAAGAAGTAGAAGAAGCTACAGTACAGATGTTCTCCAGAACAATAATTAGCTTAGATTAGCTTAGATTTCTGGCAGATTTCTTTGCATGTTGGCATTACAACAACAAGTCATACATAGATCAGCCATAACATTACAGCCACCGACCGAGGTTTCATCAGAATAACATTGATTATCTCATTACGATGGCACCTATCGGTGGGGGGGGGGGTATATATTTTGCAAAACTCTTACAATTTGCCCGTAATTTTGATGTGCCTCAACAAAGAAGAATTAGCTAATGTGAGGATCTAAGAAACTTTGACAAGGGTCAAACTGTAATAAATGGACGACACAGATTATTTCCAAAACTGAATGCCTTTTTGGATTTTCCTGGTCTAGTGGTTTGTACCTGTGGGATTAAAACAAGGACAACTGGTGAAACAGCGACAAGATCATGGGCAAGTGGAGGCTTGCCCATGATCTTGTTGTCTGTTGCCTGATCATGTTGTCTGATCCCACAGAGGAACAACTCTACCACGCATTTTGAAAAAATAAAATTCTGACGCTGATTAAAAAGAATACTGTATCAGACCATAGTGTTTATCGCACAGCTGTTTTGGCAGCAAAATGGGGGGCATACACAATATTATGCATGTTCTTTTAATGTTAGGGCTGATCACTCTGGGATGTAGAAGACTTTTAGTTTGGGTATTTTTTCTTTTAATTATTTGAGTCTATATGCTAGACTCTGGTGAGCTTAATAAAGCTTGTCAGCATTAACTGCCCCGTCCTCTTCTCCGCCCTGTTCTCTCTTGTAAGTGAGAAAATCAGTTCCGTTGACAGAGGAGATGTGAAGCGCCCCACTGGCAAAGCTGCCCTTTGTAAACAGTCCATTTGTAGCAACCCCTCCAATTCCTCTGTCACCCGACCATCTCCCTCACGGCCTTCCCACCTCTCTGATACTCAAGCGCTCGCTAATTTGACCTTTTGAATGAGAAACTCACAAAAATAATCCCCTCCACCCCTTCCTCCACAACTAGCTTTCTCCTCTTCTATGCTGCCCATTTAAAATATGGCTCAATTCTTGAGGGATGCTCTGGCCAACCAGAGGGCAAACACATTAGTCTTAGATAGCAATAGTTGAGATAGCAACCAGTATGTAAACTGCCTGATATATTTAAAGCCAATTACCTGGAAGGCTTGGAGGAGCAGCTCTCTTTCCATAAGGTAGAGGAGATGAGGGGAGGAAAGGGGGGACAGGGAGGTCGAGAGTTGAGTCCAGACTGGCGTGATTTTCTCACTCTCACTCGTTTATTTGTTATTGGAATTAGAAATAAGAAATCTAATACCAAAGTAGATATCATTACAGTTAATAATGTGAGTGTAAAATATATTCAAGTGTGCGTAGTGTGATATCGAACACATTCCCTTCCTACGGGCCCACATGAAATGTGTCAGTGAATAATAGAAAGGAATTAAACTCTATATAAGAGTGACGCTTTAAAATATTTGCCAGTGGGCATAGTGGAAAATAAGGTAAAAAAAATTCTCTTGGTCCTGACCTAATTTTATTTAATCCAGCAAAAATATAACTACACTGATTACTGTATATCCAGATCCATGACCTAGCAACACTCTGTGTTTGTCATACCGTCAGCTGCCCGTATTGCCTGCAGTGGTCAGCCGTACATGTACATTTGAATGTGTGATGAAGGATTCCCAGGGACAACTACAATCACCCAGATCTTGCCTGCTGATTAAAAAAGGGGAGCTGTGTTGTTCAGCAAGGGGCACACATTCCCACCGACAGCAACGGATAGCCACACTGGTTCACAGTTACACACACACACGCACTACTACTGATACTCACAAGCATCCTTTGCCCTGTGTGTGTGTGCAATTATGTGTGTATGCTGGCTTGTGCAGAATTTTTAATAACCTCTTTTGATTAGAATCCCCCTCCAGCGGCTTATTTAGGGCTGGATTTGGAGTGGGTTTAAAGGCCACCGCCCTCCGGGGGGTGCTCCATTGCTCTTCTCTGAATTCAAATACGATGTCCTTGACACCTCTGTATCCTGTTCCCATTTTGCACTATTTTTGCTGCAGCAGCAACAGATGAGGGGGTGTGGGAGTAGTCCTCTTAAACCAGCTGTTAACCTGTGCCCCCCCCCCTCCCTCCCCCACCCCAAACTCCACAGAGTCGCTGCAGGCAAGAGGACCCAGAGCAGGCTCGATTGAAACAGAAAGCTAAGGAGGTAAGCTGCTGCCGAGATCATTACCCTTGACATTTCCCCGACTCCAACGTATTAATTTTTCATGCCTCACTACATATGTAATGCCATTTAAAGTCCGACTTAAAAAAGTTTGAGGAATTATTGCACCGATTACAGTCTGTGTATGGAAAATGGTTTTCTGCATATCCTCCACTTCCTCAACCTTTTTTTCTTTTTCTCAATCCACACTATCATTTTGCACCACTTTGAATTTTGTCTTTTCACTGAGCTTTGTTTGAGCGATGGGTCTCACTCTGTAGACACATCTACAGCTTTCTTCTGCTTTCAGTCCCTCGTTGATAATATTTCATAATTCAAATTGTGCTAATGCAAACCTATAATATCTGTGTGTTAACCTTCTCACCACTTGATGGCTTAAGAGAGAGAAAACAAGCATTTCCTACTCATTTTCTCTCTTTGTAGAAAAGTGAATTTGCAGCAGTATTTCAGGACAAGGATAAACAGAAAAACAAGTTAAGCGTGAACAAGGCATTCCGATGTACCAATACAACCTCCTTCTACATCAACTTTCACTGCTTACAAATATTAAAACAAGTTATTTTCCCCTTCAAGTAATTGGCCAAGGCAAAACTCACAGTGCTACAAATTGGTGAAACGTTTCACTGATCTAGCGCTCTTCAGTTGACAGTACGCTGTTATATTCTGTTCGTTTATAGTGTAGGTCTTATGTATGATAAAATTCCCTGTGGACCTCAAAAAGTAGACCATCCTTCTTAGTGGTTAGCTAATGGTGTTTACGGAAATCCAAATAATTCTGTCACAGCGGAAGTTTGCGCTTGATTTTTGCTTTGTTTACTCCATAAGAACTTCACTGGGGCTTTCAGTCCTTGACTTGCTAACAAGGATCAAGAGGATTCTGTGGAGCTTCCGTAGAGTAGTCTCAGCAGGCAAGAGGATAAAAAAAGCACAATTCACCTGTTGTTGTTGTCGTTGATGTAGAACTTAAGGACCAGAAGTGGTTTCTTCTAAGCCACTTGCTATGTTTAAAAAATATTTTTATTCATCAGAGTAAAGTTTATCAAGCAGGTTTGCACTTTTTCCCCTGAAACCCTTATTTATGCTTGAATAGTTCCATAGTTTTCCATCTTACTGCTTGCAAGTGGACCCAATATGTTATATTGTTGCCACACAGCCATTTACATTTCAGGTTAACTGTAAAAACCTTGCTCCAGGGAGACTCAGTATTGTTGTTTTGCAAAAGTATTTAATTTTTAGGATTTTCTTACTCAGTCAGTGGTGTGGAACGCATGACCTTCAAGTGACAAGTGGATTTCTCTTGCCTCTGGCTACTGTCAGCACTCTGTCTTTTCTGTGTCTCTCCTGGACATTTCTTTCTAGCAACATTAAGCCCTGCTGCAGTTTAGAACATTCACTCTAGATCTCAGCCTACCCATAAGCCCCACATATGCAAATTAAGAAGTGTAATAGGCAGCGCGATAGGTTTAGCCCCAGGGGCCATGTGATCAAAGTGGATCTCCTCCCTGTTAAGTGGCAGTCCGCTCGTCATCTGGATACGGCCAGATTAGTGCCTCACGAGGAGACGGCGTGTGGATGTATGCACATTTTCATCTTCATCTGGAATTTTAAGAAGGTGGTTTGAAAATGGTTACTTTATGTAATGCCTTTTTCCCAAGAGACAAGGAAGACAACCAAGCTCCAAACTTCCTCTCCCTTGTACCAATACATCGCACAATAACGCTATTCCAACCTCCCTCACCTCTTCCTTTTTTGCTTAATGGCCATCGTTTCTCAGCCCCTCTGCCTCTTTGGTTTCCATCACCTGAGCTGGCTGTTTGTGTCACTGCAGAGTCTGTCGGCAGCTCCCACATCTGTGCAATTTTCATCAGGATAATGAGCCTGAGCTACTCTTCCAGGCAATGGGCAGAGGAGCCAGCCTCTCTTTAAGCCCCTCTCCTTGGCCATGCATACAAAACAACCACTATCACCAAACAATCATCATTTTGGAGAGATAGAATTACTACTTGGACAAAGTGTTGATGTGAAAACTGGTCTTGCAAATGATTTGTGCGAGCTAAATTTACACACTGCACGATGTGAAACTACTGTAGCACACAAAGTGAACGAGTAATAAACCCTGCAAAATAAATGAATGTTATCAGGTGTCAAGCTCTAGATGAATTTAAGTCCAATAAGTCAAGACATTGCTTATAAAAAGTAAATAATAAAAAATAAATAGGATGAAATTACATAATTTCCTCTGAGGGTTTTACAATCTGGCATGTTCCATCTCCTTCTGAAATCCCTGGATTTAGAGGAAACATTCTAAATCAAGTCTCATTTGCCCCCCAAAAAGGGGCAAAAGAGAATTAATAACTCTATAAATGTTAGCAATTTTCTTAGATAATTTTCTTAAGATTTATGAAAATGAAGTTTTAATGGATTTAAGAATGAATATACTCTTAAGTCCCATTTTTTTACCTAGCCTTTTCAATGAAGGCCTAGTGCACCTTTATTCCGCCCCACAATTTTGTATGTACGCAGTGACAGCCTGTGTGACTCCGCCTCTGTGATGGCAGACAGCGCGAGTTCAAGGAGCAACTTAAACTCCGAACAGACGATGAAATGGGTTTTCATTTTAGGTACAGAAATTATTGTCTTTAGCCATATATATCCATTGTTTAGAAATTGCACCTCATTGCATATATGTGTTTTTACACTAGACGTTACGCTGCTGTGTTTAACATCACACTGTTTGGTTCCACGTGCAAACAATAAAAGACAAAGTGTGTTTGTTGTGGTGCTATTTCATGAGTTTTGTGTAAAAAGGCCTAATGATTGCTTGAAATGTCCTTGTTTCCAGATTTTCCTCAATATATAGATACAATATATATATATTTCTAAATATATATATATATATATATATATATATATATATATATATTCTAAATATATATATATTTCTAAATATATATATATTTTATATATAAATATTTTATATATATATATATATATATATATTTTTTATATATATATATATATATATATATATATATATATAGATGTATATATATGTATATATGTATATAGATGTGTATATATATATATATATATATATAGATATATATATATATATACACACACACACACATTTTCCCTTTAAAATCTGTAAAAAAAAACGTATCTTTTGTAATATATATTATTCAAAGCTGTGTACTTCCATTAGCCAAAATATACATTGCCTAATGTGAAATGTTGACTGTCACTTTGACTTGACTTCAAAACATTTCCAGTGAAGACGATCATTAATTTTAAGTTGTTTAAGCTAAAACACTTTTTCAGCATCGGATTTTCTGACCTTCCAAAGTGAAAGTCAACTTATCATATTTAACAATGTGTTGTTTTATATACAGACAAATCTGTTGTTTTCTGTTGCTGGTTTCTAGCCGACATGGCAAACACCAGATGATACTGGAGGAGCGTGTAAGGACGTATGAGCATGTATATGGGTACCAAAATGCGAAAATCAACAGTTTGTGGATTTTTGTCTGGTAATTTTTGGTGTATGGCCAAAGGATAATGTAGACTCTAGCAGAGTTTTGGAATTTTGTTCTCTGATATTAATACGGCATTTATATAGCTTTGCTTTATGTGCCATATATCCTATATATGTATCTGCTCTAGCAACCTAACCCACAAACCTGTCACCAGCAGCGGAGGCTGGTCTGATAGATGCTGGCACGGTTTTGCATGAGCGAGAAGCATAACGGTCCGGTGCCTCTGTTTCCTGCATTCACTACCATTTGGCCGAAAGGTCAAATCGGCTATTTCAGAAATGCCCCCAGTGAAAATCAATGGGCAAATTGTGGATCTCGGCTCCTGTTTGTTGTTGTTGTTGGCGGTGGGTCTGTGTGTTCTATCTGCTTCATCACTGAGGCAGGAGGCCAGGCAATGCCTCGTCATTGAGAGTGAGAGAATGAGAGAGGGAAAGGGAATGATACAAGGGAGGCAAAGACATGGAAAGAAAAAGAGACTTGGGGAGGGGGTGTGGATAGGGAGTTAAGGCCAGTAGAGATACATCACAATGTCAGACACACTGCAGCCACAGATTCATCATCGCAACCTCGTCTGCGGGCACAACTGGACACAGGAAACGACTGAACTGGAGAAGGAGAGTCGAGCAACGACAGGCAAAGAAATATTTGCTACTACAGTTGGCCAAAATCCGGCCTCTTCCCCTGTTAGCGTCTCTTCAGCTGCTAAAGTAAAAAATGTCATTCCACAAACACTTAACTATCCTCTCTACAGCATTATTAATATAAGTTGTTTAAAGACCCAACCATTGCTTCTCCATGTGTCCAAAACTTGCAGCAAGACTCCAGCCCAAGCTTACACACTTTTCACACTCACCTTGGAGAGCACAAGCCTCCACCCATGCCGCCGTTGACAAAACCTGAGCAACCCAAGAACAGTTTTCACACACTTGGGCCCTCTCAAAAGTTTCAATCACCATTTGGTTCTGTGAAAGAAGAAATGTGTTTTCATGTGGCATTTCCTTTTGTACTACTGTGAGATCATTAGTATTTGTCCTGTTGCATCCAGACCACGACAAATGCCATGGTGGTCTTCATTCGAATTTGCATCATGCCAATTCATTAATACCACCCTATGTATTAACCCCAGAACCTACTCCTGCCTTTATTAGTTATATTTTTATTATCAAAAAAAACAAAAAACATCATTATGGATCTTCTTTATATATAAGAATAAAATCCATTTGAATGGTTGCAATTGTC
Source organism: Lophius americanus (assembly GCA_037951165.1). Lineage (NCBI taxonomy): Eukaryota > Metazoa > Chordata > Actinopteri > Lophiiformes > Lophiidae > Lophius > Lophius americanus. Next base: position 10,037,667 of record JBBDHG010000014.1, on the reverse strand, counting down.
TGTCTCTACAACTTCGCAATACTCTGAACCAAAACACATTACCTCTGTCTGAATATATATTGTAATCTACCAGATCTGGATTATGGTTTGGGCCTGGGTCTGGATCCTCTCTTTTGAACTTAATAAATTGCCCACTGGGTATTTTTATTTTTAGTAACCTATTTAAATTTTTTGTCATGATAATTGCAGTATATTACAAAACGTTTCCTATTTAGCATCCAGACATATGACAATCTACATCCACACCCGGATGCACCTCAAAATCAAATCATTCATAAAAATCCATGAACAACGTTTTCGAGATGGCTTGTGGACAAGCAAGCAAATAGTGGCGATCACATAACCTTCTCTAGCTCTAGAAAACACGCCAAAGTCTGACTTTTGTCTAAAGTAGAAAATGGTTCAATTGACATTCATTCTCATATCAAATGAACCTGCAGTTAGTAAAGGTAGATATCTGCTCAATCTCGGACCGGCAGTGATGGAAACATGGAGTGGACATGATAATTTTGGCTTGATGCGAGTTAAAGATTAAGATTAAGATTGCAGCACTTCGACATTGTTCAGTCGGCATTGAGTCGGAGAGAGACATTCTGTATGGCCTTCATCCTGCTTTCCACCATTCACCATCTTCTGTGTTAGTACAGCTAATTAATGATTCAGAAAGGCACACTTGTATGGAGGAAAGGGAAGTCAGTAACCTATTTTAGCGGATTTATCCGCATCGTAAAACCAGCATTATTATTTATTTTTTTTATTTAAAAAAAGCTTTACGAGTGTTTTAGAGAATTTGGGAAACTGACTCAAATGTCTGATAGGAATCTCAATGTTTTTTGTTGGAATAATTTTCCTCAAATAACTCGTACCCAGAGTTTGTCTTGAAACGCCAACAAATAATTTCTGCCCCAGCTCAACTTTGAAACTTGCACAACTCCAATTTAGAGGAATGATGATAAGAAGCATTCATTTCTATTTGTATTTATGTAAATACAGACAGACATCAGCCTGTGTGACATCTGCACAGACACGGTCCGATTTAATACATTTTGCCACATTGCTCATATGAAAAAGAGATGTTTCAGATGAATGCTGCATATGCTATTTAACCCTCAACTCTTTGCTTAGCCATTATGCACCAGGCTTTAATGCACACACACATGCTTCTCAATCGCTCTGGCATCATGCGGAGGAAGCAATACTAGAATCCACCCACACTGAGAGCCAGAACCTTCCTCAGTCAGAACCTCGTATTACTCGCAAGAGGCGAGGCTCTTGTTTGTCAGAGGACTATGTTGCAGTTCCTTAGTTTTTATTAGTCCAGTTATATTTGTAGGCTTATAGGCTATCATCCAAGGCCTTCCAAAAACTGCTGTGCTCAAAGAGATGCTCTCCCCCATTAGGCAGGCCTGAGGGCAAAAGCCTGCTACCCTCCTCCACGTTTTCTCTCTTTCTGTGCTGACTGTCAAAGAGAAATCCTGCTGTTTTGTGTGTCCCAAAACATGGTTGTTATATTCTTGTCTCCTCGCCTCACAGATGTACAATGTATAAATATGGATAGAATAACTGCCTTCGCGGTCAGCTCAAGGCCTTGTAGTAGAAAATTCGAGTGGAAAGGTCATGTTTTTTAACGATTTCCAAATTAGTTTAGCAGGTGTCCTTATATTAAATATAATTTCAAATGGATTTTAATGTGTTTTTTAAAAATAAATTGCAATTGGTTGATGTGCATAATTTAATAATCACATTATAAAGTCTGTTTTGCCGGTCCTAAAGATATTACACTAACCCCTATTTTTATTTGTTGCTTTGTTGTCGGTAGTCTTAACTTCAGTTTTCTTTTTTCAGTTTTTTTTCTTCTTTTCACCTCAAGACATATTACAAGAAAAGAGAAGCAGGCTTTAAAAGTACCTTTGGTGTTTTTGTGTGTTTTCGAATATTACAAAGTGCTGTAATGAGAAGCAAAACAACAAAAAAAAGAGATTTTTTTTTTTTTGCCTCTGAGGGAGATAGCGACTCATCTCCTCGCTGTACAAGCCTGTAGGTTCACTCTTCTCTTTGTGCGCCAGAGCACTCCTTGGGACTCCATCGACAGGGGAATTGGGCTTGCTGAGCTACGCTGGTGGCGAGGTGCCAGCCTCCTGTGCCTGGGATATATGTGAGAAGCAGGCAGGACACGTTTCAATTAAGCAACAAACACGGCACACAGCGGATGGGAGGAAAAAAACTTAACCTCACCAGCTAGCTGCTCCCTTCTGACCTCTCCCAAAAACACACTTCTGTGAACTTTTCCACCCCACCATTTTCTCTTCTTTTCCTTTAGAAAGCGTAATTGTAATTTCTGTGGAATTCATATGGGAAGGACAGTACCGGGGGTCTTTATGAGGTGATGCTAAGTGTGCCAGCTCGGCCTGCATGTTTCCATTAGATTGTCATGTTGGCTAATTAGAGAGCGGCAGCATGATTCACCTTCTTAATTAGGAGTACTTGCATACCATGTGCCTGGGGGCGGTGTGGGGAAGAGAAGCCCAGCCTCAGAGCCTGCTAGTCGCCTGCTGCCTATGAAGATTCCCCTTCTCATCTACCTTCCTTTCACTCCCTTTTTTGATTTGGAAATGAATAAATCATTGACATCGTCTTCTCTCGGAGTGTGAATATCTGAGTTCTCATCTTTTCCAAGATGCAAATTAGGCGTGATCAATAGAAGGTGAGGAGCAGCGATTCTAAATGTTAAAAAAAAAGAAAAAGCGAGAGACTGCTAGACGAAGCATGCCAGCGTAGAATGAGACAAAGCGAGAGATCATTTAAAGTAGGAAATTTTCCCTTAGATAAGCAGTATTTTTAATGATCACCACTCTCCTCTCAACACTGTCACATTTTGCTTAATACTGATTTCTGGCTCCTTCATTAAACACTATTCCTTGGCAAAATGAGCAGTGCAAATCTTATTGTTTATAAAAAAAAAAAACTTACTCCAGAGAAAAGTCATCAAGTGTTTTAGAGACATTCAATTTATCCACATTTCTCACAGTCACCCTCTACACAAAGTCCTGCAAATATGTTGCAGATGAAGAGGAGCCATAGGGTCATGATAGTGACACTCACATAATGACCCTAGCTCCAGGGAGGGCTGACGGCTGTCAATAATTGGTCCTTGGCCCTGGAAACACTTCAGATACACTCGGCTTCAGAGGAATTTGAACACTATGAGCCAAGACTCTTAGTTCACCTATGTATTTTCAATTCATCTCCATAGGTAAATTTAAATAATTACAAACACATTGAAATACACAAGGCATGGAGACAAGATGTTGCACCAAATCTATGCATATAACTACTGTATAAAACAAATATTTAACATTGAATGCAATAAAATGCAACCTCATGCATTTTGGTCACAGTGCAGAGGATAAAACCGTGCACACATTTGTCATACTGTATGTTCATCTATAAAACATTGGAATATATTAGGTTGAGAAATTATGCCATGTGCAATTATTGAGTTGTCTTGATCAAGTCATACATGTCTAAATCCAGCACAAAGATTGCCCACATTTGCAATTTGAGGCTGAAGTCATCTCTTTGTAGTGTCTGAGTGCAGATGGAGAAGTGAAACCTGATTGGTTACTGCAAATGACTCTTCTCCCTGCAGCAAACTCACTGCTGGGCACTTTACATGAAGTAATGCCTCAAGATGTAGCTCGCAGATGTTCATGTAAAGTGGGCCATGTGGATGTCAGGTGATTGAGATTGTGGGATTATAGGCACGCGAGAAACGCATGCAAGAAACGCACGCAAGTATAAAAATCGACACACTCTTATATGAAATAGTCAGAAACTCTAACTGCACTGTGGTGGAGATTCACATATAAATTGTTAATCGAAACACAAAATAATCATTTGCAATAATATTTCATTGGCCAGCAGGGAAAGGACACTAGAAGTGACCCTGGAGGAGAGGGCCAGTGATTTGGCCACCATTGCCAACCAACATATTGGATAGTGTTGGGTAGTTAAGGGTTAAAACACCCAGGGATCTTGACTGGGTCCCCCCCTGATGACAACCCAAGACAAGATGCCATTTTCAAGTTATTATAATATAATAATTAATATATTATGATCTCTGATATATTTAAACCCAAGATGGGATTTTTGCTTAGAGTAAAAAGAAATCCAGTATTTTTGGGCAGCACAGGAACAAATGATAATTAATGTATACAAATGCCTTTTCTATTTCATATCAACCTTTGAGTCATCAAATGCAAAATAAAATAGTGGTTATTCCCAGAACTTTCAGACTTTCAATTGAATGTCTTCAGCACCAGTAAAAAATGCTGCAGCTATTTTAGTGGTTTGGACAGGTTTTATGAACACTAGCTGCTCACAATGACGTGCTGAAAGGCAGATGTTAGGCACATATATTATTTTTATCAATTCATATCATGTGGCATGTTTGCATCATATGTCAGAGCACCAAACAGAGCACATGTGATGTTCATTAGAATGTGTTTATTTTTATATTCAATTGATCATAAGCCAAGGCTTTTTGGCAAATAAAAAGTTTGAGCTGTAAAAGTCAAAGACCAAAGATATTAATTCATCTTGAAGGCAAGATGAATTTCTCTGCCAGATTTGTTTTTCACACTTGCATTGTTACGATAACATGAGTATCATGCCACCAGGACCTATCAAGACTAAAAACTTTCCAGTAGACTAAAGATATCATTTGACGGCCACCTGTCATTGATGGATGTTTTGTGGAGGTGCATTGCATGGCTCAAACCATGACAATATGGTGCAGAATCACAGGACAGAGAGTTTTCCCTCTTAATCAGAAGGATATGTTTTCTATCTGCTAACCCCTAGTTGGAATGAGCACTGGTGAGCGAGCGAGCGAGACAGTGAGCGAAGAGAGGGAGTGGTTTGGCGACATCTAGACAACAAATCTAAAAAATAAAAAAAATGTGCTCATTGTTTTACTGCAGTTAAGTTGTCCAGCTCAAATAAACACACTCCCACCTCCGCACATAGCTGCAGCAAGGTGTCAAATTGCTGGATTCTGTGTGAATTCAGATAAGGCAAACATCAAACACACACCCACCTGCAGCTCTTGAACATCATGTATTTGGGTGGTTTACTATCCAAAGGCTAATGTGCGGAAACGTCCCCAATAGCAATACAACGGTAATAAAACAAAAACAAACAAACTCACACAGGGTAGATGTAGGGACTCTTCAGATATTTCCACATACTTGTAGTTGGTCTAAAGTGACAGAAGAGAGATGTTTTAGGTATGCACAATCATATATAGACATTATTCAAATTCTTTGGGAAATATATACAATATATAGCAGTATGGAGATGTGCATCTGTCCGACAACCTTCTGGTTTTCATTCTTTTTAGTTAAAAATGAAATAGAAATGCAGTTAATATTTTGTTAACACAAACTATTAAATACTTTACATTATAATGCATAGCTGAGCGTCGCAAAGGTTAGAGCCATAACAGTAAGATTTCATTTTTCTTTGCTGAAAACGAAGCAATAAGCAAATGGCATAAGTTATATCTTTATTCTGAGAAGCTCCACACTGTCTTCTGTTTGACCGTAACTCTTAAGGGGGCTAGTATGAGAAAGACCATCTCAAACCCATGGTCTGGCTTTTATTCCGCGGTCTTTACACGACTTACAGCCCTTCAACTTTCTTCACAACCCCGTAGCTGCTGTGACGTCAAGCAGAGCGTGTTCTGCTCTACCAAGGACATCTGTCTGTAAGTGTCTAGGGGGGCCGCAAGCAGCCCCTCAGGCCAGAATGAGGGAGAAAGGGAAAATGTAGAGAAAAGCCTTTGTTAGAAACATCAGAAATAGAAAACGGCAGGTTGGCTATCATGGCTATCTTCACTACAAGCGTATTTGACTGCTCAAAGGTTCTTTCCATATTTTGGAGACATTTGCATCATGGGGAACATACTTCTCTTTCTTGTGTGTTGAGAGAAAGCCCTGTTATTTCATATGTATGCGTTGATGGGTATTTTACAGAGATTAAGGATTCAAAGCTTGAGGTTATACAAGATGTGGGTAACAGTTAACTAAAAAAAAGATTAGTAAGGCAGACAAATGGAAGTCATTATATTCAGTTGCACACACTTCCCAATTTATGCATGATTTCTTCTTTTTCTCAGTTGAATGTATTTGTAATACCAATAAAAACAACATATTCATAGTCCACTGAGTTGTTCTTATTCACAGGCAACTGAGAAGTATTCTGCGATAAAAACATCAAATTTAAAAAAAAGAAAAGAAGTTATTTTCCCACGCAAGTGAGTAGAATTTTTTAGATGCAAAATGGGATTATTTGTCTTTTATTTTACTGATTCGCCTTTTAGTTTGTGAGCTGCAGATTCAGCCACTGTGTGTTAGAACTCACGAACCAGCTGTCTATACTGCTGATAAATATTAACATCAGATGACCTCGGAATAAAGGTTTTAGTCTTACAATTCAAAGAATCTTCTAGCACATAACCCTATGATACCAACATATCATCAAATTATTCAGGCCCTGAATAATTCGATATTCAGGGCCTGGATTCCTCTCGCAGATCAAACTCATTACAGGAAAAAGAAAGTGTATTTTTGGGTAGGGTTGTGGGTCTTGTTATGCCATTTATTATCATTGAATTCTGGAAGATGTTTTTAAAAATCAAAGTGAGCTTTTAACTTTTTGAAGAAAGTTTGTGTAAAAGATCAATTAAACTGTGTAATTTCATTTGAAACCAAATGTGCAGATGAGGCAAATTAGCCGATATCATGCATGTCAATTGTGCTTTCTGTATCATGACTGAAACCCCTCTCTAACAAAGCTTAAGATTGAATGTGTCGGGCATCGTTATGTTCTACATCTCCTGACCTTTGCTAATAATTTGACTTAACAAGTTCCAGTCCCTTGCTTTGAAAGGGCATACAGGCGGACTGGAAGCACTGGTATTTACTTGACTTTGCTATAGCAGATACGCATGTGGTACCATTGATTGGACCTGGCGAATGTATTTGTGCTGCCAACTGGTTATTCTTCATTCTGGGATGAATCTCTGTAGTGACCTTTGCAGTTTTTGGGTGATTACTGCACGTAGGGATTCACACAGCTCACAGGCTGGTCAAGAAGGTAAAGTAAGATTCTTAAATGATGTGGCTGATTTTGCAAAGTCATATATATATATATATATATATAAAACCAATTTCTCTAGCAATTTCCAAATCATGAGGGTTTCATAACAGGTGGATGGCATCAATAATATGAGTTGCACTAAACTAAATAATAATAACAATAGAAGACATGAAACATGTAAAATAGATTAACAACATTCTTAAGAGAAGATACAGTATTGTACAGAGTGAATTGTCACTAGAGAATGGTCCAGACACATGACTTAAACCACTGCACAGCTCGGGGCTGTTCAATACTGCTATCTATGTTTTCTGCATGTAGATAGATAGAGACTTTATTTATCCCCACAGGGAAAATTCAGTCATTACAGCAGCTCCAAAAATCAGACAATAGAAAATTGGCAGTGGCAATGAGAGTTACCTTTATAACCACAGATACTGCCACTACGTCATTGTGCCTGTACGACTGTGTGTGTCTACATGAGCATACTTTATGTGAATGTTTGAATTAAATGATGATAAAAAAAACTCCTAAGGGAAAACAAATCTATCAAAGCCTGGCTGAACTCTGGCTTGTATCAGTTGGCTGCCATTAAGGGAAGGTAACCTCGGCATAGTGGCACCAGATTGAAATCAGAAATCAGTCTTTCTGTGTCATGGCGGGGTCTTTACTGACGGAAAATGTAGACTGGAGGGTTGCAGATGGTAAACAGAAGCCATTCATTTATCATACAGTCATAAATCTGAAAATGCAAGCAGTTGCTGTGGGCGCTGGAAGCCCATGCCTGGTGCCAACTGCCAAGCGGGGATGCCGGCATCCTGGTGCCATCAGTGAGATAACGGACCAATCTGTTTTAGACTTTCTCTCTCTCTCTCTCTCTCTCTCTCTCTCTCTCTCTCTCTCTCTCTCTCTCTCTCTCTCTCTCTCTCTCTCTCTCTCTCTCTCTCTCTCTCTCTCTCTCTCTCTCTCTCTCTCTCTCCTTCATTTCTCCTCATCGCTTTCTCCCAGCTCATATTGCAATGGGATTCTTTAAGGTCAGGCCTGGAAAGATTTGTGTGTTTGTGGGAAAACCTAATAAGGTTAGCATGGATAGCATTAATGCTACATGTGCCATCTGGACAAGGACAATACATATCTGTACCCTGTTCACTCCAGCCACCCTCACTCCTTGTACCCTCTGACTACATATGTATAGTACTAAGAGCCTCCTTCCCAACATAACACTGCCTGGAATCATTCTGTCAATATCATTACTAATAATTAAGATTTTTTGACTACAGCATGTACATTTTCACTACCATCCATTAAAGAAATTAAAAAAGTTTATGTGGTATAGATATAAAGTTGGTTAGTACCACTGCTATTATTTCCACTGCTTGTGTTGTCAGTTGGTTTGAATCTTTCAACAGTTCCGCTGTGCTAAATATGAAGTGGCAACACCCTAAAGGGCAAGCATTGCCATCGGGGTTTTAAGAAAAAATCAGAGGCAACTGCATGCACATTTTAGATCATCTCTTTAAAGACTAAAGCAACCTTTCAAAGAGTGCCATCTGAAAATAACGTAAAATGTTTTCCTGATCAGACAACATAGATGTTTCCCACAAACACCAGCACCTGGTGCATGCTGGGCGATAACATGAGAGAACATGAAAGACATGAAAACGCACATTGATTTTTTCTCTATTCGCTTAAACTCAGGCCACTCTCCCCCAGCATTTACGCACATTGGCATACTATTGGGTAGGTATTCCCTGTCCTGTGGCCAGATTGATAGGCACGTGAGTGTGTGTGTTTGTGTGTGAATGTCTGAGGAACCCCTCAGCCCAGTGGCTAAACATGACATCGCCTTTGTCAGTGCCTCACCACAACTTCTCCTGTACATTTTAAACTACAAAAATCACAAGGGGACTGTTTGGCTATGCACACGTCCATGTCCATTAACTTTAGCAGTAGTTTTGTATTAATAGTTGGTGAAAAGTTTAACTTTTATTGTGTTAAGGAGATCTTAACCAATATGTGGTTGAGGTATAGAAGGAACAAGAATATTGTTCTCCTTTACTTTGCTTTATTCTTTAACTATTATTTTGTTGCAGATCTTACTTGATAAAACATTTTTTTGTCAATGTGCACCTTCACCTGGTGAACACATACTCTGCACTACAATACTAGTCAAATGTTTTGACATTTTAGGAAGGTGTGTCTAAGTGTCTAAATGTTTGACCGAGGAATGACGCAAATTCTTAAAGGATGAGACCGGTAGGCTCAGATATGGTACTCTTAAGGGTTCAGACTACATTACTCAATTCTACTGGGTGTTGGTTCAGGTTGTGTCAAATTACATGACCTGAGAGCAATTTGCGGTGCGGAGTAATCTTAACACTCCAATGTTTTATTTAAGACCGGTATGAACCAGTATGAATCCCACCCTATATTCGGTATCAAATAATGTTAAACATGCCAATGTTTGATAACACAAAATATATCTAATAACTGAGTGTTTTGTCTTTGAAAGCCTGGAAGACGAGTCCCTTGAAGGAGGTATAGGTCCCGTTTGCACACCCGCAGTCTGTGCTGCAATTGATAGAGGTAAATAGAGGTAGGGGTAAAAACGAATGAGGAAACAAATAAGGAAACTTTAGCTAAGGCATTGACATCTTCATTTAAGCAATTTACAAGCTGGATCAATTTTTTAGGTATAACTGGGCTTCACCGTCTTGGATTACATTAACTGAGCACTTTTTCTAGTGTTAGCCTAAACCGGGGTAGCCAACCCCTTGATAGCGATGTGTTGATCTTTTGGGGGGAGGTCAGAGTCTATCGCAAAACATTATGAAATAATAAACATGATAAGTAAGTTAGCAGAAAAAGCTCTTTCTACATATCAGGATAAGGCATCATTTGTATATTTTTTCTTGTGAGCACAGAATAGACGATAAAACATGACAATCGGGAGAGAATAAAAGTCGTAATAAGGTTTCAGGGGGGAGGAGGGAGGAGCATTACGCCGTCGTCACTGCTGTGGAGGGGAACGTGCTCAGCCTCCATCGCCGAGGGTTGTGTCTTGGGCAGGCGGATAGGGGTGCTGCAGATGGCTAGGGTGGTAGGCGGAGGACTGGGTGCGGGATATTTCCCCTCTCCGAAACTTCCTCCAGCAGAACACTTTCATTCTTCCCACTCAAATAAGGCAAAAATAAATCTGGCAAAATTTTATTGCAGTTTTTTAATGTTCTATTCTGTGCTGATATTCCACTATTTTTTTTTTCCATTTTAGTCCAGTCATCCAGGTTGAGTTACAGTGGTTCCTCAAGCTTTGAAACCACTTTCTCATTTGAAGCAATACTCTTTTTATTGTTGTTGATTTATTCATTTAAAACTGAAATGACATTTTTGTTACCACAGACAGAGTGCATCAAATAAAAGTACCACTGGTCGTCAGTACCAAATGTCTGGAGCTGTATTCATACAAGTGTCGGTCCAAAGTGAATGGTACCCAAACCAAGTGACAATCAACTTTAGCAGCCCAAAAACTTAGTATCAGAGATTAATTTTGTTAAGAATGCATAAAAAATTGTATTAGGCTGAGGCAACATACATTTTACATTAATTGAGGGTTGTACTTATAAATAGATATTAAATACGTTAAGTGACGTTAAATATGCTTGAATTTATTCAATTGACATTCATCATTATATCCCAGAAAAGTTGGGGATATTATGGAATCGTCATCGCTAGCGCTTCTGTGTCCGCTGCAATGGATCCGTTGTGTAAACACAATACCTCAAAACGATTTCATGGATAATTTTCAATTCATGGATAATTTTCAAATAACTTAATAACAAGGGGAATTGTTTGTACAACTAACGGGTTTAGGGACTTGAAAATGGATCATTTTCAAATTTTATACATACATAGACCTTAGTGTGAGGAAGAACTGTATTGATTTTGGGAAAGGTCCGATTTAGTCGAAATTTGGTGAATATGAATGAACCCAAGATGATCAATCCAGGATATTTATCTTGTATATATGATATATTACCCCAATACTTATTATTGAATTGGGGTTATATATATGTATACATATTTTACTCAAATTTGACTCCAAAGGAGGAGCTTTTTTTATGAAAAACTGTTTTTTGGACATAATTCAAACTACTTTTTGATATCTTTTAAATTTATAACCATATAGACCTTACAGTAAGGAATGATTGAACTGATTTGGGGAATGGTCTGCTGTATATTTCCAACACAAGGGGGAGCTTTATCTCAAAAGTTTTCGAGCCAAAATTTCCCAACTGTTTGTCCGATTTAGTCCGAATTTTGTGTATATGAATCAACTATCTAACAACTGATCTATCTTGCATATGTTGTGTTTTACTCTAATAAAGTAGAGCTTTTTAAGAAAAACAGTGTTCTTCGGGCATAACTTCCTGGCCATTGGTCAGAGTTTTGTGCTTAAGGAGGAGCTTTATCTCTAAAGGTTTTAACCTTTTGGGCAATCATTTCTCATTCGTTGGTCTTATTTAGTCCAAATTCGGTGCATAAGAATGGTCCCCAGGAGATCTATCTATTATGCATTGAATTTAACTCAAACAGTAAATACGCTACTCAGCTTTTTCACAAAAATACTGTTTTGCGATCATAACTTCTTAACCAGTGGACTGATTTATACAGATTGTGTGCATGTGATTCGACTCGAAAAGATCTGTCTTGTTTATATCAAATTTTTCTCAAATATAGTTGATATTTTACTCACTAAGGGGACCTTTATGTTTTAACAAAAAAATACTGTGGACATAACTTCATTTAATTTGAGGAGTTCAATCAGGTGGATTGCTTGTACAATGCAGGGAATGAGGGACTTGTCGGGACTTGTAACATTTGTGGATGTGGACAAGGGCAAAGGTCGACTTTATACCACGCATATGACTGACATACTGACAAAATAGGAACATTCCATCTCACGTAGTGAAGAGGGTATGTTTCCTTTCTAATATTTGTATTTTCTTCTTAAGATGCAACAACAGGAACTGGCCCAGATGAGGCAGCGAGAGGCCAACCTTACAGCACTAGCCGCCATTGGACCCCGCAAAAAACGCAAAGTGGATTCGCCAGGGGCCATCCTATCAGGGACAGAGGTATGAACTAAACCCACTCAGTGACTAAGTCATACTTGTTTGTTGTATTTCCACTTTGTCGTTTTGACTTGGTATCTGCACTTCACAACATAATCACCATTAACGTCATAGAAATATTTCTGCTTGTGGGCCTAAAGTATTAAAAATGGTTTGGGGGAGCAAAAAAAAGCCAAATCATTTGCAGATATTTGCTCCCCTATCTTTATTGGATATTGAAAACAGTGCCTGTTTGTTTTCCTCCACTCACTGTTGATTGTTCCTACACAAAACTAAGGCAGGCAGTGACAGTACTGGTGGAATGAAATAGACCATGTCGGACATACAGATTATTATTTTCAATAAAATAGAGTGTTCCCGTATAAACCTAACTTTGCTCTAAATGTAGATTATCTTAAAATTAAGATAATCATGAGTGTATTTTATGGGTAGACAGCTTTGAATATAAATTTTCATGGTCAGGACTGTATTTAATTGGTGAAAAAGCACTTCCAATTCGATAGTGTGGTCATATCATCGATAGTAATGTCAGTAGTCAGATAGTAGGTAATCATCTGAGTACGGAATTTTTTTAAGGAATCTTTACCACTGCAGTAAAGGAGAAATTACAAGATTTTTGTTTTAAACATGATGGACAATGCTTGCATCCCCAAGATCTACCACACATCCAAAAATGATCTGTATCTCAGAAATTAGATCTGGTGATTCAAATTGTTTAAATTTGATAGTCTCAAACTTCATCACATTGAAATAATTGACAATAATTCCAAAGATTTGGAACAAAGACCAAGTTGTTGCTAAAACCGAGTTTCAAATTTGATGTATCTTCAATGTTATTTAAATAGATCATGCAGATAAGTAAATTAAAAAAATAATCTAAACCAATTGTTAATTTCAGATTATCTATACAGGCAACGCTTATATAATCCATTTTGTCACTGCTGATAGAGTATCATGTTTCTTTTTGTGATAACACCACACTAAACTCTGGGGATTTCCTTTGTACGAACGGGCTTCTATTTAAATCCATATAAATTCCTTCCAAAAAAAACGTCATTAGTGAACCCCTCTTTTTATACTATGGATAAAAAACATGCTTATGCTTAAAGGGGTCGACACATAATTTAAGTACTTAATTGTTTCAAGTTATGTAATACATATCACAATAAGTGAAGAGTAAAAATGAGAATAAAACTCCTTGAAGGAATTTGATACTAACGTCACCAGCAGTTTTCTCATCGTCCTGCTCTTCATTGGTCAGATAGAAAACAATGACATTTTTTTAACATCTACTCTGTTCTATTTGTGTGCGTAAAGGTTTTCCATACTTGAATGTCAATGGAAAGTCATCATTAGTTGACCTATTTAGCCTGTGCAGTTGTTTTGCACTTACCTTTTCTTTTTTTTTCACGTACTTATGTAATTGTAATTTAACGTACCAACTGATTTCTGGGATTTTTGAAACATTTAAGTTTATTAATAAGACCATTTAAGATCAATATTTACTTAGAAAAGTCAACTCAATATAAACACAAAAACACAAATTTAGGAAAGTCAGTTATAAAAACATAAGAATAATTAAATCCTTAAAATTAGTAGAATTTGAAGAATAGACATAGATTTAGAACAGCGGGCCCCAGCCACCAATCTGCAGACCAGTCTTTCAACAGGTCGCAAGGAATTTACTACAAATGTTTCTTGGGAGTTTATCTAAAGCCGTTTTATTGCAATCAATAAATCACATGCTCCGAGCCCCACTTGTGTGATATGTGAAGTGACGACAATCTGTCATATGAGCCAATAAAGCCTCCAAATCCGTGTGTTCCAAACATTAGCTGGATTTTAGGCGAGACTGAAGATGGACCCCCTCATATCAGTTGGTGCAGAGTCACCTCACTTTGTGATTTTAGTGTTAATTCCCTACTGCAGAAGACCCGGGAAGTAAAAAGGAGTGGATCCGTGACCCGTTTGTGGCTATCACAGGCAAATCATCCTTGTCCATGCAGGAAGAAGATCAACTCCTCTAAATTACGTGGTCCAGAAATTATGTCAAAGTTATTTTCTGCAGATATTTCAATGAATCCTAAATCAGAGTATTCTGGACACAAGGAGCACTCTTCAGGTGTTGCTATCTCCTATCACCTGTCGATGGGTCCATCTTGCCGCAGGGTAACAAGCTCAGGGTTATCCACACAATATTGATGAAATGTTTTTATATTTATTCATCTACTAAGTTGATGAAGATGATCCATTCTGAAATGTCAGATTGGAGTCACGAGTCAATTATTGTATAACCCATTGTTTAGTTTTTTTTAGAAAAGAATGATTGTTGTCTTACTCCATGTTTGTTTTTTTTTAGCGCCATTATGCTCTCATTATCACCATCTGGAGTAGAATAACCTGATCTCCCAAATTGAAGTTGGTGAATGTGACCTAGATGGTGGGAAATATCTGTGCATGTTTCAGGAAGTATTGCGACATACTCCCATGTGACTCGACTTGCCTTTTTTTAATTAAGCCGAACAGTGTTATTATTAAAAAAAAGAAAGAAAAAAAAAAAGTCTCCTAGTTAAGGTTCCATAAGCAATGACTTGGGTATCATATTTCTCCAGAAGGAAAGTCATACATGAAGTCATGCATAGTTGCTGTTCTAAAGCACATTTTCCTTTTGGCATCAGGGGACACATTTGATTTTTCCATATTCATCTGTAAGTATGATACATCTAAAATAAGCTTGAATTATGAATGTCAATTGGTCATTTTAATAACCAGCTTATCGAGTTGCATCTACACATCCTTCGCTTAACAGAAATATGCTTCAGAGGATTATAGTAATGCACAGGGTAAAAAAGCATAAATAACAAAATAAAAGCATTAGTTCTGGTCCGTGAGTGCAGTGCCAACCTCTTTCAGAACGTTCTACCCTGATGGGTATTAGCCTGCGACCTTCTGCTGCAGTCAGTAAAAGCTGCTCTCTCAAACTGTTTTCCCAAATGCAGTTGTACAACATAAACATGAATATACATTATGCTGGATTTGTTTCTTTTTCATCCATTTTTTAAAATGTCCTGTTCATGTTTAATTAGAGGGGCATAATAAAGAGAAGGCACAATGCTTTTCCTCTGGAATGATTGCAGAGGGGGTGGAGGAGAAATCTTAACTTATTTTCACTTCGTTTTCACCTCCTCACATTTCTTCATTTCACATGGGCTGGAAGCGCCTGCAGCGTTCTCTTTCCCTTCTCCAGAGCAAAGTGAATGTGACTTTTCTAAGGGGGTCACAGGATGCCTGGAGGCCTGTGGGTGTTACTGGACTGTTGCCTGCTCTCAGCTTCACTGAGGGGCTTGTCATAGATTTCATCTCCACAGAAATGAGCCGGGGGCGCTGGCCAGGAGCACAAGCAGCCAAAGTTATGAAGGGTCCATGCTGATTATTTCCCTCTGACATCGCATCCTGAGCTTTTTGCATTAATCCTAGACAAAGGAAGCCCTTCAGTGCCGTGCCAAAGCTTAAATTAGGATCCAGATCATGGCCTTTTTGAGATCCTCCTCTGTTCACCGAGAGGCAGAGCTCCTGTTGAAATCCTCCTTCTCGATATTCCTTCCTTCCTGCTTGTTCTTCTCTTCATCAGTCCACCTTTTCTCTCTGACGGAATTCAGGTGACCCAATATTTCTTCATTCCCTCATCTCCCCCTCACATTCACCCACCTTTAATTTGAAGGTGGCTTGACTGGGCTTGGAACTGAGCCTGGATGGGGATTGCCATGGGCTGCGAAACTGATAGTCAGTCAAGGCTGGAGTGTCTGTCTCCAGCCTGATCTAGTCTGCAGGAAGGAACAAAGGAGGCCTTACAGGCCTGTGCAGACTGTGGATTAGTTCCAAGCAGCCAATGGCTGGAGCTGCTGGCTGGCTGGAAGAAGGCCCGCTGTGGCCCCTTGGTGGGTCACTGCACAGGCAGGAGCCGCATGGGCCCGCACACCGCATACCCCCCTCCAGCTCAAGGGTCCCCATCCTACAACCCTAACCCTTCAATCAGCATACAGCCTTTTGAAGTTCAATACAAAGTCAAGGGTGAGCTACCTTGAAGAAAATGGAGGGATTAAGTGCAGTGACAAAGGGCAGCTAAAGGGGGATGGAAATATGTAAAGAGCTCAGATACCCTCAAACTATTACCCTAAAGATATGGACCCTTATATTATAATTCCTCATTAAAAAGATCTCTTGAAAATGGATATCTTAATTAATAATTTCAATACATTTTATTTATGGGCGACACTCAAGGTCTCCTTACAGATACACAATACAAAACAAGACAGTAAATACCAAGACATTAGTAAAAGGATATGCAATAAAAGCTAAATAATAAAAACAAGTTCAACAACAGCGATCACACAGAATAAGCAAGTCCGAAGAGGTGGTATTTTAGACGAGGTTTGAATGGGGGGAGAGAGTCAATTTCGTGGATGGTTTGTGGGGGAGAGTTCCAGAGACAGATGATTGCACAGCTAAAAGCTTTGGACCCCATAGATGATAAATGGGCAGAGGCGTAGTGAGGAGCAAGGAGGAGGAAGAGCGAAGGGATACGATTATGGTTCGATAAGATTCAGGGGCCTGCGATCGATTTCAGACGATTTCAGAAGATGTAGCCATTTAACAAAATTGGTTGCATTTCACCTTAAGAAATTAAAAGTGTAAAGCAATTTTGACGTGTTTTGACAATTTTATACTAAAATGTAATAAAAACAAAAAGACGAAGGCCCGTGTTTCCCTATAAAGTGACACATTTTTCATGTTTAGATACAAAAAAATGTTTTCTTATTCAACATTAAGGACCCCTGATTACCTTTACATCATGAACATAACTGTCTACATTTATGTTTCATGACATTGTACTTACATGGTTCTGAAAGGCTCTGTGCTCAGTGGTTTGGAGGTATTAAACTCTGAATGATTTACATCTTACAGAGCAAACAAAGAACTAGTCTTCTGAACAATATATTTTTGCATTGACTACATTGTGTTATGTTAGAACTCAACGTCTCATAAAAAAAAGCACGTTTTTCAGTTTAACTGACAAATATGTGTTCAGTGAAATAGTTTATTTGTACAAACTCGTATATGGTTTGATTATGGTCGCACCGTCAATGCTTACAAGGTTAGCATGCATAAGCCAATTCCCACCATATGTTAGCATTAAGCTAACGGACCAAGCGCTTATTATTTCCACTTTGTTATGAGGCAGTTAACATTCAGACTGCACCTGGAAGCCTTTTTCTCTAATTTGAAGAAAGCGTTATCTACCAAAGTGAATGCTAACATTCAGGGAGAGCAGATGAAAAGGACAAAATTAGACTGCAGCCTTTGGCTGTTCCCATTGGTCCTCAGGTCTGTGTGCTGATAGGGAAGGGGGGCTTTGTACAGGAAACACTGCAGGCGTGAGCTGGTAGTAATTTCAAAATAAAGGCGTGAATTTAAAACAACGACATATATCGGTATTTTGACTTTCAATAGATTTGATTGGATCGTTCTTCAACAAACCGATATACCGATATGGATTGATTATTTTTTTTCACCCCTAGTGTTGAGTATAGAGGAAACTGTCAAATAGAGCTTTGTTCACAAACCTTTTTCCATCCAGCCTCTTATTTTCTCCTTTCACACGTTTCACATTATTTGAACACGTGGCTGTTTAATTTTCCCCTTATTGATTTTTGCACAGTATGATTCCCGCTCTTGCCATTTGGTAGATCTTGACAAAACTCCTTGGCTTTTCGCTTCTCCACTAGTTCATATAAGGCAGAGACTCCAATGTACTCTTAAAGGA
Organism: Lophius americanus; assembly: GCA_037951165.1. NCBI lineage: Eukaryota > Metazoa > Chordata > Actinopteri > Lophiiformes > Lophiidae > Lophius > Lophius americanus. Next base: position 10,019,550 of record JBBDHG010000014.1, on the reverse strand, counting down.
TATCATTGAAGTTTCTGCTCTGTAAGAAGTACCTCAATGCGAGATTTCCTCCAGTGTTAAATGTGCTTAGAGCTTCTGAACATCCTTGACATATTTTCAAGCTCATAGCTATCATCCTGCCACGGAGGCCATTTATCACATCAAAGGAATAGCTTTGTTTGTTGACGTAAAAGTAACAATAGCTTCTCAATCGCCATGGTTTATGCAGCCACACTACATTTTTCAATATCTGCCCCGACCAGGTGCAATGCAAGGGACAAAGCTAGGTGAGCGATTTAAAAGTGAGCACAGTCTGTTTTTCCATTTGAATTCATTTCACCTTCTTTCTTTGAGGCAGTAGATCAGAAAGAAGGAGTGAGGCAATAGAGTGAGAGGCATGGGGAGAGAGGGGGAAAAGCACAAGGAAAACTGATGCCCTTTCCTCCAGCTAAATTAACAGGAATCACGTGGAAAACAATCTGAGTCTCCAATGAAGGGGGGGGGGGGGGGGGGGGGGGGGGACCATTAAAATTAGCCCCAAGCTATGGACTGCACCCAATATCACTAAAGCTGCACTCACTACAGATGTGGAGGCTGGCTTACAGGCAAACTATGCTCTGTTCTATAGCTACAATTAAAATCAACCTCGCTGCCAAAAAATAGGAGAGGGAAAGAGGGGGTAGAAAGGCAGACATAGAACATCAAAGACAGATTGAAATGTGTAGTCAGTAATAAGAGTGGTCTCCAAGCCCTGAGGTTCTCGACGGTCCCCTTGTTAATGAGAAATTTTGACCTCTGGTTTGTAAGTTAAACTTGTAATCTCGGTTAATGAAGTAAATCAATCCCAACTCAGGGAGTGCTCAGTGTCTCTCCCTTTGCCTTCTACCCGCCAACCTCCCCTCTGTCCTTCTCTCTTGAGCTTTTCTTCTTATCCTTTTCCTCCTCCTCCTGCTTTGCTCCCAGTGTGTTGCTTGGGAGTAAAACGGCCAGGTCTTCAGCCAGACAAACAGGAAACTCGCAGAGCACAAGGGTTCTGGAGCTAAGGGAGTGGGAGGGGGAAAATGACTCAGACAAGCTAGGACCAACTAGGCTGTTTGGTTAAGACGGGCCAACAAAATGCTTATAGAAGGGGCAGCATGAATGAAACCACTCGCTCCTCCTCCCCCATATCCTCTTCCTCTCTACTTTTTTCTTTTGTGCACAGTCTGTTGGGAATTGCATTTGTTTTTTCCTAATTATTTCTCATGTCCAATCTAAACACTCAGTGAAATTATAAACAAAAACGACTGCTAACTTGACCCTTCTAAAGCTTTCTTAAATATGTGGATTTCCACTTTTTCCCTTAACTCTAGACATTTAACTACATTAAATTGACATTAAATTAGCCTATTTCTTTTATTTATTTATTCATTCCTACGCTTAAGTATTGCAGGGTTGGATCTGAACGAGAAGTAAATGACTTTAACATAACTTACATCCGGCTGTAATGAAACACATAGATTCCCTTGTGGATTCTCTTTCTCCACATACAAGACAAATATGATTAGCAGTTGCGCAGAAAAGCTGATATTGGTTTCTAAAATGTGAAGAAGATTGTAATATGAATTTGAATCTACATCTCAAGGCAATTCTATACTTCCAGTGAGGAGAGAAAAGAGACGGAGTTGAGTCTTCAGAATGGTTACAGGGCCTCCTTGGTTATATGCTATGTGATCTTAGAGCTTTAACTGAACTTTGCCAACTTCCCCTTCCCTTCCACCATGCAGAGCATATTGGTTCCCACTAATGGTTATTGCACTTTGGACTAAGGGCTTTACATTGAAAATAAATTGTGGTAATACTACAAATAAACTAATACTTATCTCATCTGATATACCTGAAAATAACAGTTTGAGCTGAAGATAGCAGTTACGTAACATAGACACAACACAGAACATGCATTACATATATAACCTTAAATAAGTAACTCAAAGCTTAAATTACAAATAATATCAACTTGCTTTTTAATGACAGCATGAATAATAAGTCACTGTAAATTAAGGATAGTAGCTTTGTGACTGTTCTTAGACACAACTGCTGTTTTGAGCTAAATGCTGACATAAACATGCTAACATGCTCTAGGTGAAAATGTTAGCGAAGAGGGAATTTGCTAGTAAGCACAAAGTGCATTTTGGGAATTTTGCTGGTATTTCTAAGGCAAGAGAGTGATTTATTTATTGCAACTTTGAAATATTTTAACATTTTTGGACGTTTAGATGGGCGAAAAGTCACTTCCGTGCACCCATCCACCCTCTTTGTCAGAGAGGGTTAAATGTAGATACACCGCATACCAATCAGACCATCAAATGAAATCTATCAATTTGACTGATTCTAATGATTTTACTGATTACACTTTTTAGGCCAGACTGAACCCCCCAAAAAACTTTAGAATGCAAGCCAGCTCTCACCATTTACGCACCCATTCTTACACCGTTGACAGATGCTACCGGCCACCTGCTCATGTGGAATGATAGTCCCTCACACTAACACTCACACACAAAATTAACAGCCATTATAGGCAATATGGAGCTCAGAATCTTTCACAAGCGTTAGATGCCAGGGATTGAACCAATGAGCCTCTGATGAGTGACAACTACTCTACCTCCAGAGCAACAGCTGCCCCCTCTATATTTATAATTAGTATATATTGATGAATTATCTTTAGCTACAGTGGTGCGCTGTCTAAACTGTCTCCATCTCTGCAATAAATCTCTTGTTACGCTAGAGAGAAAATACAACACACCTGAACTGAAGCCAACTAGCTATAACAATTAGTTGAGTCGATACAGTTTCAGGAAATACTTGTATGCTTTTTATGTATATCCTCTTAGAACCCTGAAAGGATTTTGTCTGTTGTAAAAGATCTGCAAGACTGCAATGTAAATCCACAACAGTGGGAGGAAATGAATTATGATTATGAATTTAAAATATCGTTTAAAGCATGTTATTTTTTTTGACTGTTTAAATCTACGTCACATTTATATATGTAAATAAATGCACACATCAGTGTTAACACCATAAAGTCCCTATTTAAATGAGAACATCCTACTTATCCATTTTCACGGTAAAGTAGTGATCTCCCCTCATTTCTGCATTTAAAACTTTGCCCTTAAATAATGGTTAAATATACAGTTTTGACAACAAAGTTGAGCCTCAGGCACTTAAAAGATACCCATCTTAAAGAAATTAATTACCTCCCTTGTTAATCTTGTTATAATTAAATTTCTGAAGAATGAAATTTGCTGCCTTTTTTCCCCCCTCTCCGCCTCGCTGCTGCGGAGGCGAGCTGATAATGGCTGGGTCTCTAGCTAGCCTGCTGGCCAGGGACACAGGGACAGCCTAACATCCAGGGCTCCGTGCAGTGCTATATAGCACTGTGCAAACCCACTCTCCCCGTCCTACGCCTCGACCACTCAGAGGGATAGACTGAGGAGAATATCCCGGTCTCAGCTTTGCCATTCTGAGCCTCCTTGAGTTTCCTCCATCCGGTAGGAGATGGAAACTCCGGGCCTGCGAATTCTAAATGATAATGTGTGATTTTGTTCTTGAATGACTGTTCAAGAACAGAAGTTTCAGAGTACAGGCGCTGCAAATGAAGTTGTCAACACAGAGCATGACGACCTGAATAGCCGTGGAATCTTGGAGAGCCAGGTTAATTATTTCTGTCATGGCGCACTTACAAAACTCCTGAATTTTTATGTGACTTTCTGCCATTTTTAATAGGACCTCCTGTAATGCTGTTTGACTTAGCCCTGATTGATTTGTGCAGAAGAGCAGGGTTTCTATTCCCAAAGAGCAGTACATTTTCATGTCTATGTTTTATGTCAGCTCCATTATCTGTTCTCAATCTTAATATAATACGCAGAAAAAGCTACTGACAGATGGCCTAATTGTAGTTGCAGACATTTAAATAAAAATGTTGCTATTCAAAATATTGGTTTAAGTAATATTTTAAATCATGTATTGACGTATTTCTTAGAGCTGATGGTTCAGAGCTGATGAAAAATCATTCTGTGTTGATCATTGCTACTCCTGAAACCTACTGCGGTTGTTTACCTTACTGCATTATTCTAATACAACCTTTTTACTGCAGGGCCCAGAAGCACTTTATATATATATATATATATATATATATATATATATATATATTATAGTCTCCCGCTAGGAAAGGCTTGTTTCGGCTTCCAGTTATATTTGAGTTACCCCTCATAACCTGGATCATCCACCAGCTACTTTATTCGAAAGACATGGTCCATGTAAATTGCTCAAATAAAACAGTTATTTTTTGTGCAACAGTCTAAGGACCATTCATTTCATCATTTTTTGTCAAGACAGTTGTGATCCATTGTCCTCTGTTTTGTCTTTTAAAGGAAAAACAGAACATCTAAAATTAGCATTGTGAAATTGTGAAAGAGAACAAACAAGGCGATCCATTAGTGAGAATGGGTTATTGGCTGACTTGCCTCTTCTCATGGCGGCCCATTAAAAGTGGTAATGTCTGCCTGCAGCAGTGCCTGGGGAAGAAGAAGGAGGCCATGGAAGGCATATTTCACATGCATCAGACACTGGAATTAAATAGACCAATGTTCCCTAAAAAGACTGAAGTACATCTCTTTCTGATGTGCGTCCCGGGCAAAAATTCATTGATCTTAGAATGTCCCTTGGCAATTATAAAATATTAAATCCAAGTCGCACTCTTCGCCTCAGCTTAATTTTTTTTCTTCACTTTCCACTGCTTTCCCTTTGACCATTTTAGAAAAAGTTTGAAATGGATGGCCATGAAAAAAAAAAGGCAGGGATATTAAAGACTCTGCTAACTTTTAGATATCTTTTGTTATGTTGCTCTATTGTTTTTGTTGATTATTTCAGATCTTTAAATGGGACGAGGGTCCCGACAAAGCACTGAGTACCTCAAAGATGTCTTGCTTATTAAAGCATCAGGGTAGTGTAAGGAACGTAAATGACAAAGACTATAGCTCACAATGGAGTTCTTTGTGTAATATCTTTATTCCTGAAGCTCATGAACGTATGAGCCGGGGATGCCTCTTTCAGGACTCAAAGGATGGCAAATATTTGTCAGCTGTTTTCTATTAGGTATATGGCCCTGATGCTCGCCGCCCTGGCCCCTTCATGTCCTTCAGAGATTATACAGTGTTGACAGTTAATTGCCTAAACCATTAAATTTAATATATATCTCAGTAAATATAATCAGCCAGCTGTTTGACAAGGGCCACAGTTCATTAAGTCCCCTTACTTGTTTGTCGTTTCCCTAATTAAGATTTAGAATCGATCATTGAGTGTGTAATGTACAGTGTAGCTGGGCTTCTACAGGGAGTGTCTCTGCTCGAACTACAAGCAATGGCATCCGCTTACTAAAGCTTTACCATTTAGCACACTGACTGTAATGGGAATTAGACATCCTGTGCTAATTAGGGAGGCCAATTAACTGTGAAATTCAGGCAATTTTGACAAATAATCTCACCAGAATTCAGACATCACCATGCTCATGAATGTTATCAGTCCTGAATGGTGGGGGATAAGGCATTTGGCTCCGTTGCTGTTGTATATGATTCATTCTGTCGCTGGAAATTAAATGTCTTCCCATCAGTGTGTTGTTCATGTCAGTTTTCTGGGAGTTGAACCTAAAGTTTCAGTTTTCTGGGAGATGAACCTAAAGTTTCAGTTTCCTGTATGAGCCCACTGTCTTTTTCATAATTTTGACATGACACTCAAATCCATCAAACTGTATATGAAGCCATATTAGATATTGTTCACAGTTTCCCCCTCTGTATATTTTCCTTGGAAAGATGAATAGTAGCAACAATGACCTCTATTTGCTTGAATTTGCCCGAAACAAATAATTGGCATAACCAGAAAACATCAGTTTTTCTGTGTCTCTTATTCCTATTGAGATTTATGATCACATATATTTTTTAAACTGTATAAATTATGTATTTGTTGGAATAACAAACCCCCTTCACTGATAAAACTTTTGGAGAACTGTGAATCGCTGCATATTCAGTGCTCTGACTGTTCGGAGCAGTCAATGTGGTTTGGCTCAGAAACCTTGCTGGCCTTTTGGAATGATTTTCATACAACATGCAACAGGATTAAGAGAGCCACAAAATGTAAACACACTCTCCAGGCTGTCCCGTGTCACCACACACCACTGCTCTGTGGTGTGTGCAGTTATGCGTGTGTGTGGTCTCACTCGTTGACAACTATAAAGCAGGCCCCTGCTAGCTTTATTACTTGTCCGGCCTAATCCAACAGAGTTGTTCCTGCATTCCAAGAGAACATGTTAAAGCGCAATTGTATTAATGCTTTCTGTTCACCTGGAGTCTAGTAGAAAGCCACCATTACACAATGGAAGGCAATGGCTGCGGGTATTCGCTGGGGCTGTTTGGATACTAGGCAGCGCTGGAGGTGTGTTTGCGGGGCGCCGATGGGCAGATCCTGCAGCTGCCCGCCTCAGGTGGAGTAAGAATTGACTACTTCCTTCTACAAGATATGTAATTATTATGGCAGACAAGGGTGTGGATTTAGACCAAGTCAATATGTAGATAAGCGTTATGCACACACTCACATGTACACACACAGCTGCCTGGAAAATGTTGCTGTTACACGCAACGAATAAAGCATGTTGCCAAAATGCTGCGCAGGTAGGAAGGAAGCCTCCTGGGCTTGTGGAAGAGGAACCTGATGGGAGGAATGAGGCCTCTAGGAAAGTGCTATAAAGTCTGTAGTGAGGACCTCTTTAACTTAGTACAATTTTTGTGATGCCGCCTGCTGTGACTATCCCCCAAGCCATCTAGACTACTAATTGACAGCGTTATTGTACGATTTTTTATCTTGAAATTATCTACGTTGTGGATTCGGAAGACATCCAAATCTAAATTGTTCTTAGGCCGATGTACTACTAATAGTAGTAGTAGTAGCAGTTTAACTATTATATTCATATTAAAGGTAAATTGACATATCATAAGCGTCTGAAATGATAAAGGAAACATTTATTTCTGAGTAGCTCTAAAAGCTCTTTGAGCCTCTAACCCTGGCAGCTTGTTGGATGAAAAACAATATCACTGGGGGTCACAAATACTCACACAAGCGCTCCGCAGAAAAAACTCCCAGTAAAGTTTTAGCTCATCTTTCTGGGCCATCTATATAAAACATGAAATATCTCTATTTCCCCAGAAGAGCTTGGATTTTAATCCGACCTGTGCCTCCTTCCGACAGCTGTTCCCCTGCCTCTCATGCTTTGCAGGCGTCACATCAGGTGCACAGCGATCAGCAGGGATGACAGCAGCACTGCAACTGAGCCCATGATGGCTAAATGATGTCAAAAATGGCCCCATTTATGTCAATTTGAGATCAAGGACCATTTCATAGTGTGAACCTCTGCCGTAAATGTGCTTTCTAATCTCCTCCATCTGCATATCTACTGTGGCCCCTTGGTGCATTCCTTTTCATGTGCGTGAAATGTCTCACTGCTCATGTGAGGATTTATGTGGAGACTGACACTTCAGCGTGCATCAAGTCTGCAGAGCAACGGTTGGTCTCTCATCTCATTCTCGAATCAGGGTCTCTTAGTGCTCATACTCTGTTATTTTATGTTATGCTATTTTGCTTGCCTTCTCTTTTCCCTAATTAGGCCATTTGCAGGATGCGTTCCCTTCAGTTTGGTCATTTGTGTTCAATAGCACTCTGAACTGATAGGCTTTTGTTAACTGGTTGTTCGCTCTTGGAACGTTTCGCAAAGACATCAAAGGGCGGACCACAAGCCTCATTTGGCGTCTTCTTCCAGCTATCCATCGGCTGCAAAACACCCTGGCGTCTTGATTATTAACTCAGTCACCACCCTCTCATTCAACTTGAATTAAAAATTAAAACCCAGCAGAAATGACAGTGCCACACCATCGCAAGTAAAGTCTGCAAAACCAACAAGGGCTCATTAGCGAATAGTTCTGAAGACATGCATTCTGACTTGAGACTCATTACACTTCTCCTATTTTAACTCTAATTGGGTTCATTTTATATATGAAAAGCCTTAAATATTTAATGTTGCAAAAGTTCTACTTCTGATACTTTATGTTGCTAAAGACACTTGGCCTGTGTTAATTGTCCAGGCTATCAGGCTCGCTGTTTGTGATTTCTTTGTTACGTTTACTCTTTCCATAGAAAAGCCATTGAAATATAAAAGTAATGATTGGAGTCAGATTTGCAGACAAATAAAGCTTATTTCTAAATCACAACAACAACAATATCAACATCTGGATTGCTTTACATAAGCAAGTTCTGTTTCTCCCTCGATGTTAGAAAAAGACTTCATTAAACAACCTTTTTGCCTGTTCTTGATTATGGGGATTTGTTGTACATGAATGCATCGTCTCACTGTGTTCATATGTTGGACACTGTATCACGGAGCTTTGAAGTTCATTACAAACTGTAGAGCCCTCACTCATCACTGTACTGTGTATTCCAAAATCAACTGGTCTGCTCTGTCAACTCGTTGGCTCAGTCACTTGTATGTTTTTATTCACAAGGCCATTCTTTGAGACTCCAGTCTTATGTTTCTGCTTTTCTGTCCCAAAGTCATGGAACTTATGGGTAACAGTATTAGGATACTCTACTCATGACATGTTCCTAAAGCTCAGACTGAGTTGGCAAAAGGCCAAAAGGTCTTCATGTTTTCTGCACCATCTGCTTGGAATAGTTTGGAAAATGACCTTAAATTCAAGAACCTTGTACCATCTCTGAATTTAAAGGCATTGTGGAATATTTGGAATCTGACTCCATTAACAATTGTTATTGTTTTAATTGATTCTGAGTTTGTATCCCCCTGCACTTTGTCGGGTTTGCACTATGCAACTGTGACCGTCTGTTATTACTAAAGCTACAGTAGCTGTTCTGTGTGATCTCGCTTATACTCCCCACACCCATCCATGGGCTCCTTTCACCCAATTGCTGGCTGACCAGTTTCCTTCCTTAGACCACTTTGGTAAGTACTGATCACTGCAGATTAGGAAGAACCCAACTAGTGCTGTGCTTTTGGAGACGCTCTGAGCCATTCTTCTAGCATCATAATCTGGACCATGTCAAAATTTCTACTACCTAGTAAATCCCAACAACTGAAAGTGCCATTGTAACAATATTATTAATACCAACTTGTCAGTGGTTATAATATTATGGCTGATCAGTGTATATAAAACAATAGAAGTGGCTGGTCTAGAACCCTGGTAACCTGGTTGAGGGAAAACTGCTCTACCCACTGAGCTAAAGCCACCCCAAATGAGAACAGCAGGATAATCAGTAACGAGACTGTATATAAATTAAACCAACATAATCAACAGTGGATAGATGTGAACTGTGTGCTTTCTTCAGTTCTGGCAAAAATGATAACACATTTCTGCTTTCAAGGCCTTTCTCAGTTCATCCATATTTTTTGAAGCAGTTTGTCGTTGAGTAAAAAAGCAATCTTTCTCCATCACTCAAGCCCAGAGACACTTAATCTCCTTTTTTTGAGGCAGAAAGTCACCCGGACCAGAAGAGAGCAACCCACTGTTTTTCATTAGAGAATCATGACTTCAGATTTGGAGACATGCTAAGTTTCATGCAGACTGCTTCACACTGAAAACTGCTCAATTGTGTGCTGCTCATGGATCAGTTAAGCCTTCAGAAACATTTATAAATTACAGAGAAATGAGGTTCCAAAACTGAACACCTCCCACTTCATCTGCACCTTGAACCTCAGCCCATGCATATCGTAAACAGACAGGATCAAACGGGCAACTCTGAAATGCAACATCCATTAAAAGTGTGTTTGACTGCAGACAGAGCATACAGACACAATTCTCACTTTGAGTATATAGACATTGGATAGCTCATAGAGATCTACACATATAGAACGCCCCTTGGTAAAAAACATTGTCCCCTTATGAAATAATTAATAGTTTAATTATTTCATACATTATTACCCGAAGTAAAAATACCGAATAATTATGGCCCTAAGTCCCTGTGCCACACTTTTTGAAGTGTGCCACATATTGTATGTTGCATGGCTATTGCCGGACTGGGGTTCATCCTTTTTTTTGTTCAGTTTAGACAGATATGTTGTCTTTGTTGCGGTACTTTTGTGTAATATCTGTGTGTGAAGTGCTTCAGTTTGTTGCAATGACCCTTCCAAGGGTCACACATGCTCTCTGGTACCACACATACCTTTACATATTTGTGTGAGATCGCAATCTTTTACGATTAATCGCCCTGCCCTAATGTACGTATACACGAATGGTCATATCTGTGTGTGTGTGTGTGTGTGTGTGTGTGTGTGTGTGTGTGTGTGTGTGTGTGTGTGTGTGTGTGTGTGTGTGTGTGTGTGTGTGTGTGCGTGTGTGTGTGTGTGTGTGCGTGCGTGCGTGCGTGCGTGTGTGTGTGTGTGCGGGCATGTATGTATATTTATAATGCAAGCCAAACTCGCTAGCTTCGACGCAGGTTATGTTATGATGAGTGAGGTCTGGGACTTTTAGAAAATTAGTATAGCTTGCCCAAGCTAAGCTCCAGACTAAACATTAAGTTAGCTCTAACTAAGAGACATTTTGATAAGCAGTGAAGCATCTATAATGAATAGACATAAATAATGGCAATTGATTGTTATTAAATTCAAGTAACAAATGAAAAATTCAGAGCCCAACCAGTTACTTTTTCCAGTTACCTCTTAGTTAGTTAGCTCTAACTAAGAGGTCTAGTGAGTAGCTGGAGAGCTAACATCACATAGCACAAGCAGAAACAGAAGTAGGAGTCTCTTACTACTCCGCACACATCTATCTGTGTCCCACATACAGCGCATGGCGCTTTTTAATTTCTCGTGTACGAAATCGGCATCTCAATTCTAAGCAAAAAATCGGCAATTCTTATTTTAGCCATACATATGTTCTATGTATGTATGTTTATATGTGTATTACCAAATATACTGTATAAACATGTTTGTATGTATATTTATATACACATATATATATATGTATATATATATACCGGGATATCAACCTGTTCACTCATGAAGCAAAAATGACTGTGAATCAATTTCACCTGTTGTTGTGCAAATGCGACAGACAATAGGTAGAAAGGAGAGAAAATTAGCGACACAACCCCCATCAAGGAATTGTTTTGAAGGTGGTGGCCACAGACCATTGGACACCAATGAATTTCACGGCATGTCTCCGTGTATCTCCTGCCAGTACACCAGTAGAGGTGGAGGGAGTCGTAGGAGGGCAACAACCCAGCAGCAGGCGCGCTATTTGTTCCTTTGTGCAAGAAGAAACAGGAGGAGCACTGCCAGAGCCCTACAAAATGACATCCAGCAGGCCACACGTGTGCATGTTTCTACCCAAACTGTCAGAACAAGACTCCATGATGTTGGCATTACGGCCGAGCACAAGTGGAATCTGTGCTCTCAGTTCAGCACCATGCAGCCCGTTTGGCATTTGCAATTGAACACCAGAACTGGCAGATTCGCCATTGGTGCCCTGTTCTCTTCACAGGTTCACACTGACCACATGTGAAAGAAGTGAGAGTTTCTGCAGACGCTGTGGAAAGCTTCTGCTGCCTGCAACATCCTCCAGCAAGACCGGTTTGGCGCTGGGTCAGTGATGATCTGCGGTTTGATATCCTTGAAGGGCCGCACAGACCTCCACGTGCTAGCCAGGGGTACCCTGACTGCTTTTAGGTAGCTGGTGAGATCTTCAGACCCATCGTCAGACTGTATGCTATTGCAGCGGGCCCTGGGTTCCTTCTGGTGCTAGACAATGCTCGGCCACATGTGGCTGGATTGGTCAGCGGTTCCTGGGTGATGCATTGATTCCACTGACTGGACGGCCCGTTCCCAAGACCTGAATCCAGTCGAGAAATGATGGGACATCATGTATCGTTGCATCCACCGCCACCACGTGGCACCACAGACTGTCTGTTTGTCTGCAGTAGAACTTTCAGAAGTTTTCAGAAGCATGTTCAGCCAAGTTTGGATCTGGAATTGCCACATCAAAACCAAAACCACTGCAGTGGAATTGAAAAAACTACGAGGGTTGGTATTTCTTTTGAAAATGATAAATGATTATGACCTTTGTACTTTTGTACGAGTAATGCTGTTGGGCAGTGATAACTAAAGCTGGGAGGTAAAAAATCTAGAGGTTTAAAATCCTTCCGTCTATTTGTTAAGATAGTGGCCTTTCCTGTATCATCTGGATCGGATCGAATAGGGGAGGAGATAAGTTCCATATGAATAAATACAGTCCCGAGACTTGTTAAATTAACACATGTTTTTGGAAGCCATACAGAATGTCCAGAATGAGAGGTTAAAATCTTACTTTAGTAATGGTATTTTAATCAAATAAATAAAATCACAAGTCATCTATTGCACTCACAGGTAGAACGGATCAACAATGAAACCTAATAACTTGTATTTTCCCAAAATTATTTTTCACAAGGCATCACTCACAGCCGAGATTCCGAAGCATTTCGACCTTTGTACAGATGTAGTAACAGATAGACAACTTTTGGCAAAATTTGCAATACCACTTCATTCTTCAGGTCGAAAACATGAACACAACATTATCGTTATTTAACAAAAATTAGAAACGAAACCTTGTTACATGGTGTTATTAATAATAATAAAGTTTTCCTCATTTATCACATGTTACACAGTAAATACAAACAGTACAACGTTGTGAAATGTATCTCTGCAATAAACATCCCTGAGGGATCAGTTGGTGGCTCCTGTTAAACACCCGGGCTGCTGAGGTTTCAATGTCTTGCTAAAGGACCCACAGCATTTTGCATCAGACGCAGGGCTCGAACCCTCGACTGCTCTACACAGTGAACTAAAGCCTCCCTACTATCTTCTATGATACTTAACCCTACAAAGACCCAACTAAGAGAGCCTTCGTAGTATTTAACAAGTTGTTCAGCTAACCAGGCTTAGAGCATTTAATTAAATTGATTAAAAACAATGTTGTGATTTCTGCATCTGGTTGCCTTCACACAATTGTTTGTTTTTCTCAAGTTGAAAAGAATGGGTTGCAGGGGGATTTGAAGTTCTTTGTTCTGAATCAAGGTTCCTGGTGCAGCACACTGTTTAGCTTGGTGACCCTGTGACTGTCTTCTGAGAAATTGTATGAGCAGCCCTGCAGAACTGTGCTCCAGGGTCTGCTTTCATCTAAGCAGTAACCTGTGGACTTTGAAACTCAGGGCGATGGAATTGCAGCTTTGTCAGTACACTACTAATTAGAAAATTCCTGACCTCGAGCAAGATGTTTTAATTATGTGTTGTGTCAACGAGTTTGCAGATTTAATGCACCGTTGATACATACTCAAGTGTGCAAACTGTGTTGCACATTGTAGTAGATCAAGTGGAACGGCGAAGGAGCTTTTTTTGCTCCATCTTACTTTGCCCCATAGAACATTACACCTTTCCTGGACCATGTTTGTGAAGAACCATCACATGCTTAAGTAGCCAAATTAAACATGCAGATAATGTGTTAGCTCATGAAAGAGCTGGTATGATTCGCCTTGGTTTGTGGGAGGATGAACAATGTGACAGTATTGTGCTGGGTGTGAGCTCTCTGTAGCAGTGAGTCAGAGTGAGGGAAGGCAGGAAGGGGTTAAACAGAAATTGAGCGGGGATGCTGGGGGCAGCAGTGCTGCAGAACATAGCAGTGTTCGTGCGAAGGCAAGTCATTTCCCGAAACACTGCAGACACATGGCCTGCGGCGCTCTAAAACCTTTGGAGACCAAAATGGCTTGCAGGAGTTAGAAGTAATAAGGTGTTTTTTTGCCTTCTTTCTCCTTGACTGAAATTCTGCACGGTTGCTATGCATTGCCATGGAGCTGTGGAGCTGTTTTTATGGTTTATGTGGGTATTAAGATGCTCAGCAACTGGCCATTTTTGAGATATGTTGTTCTTTAGCTCTGAAGCAAATGGGAGTTGTTTATTTTTAAGTAATTCCCTCATTTTTTCCAATGTTCAGAATGCTAGACCTTAGTGTTATCACTAGTTTTGTCTTTCTCATTTGTCTCTCAGCTGTACAGGAATGAAACTAACAGAATAGCAACAGCTTGCATGAAACAAGAACAAAAATTTGCAGCAAATATGTTTCATTCTGCTCCAGTTCTGAAAAAGCACACCAAAAATGGCTGCCTCTTGTTCAGGCTTTTCATAGAAATGGAACCTGTGATAGAAACAAAGGCCACCTGTGTTGGTGCATGAACAGATGACTGTGCTATTAGTCCATCCTGACCTCTGTAGGCTGTTCAAAAAGCCTTTTTCCTTAGTTCTACTAATCTTGGCCGCATTTTCTGCTTTTAAAGAGTGTCTCCATCATATAATCTTGGTATATACATCTGTGAATTATTATTCTAATTCTTTATACGTTTATTAGAGCTGAATAAACTCCACATCAAATACATCACTCGGGCAACGTCAGAAAGCCCGGGGCAAATCAGCCGACATCTGTTAACTCTTTCAGAATGGCCTCATCCAGCATGTCTGTGGGCGTAGAGGAGCGAGAAAAAGGAGAAGCCAGAGAGAGAGAGAGAGAGAGAAAGTCTCTGTTGCTGATTAATGGCGGCCGTAGGAGTGGCGTTTCAGGCCCAGCAAAGAGATGAAGCTGGGCTTCACTCCCACGGTTGGGCTCCACAATGTAAACACTGTGAAGGGACAAGACAGCGTTCCCCAGCCGAAATGTGGCGTGGAGGAGAACATGTGGTAAAGCTTTGCTCCCTGGCACAAAAGTAAGTAAGGCAACCAGGCAGACAGGCAGGCAGTCAGTCCTTGAGTCAGTAAATTGGTCAGCCATTCAGTGAGTCAGTCATGCCTTCAGCCACTCCACCAAACAGACGTCTCTTTTGTTAGCCCGCCGGTCAGCGAGTGTAAACCAGTTTGTCAATCTGGTACTCCTGATGAGGAGATTCCCATCTGGAATACCCGAGTACCTACAAGCCATTTTTAAGGTTCACCAGCCAGCGGCACTTCCCAAATACAACTGAACCTCAAAATCATGGCTGGCTGCCTGCCACAGTGGCCGGTAACATATACACATGTCAACAGTTTGTGACTAATGGTGGTTGCTAATTTCTTCTCCGGATTTACTTAAAACTTATCACCTGCTTCAGTTTTGCTCCACTTCTTTGTGTAGCTTGTCAATAGCCTGTCTCTGCTGTGCTATATCCCTCTAGCCCGAAGCACAGGCTTCAGTGTTTAAACAGATTTTTCAACATCAAAGTAATAAAAACAAAAAGAGTAGCGTTTTATCACTGTTTCCTTCAACACAAGGGGCTAGTTTTTTTTCCGTCTACATGAATGCTGACCCATGTTTGTCCACCAATTTTAGTTAACGTTGCATCTTACCCATAATGTTAGCACGTACCAGCACATATAGTGCGTGCACACATGTCTGCAACTTCTCCTGTGAGGAGTGAAGTGCTGAGACAGCAGGTTGGGCAGTGCAGGGCTGAGCTGCTCTGTGTGCCGGGCAAAGTGAGCCATTAACCCACAACCCTGAGGCGTGACCTGGGCCAAATCCAATATTGGCTTTACCATCAAGGCACAGGTGTCACTCGGGGTTCAAAGCCACAGATCAGCAAGAACCCCACCACACCTTGTGTCCCTTTATTGTCAGACAATAAAGAGGAGACTGTTAAGTCCTCCAGATACCTAGAAGAATCTTTTCAGCTTTTCAACTTTTAATCTTGCTAGAGTGATGTTGTAGAGTTTTGATTGAGGGCTTTGTTTTTTTTATGTATTAGAATTGTTGATATAAATACAACAATAGAAATATACAAAAACTCGACTCTTATCCGGTTTACTTAATATTTGCTTCGGATAACCTCTATAAGCATTCCTTAATTAATAAGCATTAAAGTTGCTTACATGAAGGCTACAGCATGAGCGGAACATTTATGAATCTATTGTGAAGTTTAAGCACACAAGGACTATATTATATACTAATTACCAGATGTACAAACACTCCGTAGCTATCGCACTTTGAACATGCAGACACCATGCATGCATGTATGCATTCACGCAAACATACGAAGGTATAGTGGTATAAAATAATGTGTCTGGCACATTGTCATGTGTGTCAACACAAAGCTGAAGACAGAACCAGCAAGGGGCCTTATTATAGACAAGCCCCTCCACTCCTCTCAACATCTATCCCCAGCTCTCTCTCTCTCTCTCGCTCTCTCGCTCTCTCGCTCTCTCGCTCTCTCGCTCTCTCGCTCTCTTGTTTTTGTCTCTGTCCCCCGCTCTAAACAAGTCAAATGTCTGAAGAGATGTATCGAAATATGCCTGTGCACTCTGTACGATGGATATGTCATATGACATAATGCCTCCAAGCACCAATCACGGATAAAATGACAGATGCTGTTTTTTGCCTCATGGATCTTTCTTGCCCTAGCTGATTTCGAGACTTTAAGATTTGCTCTGGTTTTCTCCATGTTCATGCATACTGCCTCTTTTACTTCTTTCCTCCTCCTCTTACTACTTTTGCTTTTCATCCACCGTGACCTTACAAAGCCTGCCATTTTGTTTTCATACAATTTCAGACACAATTACTGCGTAATTGCTAGCGACAGGGAAAGCATGGTTGTTGATGTCTCACTTTCCTTTTTAAGCGACACTCAGCCATCTGCTTGGTTGAGGTGTTTTCCCCTCCCATCCCTACTCCCTCCCACACAAAATGATTTCCTACCAATACTGGCGAAAGGGATCAGACTCCATCGTTGTAGACAGCAGCGCATTGGTGTTTTCCTGCACGGGTAGGGCGTATAAAGACAGAGGGAAGAGGAGAGGCTGCGTTGAGTGAATTTGTGGACAAGCACTGACCTTTCTGACTGTATTTGGATCATGTAAGGTTGCCCCTGTCCCTGAAGGGAATGAGGCATTCTGGGAGCGTTGGAACACTGTTGGGGCAGCGATATCTGACTATAATTTCCATCTTCTCCTCTCCACTGTGTCTACCGCACCTCTCCAACAGCGACTGCCTGCGGCTACTATTGCCCATGCGTCCAGGTGGATGGATAACTTTGATTAGTGAAATCTGTGGAAGTGTCACTTGGCTAACTTGTGAATGGCAGTAATTGGCATGGCAGTAGGCAGGCCAATCTTTCACTTGTGGTCAGTCGTGATTGACCCGATGAGGCCAGGGCTTCTAAAGTGAGGGTCTGATGAGCCCTGGGTTGCTGGGGAGTTGGCTGTACCCACTTCTGCCACGACTTGTGATACCAGCATGCTATTTCTGACCAGGGCAAGACTGAGATGATATGAACGCATGCCAATAACAGTTAATATGTACTGGAACAATGTCACTGAAGTTTACTGTTACTGCCAGTAACTTATATTTTAGATATATTATTACTCAACAAGGTTCATGTCGGTTTTTTGAAGGTAAAAAATTGACAATCTGTATTATAGTTTCACACACAATCTACACTATTGGATTTACACACTTTTGTAAATGTATTATTCCCAGTGTAAATGTGAAACAGGTCTTCAATTTCACTTATCAAAGGCTTAAAAAAATCTTGTTGAAACCTGTGGAAACACTTCACACAAGTACTTAAACAGACATCCAAAAACAGTCAAGTGGTTTCAAGAGTCTTCAATTAGTCAGCCGTAACTTCATAAGTGAAGCTGCAGGTTTAGATATTGATACATACATTATATATTTTCTATACCCCCTGTGAGTTCGGTGTTTGTTCTGCAAAGGATATCTCCTACTGCAAGTATTCCAAAATAACTATGTTAGAGGAGGGCACATGGAATAGGCAAGAATTTTATGCTGATTCTGCTAAACAGTGGGATCCAGAATTTTTGACCGACCTCCTTTAATACTGTAAGCATGTATAAAACATCACCACTAAAAATTACACAAAGACGACCCAACAATCACCTCAATCAGCTCTGTGGAGGTGTGGGACATGGATCAGGAAAGCACCAGGTAAAGGGGGTTCCATGGATTTAAAAAAAAAAAAAATTTGCACAACACCACATGTTAGGTCAACTGGACTGAATTGCATTGAACTTTGTGGTTCATAGTGTTGCAATCGATTTAATAAGTCCATTTATTTATGCTGTGGTGGGTGTTTGCAGACCAGTAGGTGATGGATGGGTTCACCAATAAACTAAACAAAAGTTTATCACTTACTCTATTTATTGCAAATGAATTACTATTTTTCTATCTTCGGTCAACATAAATAACTATTTACAAAATAAAATATATCACCATTTGCAAATAAAGAGTCATCATAAATAAATACAAACAAATAACTATTTACATGTCAAAATAAATTTTCATTTGTGGATGAGTAAACACTCAAAATACACTTACACTCACTCTATATCATATTTCACTGTTAACAAATAACTATTTGTATTGTAAGATTGATTTCCATTTTCAAAAATGTTAAGTAAGAAAACAGTCATTAACTTCATGTGTGCTCACTCTGTACTCTCGTACGTGAGTGTTGAGAATACTGTGTCTTAGACACCAGTTAATCTCTAGTTCCAGACATCAGGTCGGCAAAATACTATATGAAGCAGTGGATTCAGAGCCCCTCAAGTCTCCGGAGAATAAAATATGTATCTTATCATCTATTGCCGGTTTTCAGCATTGCTAAGGCAGTAGCTGCTGCCTTTTGTCCTTCAGTATGTGCAAATGGTTCCTGCTGATGAAAATCCCATTTCTACAAGCAAAAGCTGTTCTAATCTGACTCTGTAACCTATTTTTTGACATTGTGTAGGCGTTTTGACTTGATGAAATGAGCCTATGATCAGTCCTCCACGTAGTGTGTTTCATAAATTAATGTATTGCATTTCAAAGTGAAAACAAAACATTGTATGTCCCGTTCAATCCATTATATGTTACATGGTGGTTTTGTTGATCATGACAGGCCAATGGAGGAAGTAATTGATCTTGCACGCACCTGAAGTGCCTTTTTTGCCAAGGCACTTCAGGTGCTTTGTATCTCTTTATCATTACAAAAAATTAGATCTGCGTCTCATTAACAAACACTTTCTCAAGTTAAACTCAAATATTAGTAACGTGAAATAGTTTATTTGTACAAACTTGTTTATTGTTTGATGATGGCCGTGCACTAAATGCTCTTTCCGTATATGGAATACAAGTCTTATCACAGTTGGCCACAAGCTATCGGACCGAGCGTTAATTATTTTTTTTCACATTATAGTGGGCCAATAAAAATTCAGACTACACCTGGAAGCCGTTGTCTCTCATTTGAAACACTGTTTAGCTGCCAAAGTGAATGCTATCGTTCAGGTGAGCATAAAAAAAGGACAAAATTGAGCTGCAGCTGCTTCGCAAAACAGAAATTCAGTTTTTATCTATCTGGGCGGGGACCCAATTAGAGCCTATGTGTGGCAAAAACTGGAATATATATAATAAACACAGAAACCAGTTGAGGGTAGTCCCGTGCTGACACTGCTGATATGCCAGGACAAGTAGGTTTGACAGAGGTGAGTTGGTGCTAAAAGTGACCTGGCTATCCTCACTCATCATCCAGCATCCAAGGCATGTATGAGAGGAAAGCGGCTGGAGGGATTTCTGTTTGGTCTTTGTAAATTCATAACCATCATATGTTTGCAATTAAGGTCTGTCTGTACTGAGTGTTTACAAAGTGGTGCAATCAATATAATTGTGCGAGGTTGTTGCTCGCTGAAATATCTGTCTTAGTTCTTTGTCTGGGTTCAAGTGGGCACTCGCTGGGTTTGTTTCTCAGTGTTTCTCATTTCCAAATGTAAATGCAGCTTTTGATTTGTATCAGCCTCTGTATACATTCCCTTTTTTATAGTTCTTGTTTTTTCTGGAACAAATGCAAACAAGAAGGGCTCCATTTCACAGTGAGACGTCATCTCGCATCTATGTCAGCAGCGTTGTTCGTTAAGAAGGAAAATCTGTTCATATCCAGGGCTCTGTGAGGAGCTATACAACACAAATAGAAACGATGGCTTCCCTAACCATTGGAGCATGTCACCTATGTTTTTCTCGACCTCTCGTTTGCTGCACCTGAAGATCTGGATGTTGTTAGTGCATCTTGTGGATCATGTGTGCTCTACGAGAGAGAGGTTTTCTTAACAGGAGGTGTGTATATACTTAGAGCTCACAAAATACCTTTCATTTGATGCTGTCAATGTAGAGGTTTGTGAGCGGGAGAAAATGCAAAACAGACATCTATAAAGGATTAAATAAATGTTATGATATACATATTTAAAAGGGCAGTCCTTTCATGTTTTGATAAAATGTATAATGATTTAATTTTCAAGTCCCTTTAAAACGCACATACACTGAAACATTGACTACTGTCCCCAGGGTTCATAAAAATATGACATGATAATCGGAATTTTAAGCCTTAAAAAAAAAATAATTTAAGGAATTATGTACAAGGTCATTAAATCGTGACAACTGGCTTCAAGTTATTATTACTTTTTTTTGGAGTGGACTAAGTTAATTTATAGAATTTATTCCTTCATATCCAGCATCATTTTTACACATTTTGTATTGGAAATACAAACATCTAACTTACATCTAACTTATAATGAGATTTAAATGCCCTAAATTTAATAATAATTATACTTCTATTTATAAAGCGCTTTTCAAGGTACTCAAAGACAATTTACAAAGTTAAAAACAACATAAATAGAAAGCAATTGTTAGAGGTTAGAAGAGAAATATAGTAAAACATGTATAAAAGACAATATTAAAACATTAATCACAGATTAAAATTGAATTTGTTTAAACCCTGTTGATACATAAAGACACTTCTTCAATGATGTCAGTACACTGGAGCTCGTGATCTTTGTTCTTCTGAACTTCACTACAGCAGTGATGGTGGCTGCTGTTAGTTAATAACAAGGACCATCATGTATTAAAAACCCAAAACTTGAATATTCCAACCTGACCCCGGATTATCGCCAAGATTTTTTCAGCAGACAAAGCTGTGCTGGTCTTACTTGGCTGAAGGGTCTCACATTGATTTATTTGCAATAATATTTCACCATTCCGATTACGAAATAAACAACAAAAACAAATAAATCTGAACAAACAAATGAGATTTTGGTCACTTTCACATGTGGTCCTAATTCTGTCCTCAACCAGTGTCAGTAGAAGTAGTTACAATATTCATCTTGCTAACCATGGTTACAATAGTTCTGCTTTCTAGCATGCTATTATAAATGTTATTTTTTGGCATCAGGCGATGAGGTTCAAATTTTCAACTTATTTTACCCATCAGCACACACATTGCTATCCAAGAACTACGGTGCTAAAGATAGTAAGTAAAGAAAGTAAGCATGAAAACCTGGACGGCTGGCGGTGCTTTACAAATCGCTCCCCAGGAGGTGAGATGGGGCTGATGGCTCTCTCATTCCCTGCCCCCAACATTTTTCTAAGTGGACGCGTGCCGCTCAAACCACACCGCAACAGAGTAGATGCGTCTGCTGGGGACCAACTGTCTGCACTGCGTGGCTGTCAGTCACCTGGAGAGTTGAGTCGGGGTTGACTGCACAGACCCAACGGTTTACCTCTAAACCAGTAAAAACTGTAAGCATGAAGACCCCAATCTGAAAACATTGAAGGTAAACTGTTGAGGTAAATTCAATTCACTCGCCAAAATCAACTCAGCATCCCACAGACAGCTGCACTTTTCTGGTGTGATTGATCCCCAGGAGGAGAGAAACTATGGTGAGCTCTTGGTCCGTGATCTCGTGAAGCAGGGAGGTCCTGGTGGAGATAGGGCGCTCTAAAGCTGATGGCCGAAGCCGTCAGCATCCCTCCCCGAGAAGCAGTGGGTCACCTGCTGATTTTAATCTGTGATTTTAATCCCCTGAGCCAGAATGCAGACCATTTACCTCTAAACATTTCATGAGTCTTAATGTTTGCTTTGATGGCAAGGTTTGGTGCTCCAAAGCTTTTTCTTTTGCTGAATAATAAGTATGATCCTCCATTTGTCAAAACCCTAAACAGTTTTGGTAAAACCAGAGTTTTTCTAGAGCTAGCATCCGGTTTGTCCATCTAGGAATATATAGCCGTGCAATGTGGCGGCCTCCATGAGAGTGAGGACCACTTCCTGTGAAGATATGAAGAACTTTTTCCACATGTATATTAAAAAAAATATTTTCAGCAGAAAGAGAAAAAAATATTATGAATATGATATTTTATTTATTTAAAGACATGTCCATAAATTTTACACACTGCACCTTTAAAATTCATTCAGACATTTGATTCAAGACCACAAATACCAGCCTCATTGTCAAGGAAGGATGAAAAAGATTCAGGGGATCACTAAAGGAATTAGGGATTATCCTCTGAGCACCATAAATACAAGATTTCATGGCAATCCATCCCATGTTGTTGTGACTGACATTCTCATCCATGAAGCAGTACTAAATGTCGACATTAAGTGACCATATTTGGTTTTTCGCTGCTAATTAAGCAGAAGCATTTTAGGAAAAAACCAAACTGTTTAACTCTGTGTAGAATATTGGGGTATTTGAGCATATTGTTTTTTTCAGCCGTCTCTCTCTGGAGCTGGAGCTGTGTGGAACCCTGTAGATCATTAAGAAGTCATTTTTTGGTCTTACCATGTGGTTCTGTCCATTCAGGCTCATCCTGTATTATAGAATTACCTGGATGTTCTTTTCATTCCAAGAACAGCGCTGTTTCTGCTGAAACTAGTAGAATCGAACCGAAACTCATGATGTTTATGAAGTTTGAATATTAAGAAAGCAGTGACCTCCCTGACCTCGTCTTTACGCCCTCTCCCTTGTCTCCAGGTTTCAGGCAGCACAACGGGCTCACTGGCCGTCTCCTCAACCCCGTCCACCTCATCGCGCCAGTACACAAGGCAACGCGTAACTCGGGTCAACCTCAGGGACTTAATTTTCTACATGGAGCAGGAGAGAGAGACTGCCCGCTCCCTCCTCCTTTACCGTGCCCTGCTCAAGTAGTTTCTGGTCCACTCAGCACCCACCTCAACCCCCTCCTCTTTTCCAGCCACGTGCCTTCAGATCAGATCTAATGTGTCAGCTCTGTGTCTCCATATGTACTGTAGTGACGTTTGATGTATCTTCTTACAGTGAGAGAGAAGTACAGGTGTAGTTTCACGTCTTCTTTGTTTGAATGACGTTGTGTAGTTAGTTTAAAGGCCATCTCAGAATCTCTGTGTTTATGAAAGGAACCACAAGTGGGTTTTTTGTGCTCTAGAACCTGACTGAAAACTCGCTCCAGGTATGTTTGATAGATATTTGATTGTCATCATCAGCAGTAGTTTCAAGAACCCACCTCAGAGTAAGGAGTCTTTTGGCAAAGAAACTTACGTTCACAGCGTACAATATTTTAATCGAGCTAATTATTGAGCCCTTCAATGAATGTTGGTTAGCCAATCAATGGATTACAGACTCCTCTGGTTTTCAAACATGAAGATTCCAACTAACATCACCATGTTAACTATCCTTAGTCTAGGTGTAAATAGTCCTTTTTGAATTATTTTACAGCATGTATATTTTTATCACATATAAGCTAAGAAAAGGGATAACCAACGAGTCAAGAATATTAAACCTGACATTCAGTAGAACCACATGCTTTGGATTGAGTTAATATTAGACAATTCATTATTATCACTGGATTATATGATGGGACTCCCCGTGACCTTTCTGCAAAGGTCATTCAGAGAAATTTTGACAGCATTTCATGATTAGTCACCCTCATTGAGTGGGTTAGTATATAATTCTTTTTATCCACAAAAAAATATGTGAACACTGTTTTTATCACTAGATGTTTGTAAATTGTGTACTGTCATGTTCAATTTTTTAAAGTCTTGGAGAAGGTGAGTTTGCTGATGGTGGAGAGTGAAACATTCCTTTATCTTTTCCTCTCACTCTCCTCTGTGGAGCCCCCTTCAACCTCCACCTGTGTTCAAAATGACTGAATGCTAACGTTAGTCTATGAAGCGATATATGTCTGAAATTTGGTCCTAGATTAAATCAAAATTGTAAAGTTTCGAAGGAAAATGTTGGTTTCACCCTAGAAATTTTGTTTCCATTTATTTCCATTCACTTGTTATTGGCTGAAGAGGTGATTGGAACAAAATGCTCACTTTTAATGTGTCTTTGTGCATCACCTTGTTGTTGTTTTTTTAATGAGTGTAATGCGTAACATTTTCCATTATGTTTTCTATTTAACTAAAAACTTTGGCCTCTATGCAGCTTTTCTTGTCACATTGAAATGTATTTAAATATGGGGGACA
Source organism: Lophius americanus (assembly GCA_037951165.1). Classification (NCBI taxonomy): domain Eukaryota; kingdom Metazoa; phylum Chordata; class Actinopteri; order Lophiiformes; family Lophiidae; genus Lophius; species Lophius americanus. Next base: position 9,995,223 of record JBBDHG010000014.1, on the reverse strand, counting down.
TTTTGAACAATTGTTGTGCATTGTAAATTTTATCAGCACTTTTTTTTTTACATCTATTTTACTGACAACTCAAAGCTGTCGCTGTATTGTAGGAAAGAAATGACTCTTTTAAGTAGTATTAACAGTATTATCAACTTCTATCAAAAAGAGACTTATTTTTAATATATTTTGATTGTTTCTTTACTTTTTGAATTGGCTTGATGCTTGACACATTTTTCATACATTTTATCTCCAAAATAGCTATTAATTCTTTGAAACAAGCACAACAATGATGATTTCAGACGTTTTATTAGTGATTTCTATGGTTTCTGCTGGTTTCGCAGGAGAACATTTCTACTACTACAGCTTTTTAGCCAAAATACTAGGACAGTGTTACTGATGTAAACAGATGGATAAAATAACATTTCTATGTAAGGATGATTTGTAAATATTGTTTACAAAACTATGTGTTTATTAGAACCAAGTTATTTTTGGTAAACTCCTGTACATATCTTGAAAATTTCCTGTTTGTGTGAAAAAAAAAACTTATGTATTTGTACCTATTTTGTAAAGGAATAAATAAGCTGTTTAGTAAACTGAGATGTTTTGCATGTTGTCCCATTATTCTTCATTTTGAATCTACCAGCATTCAAATTCAAATGTCTGCTGGTTGGAGTCCAAACAGCGACTAAGAAAAAAATATCACTCTAAAACGACTTAATAACTAAGCAATATGTTCTGTCTGTTCATTCCTCACTATTAAAATAGGGTGTTATGTTTTATCTAGTCAACTGTACCGTAAGACAGTTGTACCTAATCAACTGCTTATTCAGATCGCTTAATTTCCATTTCTAACATGCTAAGTAAAAACTGAGTAAAACGCTGCTGCTCAACTACTAAAAGTCTCCCTAGGATTTTTGCTGCTAATTATCCAGAAGCATTTTTGGAAAAGACCAAACTGTTGAACTCTGTGTAGAATATTGGCGTATTTGAGCATATTGGTTTTCTCAGCCGTCTCTCTCTGGAGCTGGAGCTGGAGCTGTGTGGAACCCTGTAGATGACCTTCCACCTGGATCCGTCCACGTATGCTCTTGTGCGGAGCCAAAGTCAAGGCTTTGGAGAAATATCCGTTATCATCACTTCACTAACAAAGAAAATAGATACATTTCCAGCTGTCCAGCCAAAACGTTAAAACCAACAGTCTAATATTAGTGAAATCCTTGTTTTGCTGCAAGGACAGCTCTGTGATTCACCGTGAGAATCTACATTAACTTTTTCAGATATTTGTGCAACATTACTTCTTCTATGGGATCGCAAACACACCTTAGCTCCCTACGAGCATCAATGAGCCTTGGGTGCTCATGACCCTGTCACTGGTTCACCATTTTTCCTTTACTAAATCCCTTTAGTAGGTTCTAACCACAGCAGACCAGGAACAAAATGACATCGGTGGTTCTGGAGATCCTTACCCAGTCGCCTAGCCATCAGCACCTGGCCTTGTTTAAGTTGTCCACACGCTTCCCAATTTTTTTCTGCATCTAACACCACAAATTCTAGGACAAAGGTTTACTTGCTGCCTAATATATCCCACCATTGTTGGTGACATTGTAACAAAATGTTTTTTTCTGATGCTACCTGTAAGTGGTTATAATATTATGGATGATGAGCGCAAGCACGATAGAGATGCTATCGCACGATACATGTAAATGCTGATTCTCAGCCATGATCTCCGGTTTAAAAAGTAAACGCAACAGTAAGAGCAAAGACATACACATCAGACGTACAGTACATCATTTTATTATCTCAAATATGCAAGAAAGGTCAAATGGAGACACAGTAAATGAACACATGCCCTTTAATACCACAGTCTAATTGTTTTTAAACACTTTAAATAATATACATTTGTATCTTATGATACCCTTTCAAATGCCTTAATCCATATGTACACAATGTAATGCTTTGAATTCTTTTCATTCTTTTTGTGAAGAGAGGTCTTTAAAAACCCACAGTCCTGTTAATTCGATATACATTAACTGTACAACTGACCTGCCTCAGAGGGGGGGTGAACGCATGTGGGGTGGTTAAAACAATGACCAGTACTTCTTCTGAAACCGTCGCATGGGTGAATGTGTCAGTGTTTCCAGTTCTGCTGAGATGGCCTCAGTCTGCAGGTATCCAGCCACTCGTGTGCAGAGTTGAAAGGAGAAACCAAGGTTTGTTTATTGCAGACAGAAACACACAATTTTACAATCTCTGTAAATTTTTTTCTCACTTTAAGTGTCAGATGATTGGTCAAATCTGTTTTCATTCATATATACACAACCTCTTAGTTCATTAAAGCTGTTAAAAACCCATTCTGTGATTATTTCATAACGCCACAAAAATGAGAAAATGTGTCTTCCTTCCTTCCTTCCTCCCTGAAGAAAAGTAATTCTCACAGATGTGTGGTTTTAGTAAAACATTGATCATTATTTTTATTCCTGTCCTCAAGAACAATCCCAGATGACTTTCCACAGCTCATATCACATGGATCAAAGAAGAAGTCGCCTGGCTGCACAGTGTGTTCTGAGAACGCTCATGTTTGACTCATCAGTTTGTTTGGTGTGCTGTGGTGTGGTCCAATGAGCCACAGCATCGCAGGCTGTTTTGAAAACCAGGGCATTGGGATGACACAGCAGCAGGGGGTGCAACCAGGGTTTCTACTGGCAGGGAGGCAGGGGGGGGGGAGCACCGCTATGAGAAGCCCAACATGCCTCGGCACATGAAAGGCCTGGTTGACCATTCCCTTTGAGGCGACTGGATGCAAAGGCGCAGGCCACTGGCAGGTCACAACAAAGATCGGCTTGATTGTAAGAGAGAGCTCCTGGCAGGAGCGCACTGATCTGGGAGCTACACTTACACCCTGTTCATCTTTATACTCATTGGCCCTGTAACCAGCAGCAATGCAGAGAGAACAGATATCAGGACACCATGGTTAGAAGCTATAGCGCCCATTTTTCATTTACAACTAGTTTATAAGAGCAACCGAAGTTTAAGTCAAACAACTGCCAGAGCCTGCAAAGATCAGAATGGGCCTTCTCTTTTTATCGTTCTTTTGGAATTGAAGAAACGGCATCAGTAAGTTACACGCGAATATAACGCATGGATACTTGGCCTCTCTTGTTTCTGTCTTTGATCCAGAAATGTTGAGAATTAGACCAAAAAGCATGAGAGCAGGATAAAGTAAATGCTGCCCACTCGCCTCTTTGTGGAGAACACGCTGATAATGATGGACTACGGTTCAGTTTGGGTTCTGTCATACACACATGTGCAAAACCGTTGAAATAATCTTTGCTTAGAAGTGACAAGGCCCGGAGAGACAAATGTTTGCGACATCAAACAGTTTTGACTGATGTATTGGGTCTCCATAATGTGTAAAATCCGTAAAAAGTGATGATGTCTTTATGTTTGTACAATCAACATAATAGGGATTGTGTCTCCTTTGATACCTACAAATTTTGTTCTAATGTTACGTTCTGCTTGTTTTAAGGGGCCTCTTAAAAAGGCAAGACGAGAAACAGCTTGACTTTGCATCGGCCACTGGGTTCAGACGAGTGATTTGCAGGAATATATAAGGGCTGCTTTTTAGGAAACGATTAAGTGCAAAGAAACATTGAGCATTTAGAGTACACCTCTTGCAGATCATGAGACATACTGGTTAACGTCAGCTATCCACGTCGGTCCTCAGGTCTCGAAACATTCTAACTGCAACACACGTCAAGCTTGTGCAACTTCAACCTGATTTTCAAACTCTGTTAAACTTTAGCTTAATACCAACAAAGGTTTGCGCTCACAAGAGAGAGAATCCCAACAGAGATATGTTTTAGAGCTAATAAGCAGAAATTCCACGGCACTTTTTTATGTGTGCGATACATTTGACTATAAACATTGTTGAGACATTCAGGTTCCCTCCCATCCCTGTTTGAACGATGGGACTTTTTCCGGCTCTGAATTCACTGCCAACCAGTTTGATTTAGCCACATAGCCTGCAGACATCTGAGTTTTTGCAGCTACTGCCAAGAAACGCTCCCTCACAAGCTCTAAAAGCCTAATGAATACAACGTTCATACATCCTTCATATTGGAGAAAGAAATTAAAAAGACATTGGAAATTATCCTATTAATAATAATCGTTTAAACCATGTCATGATAAAAACTACAGAAGGACGTACTTAAGAAACAACAATGGAAATTGTAATAAACAATCCGTTTTGGCAAATGAGACGCCGTCTGCAGCGACGAGGCCTGTGGAGTGCGTTGGGATGGGCATGAGGTGTCTTGGGGTCTTGGGGTCTGGGGAAACAGGGCCTTTTGGGGGGAGATGGGATTATATCCTCCTCCTGTCATCCTTAACTGTGTCCTCTCTGCCAGTCCTCACTGTCTCACAGCAGGCCAGACGTGTTGGCACTCAAGACTCAGGCCTCACATTAGCAGAGAGCCGAGATGATGCACTGCTGAAAGAGGGGTAAGCAAGGTGTGTGTGTGTGTGCGTGTGTGTGTGTGGTGTCTGTGCGTGTGTTTGGAGTGCATTGGGGCTAAAGGGGGGTGCAATTGCTGCTGAGTCGATTTGTCGTTTTCATCAGAGGCCCAGATTCTTTGGGTTTGATTTAACAGAATCAAAAACCTTTGCTGTTGAGGCTTTTCTATTGGTTTGTTTGGTATTACATTCCCCAGAAAGTTGTGTAGAGCTGATGAGGTAAACAAGCCTCTACTGATAATTAGGTATATTTGGGGCTGATTGTGGTTAAGGCAGAAAGGGCTCAGGGACAGGAAGGGTGGGGTGGTGTGAGAAGATGGAGGGTGTGTTGGGGGTTTGGGGGGGTTAGCAGTTCTTCTACTAGGGTGCTTTAGTCCAGGGGTTCCTGTTTTATCCTGATGGGAGTGTTGATGGACAGACTCCGCCGGTCCTCACGACACAACACATACTCGCTGAACTGGGACGAATCTACGCCGCCGCCACAAGAGGCTGCCACGCTGAAACCTTTCTGGAAAAGGCGCTCCAGCACCTGAAAGAGAAAAAAGCAAGAGAACGTGAGTAACGAGAAGGACATCAATAATAAACAACTGCCGTGTGAATAGAGCTCAACCTAACCTTAAGCATTACGGAAAGAAAGGCAGGTTCAAAGGTTTCATACTCCACATACTCCACATTTAACGTCTTAAGTCAACAAATAAATGTAGATTTATACTTTAGGTTTTACATTTTAGTTTAACATTTACTTAGATTTAATGTTTAGATTTTTCCTTTCATTTGACATTAAGATTAATAGTTAAGGTTTAAAATGTAACATTTTAATCAAAATTTTACTTTTAATGTTTAGATTTATCTTTTAGATTGATTGTTAATACTTAACATTTTATTAGTTATTTAACCTTTACATGAATAATTTTGGTTTATTATTTCAAATTTGGATTTAAAATTTTATATTTAGAGTTATCGTCAACTGTTACTCAATATATTTAGCAATAAAAGTACATTTGTTCATAAATGTTGCTGTAAATGTAATTAAAAATGGTGAATTCAAACATTCAGCCAAGTTATTATACACTTTTTTTATATATATGTGAACACTATATTCAAATACTTATTTTGTGCAATGCATATCATTTTGCTTGCTTAACAAACAGAATGCGGTCACAGTCACTGTGTTTTACTTTATCGAATAATAAGGATAGATTGAAGTAAACTAATATCTCAGTACTAAAATTAATGAAAACTTCAATTTCAATAGATGAGCAACAACAGCAGATACAAATACGTCTCGGTTGCGTCTCACGTTTGAATTCAATACACACATAACCCAACTTAGATATTCATCATTCTTTACATGCAACATGTGCCATTAACATCCCCCTCCTCAAATCACACGTGGTGATGGAAGAAAACCTGAGGGCATTCCGACATCACCAATCCTCTGTGAGATTCATACCTCTGGTGCTGGTTTGGAACTGAACCGAGGGCATGAGCTCAAAGGGATGAGGGGAGCTGCGTGTGGCTGAAGTGTTTTAAGGGGCAAAGTGTGGTGAATACCGGAGCTCCTAATTTGAGTAATGAGGCTGGGGTGAGCGGAGGAGTGAGGTCTGTGGGCGCAGGAAAGAAAGACGTGTGGGGAATGAGGATAGGGAGTCATGAGGGATGCAGAGAGAAGACTGAAGGCAGGTATGCGTGATGTAGGCCCCTCAGTGTGGGCAGTGGTACACGGATATCCAAACGCTCTAATCTCCGGCTCGTGAACAACAATTTTCGCTCCTCCTATGCTCAAATTCTTGTGGGATTTTGTTTTATTTTGGGTAGCATGTTTAAATCCCAGATCGAGCAGCGCCGAGTATTTACCTATTCGCCCGTCTTTTTTAATGGAGTGTGCAGTGCATGGAAATGAAAGTTTTGCTGAGGGCGAACACCTCCCGCCAGATACCGAGCACACAAACACACACACACACACTTATGGCAAGGGATGACCTCAGTAACTCCAGGAGTGAGAGCCCCATCCATGGGATGCAGTGGGGCTTATATCCCCCCCAAACGCACACACTTATACATACCCGCTCCCCACCCCACCCTATCTCCACCCAACCCCCCCGCTTACTGGGGATTAGCACAACAGCACACACAAACACACAAGAGATATGTGCAAACTTACTGAAGCAAATTACAGCACACACATTCATACATTAACTTGTTGAGCATTTAGCCCCCCATCCCACAACCTGATTAAAACTAAAATGTGGGCCGACTCGCTGCTAATAAGCAGAAAGGGCCACTTGTAAAAGTAACCTACCCCCCCGTCCTCCTTTTTTGTCCCCTGGCCATACGACAACCACAAACTGTAATTTGTGAGACAGAAGGGGCGGCAGACAGCTGATGGTGAGGATGGCTAATTAAGAGACCTGCCCAAGCATCAAACACTCCCAAATCCATGACAGAAGATGAGGAGCCTAACGATTATGGAAATGATATTACATCGCCTTCTTTGATCATTGCATCACATTGCATTTCCCCCCAACATCTCTGAACACATTCCGAACTCTGTCATGTTTGGCAATGTATTTGGTCACAGGGGAGAATGGCCTGATCAATAAAGATAGTCAGAAAACCCTTTTATCATTCATTTGTGGCAACAGAAAGGACTTAAGGATGTTATTATAGATGGTTGTCAGTGATTCAAGAATAATGTAATAACTATAAGAAGTCATCAAAAAACTTCACGTTCAATTTGACACTGAATCAGCGCTGCGAGGGGATAAACAATGCATTGAATAATTAAGATGTATTCAAGCAAAATGTTTCAAAGTCCACGGGACTTTATCCCGAAATCAATCCCAGCTGACAACAGAAAGTAATGTGCCCTCTTGAAAAGCTAACACATGTCCTGGTGGCTCAGTTACGCAAAGCACATTTGGGACCGCAGGCTTTCAGATCCCTTTTTTACAGTATGCTGCACTTGGATTTGTTTTCCTGTCTCACTTGAGTGAAACCATAGCGAAATATTCTTACATTGAGCTTCATGCGAGCGATCTGATTGGGCAAAGTCAATCCAATGATGATTTCAATGAAAAGGAATTTGGGCTCATTAGAATTCTGTGTTTTATCTGCTGATTTCCGACACACTCGTCTTTGAACTTGCTGTGTCCATGTGTGAGGAACATCATGAATCTCATCCTTTACACAGAATAGTCCAACACTTTACCGGAGTTAGTTTATTCCACCCTGAACTTTTAGCACTTCTTCTTGTCTTTTCCTGCCCGTGTGATCGAAGCAAAAAGCTGAATAGAAAGTCAGCCCTTCACCCTCAGTGATCCGCACACATCTGAAATATTATTAACCATTCTCATTGTTACATGGTCGACTTTGCTGCGCAGGGATCTAGCCCCCAAAACACAGAAATCACAACTGAGTGCCTCTCAATCTAGGGCTGCAGTGGTGAAGAGAAGGAGATGCATCCGCCTTGCTCCTCTAACCTTCCACTACCGTATATTCCCATCACAGAGAAGATGGCAGGACTCAAAGCAGAGGAGTCTCGGGGCTGGAAACCAGAGCACATGTAATATTGATGGCCGCCGGAGTGCGCATACACTCTCAACACCTCTCCGGAGGAACTGGTAGACACTTGCTCCTCATGGCACAGGGCTCAGAGTTGATTGACACGTATGACACTCTAGCGTGTGAATGGCGGTGTACTCTGTCAGGTTCCATTGTTTAACTATGCACTGTCTTTAATATGTGACAAGGAGCGCAAACTGCAGTCCCTGAATCGTATCCCCGACAAGCATCTGGCATAAGACAGAAGAGAAACTACAGATCCTCCTAATTCTTCAAGCCCTCCGCCAGCTTTTTTTTTAGGATACACACACGATAAACCAGCAAAGTTTGAATCCGCAAAGTAATTCAGTTCCGGCAATGCAACCCCTTCCACTGGCAATGTGAATATTCACTGAGCCGTCGAGACTTCCTCTCATTCCGTCAATTAAAAAATAATAATTCAATGCAAACATTTAATTATTGTACTCATGAAGATTTCTCCAGGTACGTTACGTGGATAAATTAAATGTATTATTATTATTATTATTATATTTATTTTTCTCTTGCTTTAACACAAATCTCTGCACTTTTTAGTCCTTACATTTCCCAAACAGACTCCTCACTTTGGTCCATTACATTCAAATGTGCATCGTTGCGTGCTTATCCAAAATCCAGACTGATTTCAATCTAAATGGACAATAAGCCACAGAAGAGAACAAAAACCCACAACAAGAAGACAAGAAACACGTGAAAAAAGCTCGACCATAAAAAACATGGGATTTTCCCTCATGTTTTTTTTTTTTTTTAACTTTTGTTCTTCATCATGATTTTCCTTCACGCTGAAAACATTCTTTACCTGTGAACGACAGTAATAGAAGTTGAAATCAAGTTCCTAATCTTCTAAATAAATATAATAAACACACGACAAGAAGTTTAGTTTTTGTTTAGTCTCGCACGTAAACAGCAGGGCTTTTTTCTTTTTTACTTTCAAACCCTGATTACATTTCATTGCCTTTACCTTTTCACTTGACTAAAAATGATTCTTTCACCATCAGATGAAACAATACTTCCATACTTTTACCAGATTCCAGTTACTGTACTTGAAGGTTGCATCTTACCATTTTTATTATAACTTTTTACTCCGGTGCATTTCTGACAGCAAAATTTGCTACTGTGCTTCACAGTTTTATGTTCAAAATTAACAATGCTAAGGTTAACAAAAGCAAGCTGCAGAAAATCTCTCAACTTTGCCAAAACATAATTGGCACCAACTTGAATGATCTTGGCCATGTCTACCACACTAGAGTCACTCAGAGCACCAAGGCCGTTCTTGCAGATCTTCCACACCGTCTTTTAGCTGAGTTTCGACCTCTGCCCTCAGGAAAGAGGTACACTTTCCCTCGGCAGGTCAAATCAAACAGATATCTCGGCTCACTTGTTCCCTCAGGTTTGATATTTCTACACAAACTTCTGTTTGCAAAGCTGCGGGACCTATCTTTTAGTCGAAATAGAGGGACAGCTTTTCAAATTTGATACATTATGCTTGAACTGGAATGCGCAAATAATAATAATCCATTGTATGATTTGAAATCTAACCCTCAACTTATGATTAATTTTACAATTTTGATATTGAGTATATTCTATTGATAATATATTTCTAATTGAATTCATACTTTTCCACTACACTCACGACGCTCAATGAAGACAGAGGCCCAGATTCGCTCCATATTCAATTACATCAAATTTTATAGTAAGTTTATTTTATTCTTCTAATTAAACAGTGGACATATCTGGCAATCACCTGATTAATTATTTTCTGTTCGTTCTCTTTTCCCTCCAGGTGTGTCGTAATTTCCCTTGCCAGGTGCCACTGTCATTCTCTTAAAGAAATGCTCTTCTCTACCGAACCGTACTGAATCCGACGATAGCAATCCCTTTTTTTTGTGGAACGTTTTCCTTGCTCTGACCGGCAGCATTGTCCACCAAGAGCCATGTTAATCTGCAGCCTGAGAGCCTAATGCTGCCCACTGAGCTACACAAGAGGTACAAAAAGGCCTCACCACAGCAGCTTTAGCGTCTGGTTCTGTCTCTGTGGAGGACAGCTGATGCGTTTGTGTAGCCCTGTCTGCTCTGATGAGCTGTGCTTTCTCTTTCCACCAAACGCAGGATTGATGGAGTGGCAGCGTGACATGTAAGAGAGTGTTGCGATGTGTTGCGTTCCCCGCCTGGGCAGCAGAGGGACAGGGGGCCCTCCTCAAAGCCTGCCTCTGCTGTCACATTGATGAAGGATGGATTGGCTCTGGTCTGATCTGGGTGCTTCATCACAGTGATGTATGGAGCGTTAGGACCGGCTCCAGCGCTGGGATGCATGTGTATACGCCTCTGTGCTTCTCCGGCTAAATGTTTTCCCTCCGTTAAGTGCTTTTGCTGCTCTCTGTTCCTCTCCGCTGGATCAACATCACAGCACAGGTGGTTTGCATTATTCCCTAAATTCCATTCATGACTTCATGGGGAATCACATGCCAATGTGGGTCTGTTTATTCGTATTCTCTCACATTTGAATACACAAGATGAAGGACTAAAGGAGGGGCTATGATGACAGTGTACATTATAATACTGCAAAACTTTCCTTTCTTCTCCCCGTGTACCATTAAGATAGTTTTGTTATATTTCTATGTGTAAATAAGTGACGATACAATAACATATCAGGAATCTGATACTTGTGTAAAGTTAACTGTTGAGGAATGTCATGTTATCTCATTTCGCCCGATGTATCACATGGTCTGGTGGTTTCCAGCCTCTGGCAAAGCAACAATAGCGCTTCAACTTCAATAAAACTCATTTTGGACTAATATACATTTCCATTTTCTTGTGACATATAGTAAATTGAAAACAGTAGGCATTTAAAAGTTCATCTCCTTCTTGTCAGGACCTCCACAGTCCAGTCCAGCCATAAACACTGTGTTGTATACAGAACTACATGCAGCCCGTCACCCTCTGGGCAGGGTGTGGCTGTGTTTGTGTTCTCCTGCGTTGGGGTCCAGGACTGTAATCAGATCAGAAGCTCATTGTCTGGCGGGTAAGACAAGGATTATTTTCATAACCTTCCCATACCTTCATGCAACAATGAGAGAGGACAGAATGAGTAACTTGTTTAGAAAAATCTCCCCTTACACCGAAAAAATCCCTCCATCTGCTCCACGTCCTCATCTTCATCAACTCAATGAGCCGGGCCCCTCTTCTGTTCTTGCATATGTGTGTGTGATTGTGTTTCCGCTTTTGATTTCTTGAATTTTGCATATCTGTTTGTGTTAAAGGGGCCAGATTGAGACAAGAAAGAACTTGGAGCCACAACTAATGCCACCCTAACCAAGAGAGGCGTTACCGTGTGACTTGGGAGCACTCGTTACAGGAAACCTAGAAGATCTAACTCTTCTTTCTACTGACAGTTTGACTGAAAAGAGGATTTCAGCTCACTTCCCCTCATCTTTAACAATAAAAGCTCCATTCAGACCATGTTACTCAGATGCGCTCACATTCCATAACCGGCCTCGCTGGTAAACAGAGTGAGAAAATGTTGTGTTAGTTGATGCGGCCAATTAATTATATTGCAAGTCATTTAAAAATCTATAAAAGAAGTATAAACCGGTTTAGGCTGTTTGAGAAATTGTAAGTATGGTATTAAAAAATGCAATACGTGTATTTCAATTGCCTTGAGCGCTGTTATATTGGAGTCTTTTTAAAAAAGGAGCTGTGTCTTAAAAAGGAGTAAAGCGTAAATTATGCATATCATTTCTCCCCCCTTTCCATTTCCCTTCTTCATCGTTTCACAGGAAAACATGACCGTAGTCCACATGTGCTTTGTCCCGCTTGCTCGGCTCTCCTCCCTGGAGGTTGTCTTTAACGCTGGCAGGAGGGAGGTAGAGGTGTCAAAGTGCACTAGCCTGCCTGGGAGAAGCACCCTATGGGTGCTGCAGGGGGGGAGGCTTCTTTATGTGTTGGCTTGTTCATGGCTATGGGCACTGAAGTGTTAGATCGAGCTTGCGGTGTGAGGCTGTTATGTTTCTCCCGGTTCTCACTCTCACAAACCTCTCTGCTTAGCTTAACCGTAAAACTAGGTTTCCTGAAATTGTTTTTTAACATCTTATTCTTTCACTATACTTATAACCACGGATATCGTACAATCCAAGCCAGAATAGCTGCTTCTTATGAAAAACAGCAGATAGCAGCGACAAGCAAAATAAAAGTACAGGTCAGACTGAATTTCATATCCTGCTACAACCACAACAGCCACTTAGAGCAGTAACAGAATGAAACAATACACACACTCTGTACACCTGTTATTACTTCTGTTAATCCCTTGAAAAACTGACTGTAGCTCCATCAGAGTCGCTACCAAGCTATTATCTCTATGGTTGCCTGATGCAATATTAAAGGCCATAAACCATGCAAAGGGTTTATGTCCTTTGCGTGGAAATACCTTAAAGCAAAGGGATTCTATCTTGAATTAGTTTACATTCCAGTCTTTATACTGGCCAGTAATCTGAAAATATGATCTGCATACTGAGATAGAATATTTGGAGTCCTTTCCTTTAGCAGAAGATTCTACAGCTCTTTAGTCTAACATCACAATATTGTGTGACTGTCGTATGGCAGCGATGCAAGTCAGAGATTGCAGCCTGGACAAATAACGGTAAAGGAATGTGACCACCTTAACATCATGCAGGATGCAGCCATACATCATGCTGACTCACTAATGATGACGCAATCTCTGTGTAATCTCTGTCCTGTGGTTAACCTCAAAAATGGGGTAGATGCCATTTAATGACTATCTTGTCAATTCAAAGTTGAACAGATACATAAATAAATTGTCTAATGTATTTAAAATAATCAGAATCTGCGTCCTGGATCCCTAGAATTGCTAGCAAGCTAGTTAAAATCTTTTCATCACTCTTCTATCATAGACACATATATCTTATGCATTAAATAAATGTAAAGACTATAAATATAAATACATATATATATAAATAAATATAAAGTGCATTATAAATTAAATGCATTATTATTATTATTATTAAATAATGTGTTTGACAGTCGGTGTAACACCTAATCAGTTGTGCTATATAATATGAAATTTAAAGTTACTCGATACTTGCCCTAGGAATTATTCAACCATACATGCTTGTCTACTCATCACAGGCCTCCAGTGGCTGCTGAGATCAGCTCCATAGTTGGCTTCACTGAATGTTTAATACTTCATTGATAGCATGGAGGTTCTTATTCATAATACAGCTTTATATGTATTATTTTCTTTTACATTATGTCTGCTCATATATTGGCATTTATTTTGTTGATTTGATGTTTTTTTGGATGCACAACCCAAAATCTCTTTTACACCAGAGGTTGAATGGGCCTAATAGGGCATGTGAAATGCATAGTCAGATGCAGGGTTAATGCACAAGCATTAGAAATACCACACCAGCCCACAAGTAACAGTTCTTGGTGTTTTACCTGGACGGAGTTGAGCCTGCAGTAGCCATTGAGAGGAAAGCGGATGACGTGGGTTGGATCCTGGTTCCAGCCAGCGTTGACTGAGTTACACATAACGTCTCCAGTCTCAGGGAAGATCTCCTCGATAAGAACCTTCTCTCCACTCAAGGCGATCCTTTCACCCAAATCTGGTGTGACCCGGACCACCAGGCAGTCGCAGGGCTGTGATAACCGTCGTTGCTCACGTTCCTGCTTCCAACGCTCCAGCTCCTTGATCATGGGTGTCAGCTGGTAATAGCGTGCCTCCTCGTACAGCAGGTGGAAGTCCTAAACAAGCAAATAAGAGGAGTGAGTTTGTGTACGGTTCTGTACGTCCATTATATAACCTACTATTTGTTAGAATACATTACTGATCATCTCCACAGTCATCAGAATAAAACCTTCCACACAACACAAATTGCACAATATTATCATTACGGTAGAAAAAATGCTGACGGTAACTAATGGCAAACTGTTGTTGAGCAATGCACCTACAATCTAATTACTTCTGGCTGGTTCTGCAATTCCACCTGTCTTTAGTAGTTAAACACTAACAATCTGATACACACAAGAATAGGAGATCAATTAACTTCTAGAAAGTTCATTAAAATACCCTACAATATTCTGAATATTGTATTCCGTATGTAATATATATGTGTGTGAAGTATGTGTCAGATACTTCCAATGCCCTTTGTCCTCGGTGTCTGCTATAAGAATTCATTAGAGAGGAGAGAAGTCATCATGTTGTTACTTCTAAAAGTATCAGCAGTGTAAGGGTTCAAATTTATACTCCTGCACTCTAGAAGTCGATCTGGATGAGAATCAAACAAACTCTCCAAATATAATTGCATAAACGTAGCACTTGTTTGCCCTTGTGAAATTGAGGAGATGCTGCATAATTGAAGACAGGGCAGTTCAATATCTCACGTGTTACCAGGTAAAGCATTTTTAAAAAAAAAAACAGAACATCAAAAAAAACAAACGGATGGATTGATGATGGCCCACGACCAGCAGGACAACACTCAACAAACAAAGCGTTGCTGTTCCGCAGCTCCCCTCCACAGTAGTGCTTGGCAGAGCTGTGCAAGCCTTTAGCGTATTTTAGTGAGCCGACTCCAGAAAGGCCGTCAGTTGGGCTCCAGTGAAGTGGGATGGTGCATTCCTGTGTGCAGACAGTCTGCAGCAGATTGTCAGCCTCTCGCTCCCGGGCAAGGCTTGCTGGGGGCCATTTGCCCCTGTACACTTGCCTCTAATTTCCCACAAGACCAGATGGCACCATCATTCACCACTACCATAGAAAACGGGGAGGCGGAGGTTTTCTAATGGAGGCAGACGGTAGGTGAGGAATAGATATTCGAAGTGAACATGAGGACAATCATCAGCCAAAGAGTCTGTAATGTATTCCTCACATGGAGGGATTTTATGTTAATAAGGCCTGTGGCCCGATGTTAAGCCCCTATTAGAACACAATTTAATTAGGTTAAACCTAAATTCTACACATCTCTCTTCTAAACAATTAGTAATTAATACATCTGTGTTTCACTATGACAAAGACTGACAGCTTAATATATTCCCGGTTTGTAAACCTGCTGGTCAACATATATTCTAAAATTCATGTCTAGCTATAGTTTGTTTCAGGGTACATTTATTATTCATCTTGAAAAGTGAAACCATGGGCTTGGATTGTGGAAACTACATATGTTTCATGTAGTCTTGCATCATTGGAGGCTGTCTATTTAGATGCCAGGGCTGCCAGGAACCCCAAATCTAAAGAAAGTTCCCCCCTTCGATTCTCCAGATCACTGCTGTGTATAGAAAGAGAGAGTGGCAGCAAAGAGCGTATTCATTATCCCCGCTCTTAGGCTGCATATTCTGGTCAAGCCTCCCTCTCTGGTTCACCCTGTCATCGAAGCTTCATCTAATGTGTATGTGAGCAACAACTACATGAAACTCCATCTGATTAAGTGTTGACGCAACACATCTTAAGCTGATGGTTTAATATTTAAAACTTCTGCGTGTAAAATAAGGACATGGAGTTCCATTTTCTCCCTTTCTCTCCATTTATCCGTGTCTTTTTCTTTCCTGACCCTCTTGCTGCAGCTGACAAAACTCATACTGAGACTCTCCCCTTCAGGCGGCTCTCTGTATCAAAGTGTAGCTCCTCATCCTTCACAGGTCTGAAGTCATAGATAGATATGTTTTTAACAGGGGTCTGTCTGCGAGGCACTTTAGTCATCCCGAGCAGGGCAGAAAACAACAGAGTAATCCAAAGTGCTGAGGTGAGGATGAGAGGGAGACGGGGCCAATAGCTCCGTCCTGGCTGCCGGAGCTGCTGCCACTGCTCTCAGCTCTGCGAAACAATTCATCCCCCAATCCTGTGCCCAGACAGCCCGTTTGAGCTTCAAAATAATGATCCGACCTGATAGCCCACTGGCAAGGCAACAACTCAGAGAAGGACAGAGAGAGAGACAGGGAGGGAAGCAGGGAAAGAGAGGAAGGGGAAGAAAATGATGGAAACTGTCACCATAAGGGGGTTGAAGGGCTGGTCAAGACCTTCTGTATGCTTTTGGATGAAAAATTACAAAAGCCACACAGGTAGATGCTCACAGACCGTTAAACGGGCGACTCTCATTTTAAAAATAACACAAAAATAATAAGCGCTCTCTTATTATCCTCAGCCTTTGACTACAGAAGGCAAAAATTTATTGATTTTAAGAGCAGTGCAAAAGCCTGATTAAACCGAAACTCTCTCTCAACTGTTTATAACCACACTTTTGGTTATGAATGTTGCTCACTCTCTCGTGATTATCTGTTTTGTTAATTGTAATAATATAATTGCAATTTGTTTGTTCCACTGGTACAGACGGAAGAATTCCTAAGACTTTCACATTTATTTAGCAAAACACACACAGCACCGCAGCTGCCAGGAGCACAACAGACCGAGCCCTCTGGCGACGGCAAGGCTGATTGTTTTCAGATATGGACATGCTCAATTCCGCCTCGCACTATTTGCATTTTTTCCCCGGCTTCACGCAAATTGAAAGGTGCGCAGCTCAACACGAGCTTATGCAAGGGGATCGTAATCAGTTGAAAAAAGAATGTGTGATGTTTTCTCCTGGGTGCCTGATTGGACTGTCAGGACTTCTCAGAATTGGAGGTAAAAACATGAATGAGAAGGGAAAAAGCAATCGGTACCGAGTCAGGACATCATTTGCAGAAAATATGCACGGCTCTCATGTCATGTTCTGTTGTCTGAGGTTTGGCTCTTGTTCAGACTGTTTGTGAGGACTGGTGAGATTGCCCCTGGCTCTGTGTCTTTGCCTCGCCCTAGTTCCTAGTACAGAATGATGAATAAGAGCCAGCCCAGTGGTAAGGTCATCCAAGTTAAGGTGGCGTAGAAGTGAAGAATAGTATACACCTAGGAAACGGTTCGACTGAATAAAGACTTTTCTCAGAGAGGAGCTGTTGGCAGAATATATAACAATTCATAAAAAAGCCACAAGTGTCTCTGATCCTTACATGCTAGTCACGCCACCAGCTAATATCGTAGATCAACAATAGATTGTATTATCATGTTGAACATTGAATGTTTACTGTCTATCAGCTCACAGTGATGGTTTTATAGCTGTAAAATGTAGAGTTTGATTCATTGTGGCTCCTCTCATTAACGGCATTCAGCAGCAGATGGCAGAAGTTTTCAGCAAAAACAAGGCCTTAAATGCATAAAACAGAGCTATATGAAGGATAACAGATATTAAAAGAATCTTCTGTGTCTGAGAAATAAGTGGCAAAATACGCATCTATACGACGCGTGTGTATATATATTTCTCACTATTTGCCTACCATTACGCTGGTGGTAAAGGCAGGAAATGTACAACTATGCACACCTTAGACTATTACTTGATAGCAGTGCTGGCAGCACGAGTGTGATAGCAGACATAATACACACTGTCTAAACTGACAATGATAGGAATAGAATTCTTTATTGCAGACACTAGAACTAGGGTTAGGTGTCTGTAGCATAAGTAGTTTAATGTGGGTCAAAGGAGATTCATTGTTCCACAAAATTCGTGGATTTGTTGACACAAAGCACGTTATTAAGTGTTAAAGTGCACCAACATGCAACCGTTCTCCCAGTGGGTCCCTGGCTGCTAGTCAGATTTCCTGTCTGTGTGGGAGTCGGTCATCAGAGGGTCACGGAACAGAGGGGTGTGCCGGCTATTTCACCTGAGCTCACCTCCATAAAAACCAGTGTGGCTGAAAAACAACAGCTCAGGGCTTTGGCACACACACATCAGCGGGCCATGCTTCAGTGCCTGGTAGCATTTTTCCTCCCCAACACTTTAAATCCAGTTGAGTCTGTTCCATATCTCTTCCCCCCTCCAAAGTTTCCTAATTACTGCTTATGCTTATACTACAGATGATTAATGTGTTCAATGGGAGGAGGGGGGGTCAATGTTGGCATTGTGGAAAGAGAACTGGCGGCTCTGTTGTGGTATACGGTCTATTATGAAAACATGCAAACCCTTAAAGGCCAGGTAAACATTAATAATCACAAACATACACACACACATTGGTTTATTATCTTTTGAAAAATCTGGAATCTCATACCGTAGGACAGCATGTCTGGACAGATATAGCCATGTGTTTTTATGTTGCTGTTGTTGGAACTTTGCAAGTTGATGGTGCAGTGAAGTACACACAATACACTGTGTTGCAGAGCAGATATATACCTTGAAGTCATCTGGAAGGAGCAATTTGCTGGTCCTGAGGAAACTGAGAATGTAGCGGAATATCTCGCCGTCCCGATCTATGAAGTAGTGCTGCTTCAAGCTGTCCAACACGATGGGCTCGGTGCCATTGAACAGACGACTGATTCTGAAAATTGAAATACACACACACCAACATACGCGCACACAGGCAGCCGCACAGAGCAAAAAAAACAACACACACACACACACACACATAATGGAATGAGCAAGCTCCCTCAAATGCATGAAACAATTACCCTCCATTTATTTTTCAATTTTATTAGCACTAAGCTTGAAATGCATTAGCATCCCAGGTTGAAACAAGGGGCTTAAGGCACAGTTCCTCCATTCCAGACTTGTTTGAAGTGTCCCTTCTGCAGAGAGATTATAACAACACACACGCTTGCTGCTTGTACTTACAGAAATTAATGGCATGAACGTAGCATTACAGCTCTATTATTCCATCTGTCAGAGTAGTGGAAATGAAACAGATTTAAGAGACGGTGGAGGTCCACATACTAATGTGAGGAGCACATCTGGAAAAAGGTTTTTCTACTATAGTTTAGTTATGAACATAAGGTGACTTTGTACAGCTGCACTTTTAAAAAAAAAGACAATATGCCATGATATTTATCATACGCTCTGTTTTTCTAACACAATCTCACTACAAATAAATCAATATCTTTATAGTCCATTTAGAGTTTTATTTATGCTTCTGGGTATGTAATCCATACACTCTGATCTCAGGCTGTATTTGGGGAAATTTGAATCAAATCAATGAAGATAAATTAACATATTTGTATTTAAATTGTTCATTATTTGTCAGGGGATCTATTTTTGCTCTCCTACTCTAGATCACTGGGTTCTCTTTTAAAATATGTTTTATACATTAGGCTGAATCATATGACTTTGCTTCATACTTAAGAGCAAAGTGGAGATTTTAGAACATTTAGCATAGAAAATAACTATAAAAAAAAACATCCAAACTTACCCCGCAAATAATTTCCCCTCTAAGAAACAGAATGGGTTGTTAAGGTACAAAAATTAAATGCACATTGTAAACCCCTTAATGTCCTGTTCAACTGCTTGCTTGAGCCCGTTTGGAGTATTGAGAAATGTGTGGCACTTGACTGAACCTGTTTAAAATATGATCTTGCTGGTGGCAGCATGTATATGCTAAAGAGTAATGTGCCAAGGATGGAAGCCTGGGGGGCACCACAGGTCAAAGGGGCTGTGGTGGATGAGGCACTAACCATGGTCTGGGTTTTTATTTTTATTTTAAAGTTTGCGAGGATTCACTCAGCAGAATTATGTAACTTGATACAACCAAAAAAGTCATTTAAGGGTCAAATAGTAACCTCAAAAAACATGCTGTTCCAAAAGGTTGAGCTAATCTTAGTTAAAATGATAATTTTTTCACAAAATACAAAATTTCATCATGAAATTATTTGTCAGATTTTTTTTTTACTGTTTTAAAACCTGTTTGACCAAAGTTGGTTTCATTTTATGGTAAATTTAGAGTGTCTCAAATAATAAAATATACAAAGGAATAATTTTGGTATTGTATTCTTTTTTCTTTTCTTGGTGAGGACATTAAATTAAGCTTTCCACAACATTTAAAGGACGTTTCTTGAAATAATATTAAACATTTTGCTACCTATATTTTCCCACAGGTAGATGGTTTCCGCAAGTGCAACACTAAGGGCTTTGTTGAAATTGATGACAGGGGTAAATCAAGGCAGAAAATGGAGCTTTTGTATTAATCTTTTATCATGCCATGCCTTGAGATACCCCTGGACATATCTTCATTCACTGCTCCTGCTCAGCTGGTCTAATAATCTCACCTGGGTGTCTCTATTCTCAGTTTTCACATCCACATCCGAAATGTCCCTATGTATTAACTAAAACCAATTTTATAGCAGTTAGGAAAAATTTGCTTAAATTTTGTAAGTCATTTTAAAAACAAAGCTCTCCTTCATAAGAGAAACCTGGAATGTGGGCAACAGCATGAAAACATGTCACAGTGGAGATTTACACAAAAAAAATCTGCTGCATGTAACCACCTTAACCGCATTTTGATAGGTTTTTTCTTTCCAATTAACAGTTCTTGCGGGTGCTATGTCGCTGTTATTATTATTATTTTCCATGCAGCCATCTCTTAAATCACAGTGGCTGCTTTAAGATTAATTGACAAAGTTGTGTAAGAATGAAAAATCATAAATCCTTTGTGGAAAGATGCCGTCCACTAGACATATTCACCCAGCGCTGCCTGAGCCCTGGCATGTCAAACCCTATTACAAGACTGAAATGGAGCTACGGTGGGAATGTCAATGAAGCACCAGCAGCTCTGGCTTCACTTACACGCTCCTTTTATTGAATTTACAATTACAATACCCTACTTGGTAAAAGTGTGTGAGCTTGTATTTAATGCTTGTATCAGGTATCTCCTGACCCTGACGTTTTGGCTCAGCACACTGAAGCCGACGAGCAAAATTCAACTTGTTCTTTTTCTTTGACTTGACTGTGTGAAGCAGAGCAACGACGATTCTCTCCCTCCCTATTTCTCCTCCTACCATCCCTTCTCTCTTTCACTTTCTCTTACTTTCTTTCCCTTCCTCTGTCTCCATCCTTCTCCCCTACTCGCTTTCTCTCTGGAAATCGATGCAAAATGCTTTATAAAAAACCAATACTCATCTCCCTGTTTTGCCCGAGGTGTTCCTTTCTCATATGGTCTTGCAATTCTTCCAGCTAGAATTTCACCATACCCCTTCAGGCCAACTCTGTTTTTCATCTCCACTTTTTTAAAAAGCAATTAAAATGCTGCCTGTTTTTCTTTTTCTTCCTCTCCCTTCTAGTCCCTTCACATACTCTCTCTCTTTCCCTGTTGTTCTCCTCAGTTTTTCCCTTTTCTGTTAAATCTCTGTATTGCAGGGTTTTTATCAGGTGAGGCAAGAGAAGGGTGTGTGTGTTTGGGTGGTGGGGGGAGAAATTAAGACAGAACATACAAAAGCAGACAGGCCAAAAGAAAATCCGACTGACAGCAAAAGATTAAAAACAAAGCAGAAGTAAAGACGAATGAACGGAAAGAGGCAGCGGAGGAAACAAACACAGTGAGATGGAGAGACTGGGATAAAAACCAAGAGCGAACGGAGAAGAAGAGTCAGGGAGAGGGAGGGAGGTGGTGGGTGTGGGAGGTTATGAAGGAGAGGAACAGTTCAGATCTCCAATGCGAGGGCAGGCAGCGGGGCCTATCTGGCAAGAATATGCTTGCTGCAGCGGCAGCGGCAGCCACCCAGCGGCTCCGAGCCAACAGAAAAATGTCTTCAGGAGGTGGAAGGGAGGTCCAGATCAGGTATCACCGATTGTACAGCAGCAGATGCTATGAAACTGTAAAACTAATAGACGCCTGATGAAATAAAGACCCCTTGAAACAAACTCACCGTTGGATCTCAGAGAGTGTGACCAGTCAGACGTAAAGGGTTACTGAAGATACTACTGACACTACGGTGACACCCCTTGTCCTTGAATGAGTTCAGAGTTCCCAAAGAAATCTCCAGAAGGATACGGAGACTTCAAAGGGAAATTCATTGTTTTATGTTCTCTGACTGTTAAAGATAATGTATGGCATGGATTGTACCAACTAGGATCTGGTCTAACTCTTAATAACCTAACAAATTCCTATATTTCAAAGCTAAATCAGCAGCACCAACAAATATATTCGTACAAATTTCTTGCTAATAAATTTCTGTTGCCAAACATTTGCACCTTTATTGATATGTTGACTGTATTACTCAAACAATCCAGCTCCTATACTTAATATTTACTCTTAACAATCACATAGGAGGACATGAATTTACTTTATCCGAATTAACTTTTTACTTTATGTTATGGAGCTACATGACTTGGCTGTTTCTACGCAAGAACAACAATTACATCTCATTATTATTTCATGTTAAGTGATTAAAACTAAAAGTGTAGTTTTACATGAAATCGTGACTGTATTTTAGCGCCATATAGCATCGTTAAAAGAAACGTTTCAGGCCGTTTTAAAGGTATGAGAGGCCTAAAAATGGAATTTAATAAGAATCTAAGATAATATAGCAACATGCTTAAGCATGAGTCTATATTAAAGAGATGGTTTCAGTTCACAGAAAAATAACTCATGCTATCCAGAGGACAAATGAAGGAGCATGAAGGCAGAACACATCAACCATCTCTGGACGCAGAAGACTGTTCTTCAAAGAGAAAAATGTCCATTGGTCTTTTCAAAATAGTTTCCTCGTCTGTGGAACATTTTCTCCTAATTTCCTTGAGCTTCTGTTCAAGCGGCTACAAAGACCGTCCTCTCTGAGAGCGACAGAGAGCGGGCATCAATGTTTCATGATCCCTGTCCCGTAATATGGGCCGGAGAGATGAAGATGAATAACCACACATTAGTTACTAGACTAACTTTCTCTTGGCATGCTACATTATTTAAGCGCCAATCTATTAAAAGTAATCATCAACTTTAAACTCTTTAACCCAGCTCTTTGGGCGTCACATTTTCAGTTTTGCCAGCGTGTCCTGCTCAACATGGCCGAACCAGTGCATACGGCTATGCCAGAGTAATTGTTTAGCTTTCTGCTGTCAGCCATTATCCTAATTCACACAAAAGAGCCCCTCCTTCCACTGGCTCCAGTGGAAAGTGGAGCCCTCGGGCCAACTGTACACTGAGGAGGCTGGGAGGGAGACACACAACAGTGAGTGTATGCGAGCATGTGTGTGTTAACCAGAGTGAGAAAAACACTGAAAGAGACAGAGGGAGAGACACAGGGAGCAAGGCACCATGGGGGTGGGGGGGTGGGGGGGGGGGGAGAACGCCCTCACCAAGAACCACTCTGGTATCCAGCCTTCACCCCTGCTGTAAAAACTCTCGGTGCTCTAACATGACTGTGCTTTCCTGGGGTGCGTGTATCGCCTATAAACAATAACTTTTTTTTACTGTGTAAAGCTGCATTGCCACTTTGAACATACCGAAATACAACAGGATTTATACAAAACGATATCAAAACCAAACAAGAAAGCATGTGTCCTCTGGTACAACCTACCCCCCCGCCGCCCTACAGGAAACACTGAATTTTTGCGGATGTGGACAGACCATAACCTTTTTTCCGAGGTGAATGTCCAGAAAACTCATATGAAAATTCAAGTTCAAACGTGTTCAAACACGCAAAAAATACGCAAATTGAAGTTATCGGTTGCCATCAAAACTTTATGGCCCCTACACAGCGGTTTTCTGAAAAGACGTGCTTAGATTTAAGGATAACCCTACATGCCCCCTTTGGCGAGGGGCAAAAAAATAATCTTGCAGTTTATCAACCATCTGAAATATGTCCCCACAGTTCAAAAAGATCCAAATAACAGCATATCTGATTAAAGCCCTCTGGTATTGCGTCTGCTCTCTCGATAAACCCAGTATGACACAGAAATAGTCGTCAATAACACATTCAAAACAAAGACAATGATGGACCTCTGTTTGAGAGGAGCTATATTTTTCTCATGACATATTACAGTCAGGAATAAAATCAGAGATGACAGCGATTTCCTGTCAGTGGACTGTGAATATCGAGACTCCACTACCGATGATCGTAGGGATTATGTGGATTGCTACCTGTATCGATTTTGGAAGATAAACCAACAACTTGTTGAATGTTTACCTTGACCCACGTGGGATTCTGTCAGCTGACACAGATTTGAAGACTGCATTCTGTTACGAATGAATGGAAGCTGAATATTTGAATGTTTTAATGTGGATGGCATCAGCTGAGAAAACTGTCTCGGTATTGTATGTGTTTGTGTCCATAACTACCTCCAGCGGACTCACCTTGTTGGTGGATGGAGCTGGATGGAGTTGGATTACGCGAGAGAGTGGATCACTAACAGCTCCCACACCATCTGAATCATCTTGACTAAATCTTACAATGGGGAGAGCATCAAATATTTCTTTAAAAGTGTTTGCTGTATGCATGAGAAAATTAGACCTCTGTGAGAGAGTAGGAGTTCCCTTTTCTTTTCATGCCCACACAAATACAGCGACTGGGAGTAATGACTCCAATGCGTTATAATAACTAAGAGCATCTGATTGCGGTCAGTGTTAATTCTAAAATAATGAGGAAAAGCAACATGAAACACGCCAATGAGCAAACTCTCTTTCAGATTTGAAGCTCCCAACATCTGCTTTGATTATAAGAATCCCAACATATACTTCATTGTTTTTCCTCTGAGAATTTCTAACGGAATCATGATCTATTGACAGAAAAGGGTGGGTGAGGGAGGGTTAAGTGCATGCAGGAAGGTTTATGTGCCCTATAATTTCACACAACACCAACAATTCAGCAGCAAAACATGCGAGAGGTTGAGAGCATGGCCAATTTTTTTTGTGTACAACCAGCATGTGAAAAGAGATTAAAAAAATGAATGCCTGGGAGGCAAACAATTAATTTTATCAGGAATAAAACAAACAAAAACAATCAATATGATCATTTTAAAGCTGTGATAAATATTTGGAAATAATGAGGGGAAGAGAGATGTTCTCATAAGGTTTGAAAATATATAAGCTTGAAAGGGCGGTATAGAAGTTTCAGGCTGGTTCCAGCTAAATGATTTCAGCTATATAACAGAAATCCAATTAGATTTAAAGTAGACAATAAGAATTCTAATTAATTTTCTGAATACAAAGCAATATTAAGCCCTTAAATAGAGACATAAACCTATCAACAATATGCCTGAACATTCAATTAGAATTTGACTTTTTGAGTAAAATAAGATTTTGCATTTACAAAAAAATCCCAACTGTCTCCTTTAAAATAAATACAAAAAAAGACACAAGTCTCTGTCGTAAGAGCCAATAGAGCAGTTTTGAAATATAAACCCTCTCCAGAAATGAGAAGAAAGTGTGCCTTACCTTGAGTCAGGGTACTTGGTGAGGGTCGCCAGGCTGCTTGTGTACATGTGTCCCCCTACATCGATGTGAACCGGGGCGTTCGACTTAGTCAGCTGAGCCGGCAGAGGGATCCCCTGGGCGGCCAGCGGAGAGACCGGGGACCGGGTCAGAGACAGCCGTGACATGCTTCTTCCCTCCTGAAAACAAGTGTAGAGAAAAGCCATTGGGATAAAGCTCTGAAGGAGAAACAGCCCTACACGAGGATGCAGGTAGTATCCTCTCTGAATGCTATCAGATCACTTCCATGTGTGTCTGGTCGCATATTTAGCCAGGAAATTATTGCCACCGCTCTAATGAAGTATGTTTGCATCTTTCCACGCAGCACCGGAGGCGAGGATAGGAGGATGCTTATTAGAGAATTAAAGAACCGGGGTGAAAGAGACAGAGGGAAACGGAGAGGGAGGGAGGGAGAAGAATGCTAGGTGTCAGCCTCCAGGGGAATAAAAAAAAAAAACTGCTGCTGCAATATTCTAATTAAAGGTCGCCTTATGTGTTAGACGTGATGCGCCCAGACTCACCCAGCGCCAATCTGCGTGGAGGGGAGGGGGCAACTTTTCCTTCCTAGCACATAACCAGTCAAAACAAAAGATTAAGATGATGGCTTGTCAGATACTTGTGAGGTATGTTGAGAAATAGCTTAGGATGCGTGATACACGCGGAGCCAACCCCGAGTATCCTCCATAAATGACAATCCATACACTCAAGTCCCACTAATATTAATAAGTCAAACACGTGACAGGGTTCAGATAAGCCGCATTCGATTCCGCGCTGATTCCGGGAGAGCAGGCATCTCCAACTAACTTCTGAGTAATTTGTTTTCGGTGAACCAACTATTCTAAGATTGGCCACATTTTAATGCGACTCTCTCAGAAGGTGAGATAAGTATAGGCCTAATGTCACTGTGGATTACCTGTTTATTTTTAAGAAACGGGAAACATTCGTCCAGATATGCATCATAATTTGACATTTTTAAATGATCAATAACTAAAGGTCCCAGTTTGATCACTTAGTCTTTGATGGTCTGTTGCCCTCCGGTTCTTCGTGGAAAAAGACAATACCGAAGCACTTAACAGCAATTTCTTAAAACATGTATGGAGCTAAACACGACTGACTTGAACGGGATTGGGATTACACCAGTAAACCGTTCGGTAACTCTGCTGCTCTGATGCGTCTGTTGTTGCTGCAGATATGGACTGTTATGACCAAACCGAGAAAACCCAGATCAGCCCCTCCGCAGCTCTGAGAGATGCCTTCAGGCACAAACGGAGCCTGGAGCTTCTCTCCTTGTGGGTGTCTCCCACCCAATCCCACCTAACAGCAGCACCGGTTCAAGAGGTCACGGGGCTCCATTCCAATTTTCAGGAGAGGGAAACATAAAGTTGGAAGGCATTGAAAAGTTACATAGGTACATACCAGGCGGTCCCATAGAGAGCCTCTCTCTCTCTCTCTCTCTCTCTCTCTCTCAATAAACAAACAATTATCTAATTAAATTAGGCGAACATGGAAGAACCATGCATAGGCGAACTAGGCCTACCCATACATCTTTAAACCGCCATGATTTTAATCACATTTTTTCATAATTTCCACATTTTACCTCTACTCTCTCTCTCTCTCTCTCTCTCTCTCTCTCTCTCTCTCTCTCTCTTACATACACACATCTGATCTGATAAATTCCACCACAAGATTACATCAGCTGTAAATACATCAGCGATCTTCTCGGAGCCGCTGTCTCCTTCCAACGACTCTCTCTAAGCATTTATTCACGCAGAATAGAATCCCGATGGTCTAGAAATTAAATATCACAAACAACCCCACACGGAAACATATACAACCCGCTCATC
Source organism: Lophius americanus (assembly GCA_037951165.1). NCBI lineage: Eukaryota > Metazoa > Chordata > Actinopteri > Lophiiformes > Lophiidae > Lophius > Lophius americanus. Next base: position 9,968,083 of record JBBDHG010000014.1, on the reverse strand, counting down.
ACGAGCGTCACAAGCCTGTCATCTGCCTATAATTCAACCAAATATGGCGTCTTATCCCCGCCGTACAATCAAAAGCATGATCCTGACACATGTAATGAATCACCCTGTGGATGAAACTCACACTGAAACCTCCAGCCTGTGAGAAACAGGAGGAAACCCGCTTCGGAGTCCAGTTGGGTTCATCTTAAGCACCACTTGGGGAAAACTACACACTGATCTGATCCTGCTCCGTGCGTAAAAAAAAAACATTGGATAATGTGATGTAAAAAAAAAAGAAAAGAAAAGAAAAAAGAAGAAATCCACTCTACCGTTTCAAACATTGTAGGGAGTCCAGAGGAAATCCGTGCCGGCGCTCAATCCCAGCTGCTTAAATAGGTTAGAAATATTCTCTCCGCGACTTTGTGGAGCAACTACACCACCATCCAGCTCCGGCACCGACCTACGCGGTCTCTATTCTGGATCCCACACTAAACTGTTTGAGACAGCAGGCTGCGGCCGGAATGGAGTGCCTGCGAAGAGTCTCTGTGGCTTTAACAAATCTATTGCGAGACTGGCTCGACCTGTCCTCAGCCGGCTGCTGTGTGTGAGCGCAGGAAGCGTCCTTACCTTGTACATTGGTGAGGTGATCTCCGTCCCCTTCTCTCTTCGTATTTGGAGACGCGTAAAAAATGTGCGCTCTCCTCTCCGATCTTGCTCCGTATTTCGGTTTCTTGTCTGCTTTTGTTTTGCCTAAATGAAAACTGCCCCCGTGGTTTGTTTTGAGAAGAAGAAAGCCAATAATCCGTCTCTAAATAACAGAGCAGAGCTGAAAAAGAAAATTCTTGCTCCGGGCTGCCCGAGCGCCTCTGGGCCAGGGATTAGGCTACAATTAGCTCAACTCCACTCTCTCGCCCAGGCAATTTTTTCTCAAGGAAGAAAACGTGATACTCCTGTTCTAGAAAATTACGACTGCACAGAGATAATAACTTATCTATTTTTTCCCCGGCAAAAGTGGATCCTTCCTCTTAACGGTGTGAAGTTGTGATTTAGATGAGGATTGGAGATCCAACTGTCAGTGGCTCAATAGATTCAGAGCAGCAAAAAGCAGATTTTAATCATTGTCATTTCTTCTGATGTAATAGTTCCCCAGGCGGTTCCAGCTAGTAGGCATACATTCCCATCTCCATCTCTATCTCCAGCCTATATTTAAAGTTTAAAGCCAGACGAGCTGCCATAGTCCTTCAGTTCACTCATGAACACGCACTGAAGGCGCACTAACTTGTTGATAAAGTCCCGCTAGAAAAAAAGGTTGAAAATGAAACGATATCCTTGAACCTATATCTTTCATGCTGCGATTTCCCCCCTTGTCCCCTGCTCCTTCTTTCTCTCCCTTCCTCTCCTGCCTTAATGTCTGGAGTTGTAACGGCAAATTTCCTGCAGGCCATTAAAATCAAATGACGTCTATGGACATGCATGCACGCTGCTGCAAAAAGCGCCCTTACAACCTGCCTGCAGCCAAATGCGCCATTTCAATTATAGCACAGGGTTAGGATGGAGATATCTGCCCAGAACTTCCCCCCTCCTCACTCTCTAATGAAAGCAGGCAGCCTCCAGACTTTTGGAAAAATAAGATTTTGGGCTGATCATTGTTATTTCTCAACATTTAAAGGCACAATGCGTGCAAGTGATGAGGCGCAAAAGTGGTTCGCCAATTTTGCACCCATTCAAGGGGAAAGGGAGGGAGTCAGCCAGGTGCTCGCACCAATAGACGATTATTTATTTATTTGTATGTTTGTTTATTTGCGGTTAAATAACTGTGAATAATTGATGCAACAGTAATTAGCTACTTCAGGACCGGCATCCTCAGAGAGGGGATAGTTTAGGTAGATATATGGCGCCAACTAGTGTAGGAATATGTTATTGATATAATGCAATATAGATCCTTCATGGGAACATTTTTTATAGTTAACCCTTACAAATCTCGATTCTGTGGTTCTATTTCCTCTAGTATCACTATAATACTCCAGTGACTTACAGGGGCTCACATAATCTCCCTCAAGCTCTTTCTGCATAGAGAAAGTCTATATTCTATGTGATCAAACAGGAAATAAAATAGTTGTGCTTGTGAAATGACAGCAGACTGGTGGGAGTGAGAGAATTTGCCTCTCCTTGAAGCGAGTCTTGGTAATTAGACAGACCTCAGCGCGCCTTAGGGCCCTCTCCCCTCTGGCACAGATTTGTTGTTTCCAGAGGTACAAACTGTAGGGAAAACTGGATTTTTTCTTTTTTCTCATTAAAGGAAACAAGCCCGGAGTTAGTTCAATTACATGAAGTATGCAGGGATGTTGTAAATTTAACGATTTAAATAGCCTACAATGTGGCCCCGAGCCCCATCAGTTAATTTCCTTAATATATGGATTTTAGCGGAGTGTCTATGTGGAAGGGAGGAAGTAGGTCATCAGGAGGATTTGCATGCAGCTTTGAGATTTCACCAAAGATCAAAACATCTGACTCTCCAGACCAGCACTTCAGCAGGTGAAAGGACACCGCAGCTGCTTTAATTCTGTCACTGACAAAACATATCAACACAGTTAAAACAGTTTGCCAGGTAAGACAATAAATATCTTATTGTAATAATAATAATACTAATAATTGACCCAGGTAATGGGAATATTGATGTTTGGCCTCCCTGGTGCGCATCCAGACAAAGATACCGCCCCTGTTCCAGTTCATTAAAGGGTTGGCCCACTAAATTCCCACACAGCATTAAGTGTTTGCCTCTTTTCAACTATGGAAGTTGGTTGATGGAGATGTTCTGCTAAGTTTTGAGTTAAGATGTTCAATGAGAAAATCAGGAACAAATGAAATTTGTTAAAATGCCCTGTCAGACTCCGACAGACGTCAGATGTTAATGAAGTGTATGAATTAATGCATGACCCAGTGAGAATAATAACCTTGCCTTTGGGTTCAGAATGAGGTGCCATTAGTGGTGCTGCCTGAAGTGGCGGCGATGAGGACAATATTGTACCCTTCTCTATCCAAATAGCTTGGTCTTTTAACCAGAAAATGACTTATACTATATGATATATACCTTTATAATACTGTATATATGACACACATAAAAGTCACTCTGTTGTTATAGCATGACATAGTTATTTAGGCCTTGAAAGAGAACCTTTGCACGCTTATAAAATCCTCCCTCATCTATTATCAACATATCACATTTTGACAGATTGTGAATATTCCATTCAGCCCCACAGAAATAGGAACACAACAATGAGTTCAAGGTGGGGATTTTGCCCCCAAATTCCCAAGATGTATGTCCTGCGTCCGTGGGATGTGCTGGACCAATAAGTCTGGCCCAAACCTGGAACTTAAAGGACTTAAAGGATCTGCTGCTGACATCTTGGTGCTAGATATCACACTATACCTTCGGAGGTCTTGCGAGTTCCCTGCCTCAGCTGACATTTTGACGGAAAATGAAGACCTACACAGTATCAGGCTGGTGGTAATAATGTTATGGCGGATCAGTGTATATCCTTTGATAAGACATCCATGGGTCATGCTGCATTATTAGTTTCTGATGCACACACAGTGTAGTAAATTAGTGCATATTTCTGATGCACTCATTTTCTACACACAGTAGACACTACAAACACGTATTTTTTAAAACTTTTGGGGTGCCAAGACAGATTTCCCAACCACAGCCAGCAACCAACTCTGAGGATTCATCAAGAGCTCACCTTAATTCTACACCTAATAAAAAAGACAGGATCACATGAGGTTAAGACACAGTACCCTCTGCTGGTAAGCAGCAAACACTATACATAAACCATATGATGGTCTGGATATTGGAGATCCCTACAGGTCTAGGAATGTCTTTATATCTGTGAGTGTAATGGTATTACTGAACTTAAATGTAAGAATGAAAGAAGAAGAATGATTCCCTTACTGAGCACATACAGCCATGCACAGTACAACATAGTGAAATCCGGTGAACCGGCTACCTTCCGATCTTCCGATTGGGATGTACCTACATTCAACTTTTTCTATTTAAGCCTGAAAGAGATCAGGAACATACAGGTCTTCCTGTCATACTCATATCGCAGGTCACCTATAGAGTGTACTTATGCACTGAGGTGAGAACGGTAGATGCTGTACAGTCACATCCACATCCTTAACCACGGGCATATGCAAAATCTCTTTCAACCATTTCCCATCAGATCAGCACCCCTTCTTCCCCTCGGGCATGTGGAGGAAGTTTGAAAAGAACATTCAGAACTTGCTTTCAGTAATGTGCATGCCTTTTGGAGCCTGCTTGCTGTCAATCGCTTCGTTATTCCAGCAATTTGACATTCTGCTTGATGTTGGTTTGTGTCTGAGGTGCAGCAGCGACACTTATTGTTCATTATTTCAGAGAGGAGGAGAGAGAGGGGAAAGGGGAGAGAGAGGTTGGGCATGCGATGCATGGGGGTATCAGTTTATTAATAGAATGTATGTGGTTGTGATGCACACAAACACCTAACAAGCACTGAGCAGGATTCCCTCAAGAGCTTAATATCGGGCAATTAAGTTTCCAAAAAAGCTGAGCACAAAGAAACTACTTTTCTGTGTATTCTTAAGACTTACTGTTAGGAGTCAATTGCACTTTTATCGCTGAAGCTCCAATGACCACGATCTTATTAACTCTCTCATACATAGAAAATATTCTGTGATTGTTTGAGACATTTAGTGAATATTAACTCACTAGAGAAAGATAGTGTTTCTGTGACTTTTACCTCATCTGAACTGTCTGCCTCAAATTTACCTTTACCTTAACAAATTATGAATCATTTAATAATTACATAACCTTTCGGCTCTTCCAGAACTTCAGGAGGTGGAAAAGTTTTTGTTTTTTTTAAGGATTTGGATAAAGAATCTCTTCTGCTGCCATCATGTGGTCTGAGGCTCTTATCACAGAGCGTACAAGCTTTAACTAACTGAAAGGTTCTTTTGAAGAAAACCTTCACAAGCACATTTGTCTTCCTGACGAATCCCAATCTTTTGTTTGCTGTTAAAACATTGAATATAATTTGTGAAAGTAAGAAATACTTTTAGCAAATGCATGGCAGTAAGCATGGAGTTCTTGAGTTCGGCTGGAGAGTTGAACCAGCGGCTTTGGTTTGACATATCCTTCACCAAGCTGTGATTCTAAGTGAAAGTCTTTAAAAAGAACCCTCTGAAATGTGTTATTGTGCCCCTGGCTCCAGGCAGTCTTACACATATCAAGCATCGCGCTTTGAATATCTGAACAGAGGAAAAATGGTCTTTTGCTTTTGTTGCTGCTACTATTTGGATAGCAGTAACTACGTGAGGAGTGTGATGTCTCCAATCACATCTGCTATGCATCACATTCCATTCCCCCTACTCAGCATGCCTTGAGGGAAGTCCCTGGCACAGCAGAGCACCCATAGTCCTCATTAGAGTGCATGTGTCATTATGACATCAACCCGCTGCCTTGACTTATGCTTTATATTAACAGTCATTCATCACAAAAGTCAGAAAACACAAATTTCATTTTGAACGGTTTGAGCGGATCCACCTCACGTTTGTTTGTGCACATACAGCATCCTCGAGGGCCTTTTATCTGTCTGCAGCCATGTTGTAGTGACTAGTAATGGCCCGAGAGTGAAACTGGAGTCCCTGTCGTTTTGTTGTGCACTGAGCTCCCCAAAAGCACAGAATCGGGACCGGGTTTGATGTGTCTTCTGAAGGCCTGATGCTTTGTCAACACTGAGGCTTCTGCACTGACACTATGGAAGCTGAGCGCCTCAAGGTGATAGAGAAGGGAGGGTCGGGAGGGAGGGAAGGGTGGGTCACTGCACCCTAGTAAAAAGACAGACAGAGAGAAAGACAGACAGAGGAAGACAGAGAGCGAGGCGATGGGGGGAAGGGTGCCAGCTAGTGCGGCCAGTGCCCAAGGCGAGAGGAGAGTGCTCTGTGCAGCAGACTGCCTGATAGGGACTGGAGCTGCTGGCTGATGACATTTTATGGTCACAACATGCAATCCCACCAACTTCAGTTGTTGAAAATCCAGTTTTAGTACATTGCATGGTGGCATGCTTTGTTTTAACCTTAAATCTTTGAGTTTGAATCTTTTTACAATAAATGGAACAGAGGGCTGTAAAATAATTTCTAAACTCACACCATATGGATGGATTGTAGACTTTTTTTTTTTTCAAAATATGTCTCTAGCTTTCAGATGAAACGATAACTTTAAATCTCTGTGCAAAATTACAACAATGACCTTCCAGCTGTGTAGCCAGTTAATGCTGATAAATAGGTTCAAGTCCACCTCTGGCCTTTCTGTGTTGAGCTTGCATGTTCTCCCTTTGTTCATGGGTTCCCTCTAGCTGCTCCTTCCACACTCCAAAAACATGCAATGTAGGTGAAGTAGTACTTTCTGAACTGCCAGTTGGTGTGGATAAGATTGTGAATGGTTTCTTTCTCTCTGTGTTGGTTCTGTGATACTAACCCTGAATAGCATAAGCGGTTGGATGGATGAGCTGCTGATGTATAATCTCACACATACATTTTCTGAATTCACTGATACTGTATCCCTTCTAGACAGCTACGGGAAGCAGTGGAAAACTGTCATCAGCATTTTTGGAAATACTTATACTTAAATACTTATCAGGAGGCATCTATTCACCCTGCTTAGAATGGCCCTAAGGGGGGGGGGAGGGGTTGAATCTGGATATTTATGTATCATAGTGTCCTATTTTGTACAAATAGGCATATCCATAAAACCTATACATCCATTTTTTGTAACGCCTTACCCTGGGGGACTAGAGCCTATCCCAGCTGCCATTCAGCGAGAGGCGGGATACACCCCAAGTGACAAGTAGCCAGTTGATCACAGGGACACCCCTATGTAACTGTGCTGCCCTATTGACGGAACGCAATCTTGTCCAATGCATCCCATGAGATTCTGAAACAGGACTTTGGATAAATTACTTTGTAACTTATAACAAAGTCAAGCAATTAAAAATATTGTTAAAAATTTGGTAAACTATGTAAAATTTTTCAAAAATATTTTCTGCTGATAGACGGAAGGCCAATGTTCTTCCCAAAGTAGTTTGACCAAGGTGTTCATATTCTGCGAAACTTTATAGGACAGGGTTTCCCTGAACTCCGAGATGATTTCGGAAATCTCTTTCTTTTTCCTTTTCACAGAGTCCAAAGGGACATGATTAGGAAACTCTCTCAGGTCACTTGAAGGCGTTGTGGATGTTTCTTCACAAAGTTTAGTTGACTATTGTTCCAAGTCTTCTGAATTAGTAGATGTGTGAAATGTGTATCTTGATCTGAGGAATCCAAGATGTAAGAAATATTTTTACTACCCATCTAGACATATGTATTTCACCGATGAGATAGTAGCTGACTTTATGCTTCCAGAAGTGTCCCTATAAGAGAAGATTGGATTGGACAGGGCTGGGAGTAATCAGGTCTAGGTGTGTCTGCTCCAGCTTCAACCACTCATTAGTGCAGTTTGGTAGCTTTTGATTTTGATAATAGTTGGCTTTTTTTCCCCACAGCTCTTTCTCTCTCTCTCTTCCTCTTTATTTTGAATCTTGCATTTTGTTCTTACTGATGTAACCTTAGTTTTATATTCAATTTTGTTCAGGGATCAGACACAATTTAGCACGAGACAAAACAATCAGGGGCCAAAGACTTTTTCACCAGCCTTTTGCTGTCCTCCAGAGGGTAAGAAGGAGCGGAGGCTTTGTAGCCAGGGGCACAGTATCTTCCAGCTTGGTCTGATGCTGGGTGAGAAGTCATAGCCCCGTAGACATTGCTTTATTTCACTAACACTTTGAGTTAAGTGGCCATAAGTAACACTTGGGTTCCATTGTGCATGCATCCAGACAGATTATTCTCGCAAACATCATCACGGTGCACTTGTGTGTTTGTTTGTGTGTGGTCTCCATTGTTGCTTTCCCCTCTTTTTTAGCTCTGACCTCATCCTGTTAGTTTCATTCTGTCCGCCATAGGGTAAACCTTCTGTGGTTTGTATTGAACTATAAATGCAACAATAAAAAGTTAGTTTCCTCTGGTTCACACTATACTGGTTTTTCCTCTACTCTGTCTTAATCACATTTTTTTTTAATGTTCATAACTGTCAATCAATCCATCTTAATTTATATAACGTCAATTCAAAACAACAGTTGTCTCAAGGTGCTTTCCAGAAAGATCAGGTCTAGAGCAAACTCTTTATATAATAATAACACAACATATACGAGTATAGAATTATGTTTTTTTTCCTGCTGGGGCTCAAACCGACGGCCCTCCGATCTTCTTCCGATCTCCGATCTTTTTCCGATAGGGACACGGTCGCTCAACCCACTGAGCCACATAAGCAATATGCTTCTTTTGTGTATAAAAGTTTCAGAAGTGGAAATTGCACAATGTAATTTCTTTATAGCCTTTGGTTGCATTTCTTATGCAACATGGTTCGGTTCATGGTCGGGGCATGCCACTGTCTGCCCCTGAGGTGCTCCTGTACTGTCACATTCCTCTGGAGTTGTTGGGCATCAGACACCAGGAACTCTAGGAGAGTCAATATTGGCCAGAATCTTGAAATCAAATGTATGCTAGTGTCTCAAATAAACAAAAGTCGCTTGACTTGCCTCTGGCACACTGACACGGTCATGGAGCCAAGCAGTTCGGACCCACATCTGCATTTTTACATTTCAACTTCTATAGCACCTTGCATTCACATGGAGTTTACTACTTCATAACAAATGTATGCTGATGTCTGCTGGATGTAAAGAAGGTCCTAATTCTCCAATAAATATGTTTAAGATACACTTATTTGAAATTCAAAATGATTTCTTTACCATTGGTACTTCCGGGGAAACTTTCTCTTGGGACACTCTGGATCTTGGGTTTCATCCTCACTATAGACTAATGAAAAACACTGTTTCCTGCTCAGGAATGAACCGCTGTGAGTTGGCCTGATGCACCTGCCTTCTGCCAGGCAGCCACAGAGCTGCAACTACACTAGCCAGCCCACAGGCACTTCTAGATAACTCCTGTCTGATTAGCTCCTTAGGAGGACATTGTTCCAAAAGCAATTCACTAGACTCCCAGTATTAATTTAGTCCCCAGAGAGAGGCCCATCCATCTTTGGTAGGACGGGCTGGGCTCAGGGCCCACCCTACGGCCTGCTAATAGCACAGCACCTCCTGGCCTGTCACTATAAGTGATAGTCTCTGCAAGTTTGTTGCCTTGTTGTGTGTTTCTTCCATCAGGCAGCACACCTCCCTCCCTCCACGTCTCAACTTCTTTGTCTCCCTCTCTGTCAGCCGGAGTTCAGGGCAGGTGTCTTCTCTATCACTTCCATCACTCACGCTGCTTGACGAAGGGAAGGCACAATTCAAAACACGGCGGGAGAAGGGGGTGATTCATTGAAAGCTCACCTCTCTCTTTTGAAAAAGGGAGTGAGCTAGAGAAACAGTGGCTGCATTTTTGGGTTAGAGCTGCTAGCAACGAGGAAATAAGAGGAGACTGGAAATGCTTCCAAATCTGTTGGATCTGTGAGACAAAATTGACTCAAACGGTTTTTAGAAATAAGATGTTGACACATTTTCTGATGTGTGATGCACACCTGCTTTGATGCAGAAGTCAAGCTGTGTTAAATTGGCAGGGGTTCCAGGCTGTTTTATGGAAAGCACAAAATGTTTTCCAAAAGTATGCTTTTCCCTTTGAGAAGTGACTCTGGATTGTTGGAAACCAGAGAGTGTGGTACTACAGCGGCGTTCTTGTTGAAAAAGACTCTAATTGGGAGACGCATCTGTAGCCTGGAACTGTTGGAGGCCTGGTCACCAGTCTTTCTCCAGACCTGAAAGACAATATTTAGTTCTGAGAACTTTCTTTAAAGGTAATGTTCGAAAGGGATCAAATTATAATTAGAATGAATTAAACCTGGGGTGTTAAAGTTGGAAGGACCCACACGTAAATATGAGGCAGAGCGACAAAGATGCAGTTCTGTGGTCAATAATCAATGGTTGTATAATAAACGTGGGTCAAAACATGAGAGCGGTCGGAAAAAAACCCAACAAAACTAAACAGACTGAGGAAAACGAAAATAACGGCTAAATAGTTGAGCTTAATAAAGTCGCAGTATAGACACATCGATATTGAAACACATGCCCCACCTTGAGTCTCCAAAGATTTTTTGTTCGTACAGCACATAAAAGTATGGAAAGAAAAATCAGGAAAGTATTTATTCAAGGCCTGAAATGCCATTTAAATAGCTTTATCATGCAATTATTATAATAATCCTATGAAACTGTCTGATTTTATTTGTCAAAGATTCAATTATTTAGTACTTTCACAAGGAAAAAAATCATTAATTCATACTTCCTTTTTTCTATGAAGCAATATAAGAATGTTGTAAAAATAAGTACAGAAACAAAATCCACCAACAGAAACAAATACTTTTGATGCAACTTAGATAAAACAAAGAGAAAGACTGGAGAAACATTACTGAGAATGCACTTGGAAAAATACTGGAAACACAGTGGAATGGTTAGACCATCAATCACTTCATAAATAGTTCCAGGAGACTGAAACAGAATTAAAAAACAATTTACAAAGCAAAGTTTTAGATAAAAGTGACTTTGAAAATGTTCTGTGTTGATATGATGACGTTGAATAACATTCACAAAAAACACAAACACAAGTGAAAATGCTGTCATGTGTTTGCCAGGTTCTCAGATGGGAATTTTCAATATCAACATCACAGAACAAGAACAGGTGTTTTTTTCCCCCCACTGATCACAGTAAGGTTGCAGTAACGCTGATTTATTCTCATTTCAAGTTTGCTGGAGAAGTTTTCGTATACTCAACAGTCTGCAGCACAAACAACACTCAAATGTCTGCCATCGGTTTTGACAGTCAGAAGAGGGGAGACAGCAAGAAGGAAAAAAGAGACTATGACAGACGGTGAAAGGCAGAAGCAGCGGTGGTTAAAAGACAAGGACTAAACTCAGACAGGAGTTTGAATGGAAAATATAAAAGAAGATATAAACATGTATATGATCCATAAAATGTATAAATGGATATAGTAAACAGTGAACACTTCACACAGCACCATGGAAATTCAAGGCAAATAAACAACAAACTAAACAACAAACTAAAACCCAGATTCAGAAAAGTTTCTGTATCCTACCTAGCATTCATTTAGTAGCTATGCATGAAAATAATACCATCTCTAGGGCAACATCAGCTCCACTAAAAGATCTACACATCTCCTCAGTCCCGTCTCATCCATTATTGACGTTTCAGACACTACAGCCAGCAGTGAAAGATTTTTGCTGGATTCGTTTTGTTAAATATTCCAAGGCAGATTACATAAGGACATAATTACAAACTGCCGTTCGATGTCATCTGAATGTCTTGGTCGGTCAAGAGAGCTGGCAAAGTTGTTTTCAACACTGGAACTCTGTGCTCGATGTTGGGAAGTACCGTTAGGATCAAGTGTAACAAAAGTTTCGAGGGATGGTAAAGAATTGGTGACATTATGAGACCTGTGAACCCTGGATCTATAACGCAAATACAGTGGGTATTTCATCGATGGTTCATTATGCACATACTTAATGTGTCTGTATTGGGAAAATAGGACATTATGTTTTTTTTCCCTTATGAGACGAACATCAACATGTTCTGTTAAGTTATTGTCTAATATCCTCACCGTCTTTTGACAGTCTCAACAAACCTCTTGTACGTCCGCATCGCTGCCCAGATGTTCGTCTCGATTCTTGATGTCTTTTTAAATGAAAGCTTCCACAATATGCGTGGAGAGTTGTTTGTGGAGAGTGGAGAGTTGTTTTATCCACCATAATGTTGCAGCCATTCCTGGCAGATGTGTCCTTCCAGCAGAGATATAGCCCCAGGGTTAAAGAACCACTCTCTCCACAGCAGCTTGGGTGAATATCTTCATTATAGATCCTGTGTTTATTGATTTGAGTTCATTAAAGCTGCTGCATAATTCATGCCAGTGCCAGTGTAAAGCTTAATTATAAGACTTGTAATGACTTTCATGGGCGTTTTAGTGTAAAGCATAAGCATGGCAGGTGCTGGCAGCAAATATGGTATCAGATTGCCCATTACTACATCAGACATACATCCATATGCAGAACTGAAGGGGCATCTTTCTTTGAAAAGCAAACCTAGGCTTGCCGGGTATGCAATATTTCAGATGCAGTACTGCCATCATGTGGTTATGTGCAATATGATGACAATATGATGACAATACACAGCGGTTCTTCCCGTGCATTTTCTTTAAATGGTTTTAGTGAAGGCCGATAAATAGGGAAAAACAACCAATAGCTCTCGTTCATGTCTACGGGCAATTTAGGGTCACCAACTCCAGACACTGCATGTTTTTGGACTTTGGGAGGAAGGCAGAGTAGCGTGAGGAAACCCTTGCAAACATGGGGAGAACTTGCAAAGTCCAAGTTCAACTTGCAAACTTCAAGTTGCAAACTCCAGATGGAAAAGTGCTCAGATGAATAAGAACCAAGCAGCCTCCTCCTGTGAGGCCAAAGTGCTCCCCACTATGCTGCCCTAATTCAAAACAAACTTCTGGGATTGCTACACGACCTAACCTCTCAGATTAAGTCCAGAAAGAACTGTTTTACGTAATCAAAAGCTCATTAAAAAGTGAGTAATTCTAATACGTGGCACAGCTATGGAATCTTACATCATCCAAATGTAAGCATGGAGACATGACTGCAAAAATTATCCAGCTGTCACGCACTTGGTCAAGTTATTTTTCTCTGATTTAGAGGCCTGCACCTGCATGGAATAAAAATGAAATGACCTGCTTTCTCTCATGCTCTACTGTTCCCTCCAGGCTTAAGGTACTGCCGATTAAGTCATGTTCAGCAAAGCGTTGCTTTCAGGTCAGGCAACTTTTATTGCATGTTGTATGGATGTGCAAATGTTTTCTTTTAATGAGTTACTCTAGTCGTCTGAGAGTTTACTTCGACAGTAATTCCATGTTTTTCCATGGGTGCTTTAATGTCAGACTCTCCACAGGAAGCAGAATTAAACTCTAATTAAATAATTAGTTACAGCTGTAATTGAGGTCAGGATTTATGGGGAAGATGGTTGCTTGAAACAATTTCACTGTATGAACCTGAACTTTGTGCAGAAGATGTTTGATCTTTATTTATATAGCGCCAATTCAGAACAACAGCTGTCTCAAGGTGCTTTCCAGGAAGAGCAGGTCTAGACCAGACTCTTTATATACTTATCTACAGAGACCCGACAAATTCCTCCGTGAGCAAGCACTTAGCGACAGTAGCGACAAAAAACTGCACGGCCTACAGCCATGACCGGTCGGGTTTGAAAAAATAAAAGAGACACCAAGAGACAGAGAGAGATAGAGAGAGAGAGAAAAAAAGAGAGAGACACGGGTGAGGAGAGATACAGACGGGGAAAAAAGCAGCAAAGATATCAGCTATAATCCACTTTCTTCAACCTCTACATGATCGGGCCACGGCAACAGCACGGATCCCAGGTTGATAATAACTATTAATAATTAATATTAATGTAACATTTAGCGATAGATAATAATAATAATAGTAATCATCATCATGAGCATCTTGTGATCCGTGGACATCGAGCAGGTCCACAGCAGGAGATGCAATCACCAACCATGTGACCTTACAGGACGAGAAAACACAAAGGCTCAAGTTAGTAACATGCATTAATCCAGTAACATGTATTAATCCAGTAACATGCATTAATCCAGTAACATGCATTAATCCATTTAACATGTATTAATCCAGTAACATGCATTAATCCAGTAACATGCATTAATCCAGTAACATGCAATAAAGTGAGAGGGATGTATAAAGAGGGACAGTGACAGATGAAGAGAGAAAAGCTCAGTGCATCATGGGAGATGCCCCAGCAGTCTAAACCTATAGCAGGATAGCGCTTTATCTGATAAATTACATTCTTTTAGAGGAAGTAGAACAGATATATTCAAATTCATTCGAAGACCTGTCACTGCTGGAAATTCCTTGATACTACTACTACTTATAATAATACTAACTACTTTGGACGCCTCGTCTTCATTAGATTAAAAGAATTGTCGTATCATCTGTAAGCTGGACAATTTAAATTCCTTACCCAAAGCCATTATACCTTGAAATGGATATTGTCTAATATGGACTGCCATCATTTTTGAAACAAGAAGAAATGAAAAGGGGCTAAGGGGGCAGCCCTTTCATATCCCAAGACAATGTGTTACTGCATATATTTCTGCCTGGCATAAATCTGGATTGTTCTTCATCAATATTGTCGTCTAATCCTGATTTCAATCTTCATTCACTTCTCAGGTCATCATAACGGGAGACTATCTTTAGAGAGTTAATGCAATTTTTTACCTCTGCAATCTTAACTCTTTGGTTGCAAATTGATTTTAAACTATTATCAATTCCTTGTATATAATTTTTGATATTATCAAGAAACACGTCAAAACTTCCTCCGTTCTCAGATTCCACAGCAAATCATTTCTGTTAGAAATCTGCAACATATTGTGAAATATCTTTTCATCTTCACATATCATGTGATTAATTTCAAGTCTACTGAGGGAAGTTAGCTCGCAGTTTCTCTTTTCTAAGTTGAAAAAGTATTTATTTCACTTTTCGCCGTGCTCTAACCACTTCCTCCTAGATCTGACAAAGACATTTCCAATATTATTCTCATATATTTGGTTTAGTCCCATTTGAAGAGATGACAGTTCTTTAGGACTTCTCCAGCTAAGTTTACTTCCTCTGACAGTCTTATTATGATGGTAATTATTTTGTTTTCTTTATCTTTATTGGCTTGAGCAGTATGTTTCCCAAATGACAACGCATACATCCTAATTTACAAAATAATTACATAACCTTGCTTGTCTCCCATATTTGTCAATAACTTGTAAGGCATCTTTTTTAAATGTATTATTCCAATGATGTCTATTGAAATAATAATAATAATAATAATAATACATTTAATTTATAATGTCTTGATGGCCCCAGGTTCACTATAATCGTTACAGTTTCATGATCCGATCAGAGGGTTCTATTATTACTGAGTCCACCTTGTCTTCTACTTTTGAAGAAATCAACCAAAAGTCTTATTGAGAATTTTTCTTATTACTGCAGGATTTGCTCCTCTGGTCTAAATAACTATGTCTGCATACATCAATGAGGTCCTTCCTACTACAAACATTCTTCAATTCGCCTGCCGTTCTATTCTTTGGAGGAAAACTATCCATTGCTGTATTGAAGTCTCCTCCCCACAACACTTTGGAGAAAGGGAATAGCTATTAAATGACTGACCTTGCTTTGGTCGAAAACGTTACAATATTGTTTTGTCTATTATTAGAGGCATTTATAAATTGAAACTGGTTAACATGAAGAAAAATAATTATCCATCGACCATCTCTATTAGTTGGGTGGCTAATGATATGACCTTTAAAATTTCCTCCTAATATAGCAACTCCTGCTGATCTATTGATCCCAAATGAGAACCACAGATCCATCCCCCACTCATTTCTTCAAAATGACACATCAGTTTCTGAAGCATGAGTGTCTTGGATATAATAAAAAAATCAGCATCTTTGTTTTGGCAAAACAAAGATAAAATTTGCTTTTCAACTGGTCTCTGATACCCCTGGTGTTTAAAGACAGAACAGAAATTTACATTAAGGAAGAGTAACAGATAAGACAATACTTGTTTTCTCTCCAAAAGAAAGTTGTTTAACTTTTTATCTCTAACTAAAACAAACATAGCTGCACTATGGAAACATATTTAGCAGTCTCATGGTGAACTGCGTTCCAGGTTGAGCAATATTAAGAAAGACCTGGAACAAAATATTTAAATTTTCCAAGTTTAGCTTTCAATCATTTTAAAAATGTTTAATTTCTCTACCATTTATATGGGCCTTATTCCTCATGCGTGCCTTAGACGACTGCGGGTTTCTCTGTCAGCTGATGTCAGAGCATCTCTTAAGTGTAGCCAGTTGCTCTTTAGTTAGTAGTTCTTCTTGGAATCCCTCCATAACATAAAAACATGTCACGGCCCGCCCAAGATAGGAACCTGTTGATCGCTGGTCGCGCTGGTAGATTTGATGCTCCATGTTCAATTTGCCGATCCCTGTGGACCACATCCAATGCAGATACCACCGACTCAGACATATTGGTTGGAAGTGTTTCTCTAAGAATGTCCTTGACTCGTGATTGGATGTTGTCGTCTCCTCTCTCCGTAACACCGTGTGGGCAGAGGTTGTAGCGATCTTTATCCTGGACTTTCCCCCTCCAGTTCAGTAATGTTTTTCCGGATTTGCTCACATTTATCCTTGAGAGACTTGTTATGTTTTTTCAGGTCAATAACTTTGTTTTGGCAGACTTCCAGAGACATTTAAAAAAAACTGTCTATTTGTACAGGGTTGTATTGAACAGCCTTATCGGTTTGATCTGCTCTTTCATTTATTTTACCATTGACAATTTTTATGATGTTGTTTTGTAGTTCAAAGAGCGTCGGCCTGACGCCTGAAGATTTGCAAAGCTGAATGTTCTTGAATCTTTTCATGAATGAATCTTTTTGCTTAACTTGAATCTTTTTATTTGAATGTTTGGCTGGCCAGCTTGCAGAGGACTTGCATTTTTCACCCTGGTCAGCTCGTCAAGGATAGGAATGAATTTCACTTATGTTTCAATTTTCCTTGGAGATGTCCATATCTTCCGTGTGGAGGAGTCCTTCCATTTTGTTGCTAACGCGCTAGTTCAAAGCTTGTTTAAGTTGTACTGCTCCCCTTCGAGGACAAGGTCTTAGTGGGGAAGCGCTCTATGTATCATCGTATATAGTAAATTACTACTTTGGCAACAAAAAACATACTATTTGTGACTTTTGTGCAGCAAGTTTCTCCTAGCGTCTTAACATGCGCCTACTTAAGTCACAATCTTGCTAGACCCATCCTGTTTAACGACCTGGACGTGGATTGAGTTGGAAGCCGTCTTATTGTTGATTGTGTAGCAAGAGCTAAATGTGCTATCTCCCAGTTTGACAGAAACTGCGGTGTAATGTAAATGTCTGTACTTTAAGGCATTTCTATAATAATCATTTACAGTGCTGTTTAATGGTCGGTTTTGCTAATTATAATTGTTTGGTTTCCATGTTTAGCCCAAGCCCACTACTTCATTCCTTTACATTTAAAATCATTTTAGTCTTGTAAATTTTAGCTACTACTTTCCCCGGCTACAAAGAGATTTAAATAAACAGTATCAATTAATTGTTCGAGTTCAGTGTTAAGTCAAAGTCTCTCTCTCTCTTTCTCTCTCTCAGTAGGCCATCCACCCTGAGTGGGGATCTGATCGAGGTTTCTGCCTGTTAAAAGACAATTTTTTCTTGCCACTGTCACTATGTGCTCGCTCTTGGAGGAGTTTGTTGGGTTTCTGAAGTGTAATGAATGACGAATTCGGTCTGACCTTTTTGAAATTTTTTTTTTAATTTGATTTGATTTATTTCCACTATTCCAGCGAGTCTCTCTTATTGCTTATTGTGATCCCGCTCTGAAATAATGTAATAAGATTCAATTACAAATATCAATCATGCCCTGATGATTCTCCACAAGATCCTGAGGTTTAAGATTGAATCTTAGATTATCAGGTGATCTTAGTGGAACACTGGGAGTAGCCTAGAACCATAACCAGATTGCATATCTCCTCTGCTTTTTGGAATGAATTAACCCGGAATAAAATGGTCCAAAGCCGAAGCATAAATGGATAGAGAAGACGAATACTTTCTCCTGCAGCAGCTAATATTTTCCTCATCAATCATGTATAACGCCATGCAGCCCATTTCTTTTCACTTTGTTGTCCAAAATGTTAATTCTTATAACCTGACTTCCTTTATCCAACACAAATGTGTTTAGTTTAACCCAAAAGACTATAGTTTCCAAGGTGGTGGTCACAGACCATTTCTCTCTTCTTATCCTTCCTTTTCGGATTCATCTCTAGCTTTGCATTTCGTTAGTGTCCTTGTCTCTATTGGTAACAATATATAATACCTTCAGCCCATTCAGATGGCCCAGATAGTCCAGCTCCTCCAGGATGGTCGCAAGGAGGTTTGCTGTGTATCCCAGAACAGTCCCAAGAATGTGGAGGAGAATCCAGGAGATGGGCATTTACACGAGAAGAGCTGGACAGAGCCGCAGAAGAACCCAGCAGCAGGACCGCTATCTGTTCCATAAACAGTGGCAGTCTCTTTGGACCAAGTCTGATAGACAATTAAAAATGCTATATGTTTCTGTTTATTTAAATATTCTACCACACAATCTCCAAATCCTGTCGGCTAATGTCAGATTGATGTGCTGGAAAATAGAAACATTGACATTTTGTTGTTAGTAGAATCTTACTTTTAGCTAATTTAAAGTTTTGCTGTGGTGGAAGAGAGGGTATGTCAACATATGGTAGTCTGTATAATCCTAAATTCTATTTTCTGGGCAGCGCTTTGCTTTCATGACAGAATATTAAAAAAAAAGAAAAAAAGTATCATGTTATAACGTGATCATTTTCAAGTATTTACATGATAATTTGAACGTCATAACTTGATCATTTTCACATTTCTACGTAACAACTATCTGTCACATAACGTGATGACGATGTAAAAATATAAAACTTATTACATTATGACGTGAAAATTATCATTTAAAATTGTGAAACTTATTATGTTATAAAGTCAAAATGATCATGTAATCATTTGAAACCATGAAGAGTATCACTTTATAGTATTAACATTTTCATGTAAAAACGTGAAAATGATCGTTTATAATGTGATTCAGAGGTATTTTATTTTCTCCCTTACTCTTTACTTTTCACTATATAATTCCATTAAATCATGACTAAAGGAAATATTTTTCATCTTTGTTACTGACATTTCTTTTAAATGACAACCACAGTATGCTGAGGTAACACAGCAGAGAGAGGGTCAAATGTACGATTATCTGTTTCTTGTTTTCATCTGTTTTATAAATACTGAAGAAAACATTAGGCACTTTTAATCCACTGTCTTTCTGGGCTACATGGTGATTTATCATTATATTTAAAAGACAAAAACTGGCGGATCAAAACAATAACCTTGCTCCCCCTAACTGAAATATGCAGATTAATTTTTACGACTGTGGCTTAGAATATTTTTTTATGTGTTTCTGTCTGTTAATACAAACCACAAACACATGGGACAATTGGGAGCTCTTGTGGAACGTAAGGATAAATTAAATGAATAGGCCTGATAGATTTTACCGGCTTCATCCAGCCAAAAGCAAAGTGGCTGATGTTGTATGAGCAGCATGTTTTTAGAAGCGACAGCATAGTTATCCAAATGAGACTTAAAGGAAGCCTTACAGGATTTGAGTTTGGAGAATACCGTACCAAAATAATTTCCCACTTGCCATTTTGCTGTGCATGATTAACAACAGAGCTGGTGCAAATCATTTTAATGGGCTTGATTTGACTGAGATATGTGTCAAGGGCGTATTGTTAGGTGTCGCTAAAACAAACAATGATCTAATGTGAGGGAGGAGAATTAACCTGGCATGCACACAAGTTTTGTTTTTGACATTTAGAAATATTTCCTGTCACCCCAGTGAGCAGAGGAGTCAAGGCCTGAAATTGCCATGCCTCTGTTAATTAATGGGAGATTTTGTCATGCTGCTGATGCTGTTGTTGTCTCACCAATGTATGAAAGCAGTGTTTGAGTCTTTGTGCTACATGTGCAATTTGAGAGTCTTGTCATCAACCGTGTTAATGCTGGCTAGAAGGCAACGATGAGTATTAACTGTGGAACCTGTAATAATAATGCCTGAAAAATGGAGCAGTCTCTTTTTACAGTCCTCCCAACCAAGGAGAGATTGTTTATCACTGGGGTAGATGTTTGGTTCTTCCCCTGCATGTCTGTTTTCGGCCCTTAAGCTGATTTAGCTAGACAAGCACATTGTCTTCAAAGCATGTCAAGATTTTCCAAGCACACTAATGAGGTAAATGGATGCCTTTTGTTTTCTTCGGTTTTAACTTCCCCCAAAGTGCTCTCATGTCTTATACAAGAGCTGTTTCGAAATTCTGCCTCGAGCGCTTGATCAAATATCCGGCTCTACAGAGTTATCAATTTGTGCTGCAGCATTCACATGCAATAGCACCGCATGCACAGCCACAAATATACGCCTGCACGACAACAAGAGATGTGAAGTTGAGATTTGTTCTTGCTACTTAAATATAATTTTGAAAAGTAAAATGGGAGTATAAAAAAAACTGCTGACAGATTTTTCTCAGCTTTTAAATGTAGGAACATTGTTATGCAAATGATGGTACATTCAGGTACCTGACTGTACCCACTTTGATTTAATCACAGAATGGAAATGTAGCAAATCCTTTCCCTCAGAACAGGCACTGCACGGCTACATATGATCGAGGAATAAAAGCTCCAATTTAAAAGAGCTTAGTTTTCAAAATGAAAAGTTTCACTCTTTGACATTAACTAGTGTGCTGACGGTTATTTCCAAATGTGTGAGGCAGTGAGGTTGCGCGAGAACACTTAGAAGCTGCAATGTGACTTCCAGTCCTTTGTGGCGGAGAATGGATCCAGACATCCCCTTGGGCAAACTCAGACTGAACTCCAAGTGATAAAAATCCTAATCTCACTTGTGTTTATGTGCATATTCATTAACAAATGGATTGGGCAAAAATGCACAGACCCACAGGACATTAATAATATATAGAGTACAGTTTAAAAAGTCAGAACAACTCATTATGGAACTTTGTTAAGCATATTGGCTAAAAATAAGAAAGAAAGAAGGAAAACAGATTAAATAGTAAATTGAAAAGTAAAATGGTAGTAATTATATCGATCTGCTGCTCAAAATAACATGATAGGAAACGAAGCATCATCAGACACGAGGACATTCATGCATTATGCATATCTGGGGGATGAAGAGACTAAAAATGAGGAGCATGTAGATTTGTCTATAATGGAGACAGTCGATCAGGGTTTTTAAGAAGGACAGGAGGTACAGTCACCCTAACCTTGGAGTCATCAGTAATCACGTAGGTACGGAAGGAAGCCATTTGTATTATTATGCAAACTTACAGAAGACACATAGTGACAAATTCCCTCACAACACAATTGGTTACTGGATGAGTAGTCATGGTTACTGACTATAACCTCAGGGGTTTTTTGACACGGTTAGCAGATACCCATAACCTTAGTAACGATGAAATATCACTTTGACGTTCTGCTCAGCTGTTTGCTTGATCATATTTTGTGTCACTATCTCCCATTGAGAAATGTGTGCCACTTGACTGAACTTGTTTATAATATGACCCAGTATCAGCAAGTATATGTTAAAGAGTAAGGGCCCAAGGATGGAGCACTGGGGAAATAGGGGTTACAGAGGAGGAGACATTATCCATCGCTGTTTAGAAAGTCCTATGCAATTTTTTTCTTTTCTTGCATATGAAAGCCTTTGAGGACTTATTCAACAGAATTATGTTACTTTATACAACCAAAGTCTTCTAATATTGGTCAAATAATTTTAAAACATGCTTTACCAGAGAAGTTGTGATATTTTTCATTCAATCATTCATTATCCGTCAACGCTTATTCCGGTTCAGGGTTGCAGAGGCTGGAGCCTAAAATTTCATCATGAAATATTTTTAGGATTTGTTTTACTGTTTAAAAACATTCCGGATCAAACAATTAGCCTTTTTTGGTACATTTTAGAGTGTTTGATAAAATTAACTGAATAAAATATGCAACGTAATAATTTTTCCATTTTCTTTAAAGTGTTGATCAATTAAAATGAATCAGTCAAACTTTTTTATTCTTTATGAACATTGGTATAAAATATAAACAAAAATCATTTTGATATTGTTATAATTCAGCACACAAAGTCAATTACATTTTCCATAAGTTTTGGACTACTTTTGGACTACCTGTTGTGTCAAAGACACTCTTGTGCTCTCCGTCTCATTGAGAATCAGAATCTGGGTCTGTGTTTGATTGAGTTGCTTCCAGCCATCTCCTGGTTTGAATCTTATCTCTCCTGGTTTGAATCTTATCTCTCCTGGTTTGAATCTTATCTCTCCTGGTTTGAATATTTCTCTCCTGGTTTGAATCTTATTTCTCCTGGTTTGAATCATATCTTTCCAACAGAAAGCAATTCATCACCATAAGTGACTCCAGCTCCTCCCCAGCCCCATTCAACCAAGGTGCCCTTCAAGGTTCTGTGCTTGGACCCCTCCTCTTCACCATCTACATTCCCCCCCCCCGGACAGATTATCTGCAACCACGGTCTCAGTTTCCACTCCTACGCCGACGACACACAGCTCTACATCAGCACCAAGCGATCCACCCACCTCCCTCCCCCGTCACTAGTCAAATGCCTACAGGAAATAAAAACATGGATGTCGTCTAACCTCCTCAAACTAAACAGCAGCAAAACAGAGCTCATGGTTGTGGCCTCTAAGGCACTGCTCTGGAAGGTTGGAGATATCCTCCTAGACGTGGTTGGCTGCTCCATCTGCCCATCCTCCTGGTTCCACAACCTAGGCCTCATCCTGGATTCTACCCTTTCATTTCAATCGCACATAAAATCCATGACAAAATCCGCCTTCCACCACCTCAAGAACATCTCTCGTCTCCAGCCACATCACTCTCTGACTCTGTTGTAGAGTCCCTCATACAAGCCTTCATCAGCTCCCATCTTAACTACTGTAATGGAGTCCTGTTTGGGTTACACTGGACTGGCAAAGCCCTGGACCGGCTCTAGTTTATCCAAAACTCAGCTGCCAGGGTTCTCACCTGCAGCAGGCACTGGCAGCACATCACCTCCACTCTCATACACCTTGACTGGCTTCCTATTAAATAATGCATCAAGTATAAACCCCTCCTGGTCACTTACAAATCCCTCCATGCCCTTGCCCCGCAGTACCCCACCAACCTTCTCCACCCCTACTCTCCTACTCTGAGGCTTCACTCCACCGACAATGATCTGCTCTCCACCCCCCACACCAGGCTGCCTAACATTCGGAGACAGAACCTTCAGCGTCGCAGCCCCCGCCCGCTGGAACTCTCTGCCTGCTGAAATCAGAAATTCTGCAACCCTGGACATTTTCAAAAAACTCCTCAAGCACCACCTTTTCTTAAAGGCCTACAATCTCAATATCCCTTCTGCACATCCCTCCTTTTAATGTTTATTTATTGGTATGTTTTTGACTACCCTCTTTGTTAAGCGTCCGTGGGTTAATAGTAAGTTGAAGGAATATGTTAAATTTAGTATTATTATTATTATTATTATTATCATAATTATTATTATAATTATTATAACCATTAATCATTGCAGGCTTGTAGAGAGCTGGAGCCTGTCCAAATTAGATTTGGGGGAGGAGGGTGAATCTCGGAGGGATCGCCAGTTCTGTATGACAAAAACAGATAAACCATTCATACCGTATCTGTACTGAACGGAAGGAGCAGGTGGAGAAAAACACGCTGTATAGAGGTGGAGCTATGCGCTTGAGAGTAGAGGAATGAAGGTCAGGTGCTCCAAGAATACACATGTGTGAAGGAAAGGGAGGCAGGAAGAATGATGGCTATACAAGGAGTGAGGTGAAGAAGGTGCAGGGGTTTAAGTACTTGGGGTCAACTGTTCAAAGCAATGTGGAGCGTGGAAAATAGGTGGAGAAGCGAGTGCATGTAGGGTCGAGTGGGCGGGGAAGAGTGTCAGGTGTTAACTTTGACAGAAAAGAAGCAGTAAGAGTGAAGGGAAAGGTTTACAAGATGGTAGTGAGAGCAGCCCTTCTGTATGGTTTGAAGACTGCAGCTCCGACCAAAAGACAGTAGTCAGAGCTGGAGGTGGAAGTGTTGAAGATGAAATGATGTTCTTTGGGAGTGACGAGGAGAACATCAGAGGGACAGCCCAGGCTGGACGTCTTGGAGACAAAGTAAGAGAGGTCAGATTGAGATGATTTGGAGATGTGCAAAGGAGGGATAGTGAATATTTTGGTAGAAGGATGCTGGAGATGTGTCTGCCAGGCAGGAGAAAAAGAGGAAGTCCAAAAAGGAGATTTCTGGATATGGGGGAATGGACCTGCAGTGGGTTGGTGTGTCGGAAAAAGATGCAGAGGACAGGGTAAGATGGAAACAATTTATCCATTGTGGCGACCCCTAAAAATCCGCCGAAAGAATACGAAGCATGTCGTTGGATTGTTGGAGGAAGCCAGAACATCCAGAGGGATGCAGACAAAACATGCAAACTCCACACAGAATGACACCGGGTCAGGGTTCCGACACAGAATCTCCTTCCTGTGAGCAAACAGTGGTTACCTACCTCGTCCACATCTCATCCTAATTTTACCCCAGTTTTGTCCTACAGCAAAGAGTCAGCGGTGGTGAGGACATCTTGTGTGCTAGTATGAGTTACCTCAGGTGAATGCCAGAAGATGTTGGTAGACTTGGAATATCCTTTTAAAAGCTTTAAATAAGTGGTTTAGGCATTTTCTTTTTTGCAGTAAAAAGTACAATACAGAGCAGCAGCTAATTATTTTCTGTGATGGTGAACTTTCTTTGTAGCACCTATACAACATCATGGATACCAACAAATATGGAAATTATTAGTCGGCATTGCTATTGCTGTTGTCATTATACTCCCCTGTAAACCAACAACTGTATAAAATGTCTGGACCTCTTCAAAAGCCATGTTGAAAAACTGGCTGTTGTAGAAATGGGCAAAACACATAGAAAAGAGTGCACAAAAAAAATAAAAATGACAGACTGATGTAACATAGCAGGCTTTTAGAGCCAAGTAGATTTTCTTGGCTGGGAACAGACTCTGAAAGTTGTCCATGTTTTGGTACATTGCTCCATTTGTTCCATAATCTTTGACATGAGGAGTCGCTGAGGACTTGTTGAAATGGATTTGCTGGAAGCAGCTCATGATGGCTGACCCATGATTCTCTTCATCTAATTTTTTAATCTTTTTCTGTTAGGTGGTGCTGTCGGCAAGTGAACCTGTATTTCGAGGAGTACAGCGCATACTTGATGATCCATTCTATAAGTCTGAGCTTTTATCCTCTGGCAGGTGATATACAGATTAAAATATGAGCTCATCCGTATCGAAAAATCTACCACTGCATCCTTTTACAAACAATGATAAAAACACAGTCTGATCCTGAAACCCAAACACATTAAGCAACTGGCTCTTCTTTATATAGTGCATCATACACAAATTGGCCATAACATTGAAACCACCTGCCTAATATTATTCAGGTCCATATTTGGCCACCCAAACGGCTCTATGATGCATTTATGTTCTGACAGCTTCTTTCTTTTTATCAGAACCAGCATGAACTTTTTCCGCAATCTGTGCAACAGTAGCTCTTCTGTGGGATTGAACATGAGCTAGCGTTTGCTAGCCACACAGTAGTTTGGTTTATTTAGACTTACTCTTTTGAGATTATCTTTTACTGAGATTTCTTGCTATTCAAATAGAACTGACTTTTCCTGAGACGCCAAATCAGCCATGGACCTGACTATGTTTACAGTTCACCAGTTGTCCTTCCTTAGACCTCTTCGGACGGCGGTAACCACAGGAGACCAGGAACAAACACAGCGAGGGCCTGCACTTTTTGAAATGTTCTGAACCAGTCGTCTCTGTGAAATAATGTAATTATGTGGCCATAGGATGCAATATAGGGTTTTATTTACTTAACATTTAGTTCATGTTATTGATAATTGTATAAGCAGCGACATTGAGCTAGTGAAACATTTGTCTAATGGAAGAGTAAAGTTTATTTTTTTGTATAGAATGGTTATGTTTTCATATTGCACACTGCGGCCTCATATCTTATATTCTTGTGAAGATATTAAATGGCCGACAGAATCAGTGCTGAAAGATGTCTGTTGGCGTATCTGGTCTGTCCTGCATAATAATATGTATGATGGTATAAAAAAGAGTTAGAAATAAACATTAAAGGTGTAGGGAGGAGGATGAAGTACACTTGCAGTGTATTTGCTTATTTGTAACAATAATCAATTATTTGCTTTTCAATGATTTTAGTTGGTTTGTACAGAAGTACACATGCTGACATGCCATAAAATAACAAAATGATCAGTGTCACATTACAACGTGTTAATTTTCATGTTTAAATATCATCATTTTCATGTCATTACGTGATAATGAAAGCCTACCGATGAGAACTTATACCCTCCAGAAGATTGATACATTCAGCCGTCTACACAGCCCTACATGTTTGAAATATTTGTTCGTGTACCATCCATCATCACCACAGTACTTAGCCAAATTCAAATTTCTCCTTCTCACGCTTGAACCAAAAGCATGAAGTAGAGCTTGATGAAATCATGAAAAATGACCCACCTTTCTCAGTTTATCCATTCTGTCAAGATGTTTCCTCATTTTAGCTTGAGTCATAGCAATGTAGCCCAATTTATTACACAATAATGTGAAAATTATGTTTTAACGGCGAAATTAGCGTCCTAAAAATCATGAAAATTATGTTAAAACGTAAAAATTGACATTTGTTCCTCTAGAACTTTCTAAAAGTTGGGAAAATGTAGTTTCTATGTAGAAAATGTAGTTTCTATGTAGAAACTTAAACAGGGTCAGTAAAAATGTGAAAATTTCTTTGTAATGTCATACTGATAATTGAAAAAAAAATATTCTGGTATGACAGCCGTACGCTTCTCTAGGTTTGTCCACCACTTTGCTCTTGAGTAAGATACTGCTAGTAAAGGATTGATATTCAATAATATAACGGAAGATTCCTTCAGGTTGAGGTTTTTTGGCTTTCATGAGACATGACGACAGCAGTTGTACGAACTGCCATACAATCTGATCCCGACATAAGACAGAGGACGAAGCTTTGCCTGTCTGTTTTTCTTGGACATTGAATTGAGTGTCATTTTCGATGATGCATTTCATTAGTTTCTGATGTTGCATTCTGCAAAATGTGTTTTTCATCATTGCAGTTCATGAGCGCAAGAGAGAGAAGGCCAAAAATCCAGTAAAGGAAATGGACCATCAAACTCGTCTTCTGCCCCTCCTTCTGCTTTTGATCACCATTAATGTATCTGAATCCATCTTCTCTTCTCTAAATATTTTTCTGTCTCCCTGTCCCGCACAAATGAACCAGAATGAAATTTGATGTCTGCAGAAAGATTAAAAAAAAACACCGTGATGACCTGCAGGTATTCCCAAACTTCTGAGCTGCAGATAATTAATTTCTTTATGGTCATGAAAATGTCAGAAACAAATAACCTGATTAAACGTCGTAATTATGACCCAAATTAAGTGACAAATCAATTATGAATCTAATGATCTTGTTATAACAAGCCCTGATATTGTTGCTATGGCAACAAGCAAAGACCAACCGGTTAATCAAAGCATTAGAAATATTAGGGAAACAATGAATGAAAACAACAAATAATAACCTAATAATGACATTAAGATACAAAGATCCCAAAGCCACAGCAATTCAGGTGTATTATACTTGAAGAAAACTTTTATCCACTAATGGAAAATGGCCCACATTAGTTCCCGTCGCCATGGCAACATCGGTCAAAGAGCACTTACAAAATCAATTTCTGTTAAACCATGACTGAGATGCGTTTGTCAATAATGGAAACTCTGCAGTCGATATTAAGTATTATTTGTTGTATTCACGATGTTGAGCAGGGTTTTATTCTGAATGAAATTGTGCCATGACCCGAAAGCGAAGCAAATCTTAACAAACATGAGAAAGTGCGGATTAGTTTGTTTTAAATTAGTTGATACAGTTATGAGACTTCTAATCTAAGATGATCATTCAGAAAAACAGCAGTGAAGAAGCTGTTGGTTTTACTCATTAACGCAACAGCAGAAGTGTTCTAAAATGCTAAACTAAGATGGTGAAAAGGAAAACATTATACTTGACATTAAAATTGTGAGCATGGTAGCAATCTGATATTAGCTTATAGCTTCTATCACAGCTACACCTACGTTTAAAATAATAAAGAAATCACAGAGCCACTACCATGGCTGATTTTAAATGCATTAAAAAAAGTATTAACAAAGGCAGAAATAAAATGATAAATTCCATCCTTTTAAATCCGAGCCACTTGGACCTCAGGGTTCCGCAACCCAGCGGCCATGCTGGAGGAGACAAACAACACAACCAATAAAAACAACAAACTATGAAAATGCTAAAGACAGTTTATTAGTAGACACTCATCAGCCAGAGAAAATAACTACCTGAAGAATGTCTTCCTGAAATACACCATTGGCAGTGTAAAATAAGGCAAAGGGCTTAAGATAATTTTTTTATACAATTTTGCACCAACGATCAACATTTATACATTCACTTATAATACTGTAATTACGCTTTTAATAAATCTGTGCATACACTCATATACCAAGAAAACGTCTTTAGCGGTAGGGGAGGGGACTGACAAAGTATCTGCAAGAATTAATAGTCATTGAAATGCAAAAGTGGTTTAGGCTAAATTTCTTTTACCCACATAAAATCGGAAACGAAGAATGATTTTGGAATTGCAAACGCTGACACGATATAATGACGTAGGCTAATACACTAACCACCACTACCAATGGATAATACCATCAACATTGTTAAAGTTGATTATAGTGCATATATACTTAAATTATATTAATTTCTCTATACTAATAGGGAAATGTGGCTCGTTATAAAGCATTTTGTTACACAACACACATTTCCAGTGAGCTGCAAAGCATTTAACTGAATATTGAAGATCGATAGAAGATTTGTATGTTGTTGTCAGCAAAAATCTAAATTATTCATTCTTTCTATCGAAATACTGGTTCCGACTTTGATCGGAGCCAAACTTGTTGACATAATTTACCTTTATTGTATTTTCCAAGTTTTTTTCTGTTTAAATAATTAAACATTATTTGCATCTGTTTTTAGGCGTCATCCTCTTTTTTTTCTCTTTTTTTTCACTCATTCATTGCACTAACTGCAGAGTTAGCTTTAACTGTAAACCAAGAAGATTAAATTACTGAAATGTAATTGGGAGAAACCAAGACTGAGATCATTATCTTTTTTTACTTCATATAAAACCCTAAGGAGTCTTAGACATGTGAAATCTTAGAAGGGGTTTTAATAGACCTCAATTTAAAAATTTAGAATTTTCTTTGTTGGTGCAATTTTCACATTTGTGCAGTATTATGTGCAACTGCATCAAGTAGTGCTGTAGAAGAAAAATTACAAACACACACACATACACACACACACACACTAGAAGTGGAGATGCTGTGGATACAAATGTAATGAAAGGTAACTACAGTATAGGTGGAGTGCAGCTCATTTGTACAGGGTCTGTTCTTCTATTCAATTCTATTCACAGACAGCTAAGGGATTAGCAATTACAGAGCTATTTTCCAAAGTTTTATATATCCATTTTCATAAAAAGAAAACCCTTTCAGTAGCTCTAAAGCACCAAGGATTATCAATAAATCAAAGTTTATTCATTTTAAATTGTATCAGGGTTTCTCAGTTTCTTGCATTTTGGACTTTTCCGCTGGTGGATAGTATGTTTTGGAAAGAAACTGGTCTTGTATACAACGATCTACACTGGTTTCACTGAAAGAACAATCAATGACAACAAAAAGGAAAAAGACATACCTTCACCAAGAAGCACTAAATATATAGATTTTAGAAATACATAGAAAAATAGATAGTAATCTGAATGCCCATTATACAATTGTACACAGTAGTGTCAGTATAAAGCCTATAGGGTGGTGGAGAATATACTTGATAGATACATAGGGGATGGAGTTGCTGCCACTGTGAGATTTGTAAGTGATAGGTTTAATGAGGCAGTTTAACAGACGGAGAAAATTGGGCACTCTCTCCTATTTTTCTCAAATATCTAAGAAATGTTACAGATCTTTGAGAAATTTGCTTCTACTTTTTTTTACCCTGATTCTTTGCACTGTTAACTCCTATCCATGTAGTTGCCGTTGGTGTGATAAGATTCTGAGAACTCAATGACTAATAAGTCTGTAACACTCACAAATATTAAAAGATATTGGCAGCAACACATTTTACCCTGAAAATACCCAGATGCCCCGCATAAATCAGCCCCACGAGTAAATACCTTTAGCGAAAGAGTAACAACACGTATGTGTTCGACCAAAGCACAAAACCCAACTGACAGGCTAGAGGCAAAATGCTACAGTAAGTGCACACATCCTCAGCATGGGTGGTACTTCACACATTATAAAGACATTTACTATTCATAGTGTTTCATTTTGTTATAGTTTATATTCAAACCACTCACAGAGAACATTTTATGGTGGCCCAGAAGTGCTTTTCAAATTCATGCCAGACGTAAATTTGTATTTAAATCTTTCATTTTGAGAAAATGTGAACAGATTGACCAAAGGCAAAATCAATCGACATTTTTGAAAAAACATTACAAATGCAAAAACAAATGACAAGATGTGAAGATTTTTTGCAATCGTAAAGCGAATTAACATCTTGCGAAACACAAATAGAAACCTAAAACAAATTAACACACGTGAACCACATTTAACAAAGGGAACATAAATTAAGGTTATGGAAAACAATATTATAAATGTAAAAACAAATGTACATGATGTGAGAAGTTTAAGAAGGTAAAACAACATTTTGCAAATCACAACTACAGAATTCAAACAAATCTAATATAAAAACAAATTTACACAATATGTGATGCTTGTCCCAGTCCAGATACAAAGTCAGATGCAAAGATTTGGTACCACCCACAGGAAGTGATTGCTCCTTATCTTTTGTGTCAATCCAACATTCAAACAGGACTTCATTCATAGATTCAATCTTCCCCTATCAGAATCGTATTAGTGAAACATTTTCAAAACACCACTTGGTTTTTCAATTGAGGGAAATTATTCAACATCTTTCATTCATTCATTATTTATCTACCCTTATCCTGTTCAGGGTCACGGGGGGGCTGGAGCCTATGCCCGCTAACATCAAGCAACAAGTTGCCAGTTCATCTCAGGGCAGACACATAAAGACACACAACCACACACACCTTACGGGCAATTTCCGTGTCACCAATTCACCTGTATCACATGTTTTGGACTGTGGGAGGAAGCCGGAGTTCCCGGAGAGAACCCACGCAGACACAGGGAGAACATACAAACTCCACACAGAAACGCCGGCAGACTTGGATTCGAACCCGGTATGTTCAACATCTTGTTAATTTTAATTTAGCAATTTTTTGATTTCTTATTTTGATGTCTATACATATCTATAACACATTTCTGAGCCACCATAGTTATTAGCATTAGTGTGCACCCATACATAGAGGTATACTGCTGCCTAACCCTTTGTGAGTCAAATAGTAAATGCAAATATTTGTGTTAAAAATGCAAATGCAAAGCTTATTTAAACAAATTGCAGTTCATGACAGTAATCAGGAGGTGACATTCATCTGAGTTCATTCAATGACCAAAGCAGTCATAGTAGTAGTAGTAGTAGTAGTGGTAAGGGCTCATGTAACGAAAAATGGGCCTAATGAACCATTAGAACCTATGTCAGATCCCGCTTATGTGATGGCCATGTTGGAACCCTAAAAGGAATTTGCTAATGCTACTTGACTCAGAGTTAGGCATAATTTAAAGCCTGTTGAAAAATTACAAACATTTTTCAGAAGCACAACATTTATAATTTCATTATTCTGTCTCGCCATGTGCCAATAACGAATAAGGAGCTTGCATTTCTAACTAATTTGAATATTTAATGACGTCACCCAAACTTATTCAACTCAGAGTTCACTAAAAAATCAATTAGAACATGTTCATAAAAGCAGCCATTGAGAAATTTAGAGGATATTTGGCGTCGGATCTCTCTGCTTTGATCGACAGATCCATGTGAGCATGTGAGTGAAAGTTTTTATGTTTAGATGTAGATCATGGTGAGGATGTAGATGTAGTGGAATGCAACAGTGAACCAAGTGTTTTGATGGGAATCAGTCAATATAAATCTTTAAAAGGCTTGGAGTAGTTGAACATCAGATAGTCCATGTAGTAGAAGTCATAAACCCGCTGCCTCTCCACCATGCTGACCTGTGAAAAGTATTTTTGCGTGATCTGCATAGAGGTCTTTATGTCGGTTGGGTTCCTGTCTTTAAAACTGGGTAGTGTGATGTTGGGTGGTGCCCCAGTCAATCTCAGGACAAAGTTGGACTCTTCCTCCATGTTCTCAAACTTGCCGATAAAGTCATAATCAATTAGACAAGGGTTGCAGAGCTGGTTCACCTGCTCCCAGTGGATGTCCATTCCCACTGGCCGGTGGACATCCAGCAGGTACTGCACAAACTCTTTGAATGTAACCCCGCTACCTGTCTTCAGGGCTGCCGAGGACGGCTTCGCCCTGTACTTAGAAATTATAGGTTTCCCAAACAGGGAGTGGTAGTAGTTGTTGGGATTCTCAAATTTGTCTCTGTATGCCGACACCATTCTCTCCAAGGGCTCTCGGACAAACATGATTTTGTTGTAGGTCTCCATACGGTACATGATTCCCTGATGGTCGAAGCTGTCAAGTGTCTTGAGGTGGTTGCCATAGTGGACTGTGTCATGTTTTATGCTTTGAGCATTGGGGGCCCGGCCTGCTAAGACCATCAGGGTCCTCTTCCAGTTGGAACAGCCTGCCTTTGGCACCTGGCAGTACAGCAGCTTGTGCTTGTCCTCCACATAGAGGTGTTTCACATGATGATGCGTGATGGTCCTGGAGATGCTGCTTTTGTACTTGGCACAGATGTCCTTCATCAGCTGCCGACGTGCTTCCAGGATACTAGGAGAAAAAGAAACTAAATCCAAGGAGGAGGATGAGACTGAAACTGAAGAAGGAGAGGAAGAGGATGAAGAAACATTATTGTTGGTGTGGTTGATTGGGGAACTTGTTTTCAGCAGTTTGCGCTGTCTTTTTGAGACATTGGGGGAGCCTATATCCTGCTCTCGAGACCCAGTGTTTGCCACCTTTCTACTCTCCTCAAAGTTTGGGAACTGCATCGGTGGGATCGGGCTGGAATAAATGCCTTCAGTCGCTTGATGCTGCTGGTGGTTGTCAGATTTGCCCCTTTCTTTGTCCGGTGTAGAAAGAGTCTACAAAACAATAAATATTAGCACATGTTATTGAATGAAGTAGGAGACAAAAATGGATCAACATCAAATGATACCACAAAACTGTACATGTACAAGAACATAGAATTTGTTGGTGCCTTCAGTTCTGAAATACGCCACTTGATGGTGCTGTCTCCCTATATCTTAAAAGAGGTAACTGTGACATGAAAATACAACACAGCCCAATGCCATCCATGACTTATCAATAAATTGAGTGGCTTTATCATCGAAATGTCTTATAAACAAGGGGACTATAATGGGGACTATAAATTGGAATCATCTACTGTCTGATTAGCATCATTTGATCCCCAATGCTATCATGCATTCTGACATTATATTTCAATTAAATGTGTAATGCCCTCATAATGCCACTGAACTGGATGTATCACTTTAATTTTACAACAGACAAGGTGAAGAGGCCATCATGAATCTCGTCTCATCCCCCTTGTGAATTAAAAGGCCATATTCTTCATCTGCAGGGACATCTGAATGGAAAAAAAGGAACGAGTGGTGCCTCAGTGACTGTTAATTGTGCAAAACCAGCACCCATGCACAAGACATCATGTACTTCAGAGGGTTTGCACTGATGCAAGTCCCATTGGTGCTGATGATCACAGCAAAAGCGAGGGTAGGAAAGCGTCAACTGAGACGACAAGCAGTAGTACGACTGCTGCATGTAGGACACAGAAACCTGTCACGGAGTTGGACTCTTTTAGGTGTAGCATGATAAAGGACTGCTTCCAATTCTCCATGCTCTGTAATGTTGTAGGGCAATTTAAAACAGATTTATCTGTGATGGTTTGCTCAAACCATGTGATTGGGCACATGAGAACAATTCCATTACAACTTGTTCTTGTCTAAAAATACAGGAATATAAGGTTGGATGGATGTATAAGCATTGGCAATCAAAGGTAATTTTCATCCAATAGCCACAATTGTTTGAAAGGCCCTACCGAGTTAATGAGCTTGATATAAGTATGCTTCTGTTTGCTAATGAATGCTGGCTCATCATTCAGCCTGAATAGATATAATCTAACGCAAATAATAAGCTTCTACTGTGGCAGTGAAACAACAGGCTGATGAATGTTTACTTGGTTTAAATGGGTTCTTTTTCTCTGTAAAGTCTGAATGGCCGACTGCACAGTGTGAGGACAGCCTCTCTACACAGGTGCTATCGGACAGCCTGTTAGATACAAAGCAGACAATCACTCTTTCCTTTGCAACTGATAATAGTTAAGAGCAACTCGTGTAACTATTTTGGGAGAAACAGAGTTAAAATCTACCTCTCTAGACTGCCGTAGACCGCTTCCGAGCTTCACACCTGAAGGGGAGAGAAGAAAAAACAGACAAGAAAATCAGCACTTAAGTGCATAACCTAGTAGCTTGCATGACCTACTCAACTCTCCTCCCCTTTGTCATCAGGGACGAGAGTTGGGCCTCAAAGGCATCAAAACTGTAAGTACGTAATAGTTAGCACATCCACTTTTTATACCTCCACAACTAGTCCACAGAGGAAGGACGGGCTTATATCTGTGTATAATGATCTGCAACAAGCATGGGAAGTTGGTAAAGATAAGACAGGCTGAGACAAAGGAAGCTAACGGCTCAAGAGAGGGATTGAAATATAAATTATACATTTCTAAGAATTGGAGGAAAGAGAATTACAAGAAGGAAGGAAAGAAAGATAATGAATGTCCCACTGTTAAACCGTTCACTCTTAATTTACAAACTTTAACTGGAAGAGGCATCACCTGCAAAAAAAACAATTTTTTTTTCAAACAAGTTTCTTATTGTGTTATAGAAAATTACACTTTATCATAAATATAATATATCATACATATAAGTTAAGTATGCTCAGAAGCTGCCACCATGACCATGGAATGATGGGAAAATGATTGATTTTAAAATGAGTTGCAGTAAATATCACTCCTTCCTAGTCTGAACTAGCCCAAGTCCGCGTGTGTGTGAATGGGTGAATTCACACACAGAGGCTACAGTGCAAGGCAATGTGCCACCTGTTCATCAGGAGCGATGACCGCTCACACAATCACCCACACAACCGTGGCATATATGAACTGCAGGGCTGGTAACCGAGCCACTGATGTTTGAATAATTTAATGATCACTGCCTCCTGAACCACAGCTGCCCCTTCAACACTAATGGAGCGATGCGTCCGAGCTAGTCAAGGCAGTCAACTCGAGCTGCTCTGCTTACTCACATGACATGCCACACCCTCCATAAAAATTTACCAATCACGCCATCCAAATTTGCCGGTATATGTAAACTGCAAATTTCCCAACCCTCCCCTCTGCTTTGCTTATGCCGCAACTGCCTCGCATCATTATTTCTTACCTGCTCTGTAAAGCCCCTCCACCAACCCAGAATCCACCAAAGGGTCCGACGGGGGGGTTAGGATATTTGCTCATTATTCCCAAACTCTTGCTTTCAGAGATGAAGTTCCCCTAGAGGCAGAACTATAAAAATTACCCTCCCAAAAATCAATCCAGTTTTTCCCCGCACTAAGGTCTATGTGCATAAAAAATTGGACGATAACAAATTACATCGTTTTTGAGTTATTTCTGGAAACATTGTCTTTCGTAAGAAAGCTCCATCCAGACAGTAGAAAATTAACTATTAAAGTAAAAAATAATACATACAAGACGGATCTCCTCGAGTCATTCATTAGCACCAAATCTGGACTAAATCAGACCAACGGTTGAGAAATTATGGTTTTATAATTTTGGAGATAAAGCTTCTCCTAGTGTCAGAAATTTATAACCAAACCACCTATTTCTCCAAACCACTCCAGTTCTTCCTCACACTATGGTCTATGTGTGTATAGCATTTGAAAATGATCCATGATACAGTTTGAGTCATCGGTGAACACGAAGGATCTGAGGCGGACGTGGCATGATGATTCCATAATTTCCCCGACTTTTGGGAACAACAATGATAAAACACTGAAAAAAATTTGTGAGAAAAATGTTCTACCACTAAAAGTCTGAAACTCTCTGTGTGTGTTTGTCCATGGACAGAGATGTATCCACCGCCGGAAAAACTAAATTTGTGCCAATGACAATAGACAATAATGTTCTGGCAGAATAATAGCAAATTCAAAAACAACTACATTTACAGGGCAGCAGACCAGCTAAAGAACTAATATGAATTTAAAAGGGTGTAGTGTGCAAACCAGTGGAAAGACAGACAGACAGACAGATAAGATGCAGGGTGACATGCTGTTTGATCAATCTCCAGAATACAGCAGGAGAGTGATAGAGATATACAGACTGGTTTTGTGGCAGCATTTGGGACAGGTGGTATGTTTTTTGGCAGATGTGAGGCAGCAGGACAGACAGCATGTTTAGTGGTCTGTCTACAGCTGGACACCTTTCCTTAGGTCCCCCCACATCCTGCTGGTATATAATCGGGCTGACAGTTCTGAGTGGGGCTGCATGGCTTCTGATGGAGGGGAACGAAGACACATCTGCCTGAGTGCCTTGTCACTTCCAATTTGAGGGTGGAAGTGATAGGAACCTGCACGAGGGTGATGGTTGTGGGGGCTGTTGATGCAGGTCACAACCTTCCCTAAGTGATGAGATCTGCAGATCCCCATCCCACACTTAAACACGCCTCGTTGGAGATGGAATAAAAAGAGTTGCCCAGGTGCAATGTTGTTTTAGATTAGTATGCACAATGGAGAGCTGCTGTCTGGCTCTGTGTGCGGAATCTTTACTTGCCTTCGAAGCTCTGAACGAGTCACTGGAGGGAAACGCGGAGGAGTAAAAAGAAAAAGAGCGGACTGAGAAGGAGGCACGTGCCGTTTATAATCTTGTTTAGATGCAGCTGTGCTATTTGATATGCTAACCCTAATGGCAGCTCATGTAGGATGTGCATCTTTGATATGTTTGCACTGGCGCACGTGAATATTAATCACAACACACGCAAACAGATGCAATCGCCAGGGAATCACGTCCAAGTGAAAAAATAACCACAATGTTTTTGTTTCCGGTGTTCACCGTGATTGGATGTGGCTCGCTGATGAGCACACCTGATATTGATTGACGCCCCAGATTGAGACTGAGCATGTGTGAAAGGTGAGAATGATGGAGTCGTAGCTGAAGTGACGGTGGCCCGCCCAAGCTTGAAATTGCACTTTATATGCCCAACACATGTACAGTACTTTAAACTTCTTGAACACTTATTTATCTCAACTGTTTGGCATTAAACAGAAAATTAATTTAGAGAAGCTTATGGTATAGAACTGAGCATACATGTCGTTTTGATTTCCTGTTAATCTCAAACGTTTTTTTAGCTGCTTGGAAAATTAATCTGACATTACTTGATTTGATTAATTCTTGCTCTGATAGGGGGCTGAAATTAAATTCCATTCGCGATAAACCCATAATAGACTGATTCATAATAGACTCTTACTAAAACAAGTAATATAACAATGTAAAGTGAATTTGTTAACATAATTTATCTCTGTAGTATGTGTGGTTGAGGGTATAGCAGCTGTTTGATTGCAATTACACTCAGTATAAATGTTGTATTTATTTTCACTGCTGTGTGGCGTAAAACATATTTTTAAGTCTTCTATAAGTGACCGTATCTTCCAAGTTTTAATCTAGAAGTCAGTGGAGGTCATTATATGTTAAAAGCTTTCTTGTTAATAATTTCTGCAGAAATGACCAAAATTATTTTCTGCGGCACTTATAGAGAAATTCAAGATTAATGCACCGATGGTTTCGCCTGTAAGGGCAAGACAATGGTGAACCAATCCAGGTCATTTGGACCACTAGACATCAAAATGATCCTCTCACATCGTTGATCAAAGAGATGGTCTCATAAGCGTTTTGCCATAATTCTCAGGTATGACGCTGTCATTTTTCTGATGATGGAAGCTGATTTTGAAGCAGAGGCTTTGCCCTCTGTTGCCCGCTACAGTAACCTCATGCATGGTTCTGTCTCTCAGAGACAAAGGATCTGAATATTCATGGGGACAACTCGCATTACTGCAAGGATCCATATGAGGAAGTGCTACATCATTAACCGATCCATTATCCTCCTTCCCTCTAAAAGACCCTTGTGCAAGTCTCTAACGGAGACCCACATCAAGTATCCGCTCCCTCGCCAACGAAACACAGGAGGAGCGACAGACAAAATCATTGTGAAATAATGAGCTTGTTAAGTGAAGTATTGTTCCCCCCAGTTCTAAGAGAACTTCTTTAAAGCCTGGTTTCACTTAGATATGGACCAGGAGGGTGCTAGACACTGGATAAGGCGTGTCCTACTGCAGTCCACTTTAAAAACTAGGCATTCATACTGTGCCACCACAAACCCCTCATTAGTCATTCTGCACACTCAGCCGCTGTGACCCCGACCAGCTGCGCTCCCCAACAAACCCTCTACACCTGCACTTGTGTGGAGGGTTTGCTGCTCCTCCTCTACATGACTCTGTTTGGGATTTTAAGACTTTGGCATGCTGGCGTGGTTTATAAGAGAAAAAACACTTGTGAACAGAGGCATTAGGCTTGATACTCCGGTTCATTGATGTTTCGACTTATTTTGATAAGAGATGAAACAATGTTCCAGTTGGTGGTGATATCCTCCAGAACTGGGCCATAGGGAGCAGCTGCTGGGGAGGAGGTGGTGATAGATGAGCAATGAGTAAATCGGGATTGGCGATGTTCTTGCAGAGGCTCTCAAAAGACCAAACACGGACCATCAAACACTTGTGTATCTCATCATCTGATGAATGGCTTGTGTTGTGAAGGCAGGCCTGGCAGAATTAATTCTTTTGTGCGTGTCCACCTCAAGGTTTGGACAGGAATGAATCAATAACACATGTCTGATGTCCTGTTAATGAAAGAAATAGCCTAAACACCATGAAACAGATTCTTGCCACACACGTTAGCAAACTCTTATCAATATGCTCAAGATGCTCCGATTTGATTAACTTCAGAAAACCCGCTGTTCAACCCTGTGCAGTCTCAACTATAAACCAGGCCCATGCCGTCGTCCCCGATAGCAATGGAATATCCCTGAAAAACACCTAATCTCCTGCAATGTACTAGCAATCCCCCTGATAGGACCCCTCAAATCAAATGTGAAATAATGTCCCAAAAAATAGTTTGTCGTAAAAAAGCTCAACCTAGTGAGTAAAATATGAACTAGTAGAGTTAATTATAAAATATGCAAGACATATCTCCTCAAGTCAGTCAAAGGCATCCAATTTGGACTAAATCAGACCAAAGATTGAAGTTATTTCTGAAAAACTGTAATTTTCATAAAAAAGTTCCCCCTAGTGAGTAAAATATGATTTATAACAGAAACAGGGACGTGCGGTCAGGGGAGGCAGGTGAGGCAATAACAGGTGAGGCAAAGCCAGGTAAGGCAGAGCCAGGTAAGGCAGAGCCAGGTAAGGCGAAGACAGGTGAGGCAAAGCCAGGTAAGGCAAAGCCAGGTAAGGCAAAGCCAGGTAAGGCAAAGCCAGGCAAGGCAAAGCCAGGTAAGGCAAAGTCAGGTAAGGCAAAGCCAGGTAAGGCAAAGCCAGGTGAGGCAGCCAGTACCTCTTCCTCCCTGAAGGGAGCGTGTTGAGCCCATGGTATATGCTTGTCTGCTGTCGCACTTCTTCTATGCAGAGACAAAATCAGAAGGTCCAGTTCATTACAGTTGTAAATTTTTTCATGTTTTGATCCGACTGCAAAAATTGAAAATTCTATATAGAAGCCACCCAAGGAAAATCGATTCCTCATTCCATTTCTAAAATGAAGGTATAATTTTGTCTATTTTTTTTAATGTTTTTTTTTTTCTTATATATTTGAAAATGTTTTAAAAACAGAAAATGGAAGAAGGGTAATGATAAACTTTATTTTCATGAACAAATATCACATTTAACATCTTTTCTATCTATAATCTTTTTTTTTTCATCAAAAAATAGGGTGAGCCTAGGATTTTTTTTTTTGTAGAATTACGATGGCAAATTAAGAAACGAAGAAGGTGCAGAGATAGTCGCTCCTCCTCTGAGCCGATACAATGGAATATGGAAAGTTCGTCTTAGGCCAAATATGTACCTTACCTATTTGTGTGTAGAAATTTCTCATATGAGTTATTAAACAGTAGGTAATGTGCAAGCTGGCATTAAATGGGGAATTTAAGCGACTCTATTGGGTTCATAGATTTGTAAAACGGACTCTGAATGTGTCAGGGCCTCACGGAGCACAAACCTCACCTCACCTCACTGACCAGAAACATCTCCTTGAGCCAGTGGTCCAAATTGGACTAAATCGGACCAATTAGTAGGAAATGATGTCTGAAAAAAAGGGCCCCTAGTGAGTGAAATATAAGCTATTAGAGTAAAATATGACACAAGATGGATCTCATAAATTTGATTCTTGTGCACAAGTTTGGACTAAATCGGACCAACTGTTAAGAAATTATTGGAAGAAACCATTTGGAGATAAAGCTCCTCCTAGTGACAGAAATAAAAACCCCACCCATACTTAAAACAATACAGTTCTTCCTTGCACAAAGAGTTATGTGGATATAAAATTTGAAAGTATATCCTCTATTTGACCTCTATTACATGTTACTGGACTGTGGGAGAGTTCAAATGATGTACTGGTGGCTGAATGGTTTCACTTTATTCATGACGGGTTCATAAGTGATAAGTTATTAATATTAATGATCATATCACTATATTAATAGTAGTTAAATGGATTGAAACTCTCATTGATTAACAAAAAACAAGCAGTGAATTTGCATGTCATGATTTAAAAACAAGGGATAATGCTGTGGATAACACTATCCCATATAAATTGTTTGCGACTCTGTTTGTTTTCTGCTGTTAACAGGACTATACTTGATTGAAGAATGCTTTTGACATTTTATACCTTTATTATAGTGATCTCAGAAAGGGCAGTTTTAATGTACTTACACTGAAGTACTGAAAATGTTATGAATCTTTCTGCTCATAATTTATACAGTTCCAAGTCAAATATTCTATTCTTTACCTCAATAAATCATAATGATAAAAAAAACACACTCAGAGGGGTCATTCTGCTGTATAATTAGACGTTTTTTTTTAAAATTATAGCCTTATTCTTTAAATTCTTTTTAAATTGACATATTGTGGTTGGTATCAGAGACCACTCCCCTAAATCAGCCTTTTAATGACACAGCACCATTAGAAAGCAGCTGGGAATAGAAAAACATGCTACAAGTTTTACATGGTGATAGCTTATGCATTTAATTAATGGTTCTATTTCTATATCTCAGTGTCCTCAGTGCCGAGGATCCCTAAACGTAAAATATATATTTTTACTTACTCTTTGTTTCAAGCACAGGACGATATAAGCTTTATATTCATAGTAAAGGTTAAGGGGCAGACCTTTTTTCCTATCCACTTCTGTTCAATACTGCCGCAGTTCCTTCTTCTCATCAATAGAGGTTGATAAAAGGTCACAGATAAATCTTTTTGTTTATGCTTATTTTACTGTAGTTTAGGAAGACACCTGAAGATATGACTTAGAGTACATTTATGAGACATTGATATATTGGTATATGGTGTTAATTAATGACACTAACTCTGTAATTACATTTAATCTAGTGTTGACAAGCCTTATAATCACAATTTAGGTCAGAATTAAAATGTAATAATAATTCAGGTAAAGGTTAAACCAATTTTCTATCTTGCAGAGCAGTGAACTTAGCAGTACTAACCTGCTTCTTGAAGGCCCATCCTTACCCAACATACTCCTGACAATCTCAGTGCAGTTCATTCATTTACTGCACCGCAGAGAGTGCACACAAGTAACAAGCCATTAATGAAATCCATAAATTAAAATCATGCTCGCCATGCCATGTAAAGGTTCCCCTTCCATTTTTGACCTCACATAAAGGTCAAGCATCGGGAAGAAGTGTAAATCATCAGGGAATTGTTCTGTCTTTAGTTTCCATTCAAATGAAAGAGGGCACTTCCCCCAATCCCCTGCCATATTGAGTCAGTGCGACAGCCGTGCGCCATAAATAACAAATATTTTCGCTCATAATCATCTGTGGCGAAGCACAGGCTTAGCATACAAAGACTGCATCAACATTCAGCGAGATAGAAACTGAGCTGGGTGGAAGACGATGTACGATGTGA
Organism: Lophius americanus; assembly: GCA_037951165.1. Classification (NCBI taxonomy): domain Eukaryota; kingdom Metazoa; phylum Chordata; class Actinopteri; order Lophiiformes; family Lophiidae; genus Lophius; species Lophius americanus. Next base: position 9,925,706 of record JBBDHG010000014.1, on the reverse strand, counting down.
GCCTGTGGTGCTGCATTAACACCTTTGCACTATTTTCAGAGCACCTGCTCTTGTGCAGCAGCTGAGCAGATCAGCACATGCATCATCGCTTCCGTCATAGCATCGTTCCTATTTATGAGTCTCTGAATCTGTTAAGGAGAATTCAGTACAAAATAACAAGCATACTGGATCAATATACTGAAGTTTTATAAAAAGAAAAATGTATAAACGTGTTTCCTTCAGAATTTGCTGCATTGATCAATTAACAACGACATGTTTTTGTAGGGGCGAGCCACTCCATCACAGAGTGATTAAAGGATAGGAGTTAAATGGATCTGTTCCCCTAAATGGACACACTAAACACTTTCAGAATAAAACTTGTATTTAGAGACCAAATGTGTTGGATTTAAAAATAAAGAGGAACTAACACTGTGGACAATAAACTTGGCATTGATAATAATCTCCTTGAATACTAAGCTTTTTTTCTGTGCAATCTATAAATTCTCTTTGTCATACTGGTAACACCGTGCACTGTAGGCAGCAGGGTGGGGTAATAATTTACAGATAGGAAACCCCTGAATGGGGGTATCAAATATGGCACTGATTACTGTTATGCCAATTCATTTGGACAATATTTTAATGGCAATGATCATATATGGACTAACTTTCAAGGTTAGGAGATGAACACGCTACCTAGCGCATATTTCCATGGAAACAGAGTTGGAGAACTGTATGACAGGCTGTGTTGGGAGGCAGCCTGCTGTAATACATTGTCGAGAACAGAGCAAGGCAGCTTGCTTGAAAAGGGATGTGTAAACAAATGCTACCTGTCAGCTCTGAGCCTTGGGTTAAGTGAATTATCTCAGCCGAGAAGAGGAGCAGGAGGCTTTAATTGAAATATATCATACTTGGATGCTGCAGAACTCTTTATTTAGGCACGGTGTACAGCAGTACTCCCTTTATGAACAACTCCCTGGCCCCTGACAATGCGGGGCAGACGAGACAAAAAAAAGTCAAACACTAAGAGGAAGTTTCCTCAAGTTTTTTCTATTTATTAGCCTAACATGTTCAGTCACAAAGTGTGAAGGCGAGGTGCTGTATGCTGTACTGGAATTTGCACAGGCACAGCTAGATAAGGATTGAGCTGAGCTGATGACATGAGAGGAATGATGCGTTCTCATGTATCTATAGCCATAGCACTGACTCAACCATTCAAAGGGGCAGAGAAGAGACTCAGTACGAAGAAATCCACTCTTGTCACAGTCTGTACAGACTTTAGAATATGAAGAAGAAAGTAGTGGGCTGTGAAAACAATATTTTTGAATGTAATGCTGTAATAAATTACAGCAATTACATTAAATTACCATATCAATTAATGTAATATAATAATATCAATAAATAATACCAATTACATCAATTAATGCGGCGTATTCCGAGACATTTAATAAACATCCCTACTGACCTTGAAAAAAAGATATATAATTAAAGACAGCAAAGTTTTCATATCCTCTTCATCTGATTTTTAATGTTCTCTCTTCAAGTTCTAATATTTTCAAACACCGATCTGCAAATTCAACTAAACACGTTCCAGAAATCTTGTTTTACTATAGTATTATCCAGCTACTCCTTCAAATCCCACAGAAAATGGCATGAATTTGTAATAACAGACAATGCATCTGTGTCATGCATGTGCTATTTCCCCCCCACCCCGCTCTCTCTCTCTCTTTCCCTGTTTCGCTCTCTCTCTCTCCCGTTTTTTTCCCCCTATTTTCTCGATTTCTCAAACCCAACCGGTCACGGCAGTAGGCCGTCCACCCTGAGTCTTTGATCTGCTTGAGGTTTCTGCCCGTTAGAAGGCAGTTTTGTCCCGCCACTGTCACCGAGTGCTTCCTCATGGAGGAATTTGTTGAGTCGCTGTAAGATAATTACAAAAAGAGTTTGGTCTAGACAAGCTCTTTCTGGAAATCCCCCTGAGGCAACAGTTGTTGTGAATTGCCACTATATAAATGAAGGTCGATTGATTAATTGATTGTTATGCCTTCCCAGGCATAAGCTAGTTTAACAAACATACTCTAGATAGAACTGTAATAAAGTGCAGGAAAGATCAAGCTTCATTTTGAAAAAAGGTGCTGTGCAGCATACACAAGTATTACTGACACATCCAGCCTGAATGCTCCGTGGTCAAAGAATTACTAAGAAGGAGAAGATTTTTGCTTTTCGAAGTGCTTACCTCCCATTTTTTATTAACATTTCAATTATTTTATAAGTACTGAATAAATACCCACTTCTTCCCAGGAGCCTCGACTAACAAATTTATTAAGAACTGTAGTTGGGGCAAGGCTCGGACCCAGCGCAGACACAGGACAGCGGGGGCAGAGCAGGTGCAGTTAAAATATTTAATTTAAACCAAATTAAGGCACGACAAAAAACAAGGAAGCAAACAGAAATAACTTAAAACACTAGGAAATAGCGTACTTCAAAAAACCGCTGTGAAAAGGCTGGGACGAGTGATGACACGGGGGACATCATACAACGAACTGGCACAGAAGGAAAGGTGAGGACAGACTATATACACTGATGTAACGGGAGAATGAGACACAGCTGGAGGGGAAACACAGGTGAACATAATGAACAATCACCGAGAGCAGAACAGAATCACAGGATAGACACAGAGATGGAAAAGGAACACAAGTGAAACACACAACGACTACACTAGGAAGGACAAATGACATAAAGAACAATAAACAGATAAACACACCAAAAAGGCAACACAAAGGAAACATGACAGAAAATGTAAAAGTAACTTAACAACATACATAACACTTTCAAAATAAACATGAACACAGACCAGAATGACGGAACTTTACAATAAAATAATACTAAATAAACACAGTCATGACAGAAATAAACTCAAGACAACCCCTCCTCTTCCTGTATATATTTATCATAAATAAGTGTAAATAAAAAATTGAATCATTATCATCCTTATCAGCATATCACTCATGCTTTTTATACCAAATTGTGCTTGTGCCTTTCTTTTCTATACACTATATCGGTTATTTTCCAAAAGCAAATAACACTTTCCAGCTGATCACTATATCAGTTATCTACCATCAATATTCTACAGCATGATGTAACTCATTAGAAAAGTACGCAAAATGAGAATGACTAGCGTGCTAACATTAGTGACTAGAAGTGTATACAGTAAAATCTTATCGTATTGTATTTAGTTATTATTACAATATCCACTTGCCGCTATCTTTGTGTTGTGTTTCTGCTTCCTCTTGTTTATTTTCCCATTTCTGATGAGTTCTGTTGGTTGTACTGACAAATGAAGATCTAATGACAGTTTGGTAAGGAAGAAAAAGGCCCCATTCACTGCCCATACCAGTCTATCACTCTCACCCTGCTCACATTCTCAGTCACAATCACCCGCTTCACCATGGTCTGGGTCTCGTTATAAGCTTTGTTGATTAAGCCATCCACATTTGTTCAATAATCGTGACACACCTTCATGCTTATCTTATCTTATCTTATCTTATCATCAGCTGCTGTCTTTTTAAACATGATTCGCTCCATTAAGGTATTTTGTTGATGCTGCTGGTCCAACTCCCCATCTCCACTTATTCGAAGCAGATATATCAACCTCATCAAACATCAGTCTCAGCAGAGTCATCTGCCGCCAACACCAGTATCCAAAGATTCCAAAAGTGGGATATTCCAAGCTGCTGTTTGGGACACATACTCTTCGACTACAATCCCCCTGAAGTGTCTGAGTGCCAGATGTTTTCCAATGGACTAGTTAGGCCTATGCTGTTGTCCCCGACAGCAAGGGTATATCCCCAAAGAGTTCCCAATATCCTGCGTTGTGCAAACACACATTTAATTTGAACTTCTCAAATAAAATGTGCAGTTACGTCTACGGTATATTTTGTTTAAAAAAAATCCACCCAGTGAGTAAAATTTGTATTTTTAGAGTAAAACATGACATATTCATCATAGATGTCTTTGAATCGATTCATACATGCCACGTTTGGACTAAATCTGACCAACTGTTAAGAAATAATGTACCGAAAATGTTTGGAGGTAACGCTGCAATAAGAGGTCAGAAATATACAATGTACCATGAAATTGTTTTTGGAGTTATCACGTTAACACGAAGGATCAGCGGAGGACGCATCGGCGGCAATAACTATTCCTTTATATCCCAGACTTTTAGGGTATATAATTATCACACATCACACATCATCTGTTATAATTAATTACTCTCCTTTTCCCCCATCTCTCCTGATTGAAATGTGGTTTGTATTATTATGGGGGTTTTGAGGTGTTTGCTGGTAAACTGTACAGTTCCAAAATGAGATGTTTAAAGGGGTTTAGAGTTTTGTCTTTACAAATTGGCCAATATGAGTGGCTTTTTGAGGGTCGCCTTAGCCAGATTGGTTTTAAGAAGCACACAAACCTTGCTCTCCTGATGGTGCACTCCTTTAAATAACTCTAAACTGAACCGTCTTAAGCTCCAAATCTAAGCATCAATTTTTCAGACAGTGGTCCTTCTCTGTTGCTCTTGTAGTTTTTTACATTCAAGTTTTTGGAGATTTTTTCCTCATCGGTATTGGTGGCTTGAAGATATGTCTGTGTTGAGTGCCGTGCAGACTTTAATGCTCTGTGAGCAAACCTATGATATTGATCTGAATAAATAAAACCGACTTGACTTGTGCATTTATTCCCTCCAAAACCTTGACACTCCCAGTAACCACTCAAGACTCCACTTTATCGATTAGGAGGTGATTTCATCACGGAGTGAGAATTTACTTAGAGGGACAGACTGTGGGAACCTGAGGTTTGACCCGGGGGATGTGGCGTAAGAGTCTGGAATGAACAAAACTCTCATAATCTTCCCAGTGACATGAATCCAATTTCTTTAGAGTAACTTACAACGAACCATACAATTATCTCACCTGCATGTAACATGGATCCAATCGATCTTTATAAACACTAAATTAAATGAATGTAATTCACTGAATGTGAGTCCAAAAATGTACTTGTTCAGCTGGATAACAAACATTAGTTAAACAAGGGTGAGGGATGTTATTCCATACACTGTAGGATCACGGACAGCTGATAGAATCAGATGAAAATAAAAATGGCTTGATTTAGAAAAACAATATCAAATTCAAACCAAAAATGTTTCCATTGCTATCTCGAAAGTGTATATATATATATATATATATATATATTTTTTTTTTAAATCTCATTAATGTTTCTTATTATGCTTATTTAGCTCTTTGAACCCTTGGATGTGCCAAACCTTTACAGGTTTCTACAAAACCCCAATGTATACTTTTTTCAAGATTTCCTGTTCATTTCTTTAATTTATGGATGTAAAATAAAGTAAGTGTGGCGGGTTTTACTGTACCGTTCAAACAATGAAATAATTCCAATTCTAATTTCTAGTTCTAGACTTTTTAACTTTTCACAAAACCATTCAAGGCTTTGTGCACATGCTTTATAAGGAATTGAATGAGCGGTTGTTGACCACTTTTGCACATTTTCTTCATTTCCTCTAGATTAAAGTCTCCACCAAATCCTTTTATCATGACCTGTTGGTATACTACGCACTGAGGTGCTGCCATCTGATGCTGCTATGTCTTTGTTAAGTCTCGGTGCTCCCTTGTTCACCTCTATTTGCAGCAAGATTGGGAACTTGAATTGGCCTTGTCACTGTTTACCCTGGCCTCTCATTTCAGTCAGCTTCACGTTCTCCTTCACACCCCTTGTTTTCTTGGCAGAGCCCTACTGATTACAGCGACGACTGATGAGTCCAGACATGTGAGTAAAGCACAGGGGCGACGGCTGAATACTAAGACATCAGCCTTCACCCTCTGTCTGCAGTTCATATCACTTCAAATCATGGACATGCCATAGAGGAAAGAATGGTTTTTAAAACAAAATATAATAAAGGTTAATATATCCTTATACGTGAGGATGGATGGTTTTGGTTCCAAAAGGAAATATTCAACTTTTGAAAGTAAACCAAACTGCTACAGAAAGGAGGGAGAAAGAAATGAAGATGAAACAAATCAAACAAATTGCATTTCAAAAGAATGAAATAAAAGTCTGCAATATGTTCAAAGATCCCATTGCGAATAAATTAGGGAAATAAATACAGGTAACTATTTTTCTGAGCTCAGTTGTAAAACAACAAAAATGTCCTTGTGTCAATTCACAGAAGTTAAATTAAGATGCAATTGGACTTGAAAAAGTGTGTTTTTCAAAAAGAGCTTCCTCTAGTGAGTAAAATATGAACAATTTTGGTGAAATGACATCCAAGATAGATCACCTTGTGTAGATTCAACAAAACATTGACGAGACAAAACTGAAAAAAAAGAAAAGAAATAGCTTTTGAGGTATGTTGTTAACACAAAGGATCTGCCGCGGACATAGAAGCAGAGATTTTATAACAGCCCTGACTTTTTAGGGACATAATAATCCCACAATAATGAGATCTTTTTTTTTGGGGCCTTCTTGCTAATGTTTTATTAATGGAAGTAAAAACCCCATCCAGGATGAAGAGCAGATTATTTGCTTATAAATATGATCGAAAATAAGCAAAGCTGCTAGGAGCGCAGAAACAGTGGTAGAAAAACTGAACTCATTTTTTTCTGGTAAAACAAACTATTTACCAACTGAACTGTAAATAACTCAGATTGATAAGCTGTCAAAAGCAAATGGACATGAAGAGATGGGGTGAAAAGGCAGAGTGCTTGGGTTCACTCCTTCAAGAAACCTTATTTCTCTGTCAGTTATGCCCTTGAGCCATACATTTTTAACACGCCTCCTAGGTCACCTCTGGACTCCATTTAACACACAAACAAGACAATTCCAGGCCCTCATAGAAACTCCTGATTAGCTTAAAGCCCTTTCCTATTTTCTTCTTACTCAGGTCTTGGCTTTGTTATTCTTTACATTCCCTCCACTCTAAACCTCTCTCCCTGCAGATGCTGGTCTTTTACACCATTCTATCAAGTATCTTATCTCTGCTCTCCCCTCCGCTCTTCTTCAGCACATCGCCTCTGCCCTCCAGTCTCTAACCTATAATTTCCTCTTGCTCCCATCCAGGCCTTTTGTGTTGCGCTCCCATTCTCCATTCTTGGTAAGCAGCTAGACAATAAAAATAAAACCAAAGAATAAGAACATCAGCATACCTGCTTAATTGTTACCAATCCGACTTCGGTGACTATGTTTTGTTCTTGTCTTCAGCGCTGTTTGGGAACATAGTTGAAAATAATGATGGTAAAAGTTCGGTCTCAGAGACCCTTTCATTTTTTTCTTAAAAGAAGCTCTGGCATGAAGTAAAGTGTGTATGAACATCTGAACAGAGCAGGACTTATTGTAGCCCTCCACAGCTCTGTGCTAATGAGGTGTGTGTGTCTCTGCGTGTACTTATAGCTGTCTTTGTGAGAACCAATTTAACTTTTAGAAAGGACTCAAGCACTTTTTTGGAAAAAAGTGAGGACCATATGGTCCATTTTCACTTACAGATGGACTGTTTCAGGTTTCTGACTTGGTATTAAAAGATAGCTTCAAATTAGTTTAGGTTCAGGTCAGGGTAAGTGCCACCAATTGGTATTTAGCCAAGATGATTATGGTTAGGATTGGTGGCTGGAGAATCAAATATGATAACAAATGCCACAGGTATAGGGGGGCAAACTTTCATGTGTTCATGTGTGTTTAATAGCTGAAGGACCGTAGCAATGAGTGACTCTACCTTAATCCTGAAATAACACAAGAATAATCCTGAATAACACATGTCAAGTGACTGTTCCTACAAGACCCTCTGACAAAGGTGTCATTTAAGAATAACAGTTTGTTTATGGTGTAGTCTAATAAAGCGGACCATGGGACCATTACACGCTCTGTTGTGTGGAATACATACAGTTTATACATACTAGGAGGGCAGCCAATGCAGTATATATACCCTTGCAGGTAAAATAAGTTATAAAAACAAACAAAAAAAAAAATAGATCGGGTCTGCTCCAAAACTCTTTCGCCAAGTTTAATCAGAATCAATAAAGGAATTTGTGGCAGCATTAATCAAATCCATTTCAAAGTTTAAAGATTTCTTCCATGGCAAATCCGCTACCTTTCTGACAAGTTTCACATTCATCTGTAATTAGTTTATCCGTAATTAATCCATGAACCCACGTCTGTTAATATTCACAAAAGTAGAAAACATTTCAAGAACCAGCAAATATATCTAGAATAACTCTAAATGTTTATGGTTTTTTCCTCTAAGTATTTGCCCACCCTTTCAGTCAAGTTTCTTAAAAATGAAACTAGTAGGGTTTGTGCAACCCCGTAAAAGCCAGCCAGACAAACAATAAAACAGACAAATCCATTCTGGCAAAAATATTTACCTCCTCGGTGGAGGTAAATATGGCTGCAGGTGATGATTGGCAGCTCATAGCCCTTGGGTGCTTGATATTTAAAAAAAGAAAAGGGGACAATATGCAAGAAAGAATAGCCCAGAATCTGGGAAATATAATTAGATAAGATAAGATAAATCCAATTATTACCGATTAAATGAGTCAGGCAGATATCTTCAAGTCATCATGCTCTTCACATATATAACTATTTGTGAAAGACCATTTTTAATATGGAGGTCAATAAATACATATGATATATATTTATTTGACTGCACACTAATCATGCAGTATAAACATGTAGAGATGGCAATGCAAATGACACAAGATAAATATCAATAAATAATAATATATTTTACAAATGATATGTATAAGATAATGAAGTAATTCTAAAAGATAAATGCTTTGAGAAAATGGTTATAGTGATAGAGGTTAATTATTACCTAATTTAGCATTATCCACATCTCAATTATCTATATTTGATGAACGAGCAAGAATCTAAAATTTATTCGATTCAACACATCAACCTCTTTTCATGACAAGGTAAAGGTGATACCGTATCCTTATATTTATACAATACATTTGTTATCATGCATAGAACAAATGAAAGACCGTTGGAGGATTTATAGTGTGTTTGTATGCATATGCATAGACCTGAAGAGGGGAACCTGTCAAAGACATGTGGAGTGTAGATATTGTTGATCTTTGGTCAAGTAGTCAAGAGACTTTAATGTACGAGGGTATCACATGACGAGTATCACATAAAAATGTCTTTATGTCTAACGCCTTCTCTCTATGTGTAATAACCACACTGTCTGTGTGCTATAAACATACGCTCCACGTGCTATAACCACACACTTTATATGCTATAATCAAGCCTCTCTGGGGCAAATTCACAAAAAACGCATTACAGCTGTTACTAGCGCCATAAATTGTGCATCATTTGCAACCCTTATTTGAGGCATCTTAAGGACCGATTCACAAAAGATATTGCAGCAATGATATGCCAGCAGGAACACAACCACAGCTTGTTGCACCTGAGTTTGCGTCTTGTTGCCCCAGATTTGCGTCTGATTTCAATCACCAATGTGGCAATAAATGTTGATATTGCCCCTAAATTACAACATGCGGGACAATGGCAGAATTGAAAATAAAAATTTCTCCTGCAAGTTTTGAAAGGAGAGGTGATTTGGCTCTCTACAAAAATCAAGTCACAAAGCCTAACCGGGACTGCAGGAAACCATATTTGGGATATAATATCCCAGTCAGTCAGTTCTGCTCCAAACTCACACCTTAAGACTGCAAAAGGCGATGGCATGATCTGAAGTCCAGAACTAAAGAAAGCCTTAAAAACTGGCATATGTCCAGCCAAGGAACAGGATTTCAACTTTATTGAGGAACTTTTTCAACAAACATTCACCAGTGCATCCATGGCAATGCACCCCCCTACCTAAAACACTAACTCACCCCACTACCCTAAATACGATCACTCCGTTCTACCCACTCATACCGCCTCCTCCTTCCCCGGACTAAGCTCAGCACCATGGGTGATCGGACCCTCTGTTCTGCTGCCCCCCGTCTGTGGAAAGGCCTCCCTGACCATCTCAGGGCTCCACAGACGACTGACACATTTTAAAAAGGACTTAAAACGGTTTGTTTTTATATAGTTAATATTTTATTTTTTTATTGATGCTTTTATCTGCTTTTACTTTGTAGCACTTTGAGATTTGATCCAAATGTAAAGTGTGTTCTAAATTAAATGTATTATTATTATTATTATAATAATAATAATAATAATTATTATTATCCTATGCTCAATAACCACAATCGCTATGTGCTATAACCATACTCCCTATGTGCTATTACCATACTGCCTATGTGCTATAACCACACTCCCTATGTGCTACAACCATACTCTCTATGTGCTATGACCACAATCCCTATGTGCTATAACCACACTCCCTATGTGCTATAACCATACTGCCTATGTGCTATAACCACACTCCCTATGTGCTATAACCATACTGCCTATGTGCTATAACCACACTCCCTATGTGCTATAACCATACTGCCTATGTGCTATAACACACTCCCTATGTGCAATAACTATACTCCCTATGTGCAATAACCACACTCTCTGTGTGCTATAACAATGTGCTATAGCCAGACTCTCTATATGGTATGACCATGCTCACCATGTGCTATAACCATTATAGGATTTTAGGGTGTTTGTATCCTTGCAAGTCTTTTATACTCTCTGATTTTTGCTGCTTATTACGTAGAGGATAAATACAGTTCATACTGGAGCATGGATTCAGTTGGCAAACATTTTATTCTATTTAGTGCCTGTTTGAAGCACCTGGTCAGGAATTTGTAAAAAAGTGTCTTGCGTGGAAAATCAGTTGTAAACCATTCGTAACAAAATGTCTTCAATCCCACAGTTTGGATGGTCTCATTGACTCTGTCTGAGCATTTTTAGAGCTTTTTTGAGCCCAAAGCCTACCCCCGTTCTGCTACCTCAGACTCCTTTCTTTTCCCTGTCATGGAAAATGCCAGAGAGATGCAGTGAACACCCTGCTCTGCTCCCAGCACCGGTAATTTGACAGCGAGCAAAGATGGCGAAGAATAATTGGAAAAGCATTTACGAGTCAATGTGACACTGATGGAGAGAGCTCAACATTTAACGTGTGCGGATGGAATGAGAGGGGGAAAAAAATGCAAGTAGGAGATTCCAGAAATAAATTTTACAAGTCAACTTGCTGAAGAGGAGGTGGTTCAATCAGACAAATGAGACATCTGGGCTTGTGTCTGGAATTCTGGGTCAACAAACTGCAGCAATACAATGATTCTGGCTGAACTGTAAACAGCAAGTCAATGTTGGCCAGCACTGGCAGTTGATTATGGGTTTAATTGGACCCAACTCAGTGGGGCGGATGCATCCAAAGACAAAAGGATGGTATGTTTGGCTGTTGTCCCAGTGATGCTTTTCAGGCGGCCAATCTTCCTGTTATCAGCTGATGCTGAAGAGAAGCTGCATGTTATTCTATCTTAACCATTCCCTGTCAAACAGCACGGACCGCAATCAAAAAGCGGTTTTTATGATTTGACTGGCAAGTTTCACACAACTTATAATTGGTCCTCCCCCTGAATGGTTTGCATTCGCTGCAGCATCCAATGTGTAAAGGCTGAATCTTCCTATTAGCATATGACACAACAGTTGGTATTATCTATTCGGGGGAGAAAAACCCTACATCCTCCAACTGAAACATCCCATCACATGTCAAGAGCGCTGTTGCTTCCGTCCCATTTGAACAACAGAGGCTGCCATGTTAAAGATGCTGAGACGTGTTCATTTATCAGAGCTTATGTTTATCTGTCAGTTGATGGCAGCACAAGAGGCCTGCAACAAAATGCTCCAATGATCATAAAGATGCAGACTAGGATCCACAAGTACTGCTCACAGCCTCTTTCTGGCGCTTGGTTAAGCAGTTTGGCTGTCCTGATCTGCTCTCATAATTTTGGCTGCTGCTGCCAGTAGCACAATAGAGGGACAGTACGGTGTAATGAGCGGGATTACCAAGGGAGACTAGCAGGAATAGGATGGTATCAAAGGAAATCCAGTCAGTGAGAGATATTCAGACAGCCCAGCATTGCTCTTTTATTCATTGCCTGCGCGCCAGAGTGACTCAGCTCACTCTCCTGCTGTCAAACCCTGTCATTATCCATTAGTGTGTTTCTGCCGCGCTGGGGACCGCCCACTGCTGCTGCTGGCTGTGTGTGTAGTTGCATTCATGTTGGCGTGCACGCGTGTGTGTTTTATGAACAGGTGCATGTTGTGAACGGGATGCATGACTGGATGTGCTCACATCACACTGTTTGAGTATATACTTGTGGTTGGTACTTGCCTTTGAAGAGTGTAATTATGGGCAATTTTCTCCCATGTCTATTACCGCCATGGTAATGCCTTGTTAAGCATTGAGAGTTTGATTGCAAACAGAGCTTTTGTTAAGGCCTTTCAAATGTTTAGAAAAGGTTAAACACTGCGATTTTAAAGAATGGAATTAGTTTGATGCGTGTTTATATGCGTCTTATATAGGTAAGGAACTGGTTGAATACAATTATGCGTTTTGTGATTATGCATTTACAAGATGGGAAAACATAGAAGCGCTGTCAATTGTTTGAATTCAAAACACTAATGTTCCGTATTTTGGATCTGGTTATTCAAATAATACCCATATGAATTTCTGTATTGTCTTATATTTAGTCCAATTTTACACTGCTTCATCAGTTTATTATATGAAACCATCAGAGGTGGAAGAGGTGCACACATTCTTTACCAAAGTAGAAATGCAGTTACTTCTGAAAACAATAAAAGACTGTTAGAAGTTCAACTATTACAGATAAAAGATAAAAGTAGAAGATTACGGGCTTTGAAATGTATCGTATGAAAGTAAATAATGACCCTTTGAATAATATAGCCAAAGGCCGTTTTCTAGCAAACCAAAGGGTCCCTGATATCATTTTAGTTTGATATTAATATAATGGATTGGGAACTTTATCTCAACTTCTATCACTGCAATTTATGGGCAAAGCTTTGTTCAGCACAGATGAATGTCCATTATTGCGCACATAAATTGAGAAAATCAAAGTGGATACTAAGACACTAACAAAACGTATTTTCTTCACATCGGGGTTATTTGCATATGTTTGCCTGCTTCGTCTTCATTTGTATTTCAGGTATGTCGCCTTGTTTCGTTTGTCATCTGTTACACCTATGGATACATCAAGAGATCGTCTTTTCTGTGGGTTATTGTTTGTTTAGGATGAAATCCGTCTTCATTTCCAGAAAGCACATAATTATGCTCAATAAAAATAATCTACAGATGAAACGATAGTGTTTTGAATGCAATTGGAGGATAATGTTCTGCTATTTGTGATAATATATATGGAGTTAAAGTACAGATACCTGGATTCTTTGTACACTTTTGTTTTCTGATTACATATTTCTCATTTTGTGTTCTGTTGGCCTGCTGCACACTGAAAAATAATTCTTTGGTTGCACCATTAATTGATGAATTGGAAGTGTTAAACTGTGTCTTTATGTTGTCTTTGAAGTAGATGTTTTACATAAAACCCTGTAAAAGTCCTAGGTGTATATTTTACCCCAGTAGAAATTTTAAATTCTAAAGACAAAGTCAGACAACAGTGAAACTTCTGCAAAAAAAATGTATAACTATTGACAGCAATTATATCTATCTATAGCCTGATAATATTATACACCCCTTTTTACAGCGGCCCAACTCTCAGTGAGTTTTCATTTAACTGAGAGTTGGGCTGAGGCTGAGCTGAACACAAACTCGGTATGATATTCAAGTCACAATTACTGTATGATGGGAAGAACTGGGATGTTGGCTGACCTTAGGGACCTTTTTTTTAAATTAATTAATTTAAACAAGGAAAGCATCAACCAATCAATCTCTATGCAACAACCAGATGTATTGACTTGCAAAAACTAGAAGTCTGTCTTAATTTGCATTCATAGAGATTTGTAGTACTTCTTTCACTAAAAATGTCACATCTAAGAAGTCTTCACTCCCATTTTTATTGGGCAGGACTCAGCCCATCACTGCCTCTTCAAAGCCTTATACACTTTGAATTTTCTTCAAGGCCAGCTTGTTAAAATTACTTCTCTGTAGAATCAAAAAGGTCCACGCTGTCGCCCCCAACTGTAATCGTATATCCTGAAAAAGAACCGCCAGTCCCCCGCGTCGTAGAAACAATTCCCCTGACTGAACTCAAATTAAATGTGTTATGTCTGAATAGTGTGTGTTTCATAAAAAAAAATCTACACCTTCCCCTAGTGAATAAAATATTAACTATTAGAGTATGACAATCTAATTAATTCATTTGCACCAAATTTGGTATAAATCGGACCAACAGTTGAGAATTTATGGCCACAGAACCTTTCGAAGATAAAGTTCCCCAGAATGCCACAAATATATAATCGACTATTCTCCAAATCCGTCCAGATCCTCCTCGCTCTAAGGTGTATGTGGGTGTAAAATTTGAAAATGATAAATGAAATAGTTAACACGAAGGATTTGAAGCTCCAGACATGGGGGAAGTGATGATTACTCTATAATATCTTTCAGGGATATAAAGATGGCTAAAATGCACGCATGAGAATTGTGATTTTGTGAAATTACGAGGACTCTAGCGCTCATAATGTCACACATTTATGGGTGATGATGGCATATGACAGTACGTGTTTGTATGATCAGGATAAGGTAGCTGGGCTTTAGGTATTATTGCTCTTTCCTCACCACTCAGCTGTACTTCCCTAAGGAGGGCAACAAGTTGGTAGAGATCCATTAAGATGGACAGAATGAAACAAAGGGAGGTTTGCATCGATGCATTTGTATGCATGTGCGAGTGAGAATGGAAGGGCAAACATATAATTTATCATGGGAAAAAAAGAACGAAGACAGATGAGAGAAAGACAGGAAAAGAAGCAAAACTGGAGCCGATTGAAATATGGACCATTATATTAAGAAGGATGGACAGGTGAGACAGAAATAAATAAATAAATAAATGAAAAACACTTGAAAAACGATAGAGAATGGGACAATGAGTGTCAGAAACAATAAGTGATGGAGATACAGCCTGGTCAAAGTGGGACTGGGGTTCCTTATTGAGCCTCGCAATCATGCATGAACTATACGCAGGCTTAATGGGGGTCATTGTTGTCCTGTTTCCGAGCCGGCAGCGGAGGGGCAACAGCTTCAAATCAATGTCTGTATAAACAGGCAAGCCGACAAGGCAGTATGACAGGAGGGAGAGGTTTTTTCCACACAGCCATAAAATGTAAAATTTCAAATTACAGCAATTGGCAAATAACTTGAAGAAGAAAACAATCGGCTGGGGTTGAGAGTTCAGGCTCCTCAACCTCTGAGCATATCTATGTTTCATGCAAGAGGTACATCCGATCAAGCTTCCTGTTCTGTAGCGTGATAGGAAATTCATCTTTGGCCATCTCTAAAACGCAACCTCAACTCCAACCATCACCATGTGATAGCTATATATAAATATGAGGGTAAAAGATTACAACGAAAATACTTATACTGACTCAAAGTTTTTGTGTTTAGCTGTTGTGTCTTCATAGCTGAGTGTTAGCCTTGACTTAGGAAACATGGGGTTTTGCTCATACAGGGTGTTAGGTTTGTGTTACACCTTAAGGTATGCAGATCATTGCAGCTTCATTGTGAGGATGGAAATGCTGCATACATTCACAGAGGCTAAGTTGAGATTCAAAGATTCAAAGAGTTTTATTCGAACAAGTATAGGTGGTACAGTGACATTGAAATAACTATTGACATATTTCGCACACCCACGCACAGACGCATATAAACAACCACCCACCCACCCATGTGACATACAGTTATTGCACACAGAAAAAAAAGAAAAAAAGCAAACAAGAAAAACAAATCAACACCGTTTAGTGCAAAACAGAAGAGTTTAAGTATAAAAAACAAGTCAAGAAATGTTTTTATGAATAAATAAATAAAATAAACAAAAACAAGAGCAAGCAACAGTTGACAATTATGGAACCATACACCCGTACAACTGAGAAGTGTGGAGCCGACCTGAGCTCAGCTCCAAACAGGCTGTGAAAATGAGCTGGAAACATGAGCATTCGGTAATAAGGCTATGGATCCTTTAATTCCAAGAAAATGGCATTCCATGTCCCTGAAACCAGTCTGAGATACCAGGAGCAAGCATGGTCCCCCTCTAAGATCCCAAACCAAAGACTCCCCCTGCAGATGATGGTTCACAGTGTTTATTATGGCAGCCAATAGTTAATCCATCTATTCACAATGCAGCAGCATCTATCACTCTACAGGCACAGACACATTTCTAAGCGTTAGCACAACCACCGTGAACCAAAAACATGTCCACACAGATCCCTAACCAATACGGCAAAAATGTGTGCTTATACGAACAGACATGTTAAAAAGCTGGATTGAAAACATTTCAAATGTACCTTAAAATATAAAATGAGACATATTTATGTATACAATAATGGAAGCCCACCTTTAGGATGCCTACAAAGCATGTTTGATATAGCCCCGAATTGTGTCCAGCGTTTTTGAGGCGATGTGTATAAACAATTCTCTTAACTTAAAAAAGTACATACATATAGAGGGAGAAAAATGGAGTCCCTACATAGAGAACTTCGGCAGGGACGTGAAAATGTGTTCGGTGATATGAGCTGGGACTCAGAAGGTGTAAATGCTATACAGTTAAGAATACAATTTGCAAAATCTAAACAGAGACAGTAGGGTATGTGTGTCCTATGAACATACAAACAGTGTAGTGTTGATGTCAGGACAGAAGCTGAGTTGGGATGAAGGTAATTGAAAATAAGGAGCATGGATCACATCCATGAGACAGAGGCTGATTTATTGAAAGAGGTGCTAAAAACTGAGTATGTACTGAGTTTAAAAATTAATTTGTATTTATATTTTAAATCTGTCCTGCTATGTTTTTCAACACAATTTGTCTTAAATCCCTCAGTCAAAGAAAGAGAATCACAAACTGCAACTATGCAGCACAATTGGACAACGTAGAAAGACACCGTCCAGCATTCGGCGATGTCTCCTTTCTGTCGTCATGGGTTACAACACCTTATTGATGCAGTCAAATCAAATGAAACACTATTACAGCAGGGACAGGATGAAGCCAGTAAAGGAAGACCTCAAAATATAACTACCATAGGGAGACAAAGTCTGAGGATAGCAGAAATGTTTTCAAGATATAGTTTGTCCTCAACTCTCACCAGCCTTGGAGGTGTTTAATTACGACGGAGGCTCTGATGGGCAACTGAACTTCAGCTTGAATTACTGTGTATTTCAGCAAAGTGTAGAATTCAGCTGCATGCCACGTCATCTTCGGTTAACGCTGTGTAGCTTCCACAGTTTTTGCTTTGTGCTCCTGGCTGTTTGATGTTGCTGACCTAAAACATTAAGCTTAATTTATCATTGCACTAACAACATCAGTGAAATGCTTGCTGTGAAAAAAGCGTTTAAACCTGTCCTCTGCTGTGGCTGCCTGCCTTTATAGTGGAGTCTTGTTGTCTATCTTTACCAAGTGTTGTGGTGTGAGATTGTGCAGTAGAACCAAAGTTCAATCCCTCAGCGGCTTGATGGACTGACGGCTGTGATGTTGCATGAAAAGTAGATATGACTTATGAGGGATCCGGTCGAGCAGGACCTTGGCCGGAGGAACATTGTCAGAGCGCCAGCTCTTTGGGAGATCTGTGATATTGGAGGAGGCTTGCTTTAAATTAAGTGTCTTACACTGTGCATCTGATAATGGACTTATTAATGGATTGGATTAGGTGTGTTGGTGTGTTAATGATAAAGAAAAAAAGAAGAAATATAGGAAACAGAGGGATAAGGAACCAAGAGAGAGAAAAAAATGAAACTACACAAGAAACAGAATACGTTATGTGACCTAAATATTATGATAATAGAACAAGAAGTGGGTAAATTTGAGACTACCCTCCTAGCCATTCATGCTCATGCATTAACTGGAGTCAGTCATTCATAACTGGAGAAGCTTTATCTCAATGCTTATGCTTCGTACTCCCCTTCCTTTTAGAACAAATTTACAGATTCAGACTAATTTATCATATAGGTTTTCAAATATCTACCTGTGATTTCCCGATGGAAAAGTCAAGTAGGCTTTAAGAGTTTGGAGAAACTGCAAACCATTATATTTCCATAATTGTCTTGATAGCTAAAAAGTATTCTGTATTAGATGCACACAATTAATCTTACCACTGCCTGGTGATTTCATCCATTGACATAAAAAATAAAATACATTCATTCATTCATTATCAACCGCTTATCCTTTCGGGGTTGTGGAGGGCAGGAGCCTATCCCAGCCGACATCGAGCTTGGAGCAGTCGGAGAGGAGAGGGAGAGGTTGAGCTGAGGAAGTGGGTGTGGCCAATCACAGGGGAGGGGCAGTTATTGCTCCTACATGGGAGGTTGTGAGTGTGTGTGAGCAGAAGGACATGCATGCAGGGCAGGAACATGTAAAGAGAGTGTGCAGTTACAAATCACTGTATAAAATATACAAGAAACCAGCCATGGATCAGTTCTGGATGTCAGCAGCTTCGAACAAGGAAAGGGTTTGAATAATCTTATTTTCCTTTTTTGTTCCTTGGATATCAATTATTATCTCTGGACAAAAGAACTTCTCAAGTTAAATACACCTGCTCCAACCTACATCTCTGCCACAACCAAACTTTCATCAACTTCCTTTCATCTTCCATCCCTTTCCACCATGGATTTTGAATCATGCACCATCTATGAACAATTCTTAATTATAAAGACTGAGAGCAAGAGACTTTCCTCTGAACAGATTACTGGAGTAACCAGACTTTGAAAATTTGGGACCTTGTTATTTTGTGTTTTGTTTTTTTCTTATTTCCCAAAGGAAACTACAACTACAACTATTGAAAGCCTTTCATGGTGATTCAGTGTTATGAAAATATGTTGAATTGATGATTTGAAATTGTATTTCTGATTAATAGTAATGAATGAAAATGGAATTTGTTGTGAATGGTATTATTTCTGATTGTATTTTGTAATGTAACTTAATTCTAATATTACCCCTGACATAGATTTTGACATACATCATTGTATGCCTGGCGCCCATTGGTTTAATGTCATATGTTAAGCTTTACGTCGGGTTGCGTTACACGCTAGAAGCGGGGAACACCCAGTACGAATCGCCAGTTCATCACAGGGCCGACACATAGAGACATACAACCACTACACTACACACTACTACATTCAGACTTACAATTACTCCTATAAGCAACAGTGAACACATTTTAAGCAGCTCTGTTCTCAAAGGTGAAACAAAAAAATTGAAACACAAAGATGTTTAAAATACACATCATATTGGAACAAACTAATTTTGTTTCCGCTCACGATCACGCTCCCAGTCAATTAGCAATAATAGCTATTATCATTACAAAGAGCCCATGAATCATTGATGCACTAAAAGGACACTATAAAAGTCAACGGGGAGCCATCACTATTGAATGTGCCTTTATGAGCTGAAGTCAGCCATATCATGTGGAGACGCCTGCCATGCAACATTTTGGATATTGGGTGAAGCTAACACGTCCTGCTCACTTTTCAATTCTCCATTCCTAACATGTGCAACAGCAAGATACAGATAACTGATCCCTATTTGATCAAGGCCAAACTGCAGATATATGGATGTCCCCATAAAACACATCTTTAAAAGTGTGCAAGTTTTTTTAGATCCGGCTCAAACCTTTCAGTGTACGCCACGCTTAAGTTTATTCAACCAAGCTAACACTCAGTGGTTTCTCTTTAAGCTCAACTTGGCAAATTAAAATTTTTATACCAAGTACATTACAAGTGTATTCAGGTCTGCCTGTTTCATTCAAATTTCCACTTTGTGGCAGAAACCTGGATTGAAACGGCAGAAATAAATAAAAGTCAAAACAGGAGATTTAAAAACATGAGCTGTCTGGAAAGATGGGGATAGTGTCTTCATCATATGTTTCAAAATTATCTTTTTCGTTCGTGCTTCGGACAGAATTTTACATTGTTTGACGTTTGAGGAGTTCTCTTATTATTTATATATCATCCTGTAGTGATCTCTTCATCTGCAGTAGTTTCTGAGATGGCTGCAAAATTAGTGCCACCAACTCTCCAAATAAATACAAACATATTTTATCGTAATCTGATCAATTCTTCAACATTTTATATTTTTTCTGAATTTCTGGAAATATATAATAATTTTTGGCTGTAGACTTTATTACTGTGTTTGAGAATTCCTTTAAATATCTAGATTCTAAAGATTACAGCAAGGCTACCATTTGGTGTCACTTTCCGTGAGATCAAATATCGGATTCAGACTCATGTCTCTGGATCGAAACTGAAGGCATTCACCTGTCCTCTGAATCATTGCATTAGTGAGGTGTCCCTGGCCATCTGAAGTGAACAACAGAGTGCAGATGGCATCAAATACCGGGGGACGAACTGTCACTCAGGTGATTGACAGACATGTCGTAAATTCACAGCTGCTGAAAGCTTAAAGGAAACAGCCAATTGCCCAATGCAGCAGAGGAGAGACAGAAGGAAGTCATCACCTTGCCAGTCATCCCACCTAATGATGGCAGCCCCAAAACCCACATACCAGGATGGATCAGCCCCATGTCATGTTGGTGCAGCATTATTAATGGCACACTCTTCAAAACTTATTACAACGTGAGCTTGTGCGTACGCCTGACGACGAGATACAGGCTGGCGAGGATCAGCCAGGTAATGAATAAATGACACGCTTAACTAGTCGGCAGAAATAATATTGTGCGGTATTATTAACAGAAAGAAAAAATAGGAGTCTATGAAAGTGAAAGAATAGAACAGTCTGTACAATCACATTTACTGTAAAATGAACAGTGACAGCCAAGTTTCAATAATCCCCGTCACACAGCAGCAATGAGGGGACTGGGAGCTGTGGGCACTGAGTCAAACTGGAATATATTGTAATGAAGAAACAGCCAATACTTAATTGTATGATGCCATGTAAACTCAGTAAATACTGTCTTTGTCCTGGAAGTAATTCACCTGCTATCTTCTATCTCCCCCTAAAGTCATACATTTGGGCATCAAAGATGTGTGGCAATAATTCTTTCAATAAATCTACCTGTGTCTTCAACGCCACCTAAGATAGGCTCCAGCTTCCGCAATCCCGAACAGGATAATCAGTTTCGGGTAATGAAAGAATGAATGAACGGTCTTACAGGACGATTAATATGATCAATGCAGTGTAATTTCCCAAAAAGAGCTGCGTATGTGGTACCATTGAACCAGACCAAGATAGAAATTAACAAAAGCCTCAGGCAAATTCCAAATCTGAAGAGCAAGTGAATGTCAAACCTTAGCTTTGTCGTAACAAAAACATCTTAACTGATGGTATGTTCTAACTGTTCTATTGCCATGCTCTCAATTTAACTGCAATTCTTTTTAAAATGTATTTATAATACTTTCTTTTGTGGACCCTTGACAACCCTTCTTTATTCAAACCGGTTAAAAAGGAGATAATAATATTTTGCTGATATAAAACTGTACCAGCAGTCAGGAAGGACACAGAAGAAGTTTTAAGTGTTAGTTGTAGTAGACGGCACTCTTCATCCCCTACAGTGCAGTGTAGTGTAATTGTGCCGCCTGCCAGCATGGGATGAGTGTCTCCTATTGAGTGTGTCCATCATTTTGAAGGTTATGGCACTTTGATGTTATTCGAGCGGTCTCCTTTGACTATCTGCCGGATTAAGTGTTTGAGGTGGTCTTTTTGTGTTCATATGGCACATACCAGACTTATTTGGTGATAAAATATACCAGGAAGGATTAAAGCAGTGTAGTCATGAAGCCCAAATATGAAAAAAAACCCTTCATGAGAGGCAAAGGTGATATAAATTCAAAAGTGATTGGCTTGTTAGTGTAAAAAAGAAGCTACTGTGTTGTTTCATACTAAAATATATATTAACCTGTTTAGCTTTCTTTCATTGAAATATGTCAACACTTAAGTAGATTTAACATCTGATTCATCTCGTTTTTCATTTGGCAGGCTCCACTTTATCATTATTATTATTATTATTATTATTATTATTGTCAGTAATTGTAGTAATAGCCTTTAAGTAACACCAGGCACACACATTCACATTCTGCTGATGCTCTGAATTCAAAACCAGGATCCAGCTGTTAGAATCAGACTCTTTCTAAGCCAGGACGGTCAACAAGTACTTATAATGTAACAACAATACTAATGCAACAACGATATAGAATTTATCTATCCACACATCTACACATTTTTGGATGATGGAGATGCTCAAGCAGCAGTGACACATTTAGAAATGACATATAAATGAGTAAACACTGGAATTTTGGTTCTACTTTATAAAATATTTATTTGATATGAGTTATGCACACACTGCAGTTAATAGCTGTGAGAATATTTTGGACTTCATAATGGGAGGAGGTACCTTCCATTCTTTTGTCGATGGTGAAGAAACTTCCACATACATCTATTAATAATATCAAACCATTATCAGTCACAGGAAAGTACTCCTCCTCCACGATCTACCTATATGTCCCCCCTACCCTAGACTCAAAGATGGATTTGAAGGAGGTGAGAATGCCAGGTACAGTCACGTGTAATGACTCACGTGTAAAATGCAACATGCGTGAAAGGGCAACTCCTGCATGTCCAGCACTGATACATGAGATATGTGAAAAGCGTTTTGGAGAATGTGGCAGTGTCAGTCGTGAAGGCAGATTACACGTTCGCCTCCAGCATCAGCTGCAGCAGAGGATGGCTCAGTGTCACCCTAACACGCCAGAGTATCTGCCACTGGTGCTAAAGTGATCCTGTGTGTGGTGCTGTGTGACAAGAACAGTTGACCTCATATAGAAACCAAAGGTAAGCCAGTTACGGATTTTGGCATGACCTCACCTTCAGTCCTTGTGGTTACCACCCATAGGGTGTCTCTCTGTCGGAGAGAGGTACAATAATCTGCTGGCCTCAAACATAAGAGGCAACAGTACATCTGCCAATGAAACTTAATTTCAACCTAAATCTGTGAGGTATAATCTATTACTGTGACCCATACACTCTCATAGGGAATCTCCTATACTGTCATATGTCAAAAAACAACAACAAAGAAGCACCAAAAAAATGTTTTGCTCTGTTGATTGAATGGAGCTTAAGACATCATTAATAATTATGACTTAATCTAATTGTCCCTTGTAAAAAGTTAAATTTAGCTCAAATATTTTATTAAGATAAAGATATATGTATATTACACCAACATTGTGATATAAGGTTATATTTCGATATATACTTTTCTTAGGAGACAGCAAAAACATGCGCTCTAGTAACCATCCCGAGGTCTCCAGTGTCACATTTCCATTTCAGTCACTCAGTGGATTTGCTCGTTCTGAGCAACTTAGGCTGAGTGCAGCAATAAAATAACCTTCGAAACCTTCATCATGGGTATAAATAGTCTTGTGTGCCAATACATTTCTGAGTTTGAGAGAAGAGTCAGAAGGTGTTGTGTATGCATCCCTGGCAGTGTGCAAAGACCCGAAACCATGCCTGACCAATACAGGAGCGGTGGCCCTGTTCTCTGAACCTCTTTGATGAAATGCTAACATGCCTTTATCAGAAAGAATGCGAGGACATACATTCTAAATAACACTCTGTGCACTATGCTGATTGAATCATTCTACAACAAGGGTTTGCAATAAAAATAGGCAGAAATATGCCAAGTCGAGGATCATGTCTCATTCTGCATCCGTATCCTATAGGTCCCCGTGCTGGAAGGTCAGATCTGTTTTCATCAGAGGCGCCTGCAGCTGGATCAACTCAAAGGCAACTGGTGAGGAGAACTGGTCGAGCGATGAATCATCCCGACGTGTTAGGAACCTGGCTCTGTGGGCACCTTTCACCGTCTGTAGATATATTTTCCAACATTCTTCTTCTTTATTTCCATCCATTGTTTCTTCTGGGGATGCTGTTTGATAGGCGTACAAATTCACGTCTATGCTCACACAGAGGAGGCCATCTGCTCTGAGTAGAATCAGAGGAGTAATAATTCTCCTCCTACTGTGGTCTCCCTCATCTAACTCCAAAAATAAGTAATTCATGAAGAAAGAAAGAGAAAGAATAGAGAAAGGAGGGGTGGTGTGAATAACACAGCACACTGGGTGTGGCTTAAGGGCCTTTGGGTGTTACTGACATTTTGCCACAGAAAAGGATTCACGCAGCTTTAACAAAGCTTTAAGGAAAGGGCTATATTGTTCTGGCGCAGGATAAATGCCCCCCCAAAAGACTGCTGTTTCATTATTTCCTCTCTTGGAAAGTTGAAAGGGCCTTCAAATATTCATAAACATTCCCATCAATAAAGAAAAGCTGCAATAATCACCTCACTACCACACTGGGGGTTCCTAGCACTAATAGCTGAGAGACTGAAAAAGTTTGTGGCGGGATGAGGATAAAGGCGGGCGTATCGGTGATTGGAATGATGCCACCACTCCCACAATGCTCATGGGTGCTTCAATTCACTGTGCATTGATCGTCGAGTTCCATCACCACATCCTCAGAACCACCTCTGTCTGAGTCATCTCATTCATCTGAATTATGTAGCAGATCATATTTCATAGCATTCTATAGACACTTAAATCAAAGCACTGGGTCGAAATAGGATAAATGATTATATGATATGAATCATACCAGTGCTCGTATTTGTAGCAATGGATTATAATAATGAATTTAATATATCTATATATATCTATATCTATATACAGTATATCTATAGATATATATATATATTGATATATTTAGATGTATATATCTATATAGCTATATAGATATATATCGATATATATATATAGATATATAGATATATATATCGATAGATATATTTAGATATAAAGATATATATATATATATATATATATATATATATATATATATATATATATATATATATATATATATATATATATATATATGTCTTACATATATGGTATAATTACTAACCACTAAACTAAGACCAACTAACTGAGTAAAACTACTGTGAAATTAAGGTTCATACCAGCTTTAGTCCACGCTGTGCTTATTTTTTTTTCTTACAAGATTAATGCAGCTTCAGGCATACATTCATAATCATCCCTCAGATGATTTAAGCCCTAAATGTTTTCATTCTGAAGTAAAAATAAAATTGAATTTTCTTGTGAACATGGTCACAGTGCAGAGAATCAGACAGTAATGCTTCGATTTTAGGGCATCATTAAATTTGACAGAAAACGTATAAAGTTATTTTTGCTCTCTCTGGGTTATGCCTGTCACACCCTGACAAAAGGACAAAATGTTAAAGCGTCCACGGAAGAGAGTCTGGCTTTATAAGACAAATGAAAACACTAGATCCTCTTTTCAACTCTGGGTTTTTAATGAAACTACTGAGACCCAGTGGTACCATTAGACTGACAGACAGTTTAAGCAGGGAAAGTGAAAAAGTAGACTGGTAAAGGAACATGTGTGCACATGGTTGTGCCTTCATGTGTTTGTGTGTGTTGAAAGTATATTCATGTGTGCTTGCATATAAAAACTCCTCTCCCAGGCTGAAGGTCCCATGTGGAAGCAGCCCATGCAAAGACACGCTTCATTTAGTCGCTTGAAAAAACCTAGGGCAGATCAGATATTGACGACACTGTTTTAGAAGTCTTGAAGAACTCCAGTTGCATGCAATTTATTTGACACCGCAGCTAATCAGAACGCTCCGTCTTATTCCGGAACGTTATCTGTTAAATCACTGCTTGTCTTCTTAGCTGTAGAATGCATCGCCCGGTGTCCCCGATAAATTGCCACCCGCTGCGACCAGGAGATGGATTACAATGCTTTCATGGGGAGAAAATCACCTATATTAGCAAAATGAAGGGCCACCATCATGTACCATGAGCCCAGCCTCCCACAAAAGGAGAGCAAATTTTCAAAGGGAGTTGTGTGTATAATAAGGAGAGAATAAAATAGAGAAAGAACATGTTGAAGGAGAGGAAGTTAACCCTCCTAATGATATGCTTCTTCCTCGTCTCAGTGCAAATCAAGTGTAAAAACCCGAGACAGTAATATCAAAACTGGATCTGGCCATTATTCTGCACTCACATTGAAAGTAAATCTGATGAAGGCACATGGAACATAATCAGTAAATTAAAAACATGTCAATTTTAAAGTTTGAACAGCACATTTTCATGTAATGTAAATTTAAGATTTGATTTAAATATAGCTCTTTTAATGAACACTTTCTAGCCTAAGCCTGCTGACTCTACAGACTTCATATGTATTGGCTGATTATAATTACTTGGTGGTGTTTTTTCCACCATGTTATTAAAGATACGTAGTGTTTCAGACACTGTGGGTGCCCACCCTGTAAATCCTCAAAATCAATAGCTGCCTGTGCTTTCCCTGCGTTGAGCTCTTGTTTATGAATTGTCACTTCCGCTAGTTGAGAGAGGCCGCTGTTCATTGCGCACAAAATTGCTTTCCACACGCCAGTTGAAAGTGACCCGAGTTGAGTGTAAAAACTCGAGACAGTAATATCATAACTGGATGCGGCCATTATTTTGCACTCACATTGAAAGTAAATCTGATGAAGGCACATGCAACATAATGAATAAATTAAATAATTTAAATTTTAAAGACTGAACAGCACGTTTTCATGTAATTAAATTTAGGATTTGATTCAAATATAGCTCTTTTGATAAACACTTTCTATCCTAAAACATTTATGATGCAGGAGGAAAGAGGAGTGAGCTTGGAAAGTGGCTTTTAATTTAATAGGGCATTGGCCGCGTTCAAACTGCACAAGATTGATGAATTATAATATGAATATAATAATCATGTGTCTGGTAAGATTTTATTACCTTGTTCAGTTACCATAAAAATTGCTTAAATTAAACTTGCCTCAAAGTGTGGATCTGTGTTAAACCCCAGATTTTGATTTAAGCTATGATGGATAGCGGTTGATAAAGTATTCCGATCCTTTATATGACTGAAAGTATGAATAACAAACTGTGAAAATATTCGATTAAAGTAAAAGCTTGGAAATGT
Source organism: Lophius americanus (assembly GCA_037951165.1). NCBI lineage: Eukaryota > Metazoa > Chordata > Actinopteri > Lophiiformes > Lophiidae > Lophius > Lophius americanus. The sequence continues at coordinate 9,898,584 of JBBDHG010000014.1, read as the reverse complement.
TTACCAAAGTGAAAGTAGGTAAATATTATCAGAAACATGTACTTAAAAAGTGTAAGGATTCATTTAGCAGTGAAAAGATTCCCTTCAGTTTTGGATTATTGTGAAGGCCGATGTTACTGCTGTAGATGTTAGAGGCTGAAAAATCTCACCATTTCATGCTTTACAGTAGCTTAATCTATAAGATGATAGCAGTCTCTTTATAGCATCTCTATGCTGTGAGAACCATTTATTTCTGTGTCTATAGTTTACTATATCCCTGAAAAGTCAGTGTCTGCAGCGGGCTCCAATCCTTTGTCTTAACGCAGTAACTCAAAGACTATAGCTTGGATTATTTTCAAATTTTGTACCCACATAGACCTTAATACGAGGAATACCTGGATTGATTTGTGGCAAGGTTGTTTGTATATGTGCGACACCAGGGGGAGCTTAATCACCAAATTGTTTTCAACCATTATTTCTCTAAATCAATTTAGTCCAAATTCGGTGCTTAAGAATCGACCCGAGGAGATCTATCTTGTATAAATCGTGTTTCACTTTAATAGTTCATATTTTCTTATATATATGTCTGTCCATGTTGAGGAAGGAGGTTTTGTATTTGTTTCTGAGCCAGTCTATGCCTGTGCCGTCTGAGAAGAAAAGCCTCTCTTATTGGTCTGAAACCCTCAAGCTCTAAGCTTTCTGTGTGTACAGTCTGAGCAGTGGGATAGAGATTGCCACCACCTGTGGCTCAACTGGGAGCTGCTGCAAAATGAGAGCTGAGAAAAAAGAGAAGAAGAGACGTGTTATTGAAGAAGAAAAAAGAAGAGGCGAGTGGAGGGAGGTGAAAGAGGAGTACATAATTACAGGGGCTGAGCATAAGCTCATTTTTAGGTTTGCTCCAAGAACCCTTTCCTTTTTCATCTACAGGGCACATTCACACCATCACACTCACACACACGCAAACGCACACTCACACAATCACACACACACACACACACGCACACTCACACAATCACACTCACACACACGCACATACGCACTCACACACCTCATCCCCATCACCCACTCTGCCTCCTTTATGTCTTCATTTGGGAGAAAATAATCCATCAGACAAAGGTCAATGCAACTCCACCTTCACCATAACTAGCTCTGCTGCTGCTGACTCTACAGACTACATATGTATTGGCTGATTATCATTTACTTGGTGGTGTTTTTTCCACCATGTTATTAAAGATACGTAGTGTTTCAGACACTGTGGGTGCCCACCCTGTGTATCCTCAAAATCAATAGCTGCCTGTGCTTTCCCTGTGTTAAGCTCTTGTTTATGAATTGTCACTTCCGCAAGTTGAGAGAGGCTGCCTTTCATTGCGCACAAAATTGCTTTCACACTCCAGTTGAAAGTGACCCGTATCTGATTCAGCAATTGTATTTTTTTTGTCATGGCTGCTCACACTCCTCTTCGCATGTGACCTGTATCTGATATCATTATGAATACAAAGGTACTGTACAAAGGCGCCACATTTAGAGCAAGCATGCTGCTGAACAACAGAAAATGTGATAGCTATGATAGTCCATCATCAGAATAAATAAAATAGCTATGCAGGCATTCATTTCTTGAAGAGTTTCCTGTGGTAACAGTAGTGTGGTGACAGCTCATCAGCTTTTCAGGCAAAAGGGTAAAAAAAGGAGTTTGATCGACATATCTTTCACTAAATCTATTGAATTATTATCTACAGTATATCCCAGTTGACATTGCTATCTATGGCTTTGTCCACCACTGTCGATGAATGATTTACAGCGAAAGAGAAAGGCAAAAAGAACCCCCATGAATTCTCTCCTGAATGTTCAGACATCCATCAAATCAACAGGAATCAGACAAAAACATATGTTTACATAGTGTTTTCATAAAAGAAAATTCTGTCCAACATCCTATTTGCATCCTTGTTTCTACCACTCCGTGTCGTTATGATCCTCCATATTCATTTTTGTCTACCAAATGCTGGCATTGATGAAAATTGATCCAAAAGTGAATTGAGCAAACTCATTGAATGAAACAATGACATGAATTCAGAGATGACTGTTCAGCCAGATGAGCAGGAATCAGATACGTATCTGATTTAAGACAACTTATGAAAGGCTGCCTTCATATTATCTGGCAGCAGGGACTCAGGTCCAAAAATTTTTAGTTGGAATGTGTTTTTTTTTAAAGGCTGAATTAATAGGAATAAATTATCATACATTATAGGTGGATGCTTTAGAGACTGTGTCAATCATACTATAATAGCACCACTTTTAACGTCATTTAAACGTCTGGCTCCCTGTCATGGTATGGTCATGGACGGATGGTAATTCCGAGGAGAGTTTTCCTAAAGGGTGAAACATTTGTTGTCTCAAATATGAATGGAATTCAAATATACTGCAAAACAAAGATAATGGTCCTTTTTTGTTGGCTTCACATTTTTGGTCCAGCTGTAGTTACTATAGCTTTCCTGCATGATCATTTCATTTGTGGGCATTGAATTATTGGGATTATTGACTCAATATATTTATGGACTGAACCTACGACCTGGCCTTACTGCACCCAGAACCACTTCTGTGCAATGACACCACGTTACATCAACATAACAGTTAGCTCTATTAGTTGAGCGGGAATGTAGGGGAGAAGTGTCAGCACTGTGGAAATATTTTATTGTAAGATATGATAGCAAAACTAAAGCAGACTGCAAATTATTATACATGTATATATAAATATATATACACTACTCCAAAAAATAAAGGGAACACATAATCATCACAATGTAACTCCAAGTCAATCACACCACCAAGATATCATCCTTTTCAGTCAGGAAGCAATAATGATTATGAATCAATTTCACCTGCAGTTGGGCCAATGGGACAGATGATAAATTATTTTCAAAAATATTAATTATTTGAAGCTTGCTAGAAACAGGACTGGGGTCCTTGAAGGATCATTAAACTAGTCATCGGTGAAGACTGCACATCTCTGGACACTTTGAGTGCTTTATTGCAAATGAAAATGAGATATCCAACATCTGCACATTGAACAGTATTTCATGAGACATATAAAGTTTGGGTTAGGGTGAATTCCAAAATGGATATGTACATAATTGTTGGCTTCTCAGAGCCTCTATATAAGAATAGCAGCCATCGCACTTAAAAGTATATGCATTAAAAGTTAACTAGAATATTATCACATACTTATATTGATGCTAGGTAAGGGCTAGAACTAAAATCTATGTACTCATATTCACAATATCTATATCCCAGTCTGATAACACTTTTCTGTCACATGGTTTGACAAAATGTGGTGCCGGTGTTTCCTTTTAACATTTGCATAACCAGATGGTTCGTGTTTTACGATCAAATTTTGATTTTAAATCAAAAGCCTTGCTTGACTCTGGTGAAACCATTATAAAGCTAAGTCTATCTTCAACCCGGTAAACCACACTAATGCTCATTTTCACAATTCACAATTTGATTATTTTTAATTGGTAGAATGTACGTTCATAAGTTCAGTTAAAGCAGGCAGATTTTTATCACGATTAAAATCATGCAATCATGTTATTGCTGTCAAAATATAAATCTGTTCCCATCTGCTACTGCCATTACTCACCCTCCTGCTACCCATTAACCTCCAGTTTATCATGCCCATGCTCAGTTTGTAATCTTCAAAATCATCAAAACCAAATCCTCATCACATTCAGATCTTCAGACATTTTTCTTTATCCCATCACTAGCACCAGAATTTCCAGGCCTCATCGACTTCACCTCCTGTTTTAAGATAGGATATTGTCAGGACAGCATCTAATCTCAACAAAGCCTCATCACTCATCTTCATTGTGAACATGGGCAATAAAAAATATCCTCCAAATTTGCCCAAAATGAAGTCTCTCCTGAACGAATATTCAACCCACATGCTTTCATATATGACTGACAGGGACAGATTCTCCTAAACTGAGTTATTGGTTGAAGGACCAAATTTTGTCAAGAAATTGTCTCAACGGTTTCTATGTGTCACTTTCTTTTGCAGTATAAACAGTGAAGACTAATTCAAAATGCATTAACACAAGCAGATTGTTGGTGGTTAAATAACATTCAACCAGTGGCTCTGTTGTAAGTAATTGTGGCTCAACAGTGTGGAACATCTCCTGTTGACACTGCAGATGGAACAGATACATGAAGTCCGCAGGTGGCACAAGTCTAAGGAAATAGACAGCATGTAATGTTCATGGTCTTTGAATCATATGGTATTGCAACCTGGTCCTGATAAGAAATAAATAAAATATTAAGAGGAGTGAGTAGTCACATTGGCATGGAACCACATTTTGTCTCAGACACGTTTGCAGACCTGCCAAGGCAAACTTGGATCTGACTCAACCTTTGAAAATCTGCCACTGTGTGGCTGCACTTGAATGACCAATCGATGGATGCTATCCTGCTTGAAAAATGAAATGGGAGTCTGCTGATTCACGTTAATAGTAAAGAAATTGATCCTATTTGTGCAAGATTTCCCAAAGCTGTACAACAGATATTTACCGGACTCGGTGGAGGAAAACAAAATGAACTGTAAGGGAGAGGAAGCAAGATGCCAAAGTCAATATGAGTGGCATCTACTGTATTAAGATATCACATATACAGCTGGAAACTATTGTGGCAGCAGTGATGGAGGAATCACCCAAATCCTTTACATTTGCAAAACGCTAAATAAATAAAATAAATTGATACAAAAATACTTTTGTGAAATGAAATCTGTTAAATAAGTAATTGATGTTATTTTATTTTACATTTACATTTTCACAGTCAAACCATACTATAATTTGCACAATTTTTCCTATTAAGATGCAGGCCATCACTGTTATTACGTTAGGGTGAGATGTGTACTACCCACTTGATTATTAATTCAAAAAAGCCACTTTCCCTATGTTGAAAATGCTGTGGTCTCTCCACGTGATGCTCTTTTCAGTGCTTCATTATCAGAGAACGTTAAATTAATATAATTAGATTCCACACCACGTTTTCACTGCTACTGCCACCCAAACACATCGTCACGTAGTATACACACACACACACACACATAAATTAGTGCTAGCTAATATTAGCTAGTCATTAGTCCCAGTTACGCAGCTTATTCAATGCGAGGCTGGTATGCTGGCGTAATGAGGGGTCTGAGTTGTTAACATCGAAGTTGCCAGTGGAGGTTGTAACTGAGGCGAACCTGACATCTTGATGAATACTAAGTGGAAAGGCAGGACAGGGATTTGATATAATGATACCATATCATATGTGAAACCCACAACTTGAAGGCTTTAAAGCGGTTAGTAGCAGCGGACTGAAAGCCAAAGAAAATCCACTTAAAAAAATCGTAATTTGTGGAGAGAGAGTGAAGGGCAAGAGGTCCTTATCATCCGAGCACAGGACAAGATCCAGTGCCATTTATGAGGGAAACTGAATCATTTTCATTCCAAGTGTTGACACTGGCATATACGAGAACTGTGTCCAGTAAGCAAACAATTACAAAACGTTTAAGGCCAATTTGTTTAATGAATTAGATTTCAGGTGAGTCAACTCAATAGCATAATTCCACTGAGCCAAAAGATGGCGGATGGAAAGTTGGGTATTTTGACTATTTACAAGATCCAGTCACTGTGAATTGACTTATTGGAAATATGGTCCTAGGACTGCGGTACAAGACACAGAGGAAGAGAAAGAAAGTTATAAAATGAACAGTAAAAGAAGGATAAACAAAAATAAAACATAGGAATGAAAAAAACATTGAACCGAGACAGGGAGAAGCTACTGTTGTGAATAATTAGTTTGTATCATTTTAGTATATCTAGAAATATAAGTATCATTCAATGTTATAATATTTTGGTACAAGTTTCCATAGGTATGTATGAAGCATATTATATAAAATGGGTTAATTTATTGTATCACAAACATTTCCATGTTTAATCCGATTTTTGGCTTTTTCAGATATGAGGCTATTTGCTGTTTGAAATATGAACAATAAAGTATATCTTGCAAAAAATAATCTATATCAAGGGCATGTGCCATGAAGCTATTGTGACTTTATCCGTAACATCCCGACTTGATGAATTTACCCACACACATTCATCAAACATGTGCCATTTGTGAATTCGTGGCTATTGCTTTTCATGAAGGGTGGCAGATGGATGTTATATTGATGTCTTTTGCCATGAAATGCTTTCATAAATATTTATGTGGAGTGCTTCTCGGGAGCAATATTATGTGTAATAAAAATGTGATTGTACCCAACATTACAACAACCTAATCTAGCCTTGAGACGCGTGCTTAATGCCTCGAATGCATCTTATGTGTGTCTAAATATATGATCCAGGGCCAACAACATAATCTGGATTCAATTACAAAACGCACACCTGATATTTCTCATTGCTATATGATACCTTCATAAAGATATGAAACCCCCTGTATAAAGGCATCGGGATACAGGATGTGGTATCTGCGCTGTTCAAACCATTCTGTGGGTAGGAATTCCTCTTCACATCTGCACACATTCATGCATGCTCAGCTCCTCATCCTCCACACTCCACACAGTATTTTTCAAACCCCGTCCAGTAAAAACAATGCATTTTCCACTATATTATATTTATTTCCACATGATTGTTATAAATAAAAAGACTTAGTGTTTTATTTTTCGGTGTGGTACAATTCTTCTACTCATTTATCCAAATAAACTTTTTAAAAACCATCACCGAATAATCTCTGAAATATCACAACTCCGGAAACTGGCTGAGTTTATGAAAAGTAAAACTTCTTTGAGGCACATGATTTTCACGGGAAAGTGATACTATAAACAGGCTATGATGGTATTATCGAAAAAACTACTCAGCAATACATCAACTAGATAAAATGACTAGGTCCTACATGAGAGTGAGTGTATTTCACTGAACCATGAATAGTTTTAATTTGATACCGTAAGTATTTTGCTGATATTACTTTTTAGTTTTATTCAAGAAAAGTTTTGAAACCAGGGCTTTTATTTTTTGTGGTATATTTTCAAGATTCAAAATTTCTGATTTCTATATTGTCATGTATGATAAAGGCCTACAACGAAATTCAGGGTTTGCCCTAAAGTGGAGTACTGCATACATTATAATAAGTCTCACACATACTTATATAGACAATCTAACACTCATATACTGTACAGGAAAAATATCGATAGCATAATAATAGAATAAAAACTAAGCAGACGCTGTCAAGGGGATGTCCCTGAAATGCCTCCATTCCCCTTCATTGTCCAAGCAATCCCCCTGATTGAACTCCTCTAATTAAATGTGTGTTTTTCATGAAACTATTCTAAATATTGTACTCACTATTTGTGTAAAATATGATATATACGTACTAGATAGATGTCCTCGAGTCGATTTATGTGCAACAAATTTGAAATAAATCGGAACAGCGATTCACAAATTATGGCTCAAATAATTCCACTTCTTCCTCGGAATAAAGTCTATAGAGGAATGAAATTTGAAGATGAGCCATGACATAGTGTTTGATTAGGGGCAATAACAAAAAGGCGGTGACTTCTTCTGGAATACAATAAGAAGTACTGCGGTGCGGCATAGCTTCTTGTAATGCAGTAAAGGATCGAAATATTTCGTCATTATTACTGCTGTTAGCTCCCCCCCATAAATACACGCACACACACTAGCACACACACACACACACACACACGCACGCAGGCATTGACACAAACACACAAAATGCCACAAACACACACAAACACATAACACCCCACACCCTTTTACAATTTCAGACACATCCCCAAATGGAAAGGATGTTTGGCATTGTTTTTACATTTAAATTGGTTTTGCTGCAATGCTGACTGTCAAACTTAGAATGTTTGTAATGTGATGTAGAAATACACCATATAAAGACAAACATAACGTATCCAGGGATTAATATCATCAGACGTTCTCCTGTTGAAAGGACAGCTCCCCTTTGTATCTAAATCGGGGAGTTGGATAAGGACGACAAGCTCATTTCCTAAATGCCACTTCATTGAGCTGCAGTGTAGCAAAAACCAATAACTAATTCTCAAAATGAAAGAAAGCAGCCTGAAAAGATCATTCCGTTTTATTATGAATATCCAAAGCAATACTTTGTTATTAAAATTCTATGGTCTATAGACGGTACTTCATATTCACCCGCTTTAATATCCTTATAATTTAATATGCTCGGCGAGATTCATTTTTATCTCTCTGTCGGACACTGCTCCCTGCAACGTACATACAGGGGGAGAAAATGTAGATTTAATGCATTAAGTGACAGTCCTGACTAATAATTTCACGGCACTGATATGAGGATATATCCATTTTTATCCCCCACAGGGACGGCTAATGATTCAAATGTGCAGTTGAATCTGTTTAAAATTACATGGAGAAGAAGCCATTTAGCATAATAGTTTTAAGAATTCTCTGCTTGCATAATTTTTCCCTAACAGAGGCAAGGTAAACAGCTTGTTTGATCAAATGGGATTTTAATTTCTGCTCAAGACTATTTACATCAGGTCTACTTACATACCACAAGTTTTTATGAGTCGAAAGGAGCACATATGTGAGAGTTCACGCAATAGTTTGGAGTGTTATGATTTTGATGCCTTCTTTGGGATGAGGTTAGGTTACACCGAGTTTGAGAGTTTGGATTTGTATTTTGGGTTGATGGTGGGAATTGGGCTTGGTTTATTTATTGTCATAACATTGTTTGCAGTGGTTTTGTCTGAGCTTCTTCCTTTTATATAGCGAAGTCACTGGTCTCGCCTTCATTTCCTGAGATGCCCGATTATCCAATCCCCAGGATGTGATGTAGTCTAAGCGATGTTCACTGTCAAGCACATAACCTACAGGCTGCTCAAATAGAACGTGACGCAGTCTTCATTCAACAAAGCAGACAGAAGCGTTGTCTGTTGAAGGTTCCCTGCAGCATTTAGTACTTTTCAATCCCACGGAATACATTTTCTGTGACCCAGCTTGTTATTACCTTGAAAATGATGCTACTGCTTAGCCAAACAAACATGCACACATAGATTTGCTAACTGGATTATACCAAAGGGAAATCTGGAATAGCAGCCATGGTTATACATGCTGAGAAGCACTGCGTACAAAATAAAAATCTATTGAATCAGAAAGGCAACCAAAGGTGGCCTGTTGCTCAAGCCAAAGCTTATAAAACTCGATACAGTCTTCATCTGTATTATCCCTAAGATCTCTAATTTAATAATGTTAGGTGATGACCATCTACTGTACAAGCTAGGCCTATGCTGTCGCTCTGTCAGAAAGGGTGTCTACCAGAAAAGTCCCCAATCCCCTGCATTGTACAAGAAATTCCCCTCATTCAACCCATAACATTAATTGTGAATTTATGTTCAAAAGACAGTATTAATCAATAAAAAAAAGCCCCCTAGTGAGTAAAATATTAACAATTCAAATAAATTACAAGATAAAGTCCCTTAGTAGTGATTATAATTTACTAACTATTGAAGTAAAATACTATACATGCAAGAAAATGATCCAAAAAAACGTTTTTAAATTATTGCATTAACACAATAGAATGCAGTTCCAGAGGCTGCCACGCAAACCGAAGTTCATGGAAACAACTACTCTGCATAACGGCACCTCAAATCAAGGCTTGCTACTCTAAACATACACATCTCAGAACTTTGTTTGAACCTTATGTCGCAAATTCCAACTGCATTCATATTATATTCTCAGTTAAGCCAGTGACAGATCATTGAACCGTATGTTGGGATTGATAGAAATAGGACCAAAGTTGTACAGGCCAGTGCTCATTCAATTCTGAGCAGCAGCTTCGTTCTGTTGGTGGCGCCACATCTTTACAGTAGCATTTTTTCCGGCTCCGTAACCACTGTAAGATCTGCTCATTCATCAGTACTCCTGAAGTGAAAACATCCTCCAACACTGCTCAGTATCTCCATGAAATTTCTCCATGCAACACAACCCTTCAGTCACCATAGCACACATTCACTGTCTAAACAAATCTGTAATGGAGCTCAGCTTCACAGTGGCACAATGTCCTCTCCTTCTGGTGTTGCTTTTTTTCACTCATCGCCTCGAGCAGGCAGTGAAACTTGTACCGTTGTGAACCTGCAATGATGGATTTAACACCAGCAACAATATAATGGATTATTTCTTCCTCCCCAAAAAACTTTTGGCAAAATCAGTTTATAACTTTTTCTGAAACTCTGCTCATTGGCAGGCATGGCAAAAACAATCATCTAGAAAAAGGTAACAATGGAGGGCCTCTGCTGCCCATAAAACCTCTAGAATTTACTACAGACTACATTGTCATTAAAAAGTAAAACTCAGCTATGGACAAAATACTGTTTCTACTGTATGGTAATGGCAGCGTGAGCAGAATGGGTTGTTTTTCTTGAAAACAGGAACTTTAGAATATACAGAATGTATTTGAGACATATTTTGGTTGACCGTGTTCCTCTCTGGATAGTTAGTATTCACATTTCACCCAAATTGGGAGTTTCCAGTGGACTACTTTTTCGCCTTAAAAATGTACTTAGTTATTTTCCTGCTTAGTGGTACAAAAGACATTATAGTTAATTCTTCCCGTTTTTCATTGAAGAAGCGTATCAACAGTGGGCGAGAAAATATCATGAGATTATTTTACTCTGACTTGTGGCCTATAGCCACAGTGTGCATTACTGAAAGATATTTAGGAGAGACGAGACTATGTTCCATTATTGATAGGTAGAACCTCCAACCAGAACCTACTGTATCGCTGCCAGCGGGACCGCCCCTAGCCAAAAGCTGAATTTATATATGTAAAGCCACATAGCTATCTATGTGTATGCAATTTGACAGAAAGGTAGAATATTTCTAACATAAAACAATTAATAAACAAATCAAATTAATTCTGAAATAAATACTTCTAACTCACATTTTAAATATATGTTTTAGTAAAGAAGAATTTCATCGTGAAATTAAATAAATCAACATATGAATAGTATAATAATAAAAAATAATAATTGCAGCAAGTCCTTCAACATAAGTAACTTACTTCAATTTAAGTTTCTTTAACCTCATATGAGTATATTGAAGTCACAAAAGGTAGTTAAATAACAGTATCAGCAATACTAAATTTCACCTATAAAATATATAAATATATATAATCAACTGTTTTTTCGTTTTGTTCATTTTAAACAAAAAAACAGTCATATTACCCTAATAATGATTAATTTAATATATCATCATCAATGTCAACCAAACATATAAAAATGAAAGAGAAATATTTATTATAATATGATTTTTTTATTTAATTTGAATTACACTGGAAATGTAATTTGTTGTCGACCTCTGGCTGTTATGAATCAAACCAATCCACTGATATAAAAAACAAACAAGCGAAAAACACCAATTATAGGCAAATTGTAGGCTGTTCATCAGAAAAGAATGCAGTGTGATAAAAAACATGTTAACAGACACCAACGAATGACAATAAAGACTTTCTCTGGAAAATCAGCTTCATTGAATGTCCAGTATGAGCGGTTACAGAAAATGAATGACTGAATGTATGAATGACTGAATTTATTAATGTCCAGATCCAGTTGAGACACAGACTCCCTCCTCTTTCTGTCTAATGCTGTGGTAGAACCTGAGTTCAATTCTATAAATATTTTAACCTAACTGCATCTCTCTCTATCACATACACTATCTATCTCGCCCGCTCTCTGCCTCTCGCGCTTGCTCTCTCTCTCCCTTTTTTGGAGCAGACTAGTGGCTCGCTACGTGTCTTGGGTGCGTGCCAACGGTTCAAAATTTATTGAGACTATGTGATCACCACGCAATGCCTCCCAGCATATATATTAGTATGAAATACTGTATATTGCGTTTTCTCTCTCTCTCTCTGAGTGGGTGTGGTGAGCGAGTGAGCTGAGGGCGTGTTACAGCATGAATGCGTCTCAAACTTTTCATTCTCTTTATTCGCGTTCATGCTGTTTTTTCTTTGGTTTAGTAAATTTAGAGGTTGGTTTCGTAGTTTAGTGAGAGGTTGGGGTACGCCGTTGGGGTTTAGGGAGTGTTGGTTATGAAGCGTTTACTATCGGTGCTGCTGGTAAGCATGAATGCAGTGGAGAGCATCGAGGTGGAGCTGGAGCGGCTGAAACGTGTGCATGCTGTGAAGCTGTCGTCGGATGTCAGCTGTTCAGTGGAGGACAGTTGTGGGACACAGAACTGATCAATCAGCCTCAAAATTGAAGAGTGCTGTGGTGTTCTTTTTGGACAGTGAGGAGAAAGTTAATTGTGTGGTTGAGACAGATGTAGTCTTTAAAGATACTTTCAACAGGTTCCTGCGTCTGGTTAACCCGGCTAAGGAATTTGTCATCTCAAATGTCTCCCGTTCATCAGATATGTGGCACTGGTGAAGCTGCTGTCCAGGCATCATGGTTGGCTCATCTGCCCGATCAAATTGATTCTTTCGGGTTTTAAATCTCCTTTTTTGAAACATGTTGTCTCTTTCAGGAGATAGGTTTTAATGAAACGTAAGAGCAACGAGGAGACACTGAACTTGGCGTTCAAGTTTTTATAAAAAACTTTGAAAAACGCTTTAATGTTTTTTTCAGAGATTTTTTAGAACAACATAGTCAGATTTTAACAGTGGTGGGATGAAGGGATAAGGAACCTGTGCCTGCAGTGCACTTGCAATGTCTCCAGAAATATGCCACCGTCCGTCAGAGATCTGGAGAGGGACGGGGAGGAGCTGTAGTCTTCAGCAGTCTCCAGCGGAGAATAAGAACATTTTGAAGTCCTCAAAAGCAGAAGGCCTGCTTTAAATGAGCTGCTGGGCATGTCCGCCAGGGGCGCTGCGATACACAATAGGTATCAGAATGTAGCTCTGATGGATGCTCCAGCTCACTTTTTCTTTGACCTGGAGATGAAGATCAGACTGAGGAAGATGACACAACATTCTCTGCGTTCTGATAGTAGACACGGATCCAAGATTCTGCAGACATCCTAAAACATGCTGCTGAATTTTACAAAGAACTGTAAAAGTGTGAGTACCCAGAACGACCAGATGTTCTGAAACCTTTCCTCACTGGTCTACCAAGAGTGTCATGTGAAACCAACACTGCGCTGGACAGAGAAATATCTCTGGCTGAACGGTCTGCAGATCTGCAAACCCTGCAGAATGGCAATAATCCAGATCTGGATCGTTTGCCATTGGACTTTTATAAAGCCTTCTGGGACAAAATTGGTGAGGCTCGGCTGGATGTCCTGTCCGCCAGTCAGCTGCTATTGAGCTGCAGGAGAGACGTCCTCACCGTATTCCCCCCAAAAAGGAGACCTTCAGAACTTAAAAAGCTGGAGATCAGTGTCCCTCCTCTGTACTGACTGCAAACTCCCCTCCAAGGTCCCCGTCAACAGGATAAGGAGAGTGATGGAGCAGGTCGTACATGTTGCAGGGGGGGAATCTGTTGTGGGACTAGAAGGAACATCTTACTTCAGAGGAATTTCGGACAATCCCCTCTAACTGCGAAAGTTCTGCGGATCATGAGTTTGAACTGTTTCCTTCGGATATTTTATCTCCTGATTTTAAATACTGCCCTGAACTCTCAACCTTTTAAAATCGCCAGGTAAAAAAAATGTAGAATGTTCTGTGCAAGGAGAAATTGAACAATCGTGCTTGACACATGGGGAAACCTCTGGGCCTGGGTCCAGATGTGAGGCATATTTCAGCTTTAAATTTTTAGGTTTGTAAATAATAACATAATAACATGGGTTGAATACCTACAGTCAATGAATCAGAGGAGATCTTCTATTAGTTCTCTACATAATCTCTATTACAGCGGGCTTTATCCTTTGCATCTCATAAACTCATCAGTATGCTAAAAATGAACCTTTCATGAATAAAGGTATGGAATTGTATTGTATTAAGAATAAATCTAAAGTGTAACTACAAAGGTTGGCACCCCAAATGAAAAATCATTTATTTGAGCTTTGAGATGTTGGAATATAATTTTTAATGAGTGAGGATGCAATGAATTCTTGCACTTTATAGAAGGGTTGTGTTGTAGCCGTATTGATAACAGGAAAAAGAAAGATTTACACAATCATCCTTTGTTAAAACAGAGGTGGACAGTGTTGTTCCTCTCCCCAGCAGTGCAGAATGATCTGAGGGTGTAGCAGCCTTGCCCTCACATAGTGACTACCAGGCAGGATATCTCATTAGAACACTCACCAGAACACAAAACGGCTCTCCGCGCTGATGGGCCAATAAGGTGCTCAGTAAAGCAAGCCTTGTGCCACTCAACTGACATACCAGATGCTGCAGAACACTGTCAGTCCATTAATGGCAGACAGCAGCATGTTCAGTGATTAGGCTGGGTAATGGTGGGTGACCGTCTCTGGAGGCTGTGGATTTATTGTTGGGGTGGAGTTTGAAGATGACGCTGACAAACCCTAATCCAGTGTGTAATCTCACTGTGTGACTTCAGTGAAGAATGGTCCAGACAATGGTGTGTTCATGGAGCTTCCCCAAAGAAGCACATGCAACTACACCTGCAGAGTTTTTGACATATCTCATGTGAAGTTACTGATAGGGATTAGAGTAAGAGAATAGATTCATTTTCTTACTTTTGACACAAACAATCGACATTCTCCTAAGAGGCTGGAAAGCCTGAATTGTGCCGGGAATGTTCACATTAGGTGCTAATGAAGAAAGAGCTCCTCTGAACTTACTCTCACTTCAGTTTTCCAGAGAGGTTCTTAAATAGAAATACCTATACCTCATATAAAACTTACTTTTGGTCTCAAGGTGTCCTGTCAACGTAATTCATTCATTAATGCTTCAACAGAGGATCAGACACAGAAGTACATTTATGAACGGATTTTATCAACACTTTTGATATCTACTGCATATCTTTTCATGAATTCTTTTTGGAAAAATTGTAAACTGCTACATCTCTTTGCAGACTCCGAGAAATGTTATCTTGTTGTGGAGGTTCACACCTAGGGGAACAGCGGGTCCTAGAATAATACGAGAGATGCAGGTACAGAGGCCTTCCTTCATTCCCAAGCACTGGTTATTTTCTCACCTCTCTTGAATGAGATGAAAGCGCTCTGTGCTGTCCTGCTCGAATCTGAAGCTCGCTAGTAGAGATGACAGTGTACCAGGTTGTCTTTGATACAATCTATGTATTGGTTCTTTGGGCGGCCTGTCCTTTTATGACCCTGTGAAAGCACTTGATGAAGTACCAAGGGCAGGATTAGTCCATAAGACTCACGTGTCCTGTCCATCAAGGCTGGACCTTCAAAATTCTCCATGCTGAATTCTTGACTCTTCCTTGCCATTTTATAATAATAATAGGTGGCAGAGCTCTCGTGCAAATGCAGAAGCTTCTTGAAGTGTTGTCATTGTCGGTCCTTGTCTTTCAGCTACGCAGAAGGCTTTGAGCACATCCTGATCTTTTTTGTGAGCTGAATGTTCTTGTATTCAATCACTTGTCAGCGAAGGAGACACAGTGACTGAAAATACATCTATAAAATACATTTTCGACAGCTGTTTCTTTTTATAAAAACACAATGTCAACTGAATCACAGTTTCTTATGGGGAGGAAACATTAATTAATGTTACTGGCAAGTTGCAAAAAATACAGAAAGTGAACTAATTCAGAATTGTCTTCTTCTCTTAACAATACGTTTAACCTTTTTTATTTTTCACATCACAGCAACAATCTGATCCTTTTTTTCTTGTCTGACAAACAACAACTCCCTTAAAGTGAACCCCAGTGTTAACACATTAATAACAATCTTTTGTATACTTCAAATTCCACAGAAAACAATGGATAAGATACAATCTCAAAAGTCTAAAAAACAGTGCTTGGATATATCAACAGTGTTTTCTATGCCTGGATGAGATCATCTCAGATCAAGCCTGTATATACTGCAGATATGAAAAAACATTATCCTTACTAACCTTAAAGAAATAAAAGCTAAAGATATCAAATATATTAAACAAAAGACAAACCTGCACACCTGGTACAACCTGACATTGCATAGCAACCAAGACAAGAACTATTAGGGTGGCAGACATCAATAAACTTGCCATGGTACTACTTCACTTCCAATTTCTTTTTACATTTAATTTGAACCAGGTCTCAAATCTGCTGACATATCTGTTGACGATTCTGTATTATCTGTTCTGCATTGCCCACGTACGTACTGTATGAAAGAGGTTCTCTTATTCATAACACATCCACAAATCCGGGAGGTAGAGCAATGTGTATACTAAACCTATGCTGTTGTTCTCCCTGCAACGGTACAATCCCCTTAATTAAACCCTTCAAGTTAAATGTGAAGTTATTTCCACAGTATTTCTAAGGAAAAAAGCTCCCCAAAGTGAGTAGATTATGAAACATTAGATTAAAATATGAGTAAAATATGATATAAACAAGATAGATCTTCTTGAGTCAAATACGTATGAACCAAATGTGGACGAAATTGTACAAAATTGGACCAATGGTTGAGAAATGATGGCCGAAAACTTTGGGAGACAAAGCAACCCCTAATGTTAGGAATGTCAAATCCATCTTTCCCAAAACCAATACAGTTTTTCCTTGCACTTAAAGTCAATTGGGGTATTAATGGCCATGATTCCATAATATCCCCCGACCTTTAGGGGATATAAGCATATTTTGTGCTTACTTTTAGACAATATTCAAGTCCATTTTAATGTCTGCGGCAAAATATATGAGTCTTTCATTTCAGTTTTTGGTGAGCCACAATTGCAAGACCTTCAGTCTTTTTGCTTCATCCTACGTGTGTATTTTTGTGTCATGGGTCATATGAATAGAGCTTCAATTCTCAACTAAGATAATGTATATTCAAAGTCAGTCAAACACCTCAATTCAAGGTTGAAAACATTTATTTCAGTATTTATGTTTGAAGGTATGAACAATTCTGAGCACGTGGTGGGAACAGACTGTCCCTCACCGCAAAATATCTCCTGGCAGAGCCTGAGAATATAATATGTAATGAACCTGTACGCATTTTTAAAAGGTTCACATTTCTGTCACAGCTAAATGGTGATAAGCGAGGAGTCTTAGGAAGTTGAATTGATTACATTTTAGCAAGCAGTCATCGGTGTGGGGAAACAGAGCTTGGAGCTTTTTGTATGATAACTACACAAACGCAAAATGTTAACAAGTATTTTGTAAAAAAAAAAAAAAAAAAAGTTGTCTTTACAACATTAACTTTTAGAGTAAACTACAACGTGTACAAGATAGATATCCTCGAGTCGATTCTTTTTCACAATTGAAAGATCCCCCCGCCGAGTAAAATATGAACTACCTGTATGACTATAGACAGATATACCCGAGTTGATTCATAGTCACCAAATGTGGAGTTAATCGGATTAGAAAGTTATGTCCAAAAAAGTGTGTCTTTCATACAAAAGTCACTTAAAGTAAATCAAATATATGAACTATTAAAGTAAAACCCCATGTATAGATGATAGATATCCTCAGCTTATTCACATGCTCCAAGTTTGGACTATATCAGACCAACAATTGGAAAACTAGACCCAGGCCCCCGAAAGTCCCTAATCTCTTTCGTTGTACAAGCAATCCGCCTGACTGAGCTCCTCAAATTAAATGTGAATCATGTAAAGTAATTTACCCATTATTTTTTGCAAAAGAACATAAAAACTCCCTAAATTGACTAATTAAGAACTATTAGATTTATAGTTGGGTAACATGTGGTATATAAATGTTATATATCCTCTTGTTGATTTATATTCACCAAATTGGAATAAATCCGACCAATGGTTGAGAAAACGTTTTGGAGATAAAGCGCCCCCTAGTGTAGGTTGAAATATACAATAAACCTTTGCCACAAGCAATGCAGTTCTTCCTCGCACTAAGGTCTATTGGGTTTGAATATGATCCATGAAAGTTTTTGAGGTATGTCTGGAAACGAGTGTTTTTATTTGAAAAAAAAGCTCCTCTAGTGAATAAAATGTCAACTTATACAGTAAAATATGATCAATAAAGATAGATCTCCTTGAGTTGATTCATATACACCAAATTTGGACAAAATCGTAACAATGCTTGAGAATTTATGGCCCAAAAAATGTTTGTGGATAAAGCTCCTGCTAAAGTCTGATACATACAAACAATCTCTGCCAAAACCAACCCAGTTCATCCTCTCACTAAGATCTATGAAAGCATGACATTTGAAAATGATCCATTAAATTGTTTTTGAGTTATGTACAGAAAACATTTTTTGTGTATAAAGCTCCCCCTAAGGAGTAAATTATGAACTATTAGAGTAAAAATATGTTATTTTCAAGATAGATCGATCAAGTCTGTTTATATGCACTGAATTTGGAGTAAATAGAACCAACGGTTAGGAAGTTATATCCAAGTGTATGTCAGGAAATGCATTTGCTGTGATTTGTATTCCCCCTCCTTCCTGAAGGTGATGCTGCTCACTGGGAAATCTGTTCCTTGTTAAAGGTGGAGGCTGGTGATTGGAGGAAGGACTGATGACTCCACATTTACAATGGCTTTTGTGGCTGCCTGGAGGTCCTCTTGATTTCCCTGGCTTCCAACTTGGATGTTGTTGGATCCTTATCCTTAGATTTTGGGAATTTTATTTTCTTAATTTTCTTCTTTAACTTAAGATGGTTAAACTTTGTTTCATGTGTTGATACATAAATAGTCTTATAAATATAATCACCTTGAATATATTGTAAATAGTTGAATTTACAGCAGACCAGAAGCCTTTAGGGGAAGCCCTTTTCTTTTGTCCAACTATTTTTCTCCTGTTTTGCTGCTAGGGAGAGTAGGGAAGTAAGGAACATTTGAATCTAATTTGTTTATAATAAATTGCTGTAAGAACCCCAGTTATTGTGTCCCATGTGGAGACTAGAAATAGAATATAGAAACCCCCTCCCCCCAAAGTTGGTGTCAGAAATGTACAGTCAACCCCCAAAAACAATCCAGTTCTTCTTTGCAATACGGTCAATGGGGGTATATGACGTCAAAATGATCCATAACATAGTTTTGAGTGATGGTGCTAACAGGAAAGGATGTACGGCGGACGCAGCGGCTGCACTGATTATTCAATAAAATCCCTGACATTTTGAGGATCTAATAAAATCTGATCTAATGTAATTTAATGAAATGAAATCTACTCTAATTTAATAAAATCTGATCTATTTTAACCATCTGGCCATCCATATTGTTTCCAAGTTAAATTTAATAATGTTTTTAAGCGGTCGGAAATTTGCAAATTAGTATTCCTGAATTTACCGTCATCAGCAATAATGCTGGAGATAGGAGTCGTACTTTCTCCAACTGTGCGTCACTGTGCAGATGCTTCCAGTGATTATCTGATATCTTTCAAAGACCATCAAATCTATCAAAGGAAATTATTAAAAGTAATTAGATGATGATATCATTACCCACGTTACCCTACCGCTATCCATTCTTACTCTTATATATTTTATATATTCTCTTGCTGAAGAGGATATATGAGAGAAAGACATGCAAAACCTCCAGAAATCTCTAAAATCTGTAAGAGCGGCCGTTGAAGAGGTGTGAATTTGGCCAAATGCAACAATAGCAGTGACGGAACCCAAGTCTACGATTAAAAGATGCTGGCTGCTCTTTCATCTGTTCGGTGTTTTAAGGTATCAGGGCTCTGCTAATAATTTCAACGTCATGGTCGGTTTAATCTAGAGGTGGGAATTCATGAATTAAAAATACTGCACGTACGTGTAATGTGTTGAAATATCTGTACTTCACTACTTGGTTTATCCATTGGTGTACAGTATATGTGTCACAACAGACTTTAAACAAATACAAAGGCAAGACAGAATAGAAACATACGCAAGAAACTCAACCACGGAGGACAGACACGTCAGTCTTCTTCCTTCTAGTATATTTTAGTCTAAGTATTAAGTGTACCTGTTTTTCTCATTTGTTGACCTAATGGTTAATTAATGCTGAACATACTCTTTGCCCGTGAACGGTAGTAACAAGAGATGATATAATGTTCTTAATCCCTTAAATTATTCTGATACCGGTATGACATGAGGTTCCGCTGGTTTACCTTTCAACTTTTACTTGGGGGAAGAAAATTGATAAATTTTTGTAGTCTCTCTTTCACAATCGGAACTTTAGTTCTACTTGAGTAAGGAGTGTGTGTACCTTTGCCACCACTTTTTACACATAACTTCAGTCCTTGTGTGTATATCTTTGTCCAGATGGTCGCCCAGCACTCAAAGATCTCCTCCCACTTCTCCTGGTGAGAAATGGGAGGCTTCCTATGCCATTTATTTGACCCCTATATGATCATTGTTTTACGCATTAATATACATTCTTTCTTTTGTCCATTCATTCATTCATTCATCATTCATCCTCATTCATACTCATTCATACTCATTCATTAATTAATTAGTTAATTCACTCATCATACATATTTATTCATTCATTCATTCATTAGTTCACCAATTCATTAATTTACATTAATTTGTTAATTCCTTGATTCGCTCAATCAGTCATTCATTCATTCATCACTCATACTCATTCACAATCACTAATTAATTAATTAATTCACTCATCATTCATATTCATTCATTCATATTCATTCATTCATTCATTAATTCATTCGTTCATTAATATTCATTCGTAAATCCATTCATTCACATTCATTCATTCATTTGTTCACTAATTCATTCAGTTACATTCAATAGTTCATTCCTTCATTCGTTCATTCATTCGTTCACTCATTCATTCACTCATGCTAGGAAACACCGACTCAGCTGAACAGATGGTGTGATAAGCCTTTTATCACAAACAAAGGGCTGCATGACAAACATGTCTTCTCAGGAACAAGTGTTTTACCTGATCTTCTAAGTACATTTTCTATTTCATTCAAGTTGATCCAAAATTCTCCGCCATATTTGTTCACTCTCTCTCCTTGGTGCGCTCCATCAGCTGCTTCATTGCTTTTATCGCTCCTTACACATATTTTAATAAAGAAACAAGATGGTTGGGTCCCAAGGTCGTTTGACATAATATATTTTTTCAAACTTATACTTTATTGTTATTTACAGCTAAATCATGTACATGCTAGCGTTTGCCTTAGGTCAGTGGTTCTCAAACTATGGTACGGGTACCACTGATGGTACGCAGTCTCTCTCTAACGGTACGCGGAGGTATCTCTGAAATTGCCTACTTTTACTGAATTAAATAAGATTGATTTAAAAACGTATAATACTATCAAAATACTGTGATGAATGAAATGAAAATATTGTAACCATGAGATAAATGAAAGGGGTTTTAAAATATGTTCAGCCCTTCCTGTAGTTTTTTTAAGAGGAGGAAGCTAAAATGACGGGTTGTTTAATAACGATGCGTTCTTGACTTCAAACGGGAACTTTTAGGAATAGAAGTGTGGAGCAGGAGGAGAATATTGTTAGCAGCGTTGTAGAACGCTGTGGTTGACTAGTCAACAATAAATAATATTCTTATTTGGAATATATTTTCCTCCTGTTTGGACTACGTTTAGCTGAATAAGGTTACCTACTTCTACCAATGTTTTTTTAATCGGGTCATAATGCTACTTGGAGAGCCGGATATATTCTGAGGTGGTATGCGGTGTAAAACGTTTGAGAACCACTGCCTCAGGTTAAACACTTCCTACACTGTCATCATAAAACAATAACATTTTTCAAATTTTTTTAATGTGGAAATATTTCTCTGGAATAAGTTTTAGGTGCACAAATGCACTGGTGTGTGCATTATATAGACTATAACTTATTCTTACTACATGCTTGCGATAATCACCTTTATAGTTTAACAACTGACAAATGATAACAAGTATGCCAAAAATATCAGATATGGCTTTTGGAAATGTTTAAGTATTGAATCCATTACTGTATGTAAAGTCTCTGCATGCTTTAGCTACTCCTTATTTCATATCTTTACTCTCTATTGAAAGCCATGAATATCAATGTTTTGATTTTTAAAATGTTTGTGTCTTTATGGGTTAGGTAGAACAAAATTCTACTATTTCTGAAGAAAACTTTGAAATTAAATAAATAACAAAACTAAATAACTAATTAAATAAATAACAAAACTAAATAACTAATTAAATAAATTAAAACATTTTTTTTGTACCTATTGTCTGGAAAAATGTCATACTGCTGTAATGGGCTGCTCTGGTGAAATGTTGCTTTTCAGAGATACATAGTTCTCAAAGCACAGCGACTCTATAAACAGCATATGAATGATAATCTTGTAGATTGAACTAATCCACAGCAGATTTCCTAACTCTTTAAGACACACCAAATGAGACCAGGGTGGCAAAGTGGCGCAGCGGGTAGCGCTATACCCTGCCTCTTGCACAGTGTCAACTAGAATAAGTTCCAGGCACCCCAGCCAGGTCCATCCTGCAAGGACAAACCATTATGGGAAACGGTTAAGCTCTGTTTTAAAATTTTAACGAATTATACAGCAACACCAATTTAATTCATATCTCTAATTTCAAATTGAATCTGTTTCGTTCAGATAAAACACGACCTGATTTGTTTGCCAGGGGAGTTTATTAATTTTAGCTTATGTTAAAGCTGAAAATTGAACCAGATTGCATCTGCATTGAGACCTGTTTGAAAGGTGGGTGTGGTCTGTACGTGGCGTGGAACAAGACATGCCACCATACAATTTCTAACAGGAGACATTAGAGTTGAGCATTATTTCAAATTACTGCTAAATCTAGTACTTATTGTGAACAGTTAGAGGGACATCTTAAAATCAATCTCTATGAGTAATCCATGATTCATGTTAAAACCGCTATCAGTTCATGTCCATTGATAACATGACATGTGGCAGCGATCCCACAGTGATAAAACCTGGAATCATTACTGTACAACATGCCTCATTTTCTCTTGTCTCTACCTGTCAGTCATTATCCATAACATGAGCTCGATCCACAGCAGGGGCAAGTCTCCGATCCTTTAAAGGTGCTCTCTTCCTGTGCACATAAAATCCTATTGAGAATGACGTTCAGCGTTTCGCCACTATTTCGCCTGGTTTTTCCTGCTCTCACTCCCTGTTATTCCCTATTTTCCATCCCCAATCTCCTCATACCATCTTTGCATTTAAAATAACCTGCATAGGCATATTATATGCAGATCTATAACTTGATAATAAACAATGATGTAAATAAATGCTGGAGGGAGGTTGGGTAGAATCCACCTTTGATAACTGTATGGAAATGCACTCCAAAGAAATGTGAAGTTATTGTGAAGGTGACGGCAGTGAATGTGGACAAAACGGTAGCTGACGTAGCAAAAGAGAGAAACTGTGTTCTTGAAAACATCAAGGATTTCTTGGCAGCATCTCTCTCAACCCACTCCCCATCTAGCCTCCTCTCTCCTTCTTTGTGCTCTTGGCCAAATCATAACAACCAGAAAAAGAGTCAGATTGGACTCGTTTGTCCTGCATTGATAATCAAATGATAAGAAGCAGGAAGACGTGTAAATATTCTTATAAATGTATTACATTATTCTAACTGAATAATGGAGAACTCTGGGCAATGTAGAAATGATCAAAACCTTGCTCTCGCCTGAACCTGGCTTTTTTGGCAGAAAAAAGGATTAATTTCTCTTTCTTCTTATACTTCAAATTTGGGAGACTTACAAGTGGAATCTTCTTTGTTACTTCCTTTGAGAAAAATGTCGGGTCCCTGAATATTACTTGATGTAATTCGACGCTATCTGTATTCCGTTGGCTGATATACAACTTATTGTGCAATATGCCTAAAACAGCTCCTGAGAAGGAATTCATGGATGTATTTTCCTATTTAAATTACTTTTGTGCAAAATAACTCAAAGTCCAGTCCAGGATATTGAAAAGCAGAACTTGCAGCGATTTTTTTTCTTCAACCAACATTTTCTTTCAGTTGCCATTACAAATAAAAACAAGAACACTCAGCGAGGCAGGATTTATTTATTTCTAAATAGGAAAGAAACTATGTAAAAATGAATTTAAGAATTGATCCTCTCAATTGCATGGCCCCCTAGAAGTCCACGCCAGTGTTGGTGTCAGCGCAGAGCTTCCTCCTTTATCTATTCTATTATTATTAATTTGCCATGTTCAGCACATTTCTGCATGTCTGCGTGACAACAATTCTAGAAAGAATGTTGAGCCTCACTTCCAGGACGTCAAATGAACAACAGCAATCAGCTAAACAAAAGTTGGTATCTGACGGCCCCTGAATTAAACTCAACAGTCAGCGGTTTTTCTCACTTACTGCACCTTTCCGTGGGGTTTTTTCATCAATATTTGATAGATTCTGCGTAGCATAATGTTACTTACCTGTTGTCCAATTTAGGACATAAAGCCTTGATAAGAACTCTCCAGGCATTCTGCTCGTGGGTCAGTCTCTCCACCTGACTCCATAGCCTGCATTTGGTAGCGACTTAAGTCAAAACCAAGAGAAATCATGTTTGTGTTAGGAAACCCAAGATTTAATCAGTATAAAATTTGATCTATGCTGCAGCAAGTGTATTTCCCCAAAATACCCCAATACACTGTGCTGTACAAGCAACTCCTCAAAATAAATGTGAAGTTTGGTCCACAGATTTTAATTGTATAAAAGCTCCTCCTAATGATTAGAATACAACTATTACAGTAAACACATTGTATAATAAATAGGTCTCCCCGAGTCAATTCATAATCACCCAAAGTCTGATGAACCATCAGGAAGTTATGTCTGAAAATATGTTTTCATAGTATGAAGTATTAGTGTAATACACAACATAAACAAGATAGATTTATATATTTTCATTCATACGCAACAAATTTGAACTAAATTGAACCAAAGCTTATACAATTATCTTCCAAAAACACCTAATGAGTAAAATAGGAACTATTTGAGTAAAACACGATTGAAACAAGATATATTTCCTTAAGTCGATTAATATGCATCAAAGCTTTCGGACTAGCGGTTGCGAAGTTCTGGCCTGACAACTTTGGATGTAGACACCCCCTAGTGTCAGAAATATACATCCGAACATTCCCCAAAAACAGGAAGGGTCTTGCTCTATTTGGATGTAAAATATGAAAAATGATCCATGATATATTTTTGAGTTATTGTGCTAACACAAAGGATCGCTGGCAGACGCGGCGGACGAGGCGAAAGGGGTTCTAAAATCTAAAAAAATAATAACCAAACTCAATTTCTGACTGTTTTGATTTAACAGGGAAAGGTTGGTGTTACCTGTGAAGAAGTACACTGAAAAAAGTTATTTCAATAAAGTGAAAAAATCCATCCTCTTTTGTGGGATAAGGGACTCATTTATTGTTTGATTTGCATGTTTTAGTAACAAAGAAAAATTAGTTTTCCTTATTTTAAGAGTAGGATCAGTTGCCCATGCACCTTCACAATTTAAGAATCAAAATGACACATATTCACAGTAAAAACCCCGAATATATTGGCAGTAAACTATTTAACGTGAGCTGTGACTCATTGAAAAATGTGTTAAGAGGCAGCAGCTACGGTTTAACTCGTATTAATAAAAAAAGAATCTTTACGTCTCATCTGCTAAAAATAAGACTGCTTTTGGAACAAAAGATGAAGGGACTTATTCTCATCGTTTAATTTGAAAATAAAATGGGCGGCTTGGTGTCTTAGTGGACACCATTGTTACTTTGCACTCAAAGTAAGAGGGTTCTGGGTTTGAATCCTGCTGATACTGACTCTATCTCCTGACCTATAGAGGAAAGGCATAGGCAGTCAGAGAGAAGATGAATGGATCTCAATAACTTCATGTTATTTCAAGCTTGTATCTCTTTTGAATGATTAGTCTTTCAAAGAGTAATAGATTATTCAATTCCCAATCAAGAGAAAATATCAATTGAAGTATGTTAATAAGGGTCATTGCTTGCTTAAAACGCATTTGCTGAACTTTTGGCATTTTTATCTAGTTTTAAGGAACATTGAGTTTTTGCAATGGCAACAGTTTTATGTTGGTTTTAAGAATTCTAACCAACTAGGCAGAGATCTAGGCAGCATTTTCTTCACAATACAAGACAATATGATTTTATTTAGATTTTTCTTGAAGGGATGTTATCAAATGCTATACCAGTGTACAGTTTGAAATGTAATTCTGTTAAAAGAAAAAGCAAAGCCAAACAAATCAGAAAGCATTTACTGCTTTCTGATTTGAAAGCTGCTTACTTGTGCAATTTCAGAAAATTGCACAAGTAAGCAGAGGATATATATGCTGTTTCTCTCACCCACTTTGTCACTATCAAGAAACCCATAGAAAAGCAATGCCTTTGTTTGTTTCAGCCTCCCTAAAGATGCACTCTGTTCAATTATTTTGTTGGCGGGCTTAGAGAAGTTCCTCAAGACCATATTGAATAAATTACTGACATGATTTTATTTCATTGTTGTCAAAATAGAATAAAATAATACCGGGTAATGGCTGTATGGAGCACAAATTGTTGTATTTGCGGTACAATTACGGGGTAATAAATGGCTGTCAGAGAGGTGCCTCTCTGTGAATTGCGTCAATTTCCTGGCAATTATCCTCTGTAGTAATAAGTCCTCTCCAATTTCCGATTTTGTTAAAAGAAACCTGTCATCATGCTGCTTAGAGGAAATAAAACCTCAATTGCTCAGTGAGTCAGTTAGAGCTGATTACTATCTCTATTTTATCTCTACTGGCCACATGTCTAGGGTTTTATGCATCCCCCCAACAATCCATGGATGTCTTGTATTCCTATAAACAGAATTATTGATTATTATTTTTATTTATTATGTTATTGATATAGCTGCTGTTGTTGCTGTTTCTGTACATGTATCTGACACTGTGGCACCATCACCCATCTCTCTCCATCTCCCTCTTGACCCAATCGGCAAAGGCAGAGGGCCAATCAGCTTGTGCGCCTGAGGTTTCTGCCTGTTCAAAGGCATTTTTATTCTCACCACTTTCGCCAAGTTCTAGCTGATGTGGGAATTGTTGGGTCTCTGTAGAATACAGAGTACGGTCTAACCTTGCTGTTTTAGGAACCTGCCTCGAGATAACATTTGTTGTGATTTGACGATAAACACATTGAAGTGAGGGAATGACTGACAGCAACTAGAGGAGAAACCTCAGATCTCTAAAAATCCTCCTATGGTAAAAGAGTTGAATACTTCAATAAATTCTCTCCCTGATTCCATGCCAATCTCAATTACTTCTATCTTAGATCTTTCAACATTTTTCTCAAGACATTCCAGCAAAACATTTGAATTGGAGAGCACAGGCACACATTGATTAAAATGTATTTAGACCCGGCATAGAAAGTGGTATCCTAAACCCAGCAGACTTTTCACTGCTTCTCCAACAGTGTATGCATGCCTCCAATACATTTCAAATACATGTGCCTTTTCAAATTTTAAGACTGGCAAAGCACCCACCGCAGTCTGAAAATGTATTCAAATGAATATACACAGCAATGATACATGAGATAAACTGAGTATGTATGTACCATTTAAACAAAAACAGTAGATCTTAAATACCACCACAGATTTTATTTTCTCCGATGCTGTGTTGTCCAGCCTCTTTGCACCTTCCTTCCCTCCCTTCCTTCACTGTTACTGTTTGTTTCTAACTGCATGCTCGACTATGGGCTGCCAACTGCTCCTCCACTACACTTCCCTCCCTCCTCCATCTCCTAGAGTAGCTTCCTGTGTTGGATGAAGGCCTAGTGCTTCCGAGCTTAAATAATCTGCATCTCTCCCTTACATCCCAGCTTCTGAAAGCAGATTCCTCACCTGGAGACTGAATAGCCCTTTCAGGATGTTCCATCCAGGCAAATGCCAGCCCTGTCTGCTGTTTTATTTACCATCGGGCCTGAATTATTCAAGACAATTTAGGTGTGCTTCAGTCGGCTGGAAGAGATGACAAGCTATATAATAAACCAGGATGAGCTTAAAAACCTGATAAATAATGTACTTTAAGAGGAATTAATTGCTTTAAATGGGCATTTGTTTGAATTATTTGGAACATGCTCTGTGGGCCAGAGGAACAAACATGGTGGACTCATTTACTTGGTTATTGCATCTTAAAAATGAAGAATTGCCGGAGAAGGTGCATTGTTTGCTGAGTGAGGAAGTGAGGCTTGCAAAACTTGGACCGCTAATTACTTATCGTAGAATTCGCACATTCTAACTGTGTATGTGTGTGTGTGTGTGTGTGTGTGTGTGTGGATTGGGTTGGAGATGGGGCGTGGAGGGTTTGTACTAATTAATATGGTATGAGATGTTCATATCGAGAGAAAGCTTATTTTCTTGGATTCATCAGCGTTATCCTCTGACATAGTTAGAAATGTGTGTGTTGGGATTAGATGCATAATTCAACAGATTTCCTTTATTATTTCAGGTAAAGATAAATTCTTCAACACAATCCTTCTGGCTTTGAAACACAAACATCCTTCCTAAATAGCCGAGATGTACGGCTTGGTCCCATTT
This sequence comes from Lophius americanus, assembly GCA_037951165.1. Classification (NCBI taxonomy): domain Eukaryota; kingdom Metazoa; phylum Chordata; class Actinopteri; order Lophiiformes; family Lophiidae; genus Lophius; species Lophius americanus. Next base: position 9,870,043 of record JBBDHG010000014.1, on the reverse strand, counting down.
CCATAAAGCCCGTCTCCTAGGGAATGTGTTAGGTGGCAGCGCTATCCATCTGTCACTCACTGAGCGCAGGACTGGAGAATTCCTCTGTGGTGATTGCATCTTGATAAATATGTCATCAGCTGTCCATCTCTTCCTTGCCTTCCCATCCAATTTATTTAGCTCGTAATTGATTACTTGCTCTTCCACACTATTCGAGTTTAATATTACAGTTTGAGAATTCCCTGTGCACTCTGTGAAACCCCTATTCACTTTGCATTAACTCACAGCTCTGGATCAAAACTCTTGAAGTATTGCTAGTGGAAGTGCCACTGACCTCATTTCCTCACATACTAAATTTTACATCTCTGCTAGCACCATCAACGCCACACTTGCCAAAACTAGCAATGCCATCTTATCAATGACTTCTTTGGTCTTGCACCTATTTCTCCCGCAAGCCTGAACTTGTGGTGACTGACGGTGAAGAAAAAACACACAGACAACACCTGCTGCTATAAATAGACCTTGTAGATATCCTCTTAGCTTTCAGAATCACTGAGTGCCTCCTATTGATCTGAAGAAACTATAAGAATTAGAACAAAACAAAGGACGTTTGCCAAACAGTATCAGTTTCTGTGCTTAGCAAAGCTATTGACCTTTAACTGATGCCACATGGATGCAGCAGGAAAAATGAGACAACAGTCTTCTCCCCTGATTTAAAGCCTCTCTTTCAGACTGTTTTATGCTGCCCACTGGGATCTCACAACATGGGAAGAACTCCTCTAGAGTAGAAATCTTAAGGGCGAGCTGAAAGCATGCCGGAGGCCAGGAGTGACACAACTTTAAACATTCAGTCAAAAGGAAAGGTGCAAGAACCGCCAACCTCACCTTGACAATATCCTATAGAATATTGTCCCTGCTGAGGTGGTGAATGGCAGAGAACACTCAGTGGTCTTTTGGGTCTGGAAGTAATAGGATCCGATGCACTGCATCTATCAAAGTAATCTGAGACCTGAATGAAAATATGATTGATGCAATCTCCTTAAAGTCTTCCTTCAAGTTGAGAGTGAAGCTCTCCGCTATCTTATACTGAGATGAGCTTTTCATCTGATTCTGTCACTCATTCCTCCTTGTAATAAATGACAGCCAAACTTTCTATAGAGAATTACATATCCCTGGACTCCAGGTTGTTTCCTTTCAACCCTCCGCTAACACAGAGGAGGGAAAATTGGATTATTTTAATTCCTGTCCAGCACCTGCTCTCTGCTGATGGTGGTTATTTACGGACAGTGGGAATAAAAAAGAAGTTCTTGACGAACCTTGTCTGTCTCAATTATGCTGCGGTAATCAACACAAAGAACCGTCAACGTAGCTTTTTGAGAAAGTTGGCTGGAAACTTGATATGTTTTATGACACTGTTTGAAGATTTCTATGAAGTATAGAGTTTGTGAAATTGCCATTTGAGGTGTGCCAGTCACATCTGTTTCTACGGGCACTTTTCTTCAAGTATTTTGTTTTTTCACGGCTCTATAAACTCCAGATTAAGTATAACTGGAAGAGACCATCTGCTTCCTCTCAGTCCCATTCGCAGGTATCTTTTATCTCCTATAATGAATTAATGCGGCTTCCACTGCACACAGTGGAGGCAGTGGAGGTTTCATCGTCCGTTGTTTGAGGCTGCTTGGCCATTTGGTAAAAGAATGAGTGGATCAAGGCAACCAGCCAAAAGCACACACACAAAAAATAAATATACTGTCATGTAAACTTTATTTCTGAAACTATCTATATTCTCAAAGTCTTTACTGGGAAACTTCCAACAAATACCATATGTTACAAACGACATTTTGCTCTTCCAAGGCCCGGAAGAAGGAAGCTTTAGTAATTATAAACTAGACTTAGGCTGTCGTCCTCAACAGCAAGGGTATATCCCCAAATAGCCCCAAATACCCTGCATTTTACAAGTAACCCTCTTGATTGAACTACACAAATTAAATGTGAAGTTATGTCCAAAATATAGTGTTTGTCATCAACAAAAGCTCCCTCTAGAGAGTAAAATATGAACTATTCAAGTGGGTTTCACGGTCTTGCTCCAGGACCCCTGGTGGGACCTGATCCGGCTAACTTCCGATCCTCTGATTCGAAATGGCCGCTCTACCCACTGAGCTAATGCCGCCCCTAAATATGAGCTAATTAAACTAAAATACAATAAACCGTATAAAATATCTCACCCTAGTGTTGGAAATATAGAACCTTTCCAAAAGTCAATACAGTTCTTCCTCACACTAAGTGCTATGTGGGTATACAACTTTTAAATGATACATGGAACTGTTTATAAGTTATCGTGTTGACACGAAGGATCAGAAGCGGCGATGCCGATTCCATTACATCCACGACTTATCGGAGATATTATTGAGTAAAACAAACCCAAGACAGCTCCAAACGTGCTGCTATGTTGTAATGTGCTTTTTTTGTGCCTTTTTAAAATAAATAATTAATTTCCCGCTTTGTGCTGACACTCTTTCATGGGATGAACTACATGCAGGTTTTTACTTGGCTGCAGTATTCTAATGAGATACTATCTCTGAAAGAGGATAATTATTTGTATCCCTAAACAGCAATAAACAAAATCTGATACTTCAACAGAAACTGGAAGATTCTTGATTATTTATATCTGGCAAAAAAGAATACTTGAATGAAGAATAATGCTAGATGATAATATCCGCTGTATTTCAACAATTACACACTTTGTACCAGAAAATACTGCACTGAAGGGTGTTTGTTTAGGTGAACGCAGACAATGCATCTGCCTTAGCTGAAGGCCTTTTTTACTGAAACAACAGAGGAAATCCCAGAATGATGCCTCCAATCCACATGGAGATGAAAACTCCAGGATGTGTGAAAATCATTGAGCGGGAATCACAGAAGATTATGAGGGCTGCTTGCCTTCATTCAGTGTTTACAAGGACAGAAGACTGCATTTTAGAAGCTGTCAATTGAGACACATCAGAACTGACAGACCAGACAGACAATCCAGCACCCTCACATGGGCCTCAATTTCCCACGAAACTATTAACCAGGGGGCAAAGGATACACCAAAGTCAGGTCAAAATAGTCCATAACGACTAGAGCTGTTTGGTAAAATGAGCCTAACTTCTTACAATGTCTGTTTTTAAAACATTAAAAAAAAGTCAAGTAGTCTGTTACTGTTGACCTTGGAATAAATCCTTCTGAGGCCTTTTCACCATTATCTCCTCTGTTATTTGTCCCTCTTGATTTCTTCTTTGGAAAAAACAGGGGAAATAATGTCCCTATCTGCACACAATTACATCACGTCTTTCTTTCATCTGGCGGGCTTTACTGAGAGCCCACTTAAGCTGGGAGAGGGGAAGATGCGATCTGCTTCTTTGGTGACCACCAATAGGCTATCCGTGCGTTTTATGTCAGATATGTCTCATCTAAGTGTAATTACAGAATCACTAACTGAAAAGGGCAGTTTGGTCCTCAAGGCATACTGACCTCATAATAGCCCCATTACACGTCTATCTAAGGACATGGAAATGTGACAGTGAGTTAATGGATAACATTTCCTGATGTGACAACACAGACACGCATGCGACTGGAGGTTCAGAGCACATTTAGCCTCAGAACCAACACAAGATAAGTAGACAGGCAAACATTATGTAGTCTATTGCAGAGATAAAGGTTATGCGTGAAAACGGATACAAGCCAGCACAGATTTTTTTGAATAAAACCACCTGAATTCTATGATAAAAAAAAGTTTAAGTATGTTTATATCACAATAGTGTTATGCCTGATTATTAAGGGAACAACTAACAGATCTATGAACAGTAGATTATGACACAGGAAATTTGGCAAAATTAAATTCCTTAGAAATTTAATTCCTTTTCCAACACTAGCAGCAACTGAACAGTCCCATGTCTGTTAAAACCTGGACTTTGAATCATTATCATTCATTCATTCATTCATTATCAACCTCTTAAACTGTTCAGGGTCACGAAGGGCTGGTGCCCATCCCAGCTGACATCGAGCGAGAGACGGGGTACACTCAGGATGAGTCGCTAGTTCATCACAGGGCCGACACATAGAGACAATACAAGCACTCACAGTTACACTCACTCCTACGGCCATTTTAGTGTCACCAGTTCATCTATATTACGTGTTTTTAGTCTGTGTTTTGTGCTTTCTTTCATCTTTTGCACAGCCTGCAGAGATCTTAAACTTGTCTGTACTGTAAATATAGATGAAGAAAAAGAAGATGAAAAAGAGGAAGAAGAAGAAGAAGAAGCTTTATTGTCAAATGTTTTTCTCTCTGATGGACCCACAATGCAAACAGTATAAAGTATTACAGAATAACATTTTGAAGCCAGTTCAAAATACACAATTTGCAAATGGAACAGAGCAGGAACTTGAATAAAGACTAAATAATAAATAGTGGAGACCGATATGGGGGACTGTTTACAGTGCCTTCTGCATTTTTGCGAGTCATGTTCCAGAGTTACGTGTGGTGGTTGGGGTTGGAAAGGATGGGAGGGAGTTAAGTTTCCTCACAGCTTGGTGGAGGAGTCTGTTCATGACTTTGGTGGAGCAGGCATGTAGGCTCCGGTACCTTCTCCACCGATGGTAGGATGCAGAACAGTTCTGTGAGGGGTGGCTGGGGTCACCGCCAATACTGAGTGCTGTCGGGTGAGGTGTGTGATGTAAGTGTCCAGGAGGAAAGGGCATGAGACACCAAGGATCCATCCATCTGTTCACTATGCACTGCAGTGTCTTGCTGTTGAAGCTAGTGCAGATCCCACACCACACGGTTATGCAACAGGTCAGGAAGCTCTCAATGTTTCCAAGGTAGAAGGAGCACATGCTGCACTTTTAAAGCTGCAATATGTTTGCTAATGAAAGAGTGAATGTTTTTTATAATTTTCTCCTCTGTTAGGTCCTGGTGAGAATTCATCTATAGGGTTATATCTGACATGCAATCATAAGGGAAATCTTCTGTCTCATAGCATCTGTTGCTCAATTACAGCGCCATCGTCCAAACCGACCAGAGATCACAAGGGGCTGAAGGGTACAGATTTTAGTTCAGTACGATAAATAACGAGAGAGTAGAAATGTTGAGCACAGAATATCTGTTAATGATAGCTGCACTGTTCTTTTGGACGTTCATTCTCTCTTTTTTTGTTGCATCGTACACTTTTCGTACTCTGCAGTGTGAGTAACAAACCACTTCTCAAGTCTTTACCATGGGACTTTTTTTTCGAAACCGAAAATGTCAGTTCTGCGATTACTCATGATTAATTACCAAGCCCAAATTAAAACTATTCATCTGGAGCTGCAGAGCCTTTAATTTTAGCTCATCCTTATACCATTTGGGAGCTTTTTGGGTGAGGATTATACTTATAACTGGATTTAAAAGTCATGGCTGGAGCTCTTTGCAGTTTTCTGAGACTGAAAAGCAACTGAAAATTTTCATCTTTCTTTGTGTCTGTAAAGTAATATGGGATTACCTTTTGTTGCACTTACTATTTCAGAAGTGGGGATGTTTTAATCATGGACTATATAGACCACAGAGGGACCTTTAATATTTTAGTGCATATCTCTTTAAAGGAAAGTCTGAAGCAATGACTGCTGATTGACTGCACAGTTACAGCTATTTGGAATGTAAATTAAGTCCAACAAGACCTCTTCTGTTCATCAGGGCCGCACTGGGTATTGCCAAGATACGATTCATAACCGAAGAGTTAGTGGCTAAACAACTTTCCCCGTCTTTTTTTGACTGGAAGCTGAGGTAAAAAACTGACATGGTATCATAACACATTCAAGCTCCTCAGTTAAGCAGACCAGAGTTACTGCAATGAAGCAAGTTGTTGTTGCTGATTTTGAATATAAATCCTCCCCACAGCAGATCTTCGTGAAGAACACCACACTGAGAGACAAACTAACATGTGATAAATTATCTGCGCCTCTCATGGGCACTCTCTCCTTGAAGACAAATACGGTGGAGCTGCATGCCGCCTGTACACTAACTTGCAAGTAGAAGTTTTGTGAAAGCTAAAAACTCCTGCAAATAGGACAAGAGTATGCAAGAGTTTTACTGTTGCATGTTCACTATGTTCTACCCCAAAGGATGAGCTCAGAGTTGCTCTGTTTTGCCCAAAATAAGATATGCAATACATGTATTCTATTATAAAAGCCAGCTACTAACAAAACGATACAATTACTAAGGTCTCAGTGTTTACCAATGGTAAGAGGCTCCAGCACCATTCTGAACTGAAAGAAGTCCTTTTTTTTTCTTGAAAATACTCTGCATACTTCTGATATTTCAATCATGTGTTTAATGGTCTTGGAATTCACAATTAACTGCTTAATGGTAAGGCTATATACAAATAAAATATATATTGTAACTGCTGTCTATAGAATTAGCTTCCATGCAATCTGGGGTTGGTGGCATGATATTGTTCCATTTAATTTCAATTAAACATTAAAACTGTTCATCACTGATATCATAAACATTGTAATCTCCACGTCCACCGCAGGTCCTTTGTGTTAAATCTGTTTTATTAATAATTTTCAAATTGTTTACCCACTTCGACCTAAGTGCGCGGAAGAAGTGTATTGATTTTGGGAAAATAGGTAGTAAATGTCCGACACTATAGGGCGAGCTTTATCTCCAAAGTATTCGGGCCATAATTTTTCAACCGTATAACTTTTGTCAACTGTATTAGTTGAGTAATTCATATTTTACTCACTACAGGCTAAAGCAGTATTTATTTTAGCCAAAATTTTTCAACCATTGGTCCAATTTATATAAAATTTGATGCAATATCTTGAATTTGTCATGTCTTACTCCAATTGTACGTACTTTACTCTCTTTTTCTTTATGAAAAATGCTGTTTTGTACATAAACTGAGATTTTAATTTGAGGAGTTCATTTAGGGGAATTGCTTTTACAAAGCAGAGGATTGGAGACTTTTTGGGGATAAACAGGGCCGGAAATCCCCAGGGGGACCTATCCCCCATTCAACAGAGTGTCCCCCGAATAATATAATTGAAACAGATAATTATATAATATTGAAATTTTTAATAATACAATAATTTGTCCTGAAAGCAATTAATGTTAATTGACGTAAACAAAAAACAAACGATTGTGTCCCCCTCACATATATTCCCTCAATTCTTTAATTCAAACAGGAAGAAGACAGCTGCTTTGTAAGTGCACATGCATGCACAGTGTCGTCGTCCCCCCCCCCCCCCTGTGCATGCATGTGCATGTGGGGGCGGGATGTGTCCATTAATACAAGTAATTCATGGTAATGGCTGGTGCCTATCCCCACTCACATTGAGCGAGATGCAGGGTAGGAACTGTAGGAACTGACAATGCTTAAGTGTGAACAACAAATCAAATCAAAACAATGTTTACTGTTGACAGCTGCAGGAGAACTCGCTAACGTTGCTGTCAGCAGCACATTGCAATTAAACATATTTCGGGTTGTGTTCAATGTCTATTCAGTATCAATGATTTTCGGGAAAAGCAGAATTATTACTTCATCTTCATCAAGATTTGTTCATGTTATCTTGTGAAATATAGTGTTTGGCGAAAAAGTTGAATAAATGTTTTTGAAGGAGAAGTTTAATGATATTTTCATGGCAATATCAAACCGACATTAGAGAGAGAATTGTGAAAAATGTTTATGCTGAAGACATTTCCCCTCTTGTAACTCTGCCCTCCCCAAAAAAACATACTCACACACACTCCGAAGTAGGATTTTTGCTTTTTTTTGTGTTGTTGTACCCCACGGCAAGATGGCAACACCCTAGGCCTAGTTTGAAAATGACATCACATATTATGAAAGTATAACCTCATCAAACTTCATGATAAAGTAAATGTGATACAAATACATGATGAAGGAGGCTGGTGTGAGTGTGTATGTCTGTGAACTTGTGTTTGTTGTACATAGATTCACTTTCAGTTCCTTACTATTGTCTATTTCTAATTCTTCAAACTATCTTTGCTTTTATGAAATGATTGGTGACGTTTGTTTTCACATGAAACATGAACTCCTGTATCCCTCCCTGTCACTTCTACTACTTTATATTAAAGTAGTAGAAGTGACCGGTCCTATTAAATGGATGATTTATTGCACTTGGTTACTGCCCCATTTTCTTCATTGTTTTTTGTTTTTGTTTCTTTCAGGCAGTATCAGGACTTGCACTCCTAATTTCATACTTCCAAATGCAATAAGAAAATGAAGGCTATTCTATTCTGTTATATTCTGTTATATTATATGCATTCTATATAATGCATTCTATTCTATTCTTTTTCTAATCTATTCTATTCTATTCTAATCTATTTATTACACACATGACTTTCCTGGAGGCAGTCCTCTTGTGTCACATGCAGAAACTAAAGGGTACCTTCTACATCTGGATGAGATGGTGAGAGACATGCTAGAAGTTGGGCTGGAAGATGACCATCAGCATTTGTATGATTATGATTCATAAGCTTATTATAAGCAACTTTATTCATCCATGAAGAAGCCCCTATGACCACCAGAGGGAACTAAATGAGGACATTGCAAATTCAAAGAAATATATCTACAAAAAAACTACACTTAAGAGGGTTTATATACATGTTTAAGAAAGCTTTTATCTAAAATAAAATACATTAGAAGTTTTTTCCTCCTTAAACTGTTTTCTGGTTTAAATTCTATTATCTCTAAAAGACATATTATAAAATAGGAGCATGTTACTGCTTTGTATCTCTGACTAAACTACTTATCGCTTTTCACAGTCAGGCAACGGATCCTGATGCCCTGAACTAAATTATATAACAGGCACTTGCCACACGGAGTGTGCAAGAGACAATAGAAATATACTCAAGAGAAGAGAAGACAAGAGAAATATACTCATTCACTTTTCTGTAGAAAAATGGATTATTATTTTCCTCTTCAGTAGTTTGTTACTGTCTAATCTTCAGGCAAGGATTGGCATATTGAATGTCAGTTTTCTCGCTGTTGGCTTGGCGACCCATGATTCACTCTTGAGTCATACAACGTGAGCTTCGAGGCTCATGCAACTGTTCCTCGATATAATCTAGCACCGAGATGTGTTACATTTTCCCCTCATTCGTAAACACTGTTGAAGGGACTGAAAAAAAAAGCATGTGAAACATCATGAGGTCAAGCTCCAGGGGTTAGGGTGTGCTGAAGAAAACTTGTTTACTTTTGCTTAGTTAAGCTTGGAGAAAAAGCGTTTCCAATTTACCAGAGGCACTTTAATGATCCAGGTGCATAGCATGTGTGTGTCCTTTTCCCATCGGATAAATATTGACTGTGCTTTATAGGAGCAGATGGGCAGAACGGTGAACGCAGGCTGTGCTGGAAGGAATGAGTGAGTGTGCGAGTGACATCTGGTCCTCTTCGAGCCCGGTGGACATGGTTGCTACATCAGGCTGCCTCATTAAAACTAGTTGGGGCTTTAGGATCATTCTGCCACTCAAGCTACTTCTATGGTGTTCCTCTTTGACTCCCTCATTTGCCATTGTGCCAAAAATTAAGGACCTCTAATGTGTTTTGTTGGCAAGTTTGTACTTCCCACTGATTTCTCTGCTTTCTGTTAGTGTTGCCTATTGAAAACTTTGTGATTTCATGAGTGAATGATGACAAAGTCACTATCCAGAACGTTTGTCGTCTGTCCTTACTCACCTGGTTTTGTGTAAAATGTATTTAACCGTGCTTCCACATTTAACCATAGAGTGCATATCAATTTACTCAGAAGCAAAAATGTATTTTTCCATTTACATCTGAAACTACGCCTACGCTGTCATTCCCTGAAAGCAAGGGTATTTCTCCCAAAAGCCCCTTATGCATTGTACAAGCAGTCCCCTTGATTGAACTCCTCAAATTAAATGTGAAGTATTAAAATATGAACTCTCATACAAAAATATGATCAAGATAGATTTCCTCATGTTAATTCATGTGCACCAAATTTGGACTCAATTGGGCCAACAGTTGGGAAATGATTGAAGACTAGAAAAAGTACTCAGAGTGCATACATCCTACAAGGCACAGCAGTACCCTAGGTTTAGGAAAAATTCATACGGATTTCTACACTAATGCCCGAAATATTGCTAGCCTCTGAATCTACCGACATTCCAACAAACTCTTGATTATCAAATATTCTGTAGCCCATCGTCTCCGGGAACAAAAAAGGAATCAAAACTAACTCTTGAAACTGCACCCCCAGCTCCAGCCCTAAAGAAACATCAAAGGAATCAAAGGAACAAAGGCAGCAATAGCCACTTCGTGAAGTCATTACTTCACAGAGCTTATTATTTATTATTATTGAAAAACACTTAACGTCAACAAAATTGAATCACCTCTAGGAAACGCAAAACTTTTTGTAAGATTTTGTGCAAATCTGTCGTTTAGTTTATCCGTAATCTTGCTCACAGATAGACAAAGAAGTAAACAAACAAAAAGACAAATATGATCTGTTAGCGTAAAATATGAAATATACAAGATAGATCTCTTTTGAATTGGAGATCTATCTCTAATTCAATTTGGACTTTGATTTATTCCAAATATGCACCAGATTTTGACTAAATCAGAAATCTTTTAGATATAAAGCACCCCCTATTGTTGGTTATATACATTCAACCTTTTCCAATAATCACTCCAGCTCCTCATCATACGTTGCAAGGTCTATGGCTGTACACAATTTGTAAATGGTCCACAAAATAGCTATTGACTTTTTAAGTCAACAGGAAGGATCTGCGGCGGTGGCGATGAGAATTCCATAATATCCCTGAATTTTCAGACATGAAGTTATAATCAACCCTGCCATTACTTGTGATAAATTGTAGTAGTTCATTGCTCTGACATAAACTTTGCGTGCTACTTTGACACGTATTCATTGATTGACCATTGGATATAAGGGGTTAGGGTTTTTAATCATCAGACAACCTTGCCGGGGCGACTCCCCGGCATTCATTGTTTTGAATAAAAGAAAGACAAAATAAAATCAAAGCGCCATCATCATTTCTATACAAATATTACTTTGTTCAATCTCATTCAAAACCACAAACCTCAGTTCTGAACAACAAATCTAATGAACCGGTTTTTTTTTGTTTTGTTTTTTGTTTTTACATTAGATTATATGTTATGATCATATATTATAATTATAAAAGGTGTAATTTCAAAAATCTTGTTGAAACTAATTCTCAGTTTCTCACACACTAATGACACAATAGTCAATTCTCTTTCTCAAAAATCACCTTCTGGACTATTGAAAGCCACTTAAGAGTTTATTTTAAACACAGAAAAAAATACATTCCAAACCCAACAGAATCACAGATATCATTCTATTTTTGAACAAGGGATATTATGGAATCTTCATCCACCCAGTGTCCCTGTCCACCACCAGCGCTGCCACAGATCTTTTGTGTTAATGCAGTTAATCTATTTCTATCTTGAAAAATATCGTATTTAACTCCAATAGTTCATATTTTACTCACAAGGGGGAACTCTCTAATGAAAAACACTGTTTTCCAGAAATAACTCAAAACTATATCATTGATTATTATCCAATTTTATGCACACATACACTTTAGTGCGAGGAAGAACTGGATTGATATTGGGAAAGGTCCATTTGATTTCTGACACTAGGGGGAGGTTTAGCTTCTAAAGTTTTTCGTCCTATTATTTCTCAACTGCTGGTCCCATTCTGTCCATATTTGGTCAATATGAATCGACTCAAGGAGATCTATCTTGTAAATCACATTTCACTCTAAAAGTTAGTATTTTTTCCTAAATGTACCCATGTTACTCAAGGGGAGCTACCTTTAAGAAAAAAACTGTCCAGGACATAGCTTCACAATTAATTTGAGGAGTTCAATCAGGGGCGTTACTTATACAATGCAGAGGATTGGGGGCTCTTTGGGGATATACCCCCGCTGTCAGGGACAACGGCGTAGCCCTAGTTTTTTCTGCTTTACCATGGAATAGAGCCCAGTCTACATGCGTAGTGACTTTAATCATAAAGCACTGACTGATTTCCACTCTGAGTAAAGAGTCATCTATTTTTCTGATGGCTGTTAAGAGTCCTCATCCCAGTTCAATCTCTGACCCTCTCCACTGCTGGCGGAGGCGACCAGGTTCCGGTTCAGCAGCTCAACTCTCCTCCCTGCAGGGCTGCAATCAACTGCGGCGCCATCTACGTGTCACAGAGGGCTGTTTGGATTACCACACCACATTTAATGGCGTGCTGCCATGTAATGAATAGCATAATACACAGCACAACCCGTGCAACAAATTCTGTGTCCCTGCACAGAGCACCGCCTTCCCCTTCTCAAACCAGAAACCCCCTCATCCTGGGCTTCTCATATACCAGAGGACAGTAATAATATGGAGAAGGGTGAAAAAAACAAGAACCAAGGAGGATGCATATTGTGCTTTTAAATATATACCATTCATTATACAGCACAGGCTTTTTGCAGCACCACCCACACACAAAAGCATCGTTGATTTGCATGATATTCCAGTGAGTTAAAGTATTACCAACATCAATCTTCCATTACCACTAAAATCTACTGGGTATCCTTATTATTTTTGGCTTTCTATGCAATAAATTTAATTATCAAGCATTATAATCCCAGGCAACTTGTTCTTAGCCTGCTTCACAGTGGTTGGAGTAATGCAAGTTATGGGAGTCATATAATAATCTTGGACACATTAAAAGAAAATTCTGTCAATATGAATCACTGCAATACAATAACCCTGTAATAAATCCTACTTTTATCAACCTTACAGATTATACAGCGTCTGTAATGGAGCCGCCGGCTCAGCTGTCAAATATTTAAGGTTTATAGAATGATGTCATATTTTCTGTTCATAGCACCGAATGTAGACTTATAGCTCTTAATTGTAGTGTGTGCTATAACATTACTTATTCCACCTTATGATACAAATACATTTCATTAGATTTGAGGAAAATCCTTCATTCATCATTCATTATAAATTAAATGTATTATTATTATTATAAATTTATTTTGATTTTCTTATTTTTTTTCATCAAGGCAAATTTAGTTGTACGGCTACAAGAATTCTGCTTTAATTAAATATCATTTCATATTTGGCTTTGCAGTCAATGGATGGTTTTCCCTTTAACGTTGCCAATACAGTCTTTAGTCCTGTTGACAAGGATAGTGTACCTCTGCAAAATACTAATGTTTTCTGAGAGGTCACCTTACTGAATGGCTGTCCTGTTGTTACTTGCTAATTGATCTTCAGCTTCTCTACGAAGTCAGAACAAATGACTTCTCACTTGAAATCAAAACCAAACCTAAAAATTATGTTACCAAACAAATGAACGAAGAACTGCAGTTAGGAAATATGTCTCCCTGAACCTCAATTTTCTGATTATTAATCTAATATTATTAATCATCCATCTCTCCATCCTATTAACACCTTATTTCTCCTCAACTTCAATCATAGTGTTTATTTATTTTTCTCCATATTACACTCATGACTATTATGTGCTTGTAATCAGATGTGACGGTTGATAGATTTATAGATGTAGCAAAATTGCAAATCTGCTAATTTTACAACAGCTCAGATATAAGGCTCAGCAATTGTTCAACCAGGAAATGTAGTTTTTTTATTCAATTGTGGGCAGAGAGAGAAAGAGAAGGTTTCCCATCGAAGATTCATCGTGTCTGTAGACAAAGCTCAATTCTCCCCACCAGGCAATCAGGTAGAAAATGTCAGTCATTTATACCGACTCTACATGTAATCGATTTGTTTTTGGAAGGAACACAAAGTTATCATTGTCAGAGAACGATAAACTATCAAGTAGTAAGAACAAGTTGTTTATCAAGTTTTATTAATGGTGGGTGTGTTGGAGATAAACAGGGTCAAGAATTGTTTGTAACATCAAAAACATAATTTACATGTATTGCTGTCAATGGAAGTGGGAAAAACGCTGCACCTTATTGTAAATCTGCAAACAGAGAACACCTTAAGGTTGTTTCCTCACCAGGAGTTGAAGGACTTCCATTGATCTTTGTTCGGCCAGCTCCCCCCATCAAAGTAAGTATGAATTATTTAAATGCACAGAAATATCCACAATTATAGATGAATATGTACTGGCTATCAAGGATAATGTATGAGTCTACCTTTTCTTTTTCATGATTGTTTTACGTATTTCCTGATTCCTTTTTATTAAATTTGTCTCAGCTGATGTTGAGGCCGTATTTAGGAATCACCATTGCTTGTAAACTCTGTCAACTGACAGACATCCTGTCCACACGTCTGCGCCGTATCTGAGCCGCCGTATCTGAGCCGGTGCAGAATTAGTGTTGGTAACATACACTAGGACCGCTTGCATGCAGCACCACTAGTCTGCTCTGATAGAAAGAGAAAGCAAGCTCGAGAGGCAGAGAAAGCGAACGCGTGTGAGATGATATGCGAGATGCATAGCTATAAATGCTGGTTTGTTAAAATAAAAGTCTAAGGTTTAATAGTTTGCATAACTCACCTCAATTTCCATCACAGCACTAGATAGCGAGAGGAGGAAAGTCTCTGCCTCAACTTGTTCTTTTCATCCATCCATCCATCATCCATCCATCCATCCATCATCCATCCATCCATCATCCATCCATCCATCCATCCATCCAGTCATCCATCCAGTCATCCATCCAGTCATCATCCATCCAGTCATCCATCCAGTCATCCATCCAGCCATCCATCCATCCATCCATCCATCTACCCATCCACCCATCCATCCATCCATCCATCCATCCATCCATCCATCCATCCATCCAGTCATCCATCCAGTCATCCATCCAGTCATCATCCATCCAGTCATCCATCCAGTCATCCATCCAGCCATCCATCCATCCATCCATCCATCTACCCATCCATCCATCCATCCATCCATCCATCCATCCACCCATCCATCCATCCATCCATCCATCCATCCATCCATCCATCCATCCATCCATCCATCCATCCATCCATCCATCCATCCATCCATTCATCCAGTCATCCATCCAACCATCCATCCATCCAGTCATCCATCCAATCATCCATCAATCTATCCATCCAGTCATCCATCCATCCAGTCATTGATTCATTCATTCATTTTCTGTAAAAGCTCATGCAGGACCTTGAAAGAAGTGGATTTTCCAGAGACAGTCTTTATTGTCATTCATTGATGTCATTGATGACAAGTTTTCCTTCACTGTGCATTCATGTCTGATGAAGAGCAGCATTAAACTGACTAGCTGGTGGTCATAGAAGTTGGAATTTATGGTCAAATATCAATTTATGCGAAATGGTTGTGTGCTGAGTGGACGCGTGTTAACCTGTTCTGCTACTCTGTTAAATCCTTAATAAAACTCGTATTTGGGCCGGCGAAATAGCTAAAAATTTGCAACACATGCAACGGACAATGCCAGAGTCACAAAAGAGAGCAAGCCAAGACCATAATAAAACTCTTCAATCCAAACTGCCAAACTTAGCATCACCAAGCGCCATCAAGACTATGAGAAAGAGAGGAGAAAACCTGTGAAGGTGCTGGCATGGCGCATCAAGCAGTTTCAAAACTATACAGTTCAGAAATAACTCAGGACAAGGTAGAGCTAAGGAACTTTCTAGACAGAATAAATATACGTAACATATCAGAAGCTCTTGTGGCCAATTTAGGAAAAGACATAATTCTACAGGAAATATGGACCGCAATTGATAGTATTAAACGAGGAAAACACCTGGGCCTGATGGACCGCCAATAGGAATTGTTAGGAAATTCAAAAATAAATGACTGAAACCACTTTTAGAAATGTTATGGAATCCTTTCAAAATACAATCCTGCAGCCATGTTGAGAGGAGCCCTGATCACCTTACTTCCCAAAGCAAGTAAATATAATAAGTGTGAACAATTTAGACCAATTAGCTTCTTAAATGCTGAGAATCTTACTCTATAAGATGTTAGCGAGATGGGTTAAAAAAGGAATACCATATATAATTGGCAAAGATCAAATTGGTTTTAGCCAGGGTAGACAAGGAGTCCATAATGTTAAGAGGCTATTGAATGTTCTTTATAAAAACCAAAAGGGGGCACCAGACACTGTGCTACTGTCATTGGATGCCGAAAAGGCCTTTGACAATTTGGCCTGGTAGAGAAATGTTGTAAATTGATAAGAATATTCTATAAGGAACAGCACGCAGAAGATTTGACCAACAAAACAGTCTCGAAACCTATTTAAATAAAGCGTGACAAGGGGACCCTCGCTCTCCTTTGCTATGTATCGTGGCAATGGAGCCATTTGCAATTGCAGTGAGGTCACATGACAATATTTCTGTAATAATTATGGGACAACAGGAGTACCGCCTCGCACTGTGCGCGAATGACGCAATGATATTTGTCAAAAATATCAATGATTCTCTCCCTGCCGGAACTGATCAGCATATTTTGCAAAGTCTCTGGTTATAAGATCAATAAATCTAAAACTTACATTTTGCTATCAAAAGTAGTTGACAGTTTTGCATACTTAGGTATTCAGATCGTGCCTTTGCTTGATGATATGTTGAAATAAACAATAGACCGGTGATACAAGCAGTTTCAAAGTCGTTAGATAGGTGGGCGTCCCTACCAATGACTTATAGGGAAAATAAACATTCTCAAAATGAAAATCCTTTCTAAGCTGTAGTATTTGTTTCCAAATTTGCCATTTCTACCGCCAAGCAATTTATTCTCTCAGCTAAAAACACTCTTTATCTGGTTTTTATGGAACAACAAGCATCCAAGGCTGCCATTATCATTACTCTACTTGCCCTAAGATAGAGAGGGGCTTAAATGCCCAAACCCAATCTGGTACTATCAACACAACACACTAGCAACACAACTGATAATTTTGATGTTCTACTACACAGAGGTAGATGCACCGTGGTGGAGGGAGATGAATGTGAAGGCTGCTCACTGCATTTGCCTTTGCCAGCCTACCTCCACTCAGCTAAAGTAACAAAACTTAAAAAGAATACAAAAATCCTATGGTTAGAAATGCGTTAAATGTGTGTCACAGATTTAAAAGCTATATCAAGGAAACTGATTCCCTCCCACTCTTTACTCTCCTTACTCCCTCCCAATGATTCCTTCCCCCCAGGAAGAGTTGATGTAGGACTCAAAACATGGGCTAAAAATAGGATACAAAAGATAGGAGATATGTACAATAGTGACAGGCATCTGATGTCTTTTGAAGAAATGGCGAAAAAGAATAGTATTGCACAAAATCAGTTTTTCAAATGTTTACGAGTAAGAAGTTTTATTAGAACGCGACCAAGTCAGTCTTTATCTATACCTGCGATGTCAAGAACAAAAGACGTAATGGTCAAGGATTGCGGAGGGGGAGAGTCTTAATTTCCAAGATGTATAATCTTTTGGTAGAGGAATCATAACAAACGTCTATAAAGCAGCTGAAGGTTTGGAGAGAGGACCTTCAGGTCAATCCTACACTGTAAACAAAAGACTTAGGCTTGACAAATTTAAGAGTGCCAAACCAGATCTATGTATTAAATGTAAAGAGGAAAAGGGTGTTCTTTTTCACTGCCTATGGAAATGTGCTCAAATAAGGAAGTTTCTGGGAAGAAGTGAGTAAGTGTAGCCAGGACATATAATCTATACGGATTCCTTTTGATCCAAGGTAATTTTTTTTGGGCATGTAACCGAATAAAAATAATATAAGAAAGAAACAACAAGTATTTTTAGAAACTGGACTGTTGTTAGCTAAAACAGTCATTGCCCTAGCTTGGAAGATGGAGGGTATGCCGAGAATTGGTACATGGATTCCAGAATAATCTGCAACGCTATTAGGGGTGAGCAAACAGTCTTTTATGATACCTTGTACTCCCACATCTGTTTCCTTGACAAAAAGGACTTTACCCACGTGTTGCAAACCACTGGAGATGACATAGGAATAGCCCTCTAAATTTCATTCTGACAAGAAGTAATGTTAAAATACCATGTATAATGTAAACTCCAAAGTTTACTCATTCAAACAAGATTCTCAACCTATAATTGGACAAGGCATTTACTTGTGTCTGTGTATATGTACGCGTGATTCGACTTTTTAGTATCTAAATATATTCTATCGCATATGGTTTTTATTTATTCATTTATTGTATTCTGTATTCTTATTGTGAGTTTTCTCTATGTAATTCTTTTTTAGATAGAGGTTTTGTGTGTAGTTATAATCACATAATGGCCGTTAAACTGTCAAAAAGCAAATGAAGACAGTGTTTGAGCAAAACAAATATCAATTTTTATTTGCTTATAATTGGGTAAACTGGTTTAATTCATAACATTTAGTTGATAATGATGATGGTATATTAATTATTGCAAGGACAATAAAACTGTTTTGTTATATATTTAAATAAAAAAATCATAAATAATAGATAATTATTGTAAGTGAAAATAACAAAAAACATTTGAATCATATATATTTTATAGCTTAAATTGTCTATTTCTGATTCTGTTATTTCATTTTTTTTAGTGACCATAATATATTCATTTAAGGTTGATGTAACTTTTTTGTTAAAGGACTGGCTGCTATTATATTTATCATCATGCTATTTTTTTTAATCTAAAATTTATTTTTAGATTATTGAATATTATTTCAGGTTTAATTTTCTTTACTAAAAAATATATTTCTTTCATGACTCAGAAGTACTTTTTCAGATATATTTGTTTTAGTAATCATTTTGTTTATTTAATACATATGCCTTTATGCCAAAGTACGTGTATAAAGAAAGGATCCTGACATTTTCTGACGGTAGGAAAAAAAAAAAAAATCTATAGTCTTCATGTATTATATTTGTCATGGAACCCTGATCCCTTCCACTCCGATCCTTTTGCAGCCTGTCTTTAGATTAGGGAGAAGACGTGGCTCTGTTCTTCGGAATCCACGTGGTCATAACCATCTACACCTCACAGCTTGCCTGATCACTTTCTCCAATTTAGAGATGTGCATGGACATTCTTCTCCACCTCTTCCAGCTCTGTAAACCATGTCGTTTCTTTTTTAAACTATGTCAAGAAATAGGATTTGAAATAAATATTTTTTGATTCTGATGGAAGGAATCTGGAATTGTTTTCAGTAAAGTATCTGTCCTCCGCTGCTTCCACCACAATTTCACGGTATGAACCTGAACCGTGTGACCTTTAAGATAAATGGAAGAGCACAGGATAATGATGAATGACCAATCCATTCCATAACATTCCCGAAAATTCAGGGATTTATTGAATCGTCATTGCGTCCGTCACTGCAACCACTGCCGCAGAGCCTATGTTTAAACACGATATTTTGAAAACCGTTTCATGGAATGTTGCCAAATTCTATACACACATAGACCTTAGGGCAAGGAAGAACTGGAAGTAGTTTTGGAAAGGTCGGTTGTATATTTATCAGCTGTTGGTTAGATTTAGTCCAAATATGATTCATATGATTAAACCTGAGGAAATCTATCTACATGAATCCATCTTGTAAATATTATATTTTACCCACTAGGGGGAGTTTTTTTTTTTAATGAAAACCCTGTTTTTTTTGTTTTTTTTTTACATTACTCGGTGTTAAATACGGGCAATTCAATCAGGAGGATTGCTCATACAAAGCAGCGGATTGGGGGATTTGGAGGTATACACCCTTGTTTTTCAGGACAATAGCGTCGGCCTGGTTTAGATAATGAGTGAAGTTGAATCCTTTCTGCTGCCGAGGGATTACTGCAGATAATATAAGTAGTATCTTCCTCTTTAATGATGTATCAGATTATTCAAATCACAACCTATGCACTGTTAATGAGAACAAGCTTACTCATGGTGCAAACTATAAAACTGTACTAAATATTGTTAGGAAAAAATGAGCTGTAAAAGATGGAGTGTCCGCATACAGAAAACACAGGCGGTAGAATGATACATTCCAATGATTCAATGTCCAACAGTTCAGGGCAAAAAACATTTTTCAACAAGTCCATGAGGCCAATAATTGGAAAACCAAGTATCAGGGGCAAAGTCTAAACTAATCAAGTCAAGTTACAAAATAAATGTACACTGAGAAATCACTGGGAAAAAGGGTTGTACGTATAACATGAACACGAACAACATTAACAAACTGGCACAAGGGACAGATCACCACAGACAACACAAAGTTACCAGACAATGAGACACAGCTCGCAGAGGACACAAGTGAAAAGGATGGAAAATCGCACAAGAGGAAAAGAATGGACAAGACAAGGAAAGGATAAAAATATATACAAAAACTAGGAACATAACAGACAAAATAGAATATTTAATAAAGCAAGACAGATAATGATCACAGTTACAGGAAGTTTAAAGCCAATTAACCTTCAAATTAAAATGACAGAACCGATACAAATTAAATCAGAAGAAACAACATGATGATAAAAGAGTCAGGAAAGTGTAAAAGCGAGTTTTAAATCTGGACAGCTTCTCCTAGATCGATATTCGTCTTCAGACCACCAAGATGACTCCAATATTTACAGTCTTGAAACATACAAAAACAGGATAATAAATAAAGTGGGTATTAAAATCTGATACCAGAGGTTTGAGAATTCTTCACGTCCCTGCACTGTGCATTTTTCCATGAGTAATTGCAATAATTGAATGTTTGAATTTCACATGGCACACAATGCTTCAAATAAATGCAATTAATTTCAAAATGTAGGTGGTAGAACAAAAAAAAAAAGATTCTAATGCACTTTGATTTAGCCCCAGGCCTTTTCATCACCTTTATACGCCCCTGTCTCACATCAACATAGTGTTTCATTGTCGTATTCTCACACTTTATCGGAAAATGATATTCATCTCCACATTGGCCCTCAGATTAGTGATCAAACCCAACAAGCTCTTAAAATGAAGAGCACTTGTCAGCAGCTGAAACAATAGTCTTCCTCTAAAACTCATTGTTTCCATCTGGACTCTCTGCACTGACACTAGCAACATGTACATTTGTCAGTAATCGCACATGTTGTAACACTTGGATCATTAAATTCTATCAGAAGAGGGAAAGAGGATTACATATGCTGTCACATTTAGAGAATTGTAAGGGTTTTGGAAACATTTTATAGGTTTGATGTTGAAAGCCTCTCTTTCTTGCCCGACAGAAACAGTTATTGCTGGTAAAAGCTGCTTCCTAAACAAATTTGGAAGAATTAATGTAGTCTTTGTGTAGGTTTTAGCTACAACTTAGCTTCCGTTTCGTGAAAGAAACTGTAGGTCTTGACCATTTATCACATTTAGATGTTCTGCCTACAGGCTGAACAGATGCCTTGTCCGTAACTCAGAGCTGTTGACAGACCCCATGGAAGGTGACCTATTGTCAACAAATGGATGGACTTTCTTAAAATGGTACCCAATGTATGCCTAAAAAGATTATCCAACCAAAGCCGTCATTTCTTATTCAGCACACTGGTGTATATATCTCCCCCCTTGTAATACTTACTTTACAGAAGGACAACTACTTATCCTGTTCCCGTGAGCAGGTGTGTGTGTGTTTATCCTATATTGTAATTACAAAATATTTTCTTTTAACCCTATCAGTGTTTGGTGTCTTCAATTGTGATCAGAGTGCTTCCTTACTAAATGTTCCACGACAGTTTCCTTAGAATGTAACGAAAAACTGTTTGCCAAACCTTTTTTACATTACATTATTATCTTTGAATTGATTATACACTGTTTTCAAAGCGATCTTACGTGAATTCTGCATTCTGCATTCTTGTCATGCATATATCTGGGTCTAACAATGGCAAACATTTATTTGCAAGAGATATAAATAGGAAAAAAACAAATACACGTCAACAATATGACCACATTTCTTCAACCTGGCAACATGATCTGCGGGCAGTAGTCTATTAGCTGGGCTGCTGCCTGAATGCATCTTTTTGGGTGCTAGGATGTGTTTGGGCACTATATTAACTGAGAGATGGCTGCTGCCTGATGGAATATTGATAAAATGTTTTTTGTTAGCTGCACATTGCTCAGAGACTTGATGCCTCACTGCACTAAATCACAAAGCCCAGTTGGGCATACTACAGAGTCAATAACCAGTTCTTTTTCCATTCTGGGAATAGAGTTTCGGGGGGAGGGGGTCGTCCACTGGATCCACACTGGTGTTACAACACTTACAGTAACTTAGAGACATCATGCTCTCTTGTGCCGTGTCTACAGATTTTCAGTTGGCAGTCTCGTCTGACCTGACTATCAACTTTTACTTCAGGTTTTCACACAGGCATTAAGGTATTACATTTTTTCTCCTCTACTTGCTCCTTTCACCACGGCATCAAACATATCAGCGTATACTGGCTTTAATTTGCGACATCTGAACTGCCTCTGTGCATATATACCAGTGAGACAATCCTGACAATCCCTGTAAATGTACTTGCAAAATGAAGGGATTTCAGCTCTGACATTCGCTGTACGCTCATGCCTCAAAAGACAGATGCCCGTATCAGAAAAAAAAGCTGTAGATATTTTACCCTTAAACTCACTGATTTGACAGTTATTGTAAATACTTGTAGTTCTCTGTGAAAGCTAGCGACTTGTATCTTCGGCATGAATGAAATGTTTTTCTCTGCATGTTGACAGGTGGGTAGAGCCTGCTGGAGCGCTGACAGGCTGTGCAGCAGCAGCAACAGCAGAGGTAGCTCCAGTAAACAGGCTGGTAGCTAGAAACGGCCTGTCGGGGGAGGTAATGGTGCCAAGAGGAGTTGTGCGATTACAAAGCCTCTGTTTATACTATAAATTATACACTGCATCTTGAAATTTTAATTCTGGTGGGTCCATAAGGTTTAGATGACAACTTTTTGAAAGGCTGCACTCACTTAAGTGGAGAAACCCTTTCATTAGGGCCAATAAGAAATGCTGTAATGTTCTTGAATTATGCATCTGTGTAAAGGCAGATGATATACAAGCTGCACATAATAAGACGTTTGAGTTGTGAAAAAAGGTTCAACCCGTGCTTTTTGTGTGTATGTAATCTCTTTTGGATTTGCAAACCAAATCCAATGTTTAAGAACAATATTAATTGCATTTATTATATCCAAAGTTTATCTGATAACAACCATGCCTTTGTGAATTTTTATTAGTTAAAAAAAAAAACTACATCCAAAAAACGACCGCTGGACTAGAGACACGCAGGCCTGATTACTACCAGGCCTGTCATTCAAACTGACTACTTTCAGAAGCTTGAATCAATTTTAAAAGAGATTAGAAGACAAATAATTTACGAATGAAGAAAACTTGGAACAATATTGAACCTTATGATACTTGGCCAACACTTCCAATATTCCCCTAAAATGATAGTTCTTAATATCTAAACAAATATCCAGGGAACTGCAGGCCTGTCCGACCCCCATAAAGGTCAGAGTTCACGGCTACTAAGAAATGGCTTACACTAAGAAAAAATGACTTCTATGGAGATTGACAATGCCAATGCTAACCCATAACAACATTAAGGGTTATCTGAAAACTTTATTTTCAGAATAACACACCTTATTGACCCTTATAGATCTTTGGAAGACACAGAGTAAACCAAACCACAATTCTGCAAAAAATAACAACATAGCGATTTGTAAAGCCTGGAGGTGGCGGTCTGATGTAGTGGGATACATTGGTGCTTCAGGCCCAGGACGAATTAGCATATTTGAGGAATCTGCGCTCTGCTTAAAACATTCTAAATGTCAGGCCGTCAAGCAGTTAGTTGAATGTAAATCACACTTAGGTCATACAACAAGACAATGATCATGAGACTATGTTGACCTCATAATGACTCAGAGGATCAAGACCTGAAATCCATTGAGATGCTGTGGTGGGACCTGAAAAGAGCCCCTGATGATGAAAATAATTCCACCCAAGCCATACAAGAGACCGATTATGCATTTGGTTGCAAATGATACTTTTCAATATCTATTTGAAAAAAAGATTTTAACACTTGAAATTAAAATTAGTTTTTGCTAAAGTTGCTTCTGTTTTGTGTTGGATCCGACAGACTTGAGAGTAGAATAAATCATGGCAGCGCAAAACATTACAGCACGATAATAAGATTGGTTATAGTTTGGTAATAAAGAGGTTATATTTATGTAATACTCAGTAATTACCAAAGTAATAACTTAGTAATAGCTTAGAAATAAATGGCAATGACAAACAATTATTTGGTAATAGTGTAATACTATGGTAAAATGCTGGGAATGAAATGGTTATACCAGTGCAAAATCATTCAAAATAGCTCAAAATACGTAATAATGGGATCTTAATCATGTAATAACATGATAATAACGAGGTATACAAGTTGATTTATGATTAATTTCAAGGTAATACTGTACAACATGTATGTTTAATCTTGTGACTTCTTACCTGGAAACACTTGTGGTAGTTAATGTGTAATAACCATGTGTCAATGCTGCAAAACGCAGAGCTATCTGTTTCTATTTAATTTCTCACTACTCTCAACTATACATATGTGATACTATTGATGATTAGTATATATTTTTCATTTTATACTTTAAAGGAATGCCCTGTATGAACATTTACTTTATATTTATATTCATCATTTTTAATTTACTGAACATAACACAAAGTTGAATTTTCTATTTCCTTTACAATGATTTCTTCTATACTCACAAAAACATATCTTGCCATACAGTGTTAAAATAAAAAAATTACCACGGGAAAACAAATAATATAAATTAAACATGGCAATTAAAAATCATGTCTCCCATTACAATTATCAAGGTCCTTAACTCCGACCAAAACAGTACAGAGATCTATTCTATGAGGGAAAATTTGAAAAAGAGCAGGGCCACTTAATGAATAGAAAGTCAGATAAATCTCGAAAAAAGATCTATCCTTAGGGCAAGTTTCGTTTCACAAATGTCAAAAATCGATTTTCTATATGTCAAATATTAACGTGATGTTGACAGAAAGAGAAAAGTGGAACTCAACTGCAAGAGCAGTGCAGCAAACAGAGTGTCTACACGGTGAACATGCTAAAGGCATCTCATAGTTCATCTTCACAAGAAGCAGCAGTTGTGAGCATGTTTTGATTTAATGACTAAATAATTACCTTTGCGAAACGAACTTGAGGTAGACTGTCAATTTTTTACGCCGTCACTCGAAGACCAAAGTTAAAATTAGCGGAGCAGTGATAGACACACTGGATCGTTGACGGATGTCAGATCCATATCCAGAGTGGCTGACCTTCACACACTGCAGTGTTAAACAGCTTAGACCAACTCTTAGGTGAAGAAAGTATCTCGGCGCTCTGTCTGTTTCACCTCAGAATGAAACACTCAGCAGAGAGTCTCTCAGCTACTGGAGACATGACGTTAATAACAACACAGCAGAGCACTCTTCCACCTGCATGGCCCATGTGAAAGAGATGACTTTTCTTATGAATCTTGTTTCAGCCAGTCTTTTGTATACTGACAGGGCAAAATGCACTGCAACTTAAGAAAACACATACAAATAGATAAAGCACGTAACGTAGGAAAAACCCAGAAGACATCCAACAAAGGTACTTGGCGGTCCTTAAAACCTTCCATAAAACAAGCAGTGTCAACAGAAGTTATGAAAAATATAACGTGGATCAAAACACCATCGCCTATAATGCTGTGATTGCAGACGTGCGTTTGGAAGCTGACAGTGAGTAGAAAGCTATGATTCCACTCTTTCCAGGTCGCTCGCTCCTGAAATATGAAAAAAAAATTAAGCTTTGCATTGTGACAGCATGTAAATTAAGCAATGATGGAAATCAATATAAATTCATGTTCATACAAGGCATCCCTTTGAAGTATGAATTGTAAAATATGTTCAAAGTATCAGTAGTATCAAATGTGTATAGTTTAAAGTAGTAAGAAAACAGTTAGTTTTTTTTTTTTGCATTTTGCAGCACTGTCATGGTTATTACACAAAAACTACCACAAGGGTTTCCAGGTAATCTCTGCACCTCTGGATGTTTGGTTTGATCTACTGTTAAAATGGATTAAATACAAACATGTAGTTTCACATTTTGCACCACTGATACATGGTTATTACAAGTTAACTACCACTAGGTTTTCCAGGTAAGAAGTCACAAGATTAAACATACAATTTGTACAGTATTACCTTGAAATAAAAGGGAATGTTTGGAACAAAGAGTTGGATGAAGTTCAGCATTATAGTATGGTAATTACCAATTTTAATCTAGTTTTGAAGGTATTACTCTGATATTAGCCTTTAATACTATGTAAAAATTAAATTATATTACCTCAATATTATCGTGTCATTAAAATTTTAATTTCCCCATATTACCTATTTTGAATCCAAATATTGCAATGGCATAACCATTTTATTCCTAGCATTTTACCTAAGTATTACTCTACTATTACCAAATAATTGTACCTCATTTCCATTTTAAAATTTGTTTCCCACTTATTACCCTTAGTTTTTGGGACATTATTGCCCTGTTAGATAAATTCCAGTGAAAACGTACCCATATATATCTATTGTTATTACCAAGCTATTACTTATTAGTGTGGTAATTACATGGTAATACATACTTATTACCTTTTATTACCACACTATTACCATCTAATTATCGTGCTGTAACGTAATGTGGTGTCGAAATGAGTTGTGGTCCAATCATTTTCACAGCAGTCCATGTGTGAATATTGTATACATTCTATAATTAACTCAGATCAGGTGTGATCTATATCAGCTTGTTTTCATGACATATTTACTGATTAATACTGGTTATTTGCATACAAGAAGACTTCTTTACACTTCAACTTGATTACAATTTAAAGGCAATTTTAAATAACTTAAGTTACTAGTTATAGCAGATTCTGGCAAAAACTAATGCATAACATAAATACTTGTACGAAAAACATAAATTACTGAAAATAAAAGTACAAATGTCAGAATTAATTAATTTACTTAGTCTGCATCATGCCAATCAAGAAATAAATGGATCAGATCCCACATCAATATGATATTTGTCTCTGTTTGCCGGCAGACTGGCTGTGGAGATGCTATCAGGTGAAGTGGATCATAGGGGGGCTGCAATGTGTTTATTTATAGTGTACATTGAGCCTAATTGGTAAATTGGTCTATTGGATTGATTCATTATCGAGTCTGGTGTTGTCTGTCTCGACTTTGCGGTCAGGGATGTCTAGAAATAGCAGGAGAGACAGCGAGTAGAAACAGAAGCTGATACTTTTCCTGTGGACACAATCCTCCTATTAGGAGACTGTAGTCTCCCTGAGATTGCAGCCCACTGTCAGCAATAAGACACATCAAAGTAACGGCTCAGTCTGGTTGGCACACGGCTGAATTAACGCTGCTTCAGTCTGAACAGCCAGTGAATAGGAACTTTTTTGTTCTTGTTTTTTCATTACCTCTGTTTTTTTTTTTTTTTTAACCATTTCCTCATCCAATAAAATATCTGAGGCTGTTCCATAACGCAGATTGTAATGATAGGAAATAAGATTTTAACCCCCCCCCAAAAACAGAGAACAAACAGCCGTAGGGTCTGAGGCCTGCATCCTGATGAGAATTCAAATGAAAAAACTATAGCATAACATTGCTCTGCACAGATGTTCTCGTCTGTGTAATTAAGCATGTCTCTCCCTCTAAAGTTTGCTCTGCATCTGCAGCCAGGTAAAATAGCCCAAATGAATTAATGCTTTTGTTTGCTGGTAACAGGAACATTTTTTTCCTCACACAAGTATATACAAGTATTGTGTCATCAAAGGGTTTGTTCTTCTGTATGGCAGAGAGCAGCCCATTGCAACCGTTGAAAGGCAAAAATAAATCATGACTTTATGCATAACAGTATTCCACTTCATGCAGAGGACTTAGCTTAGGGGCCTATCTGCTTCCTGGCTTCAGGTTTGAAATTCAATTACGTGCTGCCCTGGGTAGCTCCTTGCTAGAAGCAAATCATGGATCTGAGGTAAGGTTTAATGGATTTGAAATATAATTTAGCTCGGGCTCGGCTCCTTAGAGACGGGTCACCATTACCTATAACCACATTAGAGGTAATCAAAGATTCTCCTGAATTTGTTACCTTGGCTTGGAGCGAGCACCTTGAATGTTCTATTTTTTACCATCCCAGATTCATTTAAAGGGCACGTTCTGTACAGGCATAAGTCATGAATTTATGTGGATTTATTTTGAAATACATCAAGCAGGTAAAGTGTTTTTCCTTTATGACAATTTACTTATAAATATCTATCGATGTGATAGAAATAGCATGACTGACATGAGATTTAGTGCATTCATTAGTAACTCTGACAGATAATCCTAGCTCATTTTAGCCATCTTGTATTTTTAGGGGTGATTTGCTACAGCATACCCGGTGCTCCTTTGCTCTAATTGTAGATTGTGGCTTATTGTTTGGCCTTTCTTCCTAAAGATCCTCTTTTTTTCAAT
This sequence comes from Lophius americanus, assembly GCA_037951165.1. Lineage (NCBI taxonomy): Eukaryota > Metazoa > Chordata > Actinopteri > Lophiiformes > Lophiidae > Lophius > Lophius americanus. The sequence continues at coordinate 9,841,577 of JBBDHG010000014.1, read as the reverse complement.
AGGTGGAGCCTCTCCTTCCTCCGACAACTGTTATTAATTCTCTCCTGTTTAATCAGAGAGCTGGGAGGGAGCAGTCACTCCTCAGGCTGTGAGGATGACAAATGAATTGCCAGGTTAGAAAAATGGACCCCGATTCATCTTCTCTTGGAATTTGTGTTCACATCCATGCATTGTTCTTACTCAAGGATAACGGATTGCATGGGAAGGGGAAGGCGGGATTCAAAAGTATAGGGCAGAATTACAATAAAAGTTGATTTTGCAAAAAGTCACCCATAACAGTTCTCCGGAACTTTGGTGGTTTGGAAATAGCTCACTGCAGCTAACACAGTGGAATATGAGACAGAATTCATGGCCATTTGAAGCCATTGAATGCCTCCCTAATATTTTTCCTTTGCAGTGTTTCTTACATCAATAGAGCCACCTGGAAATGCCTCTGCTCATGTCTCCCATACAAATAAAGTAGAATCCCCCCAATGATCCATTGTGGGATATTTCAGATGCGCTCCACAGAAACATTTCCATAAAAGGTTTCACATTTAATTCATTTTGACTGACTGAAAAAAAATCTTTACCTTTAGTCAATATCCTTTTTTGCTACGACTGAGAAAAAAATCGGTTTCAGTGATGAACCATGAACTTGTGTTTTCCGGTAGTTTAATAGATAGATGGATACATATAAACTTTATAAATCCCCAAAAGCCAGGGTCCACTGGACCAGTGTAAGGTCTGATAGTGGGTCTGAGTCGCATCCTGGTACCTAACAGTAGTCAGGGTACCGTTGGCTAGCTAGATCTGTCTCCCCAGACCATCACTGACCCATCACCAAACGTCCAGTTGGATGGTGCTCAGCATTACATTCTCCAGAGCGTTTCCAGACTCTGTCACGCCTGTCACATGATCTCAGGTTGAACCTGCTCTCATCTGTGAATAGAATGGGGCACCAATGGACAGTCTGCCAATTCTGCTGTTCTCTGGTGAACACCAATTGAGCTCCACGTTGCTGGGCTGTGAGCATAAATCCCAGTAGAGGATGTCAGGCCCTCATACCATTCACATGCAGTCTGTAACTAACAGTTTTTTAGAAAGATTACACCAGTAGCCCACTGGGGGTCATTTTGTAGGGATCTGTCAGTGCTCCTCCTTTTCCTCTTCAAACTGAGAAGCAGATATCAGTCTGGCTGCTGGGTTGTTGTCCTTCTACGGACCTGTCTAGCTCAGCTCTTGTAACGCCTCATCTCCTGGCCTCTCATTTATGCTCTTGAGACTGTGCTGGTAGACTGAGCAAACCGTCTTGCAACTGAACGCATGGATAAGCGATTCTGGAGGATATATATATATATATAGGCATATATATATATATATATATATATATATACCCATCTATATGTATATTACCTCAGCATACATCAGGATATTATATCACCTTTTCTGTGTGAGAATCTTCACTATCACATTCCAGCTTTTGAAAAGCATGTCTCATCTTTTACATCAGTGCCTGTAATCGATTAATTAGTTATGTTTCCTATGAGTAATACTCGGTTTTGAATTTGAATTGTAATAAATGTATGTATAAATTTTGGACATGGGAAGACCTTACAAGCAGGATGAACATGTTCCCTAGGAACCTGAACAGTATTCAACAGTGCAAAAGTATTTACTCAGCGTTGCATCATCAAAAAAAGGCAGCAGTTTACTAAGAGTACTGCTTTTAAGTGTCTGGGAGGAGAGGGCATGTTTTTATCTCGTCAACATTTGATACAGGACTTAACAGAGGTGACCTTTCTTTGTCAGGTAATGGGCCCACTTCAGTCTTAGAATAACTCCCAACTGCTGCTCAAGTTTTGGGCATTCTTTGCAAAGTGCTGTTACTTACACTGTTCTTGAAATAGTTGTTAGTGTCCTTTTGACTTAGAACTTATAACATATACCTGTAACTTCTGGCACACATTGCTCTGGATTAACACAACGCACATCCTGGATTTTTACGTATTTACCTTAAATCCCTGGTCTCATGGTAATTTCTTTAATAGCATTTATACATTTGTCAGGTTAACAGTCTTACCTGATGAAAATACATTCATATAAAATCATTGTGTAAGTCTTACCGTTCTAGGCTTATTATCTGTCCAACGGTTTAGATTCTATAAAATATGGGTTTCCAACAGCTTTCAAAAGTTTATTACATCCTTTTAAGCCGTGTAATGGATGTTTCACAAATCTAAAATACACGTTGTAAATTTTTAGTGCTATGAAAGTCTCAATGCCTGCATGAAAATGAAGAACCTTTAAGGGGAACTATCCATGGAGCTGAAATATTGACTGCTGATAAATATTCAGGTGTTGATTTTATTTCATTGAATGGGAGATAAGTGATGTTTTAGAATGTAACGGTTATTGAAATAGGTAAATAAACCAGCATGCACAGCTTGTGTGTTTGTTGACTATTGTGTAGACAGCTCAGCGCCATATGCAGTCATGGATAAGGCAATGGCCGTTTAAATGGATGAAAACAAGGACAGTGTGTTCTGAATTCTAGATGGATGATGCTGTCTCTACATCAAAACAGCTGTTGTCTGTGGACCAAATCCCTTCAGTTTCATGTGGCAGCTCACTAATAATGGGGTCCGATAATGTAGCGCATTGTGCTGGATTTGAGTCGTTTCACCTGTCATTCGAAGTCGCTGTTCATGTCATTGCATTGATTGCTTGAGGAAGTGCTGCAATTCAGGATTTATTCATGATATGTGGGTATATTAGGGACATAAAACCTTAAGAGGATTGCAGTGTTTTCAAAACGGATGTCGGAAAACGACTTAGAAAAACTACAAACAAAGGAAGTGTCATGTTTCCCGGATGCATGCTGCAGAGTTGAGCTTGTATTTCAAAGTCAAAGACTGACAGATAGGCATCCTACCTCTGCTGTTCTTCCAGTACAGTAGTCCTGTGAATTGGAGTTCTCTCCTATAGCTATTAGCCTTTCATGTGACAATGACAAAGAGCCAGCCATCAGGTGTTAGAAAGAGCAGAATCCCTGGAATTCTGCCAATCGTAAAGGTCTCAGTCGCTTCATGACATGAGTCGAACATGGGGGCATACTGACAGCATGAATAAAACCCTACAACCCTCATTCTAATTCAATTATCAGTGTAAGTTAAGCTTGTGAATAAAAAGGTAACTAAGAGTCTGCTTCCTTCTATTCTAAACAACAGTTCTAAGTCACTTTTAAGTCTCAGAGAAAAATAAACTATCAGGCTATAACACAAAAGATCATTTTTAACCAGACCAAAGGTCTTGAAACTTTATATAAGCAGCCATATCCAAGAAAAAAAAATCTGATTGAAGTGGAGATATATTGAAAAAACAACAGTAATTCGAATGAAAAAATGTGGGAACGTGGGATTCTCAATGACATGAGAGTCATAAGTTCTTTCAGAACTTTAATACTGTGCAGCAGGAGCCCACGGTCAGGTGGTTATCAGGCTTTGTGCTACTTCTGACTTGGTGTGTGAATAATCACGATAGGCCAGTGGGCTGGTGAATAAGGCCTCTGTGGTCGTCTATCCTCAAGCAATTTGATCACTGTAGGAGGACAGTGCTGAGGCAGAGCAGGAGCAATTATCAATGCCACAAGGCTATAAACAGATAATTATGAAGAAGCAAAAACATCTGAATTTCTGAGATTTGTGGAAGGTTTTGCCAAAGGGCCTACTAGATAGCGAAAGACAATCATTGCTATTGCTGCTGTTACTATCACAATGGTTCTGAAGTTTAGCATCCGATAACAAGCACTAAAGTCTTGCAAGTCACTCAGTCACGATCGCATGACTTTTAAAGATTTAGGGGCTGACACGCTTTTCAGTAACCTTGAGAAGAAAAAGGAAAGATGGCTTCTCTATGCTTCTCTGACAAAACAGTGGACTGATTGGAGGCCAAGCCCCTGTGAGTGATAGATTTCAAATGTGTATAGCTTTTAATAGAGTTGCCAGCAAAATATGGCTTTACAGGTCTAATTCTCCAAAGCCGTCCAGGAGGCCTGAGATCAAAAAACTTTAGATGCAGTTTGAAATGCGTGTTGGATTGAAGCAATTTATCCCAGACTTATATTTTTTTATGAGGTCAAGCTAAGGCCTTGAATTTGGCTCAATGTTGATATTATATTGTTATTGAGGCATCACAGGAACAAGCAGATGGGTGGATCTATCAGTCAGCAAGAAAGAAGTCATCCAGATGATTAAGATGTTTAATTACTGATGGAAGCAACATTATTCAATTGCAAGTGTGTATTAGTTTTATAACCAAATTATACTATTATCAAGTGCAATAACAAAAGCACACAATAACAATTTAAACAACTCAATGCTACAGATATTTTGTATTTTTTTTCTCCACAAATGTAACACAAAATGCTTCTTCTAAGACCTACTGCAGTCCATAAATGATTCAATGCCTTAATACATTTATAGAGTTTCTTTATAGAAATATAGTCGGAAACCAGCTTAAATCAGGGTTCCTGGGGAATCTTTGCATCCAATTCCTAATTATTACTGGGTTCAAAACCACCCTTCCAAATCCAACGGGAGATTTTCAAAGGCATTCAAGTCAGACAACTATGAAGGCTACACTTTTTTATGAATATCCCATGACACCCAACCTTCAGTTTCTTCTTGGTGGTTGGTGTTTCTTCTAGGGTTTCCTGATAGTTGATTCCACCTGAGTCCATTTTACACCTCTACACACTGCTGGATTCTAGTACCCAGGGGAAAGGAGCTGACACTGAGCAACACTGAGACTCCGCCATGCTTCACTGTAGCTAGGTTTTTTTTTAACATATGCTTCATTGCTCCTCCTCCAGACATACCAATGAGCCATAGTCCAGTCTTGTTTCATCACTGCACAGGATAGCATTCTGAAATGCCTGTATGGTTCTGCAAGTACTGGATTACATTGATTTATAATCTGCTTTTGGGTCAGCAGTGATTGACTTCTTGGAGTTCAGCCAGGAAACCCTTGCGTTAATTTGGGACTCAGCAAACCCCCACCTCCCAAAATCTTTGGAGCTCTACTGCTAAGTAAGGATATGAAGGTTGGCACAGTCTTTTAACAACATCTGATTTGCAAGTATTTGCATCCGTTGGAGGATGCCAGTCAGGGAGTTGAATAATTTTGATGCTGTGAGAATTATTAAAAGTATAATTTTATGTTCAAGGTGGGAAAAAGGTAATAAATATCTGGTTTTGTCAAAAACTTAATATGCAATAGGGATTGCATTTTCTGTATAGGCATTTGAATTTAGTAATAATGTTTCAATGTAATAGTTTTCATCGGATATTAAATATAAGTCCATTACTGACTCAGAAGGGATTCACAGGAAACAAGGTAGATGTATATTATGATGCAATTCTTGCAGTAGCAAGGTACCAGTAACTCACATTAAAAGCATTTGGATTGAAAAACAAACGTTAGTATTCTTTTACGAAACATCCACAGGAAATTGTTGTATGTCCTTGACATCGGCTGAATGCTTACAAATCAGTTCAAATATCAGATTTCCTTTAAAGCCTTAAGAAGATAATACAACTAAAAACATTGCTCTTGTCTCATTTAGCTCAATGTCAGCAGCAGCTCTACCAGTATAAATGACCAGAAATGTATGCTCACGTTTATGTGTGTGGGTGTGTGTGTGTGTGGAGACACAGGGACACATGCTTGCAAAACAGGAGAACTGACTTTTTGCATGAGTTTGGTTCACCAAGGGATAAGTATCAGCAAGATCATTTCAATCTGCTGAACTGATCAGTTCAGTGCTGCACTGACTCTGCAACACTGAGCTGTGGGAGGCTGACCCTCTTAAATCGCCACAGGCAGACAGTGAGGCAGCTTGACCACATTTTGTACTGATATGCTCATGGTATGGGGTTCAATTTATGTGGGAAGACTGTTCTACTTGGGAGTGTCAGATGGGAGCAAAGCAGGCGGACCATGTGGACTGCCTGCCAAAGCAGAGCAGCAGCAACAAACAAGGCGAATGTCTCTCATATGACAGAGTCATCTCAACAATATCCTGGGAGCTGATGCATGATGTCGCTGACCTCCGAAAAGCAAAGATGGTGCAACAAATGCAATAAACAAGCAGTGGGTGGGTGGGTGTCTGGGGTGGCGTGGAGATGTGGGTTTAGGGGGAATGTGAAATAACGCTCTTCTGCTCATTTTTGCTTGTTATTTATGTATAAAATACATGATTCCTGTCTTGTGTATCACACATGTATGATAACTCAGTACGTAGGATTTTACTTTACACCTGTTGTCACCTCATACATGAACAAGGTAGGACACTACCTCAAAACCCATTTTGTATATAAGATTTATCCTTAATACACTGTTTTCAAGCTTTCACAATAACCAAATCACGCAAGAAAAGCCTAAAAAGCTTAATTCTACATGTTCTTCAATTTCTTTACATATACAACATGAAATGCTACTTTTAATGAATAAAGCATCCCCATAAGGCCCACTGATATAAATCATTTGTTCAACACTAAGGCGACCTTCACTTTTGGTTTGTCCCAAAGTTTATTTCATAAATGGTATTGAGCCCACTAGAGATCTCATGTGTTTAAACATCTGTCATAGAGGGAGTCCACGTCAACACCCAGCATCTCTTTTGCTTTAATGTTGCTTCTCTGCTTAAACGGTCCTCTCAGGGTGTGGTTAAGACAGTCAATACTTGTCTTCTTCATCACATGCTTGTAAAGATTACGCTAAGCAAATTTAAATCAAAGCAGTCAACATAAATAAATTATACCAGCCGATCCTCATGATGTAAAATTCAACCTGATCAAAGATGCAAGCTGACAGAATGTTTCCTCATACGATGCGCTGGTCTAATAAAAGAAGGAATGATTACCTTTATTTAGGGACCCAGCCATATAACACAAAATCCCCTATTATTTCCCCCTAAGATATCTTTTATATAGCTCCTTATAAACAGATTCATTAGATGTATTGTGCAACCACCTCAAAATAGAAAACAATTCACAAAAAAAGGTCCTCCTCCAGCAAGCTAAGTTCCTCCAGGGGAAAAACAATAGCTTTGATATCTTCAAAAAATGCAAGTATGCAAGGTCTGCTGAGATGTTTTCTGTCATGCTGCACTGTGCATAGGGAGGTACTTTGCATAACTATTTTGCACTTTCTCTGTGAACAAGCAACCTTGTGGAACTCATCTGAAATCTCTTTTATTTGTCTTTTTAAATCAATTTTCGGCTCATAGCTATATTCAAGTGTGTAGACAACTGCTTGCAGCAACCCAAATCTGAATTGTCTGAAGAAGAGCTTCAGTAATGTTTCCATTACCGAACTATTGAAGCAACAAATGAGAGGCTACTTTAGAACACATACTCACGACCAACTTGGTTCTCTATTGCTTTCAAGTGATGCCTGTCTGACTCCGGGGAAATTTCAAAGTTCAACTGCTTGTTTAATAAGGTGTCAAACTCACGATAAATACGCCTTTTAACACTGAAGAGAATATGCCTCAGTGTGTTTAGTTAAAAGCAATAGCTAAAATTAAGATTTTGCTTACCTGTCAGGTGTCAGGATAGAGCAGCCATGATGACGAAGACATGGGAACAAAATAGAAAAAAGAGAATTAGTATCATATTTGGCACACCAGATTCTTCTTATTATTATCAAATCACTTTGTGTAACAATTTCAACTAATTTCCAGTTTAAGATAATGGAAAACTAGTTAGAATCGCGGCTAACAGGATGAATCCAGTCCGTAACTAAAGGAATTTTAAGGATAGGAAATAATCTGACATTTGAGGAAATCCTTGATACAACTTGATATCCTTGATATAATTGTTGAGTGAGTTTGTAGGTAGAGCCTTCAGGTAATTGGGAAGCAGATCAAATTTCCAGATAAATGTCCAAAGTTACAAAAACGAGGAACACATTTAAGCTCTTCATTTCAAATCCGATTTGTTACAGTTGGACGAATGGATGTTTTTTTTTATCTGTTTGGAGACTTTGTATTGGGCTAAACTAAAATGCAGGTGACTGTAACCTTGCCCAGACACACACACACCCACACACACATACATATTCACCTAAACCCTGATTTCATCTGAACCTAAACTTAAACTAAGTTGAAATTCATTATTCATTCATGTTACTCTGTTACAACATTGTCTCATTACTAAATAACATTAATAAAATATACAATTCAGTTGACACATAGATTATGCATTCATCATGTTAAGCTTAGATAACGTAAAATGTTCTGTTTCTGTGATGGAGCGGAGGGGTCCAATATAAGTGAGCACAACAACATGTCAGCCAAAGTCTCGTGTGGAGAGTCTGACTGTGTGCTTTGAGAAAGCAGCGTCCAATTATTCACAAGCATACATTGGAGATGGATAAACCCTGTGTTTGTATTCCTCCAATTCTATACCAAGCAAATAAAATGCCTGTCTTTACCAAAATGTCTTTGAATTCTTTACCTACATATATTTTTTGACATTTGTACACCTTTTTTTTGACAAAAAAACTGTACTTGTACTTGTCAAGTACAATGTAAGTGCTCCTGTACACTGAGCAGGTTTATGAGACGATGAGTATTCAACTGTCTCTTCTTTTCTGGTTCATTGTTTTATAATGTATGTGTAAAGGTACATAAAACATAGATCTGCAATGTTTTTTAATGTTCCAGTGGTACTTCAACCCTATGTACAGCACTGCAGCTGTTTCCACACGCGTACTTGTGCATGTGTTTGCTTTTCTCTATATGTGGACGGATTACTATTATTATTTTTAATATATTATTATTGTATAGTATTTCCCCAAAAGCTATTCCTAAATGTTACATTACGTTTAATGTTATTATCAACCTGGGATCCCTGCTGCTGCCGTGGACCAACCATGGAGAGGTTGAAGAAGTGGATCATAGCTGATATCTTTGCTGTTTTTCCCCCTGTCAGTATCCCCCCCCCCCCCCCCCCCCCCCCCACACTCTATCTTTCTCTCTCTTTCTCTCTCTTTCTCTCTCTTTCTCTCTGTCTTTTCAAACCCGACTGGTCATGGCAGTAGGCCGTTAAAAGGCAGTTTTTTCTCGCCACTGTCGCCAAGTGCTTGAACTCATTAGGTCTCTGTATAAAGAGTTCGGTTTACACCTGCTCTTTCTGGAATGCACCTTGAAACAACCGTTGTAGTGAATTGGTGCCATATAAATAAAGATTGATTGATTGATTGATTTGCAAATGTGTTCTTACATGAATCGATAAATCCAAGTTTCAGAAGAAGAAGAAAAATGCGTTAAAAAGCACTGTACACAGGACACACAGTATGTGCATTGCTCTCAGTCCTGGGCAGCTGGAGGAGAATATGAAACGCAATTTAACCTCGCTCACCATGATACAGAGAAATCTCAAGAGCCCATTCAAGAAGAATCTTAAAATAATCCAGGTGGACTCTTTTCTTTCCCTAAAAGCAGTTTTTCAGCCCCTTACTCGGTTATTAATGCCGGACCCATGGCCTGTGGCCTTCCATCGACTTGCATCTTTCTGCTTTTGCCTACAGCCATTAGCCGCGGGGCCTCAGTGAGGACTGCCCTTGGCCGATGGCCTGCAGCTTCCTCCAGTATGACTATACAAGTTTGGCTTTCAGGGCTTGCCTAAGGCAAAATAGAACCAAATCAATGTGGAAACAGGGAGGGGTGTTGGGATTATCAGATGAGGTGAGATAAAATGCAAGGGTTACATTGTTTTGATTCCTACTACCTACAAACACTTCGAAATCATTATAGATTGAATACATTCAGTGTAATGAGAAACAAATTGAGGCTGTTGTTCCAGCAAAACTTAATAGATTTTCTATTTCAGTAATGATAGCCTGTTTGATGGTGTTTCATAACAAATTTCAAATGATTTAATTAACTAACAGCGGTATTAAATAAAACATTAGGAAAATTATTTTATATTGAATTAACTGTTCACCTTGGCAATTAATCTACATTTAATATGGCCTGAACTGTTTAAATTATGAAAATCCCTGGTGGTGGCTGGCCTTAACGTCTTAAACAGACAACTGCTCCTAAACAATTATGCAGATGGATTTTGATGTTTCTATAATTAACTTATCATCTTTGAAATTGAAATATCACTACATTTTTGACAAGAGCGTAGAGGGCGGGCCATAACTAACAATATGCAAACCTGAAGGATAAAATGAAAGTGTCTTATATCATTTATGAATCACTGCTGAGAAAATACCTGGGCTGATTTGCTTATTAGAGTTGACTTGCTGCTCAAAACTATCACCTTCTCATTGTTATTCTGATGACAAATGTCTACTTAAAAAGTGTCTTCCATCGATGTTTGTCCTTTTTTTCCCCCTTGCTCATGTTCCAGTGTCTTAAACCTTGCTACCACAGAGATTGATTTGTTGTGCAATAATAGAATAGGAAACAGGAAACAGGAAAAAATGTTACAAAGTAAATGCTTGTATGTTTGTTTTACTTCCCGTCGCCTGTTCCTGTTAGACTCCTATGTGCTCGGTACAGAAGAGTATTTTGTGATTGGTGTGAATTCAACATGATGAAATATTTCTTCGCCTAAGGATAAAAGTGACCTTGACAGACCAATTGTTAATTTATTCAGCAAATGAAATATTTACACTCACGCCCCTGCATTCACAATTTTCTCTCTCTTTATCACTCTCTCTCCAATTCTTCTTCAACATTGACCATGAGCTGTTAATATTTCCATTAAAACCAGCCAGTTTTTGCCACCAGACCTGGGTTTACATTGACCCCTTTATTTCAATTAAAAGTTGTGTTAACGAAGCCAAGCCAAAGCTTTAAGCTACCGAGGTGCAACACCAAGAAAGAAATGACACATGACGGTCCGACACGTTCTTTGCATTGGACATGGAACAAGTGTCACCTGAGCGTCATCAAAGCATGGTTGGAGCATAGCTATAATGGTCAAAAACTGTTTCCCCTTCCAAGTGGAACCCCTTTCAAACACAGGATGGTCCTGACCTTTTATAGGTTGACTGCCAATTATCATAGCAATAACATTTTGGCTCCTACAATTGGTTTAAAGTTTAATCAGGATGTAAATGCTCCATGTAAACACCCCACCCCATGGTCAGAGGTAGGCTAAGGGGAGGGGCGGCTTGGCGGTGAAGGCATTTGAACATCGTGTAACGTGGATAGTTGCTCCGCCACCTTGGCCGATCTGCCCCTTCAGAGGATCATAAAGTGTCATTCCCCCCCGTCATATCATTTATATCCGAGTATGAATATCCGTCCTATTCCGACCATGCTCACTTAATTGTACAGTAAGTTCATGTTGTGTTGGTTTCTGTGCAATGACCAATAGGACGACAATATTCTTAATATATTAATTCACACAATGTAAAGTCTGTCCTGCTTGACATACAATTATTTTTCTAATTGGTAATGGAACAAGACCGAACATCTATTTTTTATTATAACCCTTAATTAATAGTTTTGTCTTAAGTATTTAATTTGAGAGATAACAGCATGCCACTAATGAACTTCCTGTCTTATATATACATGTCGGAATTGGCTCAAAAACCATAATTTATGCTTTGACCTACTAGGAGGGACCGACAATTCAGATAATATAGGATAAGCTGTCGATCACTGATAAGTGGTTTAAATTGAAATTCCAACCTGTGTGGTAGAGAAGTCTGCAGTGGTGTTGGTGTGAAGCATTTGGAATAAAGGTATCTATTAAATTGTAAATGTTATGGCATATTGCAAATTCCCATTTTATCAAGGTGGGAATTACCATAAGAGCCTATAGTGGAGGGGTTAATTGAACCATGCTCACGACCTATAATTATTTGAATATAAACTTTCAAATGCATAAAGTTTTGGTATTGCTCGTTTGGACTAAACATGTTTAACAAAGTAAATGCGTTATATTTAAACCATGGACTGTTTCACATTGTTTCCATGTTAAACTGAAACTTTACTGAAAATGTTTATGAACAGTCTTATGTGATATTATGATATTATGTATGGGAGTTACGTGCCAGAATCAATTGTAGATTAAACACGTAGTTAAATGTTATTCAACGTCATTCAAAGAGCACAGAAAATACAGACTCACTGAACCGAACTCGTTGTGATATACAACAATATGCACAGCATTACAACCACATGCCTAATATTGTGTATGTCCCCTTTGCCACTAAAACAGCTCCGCGTTGCACTGTGTGTTCTGATGCATTAACTTTTTCAGATGTATGTGCTACAGGAGCTCTACTGCGGGATCAAACAACACAGACTTCTCTCGCCGCCTGTATTACTGAGCTTGAATGACCATGTCCCTGTCGCTGTTTCATAGGTTGTACTCTCCGAAATCACTGTAACGGGATAAACTGACAGATTCATCCTCAAACCAGGCCTAACTATTAACTAGACAGCAAGGGTATATCCCTGAAAAGCCGCAAAACCCCTGCATTGTACAAGCAATGCCCCTGAACATTGAACATGGAAAAACTATCTTTTGTTAGTAAAGTATTGACTTTTAGAGTAAAATATGATATATGCAATCCATAAGATAGATGGCCGTGAGTTGATTCATATTCCCCAAATTTGGACAAAATCAGATGAATTGTTGGTAAATTATGGCTCGAAGAAGTTTCATGGTAAATCTCCCCCGAGAGTTGAAAATATACGAATAACCTTTCACAAAATATTCTTTAAACTAAAAGCTATGAATAAATGTAGTTTGAAAATATCGCATTTTACACGACGAATCTGCGGTGATCACAATTCCATAATATCCCAGACTTTTGGTTGATATACTAAGTAAAGTTATTGCTAATACATATTTTCCGCTGGTGTGAATGATGTGTTGTTGATTCAGTTACCTGGCTGTGCTTTTGAGAAAACAAGTTGTGCGGGTTGCTAGTAGACCCAGTAGTTTGTCTGGAATTTTATGGGAGCCCTTTAAAATCCTGATTAATTCACTTTTGTTTTACAGCATCTTTGCCTCCGTGGGGGTCATATGAGTAATTAAACTGGTTGGGAGTTTGTTCTTGGTTCTTTGGTAATGACGTTGATTTGGGTTTCACAGCTTCTTGTCAAAGTTTCATGGTAATGTTATACAGGGGTTGAGGATAGGACTGAAGGCATCGGTGTAGAATAATGATCCACTTCTGGTCCTATTACACAGTAGTGTTGGTTATATTGTTACCGGTATGGTAACACAAGCTCCCATCTTTACAACTGCTCTGTTTCTTGTTAGGAACTCTACCAAACCAACTGAGCAGTACAGCTCGTTATGTGAATATTGCTGACATCAGTCAGCAGAAATAATTAGGTGCTACACTACAGACTGTCATATCTTGTGAGAGACTGAAGCCATCCAGTGGGATCGATTGAACTCACTTTGTGCGGGGAAAGTAATAAACATAATTACGGTTTTTGCTGCCTTTTGGATTGAATCCACACAGCATAGGGTGTGTATAAGCACTTGAGCAGAACACCTTTCAAATTACCACAAATCAGAGTCAGCTGGTTTTCTTCCTTCTTTAATAGCATAAACTTTTCTTCCTGCCTACGCTTAGCATCATTGAGCAGGGCCCATTCCACACTTACATCTAATGTCATGCTCATAAATATATAGATTGGTTTCTGATCACTACCTGAAACCTTGTCACTGGATCCACTGATAATGATCTGACCAAAGGGAGAGGATTTTGTTTTTACTTTTTTTGTCAGTGCTGTAGCTAATGCTGCTATACAATACTTATAATTTATGTTTTCAAAATGCCCCATTAAACGAAACCTGTGCACTAAGGACCCTATGGAGTTCAGGTAGCCTTCTCAATCCCTGTGATGACAGGTAACAGAAGAATGGTTAAACTGGTGAGAAACAAAAAGGGTAAATCTGCCAATTTATTAAGTATAGCATGTCAGCCTCGTAATATACCAGTGTCTCCTGCTATCTCCACAAGATTAGCTCTACTCAATGTCAGATCACTAGTCAACAAATCACTGTTAGTTAATGATGTCATTATGATCTATGATCTAGATTTTTTACTTCTTAGTGAAACATGGCTGACTGAATGTAGCTGTTGTCCTATTCTAAATGAGGCAGCACCAACAAATTTCAGTTTTATGAACAAGTGTCGAACTGGTAACAAAGGCGGGGGAGTGGCTGCCATCTTTAAATCTGTTTTTCAGTGCAAGGAAATTATGTTAGGTGATTTAAGATCTTTTGAATATCTCTGTTTTTTACTAAAAGGTGATCCAAAAGTTATTTTTTTACCTCCAAGATACTCAAAAAAATTCATTGATGAGTTTGCTGAATTGCTGTCAGTTATCTGCACTGATTACAACTTTTTTATCATAACAGGGGATTTTAACATTCACGTAGACAATAACATGGACAGTAATACCAAAGAACTCTCTGCTCTACTTGACACTTTTGGCCTCTTGCAACATGTGAAAGGGCCCACACACACTCGAGGCCACACTCTGGATCTGGTTATCTCTAAAGGTGTTATCATTTCTTCTGTTGATGTTAAGGACTTGGCTCTTTCTGATCATTTCTGTGTGTTCTTTGACTTACAGATCATTCCAAATGTTCAGTTAACCTCTGTGTTTGTTAAGAGAAGGTACATAAATGAGAATACCAGTGCAAAGTTTAAGGAGGCTATAGCTATGTCACCAACTGTGAGTGCAGAGTCAGTTGATGAACTCCTAGATGAATTTAACTGTAAAATCTCAAATGTCATGGATGCTGTTGCACCTATTAAAACTAAGACGACTTTGATCAGAAAGAAAACACCATGGAGGAACACTATGATGGTAAAGGCTTTAAAAACAGAATGCAGGAAAGCAGAGTGTAAGTGGAGAAAAACTAAACTTCAAATTCACCATGACCTCTACAAAATAAGTCTTTGTAATTTTAACTATGAGTTACTCAAGGCTAGACAGCGACACTTTTCTGAAATTATTAATAAGAACATCAACAACACTCGCACCCTATTTGCTATGGTTGATAAGCTGACAAACCCACCTAAACAGATAGCTCCAGAACTCCTTTCCACAGCAAAATGCAATGAATTTGCTTGCTTTTTCAGTGAAAAAATCCGGTCCATAAGGTTAAATATTAACACAAATCAACAATACAATAAAATAACGCTATCCATAAGACCTCCCAGGAATAACCTTACTGCGATGTCACAATTTAATACAGTTGACCAAAAAATCATAGAGGAAACAGTTCAGCATCTAAAACCATCAACATGCTGTCTTGACACAATGCCATCAGATTTTTTTAAAACTATTGTGAACTCTGTCCAACTAGATCTGCGACAAATACTAAATAGCTCACTTCAATCAGGCATGTTTCCTAAACCCCTAAAAGTAGCTATCATTAAGCCACTCTTAAAAAAGAGAACGCTGGATGCTTCCATGTTAACCAACTACAGACCTATCTCAAATCTTCCCTTCATAGCCAAGATCATTGAGAAATTGGTTTTTAATCAACTCAGCAATTTCTTGAATTCCAGTGGCCTGTTTGACAAATTTCAATCAGGCTTCCGACCTCACCACAGTAAAGAAACAGCTCTTATTAGAGTGTTAAATGATATTAGGTTAAACACTGACTCAGGCAAGGTGTCAGTTCTGGTCCTGTTGGATCTCAGTGCTGCATTTGACACTGTGGATCACAGTATATTGTTGAACAGGTTGGAAACTTGGGCAGGACTCAGCAGAGCAGTCCTGAAATGGTTGAGGTCCTACTTGGAAGAGCAGAGTTATTTTGTGACCATTGGAAGTTATGAATCCAATCGAATGGCTATGACATGTGGAGTTCCTCAGGGGTCAGTTCTTGGACCCCTTCTGTTCAGTCTATATATGCTGCCTTTGGGTGTAGTTCTGCAGAACTGTAATGTAGACTATAACAGTTATGCAGATGACACGCAGATATACATAGCACCATACTCAGATGACTACAGTCCAATACAGTCATTGTGTCAATGTTTAGAGCAAGTAACAAATTGGATGAACCAAAATTTCCTTCAATTAAATCAGGACAAAACTGAGGTAATTGTTTTTGGCAATAAAGAGAAGAGGATTGCCGTCAGTAAACATCTCGAGTCACTCCCTCTAAAAACTAGGGACCAAGTGAGAAATCTTGTCGTGCTGATAGACTCAGATTTGACCTTCAGCAATCATATCAAATCCATCACCAAAACAGCCTTCTATCAGCTTAAGAACATATCCAGAGTGAAGGGTTTTATGTCTCAAACAGACCAGGAGAAGTTGATACATGCCTTCATCTCCAGTAGACTCGACTACTGTAACGGTCTTTTGACAGGACTCCCACAAAAAAGCATGAAACAGCTGCAGCTCATTCAGAATGTAGCAGCTAGAGCTTTAACCAGAACAAAGAGAGCAGAGCACATTACTCCAGTTTTAAAGTCTTTACACTGGCTTCCAGTCAGCTATAGAATAGATTTTAAAGTTCTGCTACTGGTCTACAAATCACTGAATGGTTTAGGTCCAGAATACATAAATGACATCTTAGTAGAATACAAACCCAGTAGGGCTCTGAGATCTACTGACTTAGGTCAGATAGTGGAGCCCAGAGTTCAAACTAAACATGGTGAAGCAGCTTTTAGCCGTTATGCTGCACAACGTTGGAACAAACTACTAAAAACTCTGAAGCTCTATTCTATTTTTTGCACTGTCACGTCGATTGATTGTTGAGTGTCTTTACTATTCATTACAAAATAGTGAACTCCTGTATTTGCCACTGACACTAATGAGTATTCACACGGATCTATAGCTCTCTGAGAGCGCAAAAAAAGAGGTCAACAAAACTACAAATCCTACTATGATGACAATAAGACCTGCAATCCTCTGCTTCTCATCACCTTGGCATGACGGGTCATGGCTTCGCCATAGAATGATTGGTGATTTGTGATTCCAGAGAGGCCTATAGATCTAAAACTGTCGTCAGACTACATGATACTTTTATGTGCTATGATGGTCTTTCAAGATTCACCATGTCAGATTAGGAAGTCACAGTGTTATTAAGTCTTGAAATGTCATGGTCAGAGAACTGGCAATATTACAAGTTTGACCCTGACCATTTTTTCTTATGAAGTCGTTTCATGTCAGTGAGGAGGCGTCTCAATCATGACTTCGGAAGGACTTTTTGTTATGTGAGCAATTTTCTGTTAAGCGAAAAAAAAAGAAAAAGAAAAATGATTGTGGACCCATTCCTTGGTGCCACAGCAAGGACATTGTGGACTGTCTGTCCTTCACTAAGAAATTGGAAGAGAATAATGAATGTGTAACATCATGAACATTACATAGTAGCTGTGACATCCATGGGTCAACTTGATGCCATGTTTGTGTTCATTCTGTCATTACATTTGTCAACATGAAGAATTCAGGGGCGACGTGAAAACAAATCTGACATATCACTTTTCTTCATGGTGTTTGGGAGTGTTGTTCCACATTGCTGTCCATTGATTATGTAATAGCAATTTGAAGGAAAAATGTTATAGCTGAATCCCCAATAATCGATCGTCGCCTCCTTGTTCTGGCCAACGTAGGAATTTGTCAGATACAACCAGATCATGAACGGAAGTGATATCATAACTTCCTCTTACTCCTGTTGATGGAGGTAACCAAGGATTACCAGAAATCCCCTCCATACTAATAGAGAAATCCTACTAAAGAAAAACTGGTTCTATCAATATGAAAGAGATTGGAATACAAAATGTTTGCTTGCAAACACGTCAGAGGACACTCTCTTTGAGCCTTCAGAAATCCTCCTCCTCTGAGGCACGAGCAGCGTGACGTACGCCTGTTGATCCCCGTCAGAGGCGGAAGATCTCGGCATATTAAAAACTCATTGATTTCAGTTTCCTGCCGCACACATGACATTTGTCTTGAATTTAAAAGTGGGACTTAAATTAATTCACATATCCACTCTGCTTAATAACGCACTCTTCCATCTTCAAAAAGCTATATTAAATCATGCATGACTCACTGAATATGCAAAATGGATATTTAGTTCAAATAAGCATTCTTACAGAGAACAATAAATCTGTCAAACGAACCTTAATGCAGCTGCCAGGAATGTAATATAATGTCTCATTTTTGCCTCTGTGCTCATTTTGTATGTGCCAAGTACATACAACATAATTATATTCATTTAATGAATATAAAAAATAAGTTTATAATAATAAGAATCCAATTAATGTTAACTGTAATCAATTATAAATACTTTTAAATAAAAATATCACCATAATCATAATACTGCTGTTTTGAATACCTGACTTACTTATGATGAATTACTTAAAATTAATTAAACGTCTGTATTGTGTAGCCCCAAAACTGAAAAGATATGAAGTCTAAAATATTCAGTTTGTTATACCATGTTCGCCTTGAGTAAGATGCAATTTTTGTCTGTTGCATATTATTGAACTTTTTTGAAAACATACTTTAGTTTTTTTTAATTTTTGTGTATTTCGGCATAATATTTTTTTCAAGAACTTTGACTGTTTTTTATCTTTAAAACATTTTGAAGCGACAGCTGCTGCCATTGTTGTTGTGTGAACTTGGCTTGGTTACATCCATTGTTCTCATTATCTTGAGCAGAGTCGAAAAGTAATTGTTTACTTATTCCTACACACACAAGAAACAGAACTCACACACACGCACACATGAACACACACACACACACACACACACACACACACACACACACACACACACACACACACACACACACACACACACACACACACACACACACGCACACACACACACACACACACACACACACACACACCCACACACACACACACACCCACACACCCACACACAAACACACACACACAGTGTACATGTCATTCTGCTTAACAACATTCGGCCTATCCTATGGAGATCTAGTTGTAGCTGTAAACTATATAATATAATAAAGCATCCCGCTGTTGATCGAGTGACACTTTATACAGGTAGAGCATTACCTGTTCTCTCCACAGCAATGCAGCACCTTGATTTTCTCACATAGTTATCTAAAACACAGTTCTTTGCCTGGCTCTTCTTAAGAGGAGAAGCTGATTTATCTAATGGCTGGATGGAATGGATGGAAGATCTAAATATTTGGCTCTTGACATCAATGATTCTTGGTCGCTCTCGTTCCTTCTTTATGAATATGAACTTGCAAACTTACTGAGCCATGTTTGCAGCGCATACTGTCAGATTTATTAACCTTTATACAAATAACACTTGTTTTTGAACGCCTGCTTTTTGGTTTTGCCTTTTGTATAAATCGGATTTTTACATGAGCTATCCTGTTCAGAAATCCTTTTTTTCAAAAACTACCTGCAGACATTACTGAATTTAAGATGTTACAGGACAAGCTGTTAAATCAACAAAGCAAAGATACAGTTTTGCAGATGATGAGATTTCATTTAACAGAAATTATCGATGATACTGTTGGTACAACAGAACTGTTCTAATTTAGCAACTCACTCCATTAAAACTAGGTAACAATTAAAACACTACATTTTTATTTAATAATATATCATAATTATATAATAATCAAACAATCAAGGAAGGAAATAATGGTCAAACCACTCCCTCGGAAATGGAGCTATGTGTAAACCTAGTGGTACTTTGAGGTACCGCAGGGGATGAATCGGGTAAATGTATAATACAGATTAAATTAATCTAATCTATTTCAGTATTCGTATTTCAAATGTAAACCACAAACAACAAATGAAATCAAGTTAACTGTGAGAGGAATACCTGGATATTGAATGATAGACAAAACTCAACAAAAATCTACAGTTGAAATGCAACGGATATACAGCTGAAGAAGAGTGTTGGAGTGGCAACCAGAAAACTATATAAACTTTACTTTAGGTTTGTAATTTAGTGATCAACTGCAAACATATTAAATGTAAAATGTCAATGTTTTCAGCAACATGTTTGTTTAATAACCTTCATGGCACTAATATCTGAGTTATATTATATTTCTTTCTAAAGGCATTTTTTCTGCACCACATGTGTTTTAGGTTGATCAGTGGCCATTTTGCTGAAAACATATAAAAAGGAGGTATTCCAGTAAAAAGCTTTTCGTCTTAACAAATAAAGATCGAGTCTGTGTAAATTCAAGGTTGACTAAATGTGGATTAAAAAAGGAGGCAAACAAATCTTCTCTTACAGCAGGAGTGATACGTATGGAAACCTTGAGATTCATCATCTAGTCCGGCATTTAATCAAGTTTTTGTTGGTAGGACATTGGACACCCCCACTTCTTCCCTCCTGCAGGAACTGACTGATCCACCAGTTTATCCTGAGCGTCACTGAGATTCAGATGAATCTTAATTGTCACTGCCCAATCTACAGGACAGCATCATGATAATGCTTCACATCTTCTGCTTCTTTTGGCTGCTCCCTTTAGGGATCATTTGTTCCCATCTCCTCTGCATTTTTCTCTGTTCAACCAACCAACAGCATGTTCTCCTACCTGGAAGCTCCATCTCCAGCGTTCTTCTAACTATAGATCCACTATGCCTTGTTTTCATGTGTCCAAAACATTTTAATCATCTCTTAGGTCGCTTTCACACCAGAGCTGTTTGGTCCCGCTTTAAATGAACGCTGGTTCTTTTCCTTGAATAGTCCGGTATGTTTGGGGGGGATGAGGAAGCTCCTTTTAATTGTGGTGCCGACAAACAAGCAGACTCTGGTACACTTGAAAAAAAGGGTCTCGGTCCGCTTCCAAGTGAACCCTGTTGCGGGTCGTTTGTGATATGAAATGAAAGTGGACCCATTCATAAGCAAAACATAGGAAAAGGAGCAAAGCACAAAGCACAGTGCATGGTGGGACATATATGTGATTTAATACGTTCAAATCCATGTCAATACCTCACTCGCCGTCTGTGTAACCATGACAACACGTTGTAAGTTAGTATTACCTGAGGACCTCTGGTGATTTAGTAATTAAATCCCAACGTCTGTGTTTCATACGCACGGAATAAGCAAAATATATTTCCCTTGTATTCACTGACATTATCCCCACGGATATGAAGTCCAAGGTAATACTAGTCCCGTGCGAATAGGGAATAAGCCGGCAAATGGGGACTGATTTCAGTTCTCTGTTCTATCCAATAGAGTGGGCGTTTTCTTCTACGTCTGGCAATGCAGAGTTGGGAAATATCTGCCATTGAATATGAAGATAAAAAGTAGCATTAAATATGCCACACTCCCATGTATGCAGTAAAACAAACATTTTAGCCATGATGAATGATTTAAGTATGGCAAAAGATAGATCTTTTGACCATTCCAGCAGAAAATAATAGCATAGCAGTTTGTGACCCGACTAAAAAAAATCTTCATATTTCTTTATTTTTCAGATATTAATAAATGTATGGTAATTTATCATACAGTTCCTGCTTCTTAAACATAATGAAAGACTCTTCCAGCCCGCAAACGCTTATCTTTCCTACATAACATATTCTACAGCTGCGTCTCTAGTGGACATGCAGCAGGTCGCCATAGGTCCACTAAGGTCTTGCAAGGAAGTGTTTCTGAATTTTAGTCCAAACAAGTGCTGCTGAGTTGTAAAGGAGTGTTTCAAATGACTGCATCGTAAAAAATGAAACATTTCATGCCCATGTGGAGGAATTAATGATAATGCTTGTGTTTTCTACTTCCTCTTCTTTATTCGAAATGCTTGCCATAAAATAACGCAGTTTCTGGCTGCACCTTATAAACCACTCCTCGTGACACAGGGCCTTTTGACAGAAATGCCCAATCAAAAAAGCGATGGGTCAATGTGGAGATGTTCCAGGGGTGTGAGTTATAGCTGGTTTCAGAGTGTTATCTTTAATGGGGCTCCAAGCAGTGGCTCTAAAACCTTTGGCTCCTTGCTGGCTCTGCAGGCACCATTCATGCGCATCTTTTAGTTGACACAAGCCTTGTATATGCTCTGTGGCACAAGGACTATATGTGATACATAAGAGGCCAAACTCATGGGACTTTTTAAGCTGAAGCTTGGTAATGACTATAAGGTCTACTACTAGTGGAAGCAACAGAAACAGATTGGAGATTTATGGTCTGTAATAACAATAAAGTAAAGATGCAGGATCACCAGATAAGGCTCATGACTTAATATCATAAAAAGGATTACTTAAAACCTTTACCTCCATGATGATTAATAAATGCTTATATTTTAAATAAAAAAAAATATGTATATAAGTTGTCTGACAAGTTCTCTGACAAGGTTTGCACTTTAAGTTCACTATCAAGACAAATTAATACCCAGCGCAGATGCAGCTTCATCATCATCTTCATCCTGCCTGACCAAAAGTAAAATGTGGCGGCAAGACCCTGAACAGATTTTATTCAGCAGCTATTTACTGACGTCTTGCACATGTTGGACACTGCAGATTGGAAATAAGTGCTCACGGAAGAACACGCAAAGGTTTCAAGAGACCTTGAACCTTCTATGTTCAGCAATAGCTTACAGCTATAACCTTCACAATGGTATATGCAATGGCATTTGTAATTTCATTCCATCTTATTATAGATCCTGTGGTCACCTGTTGGGCATGCATTCTTCATTATGGAAGCCAAGAACTGCCATGGAGGCAGATAATTATTGTTGGCCATTATCATGGGATAACAAGGGATAGTTTTCCAGAGATAATGGGATAATTATCTCATTATCACGTGAAAGTCAATAAAGATCTGATATTGCCATTGCCCTGGCGACACTGAAAGCAACAAAAATATGAGAACAACAGTAGATAAAAACAACAAATGTACTTAATTATAACCATACCATACAAAGAAACCATAGCCACAGCAATCTAGGCGCCTGATTTACAAAGATTTTGTAAATCAAAATTGTGTGTGCAGTTTTAAAAATTGCTTGCGTGTGGTTTCTGGGTGATCTACTAAGAGTAAGTGCGTGAATGGCATTAGTTGTAAACATGGCGGAGGCGGTACTATTTCAATTAGCATTTTGCATGTGTTAGTGGTTTCTGCCTTGGAGAGTTTGGACAGAGAGCAAAGTGTCAGCAAGCGCACAATCAAATTTAATGCGATGGAACTGGAGGCAATTAAACATATTGTTGAATATTACTAAAATAAATGCAATACGGGAGAGTATCTGCAAGGAAATCAATGCTGTGGGTAAATCGAGAAGTAAGAAGAAGACGAAGATGAAATCAAGAGAAAATTACAAGATATAAAAGGAAGAACAAAATAAAAATAGCTAATAATAATTGAACCTCAATTTCTTTTTTTCCTGGATTTATTTAATTTATTTACCATATTTCCAAATAAAAAGAGAATGTGCTTCCTGTTTAACGCTTTGCTGAATATAGTTGTGTAGTAGTCTTTAACATGGATACATCCATTGTGCAGAAGGCGGGCGCTCCCTCTGGCAAGAGCGCCTGAGCGCCCATGTCACAGACAGACCACCTTGCAGCTGGTCAGTGCTGGATCTGGTGACGATGACCATTAGTATCCTCAGAATAGGGATCGAAGATGGGGTAAAGGCAGTGGTGGGGTCTCTCTCTCAATTCAAGTAGAACAAGACGGATCAGTCTGGACGAGATCGCATTGCCACCATACTACCATTGGTCATTCTCCTCCTCCACGTCCATGGCATCATGCTCCGACCCGTGATGTGTAGTTGTCTGCTGTAGTTGTCTGCTGTAGTTGTCTGCTGTATGTTGCGAAACATACAGCAGACAACTACAATTTGAGCCATGTCTTTCTGGGTTGTATAGGAATAATCCTCCTATGCAGTCCAAACAGCTGAACCGGCTTTCAGTATGCCAAACTACCTCCGTGCATAACACTGTGCTGATTAGCACCTTCCTTTCAAACGTACCAAACACAGACGCACCCACAAACACTGCAATTCTTTCCAGGCTTTGTAAATCACATTGCGCGTGCTAAATTAACTTATTCACATCGACTCAGGTAGAAGAAACATATTGCATATTCATTAAGGCAAACGTAATGGACACGGCGCTATTTTTATGTTTGACCGACGCAATCCAAAGTGTTCACTGTTAGAATCAGCTTTCTCTTTTAATTAAGGGTCCTATCAAGTTTGCACCAGTTTTTACATATGCAAACCTTTAGCATATCATACCTTTAGTGTATTATACTTGCTTAAGAAAACATTTACGCACCGATGGATGATTGCCCTCATTAACCTTCGCTGTCGCCCTGGCGACAAGTACATACCGAGCACCTAGCAGCTACAAAATAATTTTTTGCATGTGTTGAAGCTTGATTTAAAGAGAATTTGATGCGTTTATCAATAATGGCAACTCCTTAGTCAATATTAAGTATTATACACATTACTGCATAACCCAGAAGATAACTGAAGCATAAAAAATATTAGAAATGAGGGATGCTTTTTTGCTGTAAATTAGTCTATACAACTATGAGACTCCTGATCTCTGATAAACATTCAGAAGGTAACAGTAAATTATCTGTTTTTTCTCATTAACACCAGAAAACGGTCACGATAATGAACTCCTTACCTCGAGAAATGAGTCACTTGTTTTGCGATAACTTACTTGTGATAACAAGATAATTTAACACATTATGATCAGATAACGTCCCAAAAAATAAAATTAATTGCCACCATTCTGAGCTTCCATACTTCAAATTTGTGTGTATATTATTATTTTTACTTTATGCGGTGATATTGAATTTTCCGGTGTTTAGACTTGAGTATTTTTGTCATGGTTGCGGTACTTAACTGACATTCTTGTTTTATTTTGAAAGTTAATGATTTAGGGCTTTTTCCAAAGTTTCCTGGTTTCTTTGCAAGTTGATTCCTTGTAATAATAATAATAGTGTATCCTTTATTGATCACATACAGCCATATGCAGTAAAACATAGTGAAATTATTTCTCTGCATATTACCCATTCCTGAGGGAACAGCGGGTGGCCCCTTTGACATGCCTGGTGGAACTAGGGTTTCAGGGTCTTGCTAAAGGACCGAACGACAAGTAGACCCTGCTGGGACTTAAAATGGCTACCTTACGACCTTCCGATGGGTAGATGGCTTCTCTGCCCGCTGAGCGACCGCCGACCCAGTGGGTGGTCTGTGTGTTTCATTTTGCACTTCCATTGTACACTTCTTCCCCACTCCTCTTGTCTGCCTGTGGGTGTGGGAGTGTGTCCTGATTCCCTTTGTCTTTTCTCAATAGTTGAATAATAAATGTATTATTATGACGTTGGTGCGCTGCTGGTTTGGTGGAGGCCTTTTCTCATCTTTGTGAAAGGAGATTTACAAGACAACAAGTACTGTACTATTCTTCGACATTGCCAACCTTTATGCTCAGAAACTATGACTGATTGAAACACAACACACAGCTAAAATGTGCACCCACACACACACACACACACACACACACATCCCCCAAAAACACATAGAGGAGCAGTGTGTGTTTTCAGCTGAGCACATGAAAGATCTGATGAAAAATAGTTGCCTTCCTTTTCTCGACCACATCATATATCTCTGAAGTAAGCTTTTCCCTGATATAAACTTCATTGCATCATTCATTTTTTGTGTCACTGTTATTCATAAAAGACATTATTTACAATACTGAGGGGCTTTAATTGCTTTACACAGTGACTCATACCCCGCTGCATTATAATTAGACAAAGTGTACACAAGCATTGAAGGGTAGATGTGTGTAAATCCACTCAATAGTTGTTACAGTAATAGACTGCTAAATGGGAGGGAGGCACTCCTGATTCATTTGACATACAAATCAAATAAGAAGTAATAGTTGTTGACACTGAACTCATGAGGGATCTCAATCTGCAATTTCGTGATAGTTATAGTGTAGTATATAATATCTGATCATAAACTGCTATTAGACTGTAGATGAAACCAAAATTTTATATGATTTCCAACAAGGATCCCGCACTCGTAGTGATCATTACAAAAAAATGTAGTCAATGATATGGGTCTTGTACGGAATAAAACGTGTAACCGATGGTGAATATTTGGCTGTGGCTTGAAATAGCCACGATCTTGGAGACATTAAGGAGAGGGACCCTCGAACTGCCCTCCATCATTTGTAGGCCCACCCCCACTACGAGAGGCTGCGGACATGTATATACTGGACACCAGGTACATGTCTCTTCCGTAAACATGGCTGTATCATTTTTTTTGTTTTATGTACATCTCAAAATAAATGACATTTGTGGTCTTAACGCAAACTCACAGTCTATGGAAAGAAGGTAACGTTGGAGGAGCCATGATCATTTGAAAGCCAATATCTAGATGAGGTTATCCAACATTCTCCTTAACAACCAAGGTTGAATAGGATTCCTAGCATCTTTAACACACTATCCTCTCCCTGGTGGGCTGCAGCTCCCTACCATGCATCCACTCTCTGTTTATGCTCTCTCTGTGACCTGAGTGGGGAGCTCGCACAAAGACAACATCACACAGGTGCCAAGATAAAGTTATAGACACAGGGATAAAAGCGCGTAGCTATTAAGAGTCACTGAAGCCTTCACCAGATAAAGTGATGTTACTAAAAGTCACATGGGATGATATTGTGTTGGCTTACCTAAGTGTCGCCATCATTTGTGAATTATTTAAGTGCAGCACACAGCTCCCACGGTTCATTAAACTCTAGTGTCATAAAATTACGCAAATGGAGCAGTATCGAATCAAAAATACATAAATATAAAATGAAGAAATCACAGTAATCATGATAAGTTCTTAGTTAAGTGATTGATGTATTTATTCAGTCAAAAATTAAGCCTAATTAATATTGATATTAGATTGACTGGATCCTTAGCTGCAATGACTGAATAACTAATGTTTTCCATTTCAATTCCTTTTGTATAAATGTCTTTGAAAATAGACAGCCAGCCTTCACCTCCTACCTGCTCTTTTATTGCTATGATTAAAAGATTGCGTATGAGAAACAAACAAAGCAATTATTACATGGGCTTTTCCGTTAATCACTGTTGAGAAAGCCTTTTTTGAGCTTGTAAAATAGTCAACAGATTACCGACTGAATATAGCCCAATCAATATTTTGGAACTGGCACCGTACCAAATAACCCCAGGGTTCCTGCACATATAACCACCGTGTGTCCCCAGGTTTATATCTGTTAATCAGGAAAATAAATAAATTAGTCTGTCTTGTTAGTAGTGGATTATTTGATTAATAGCCATCCTTGCCAGTGTCTCTCTCTCATGATGCATGTCAACCTGGAGGGTATTCGTGCTTGTCTCATAAAGGGTTGCTAGGGAGTTGCAGGTGTGTGGCAAACTGATATTTACATCAGCATACTAACAAGCACCATTACTGTTTTCATGTTTTACGTCCTCTATTTGGAATAGTCACAATTGTTGAGGACATTGTTTTTGGGTAATCCTGAAGACGAATGTAATGAATTACATTCTGCATATGGCACATTGATAAACTCCCGCCGTGCCATTAATCAGCAGCAGAGGGAATTGGCAGAGTCTTGGGAATATGATGTGATTGACAGGGTCATTTTGTGAGAGGAACAGCTTTCCTTGATGTGAACATGGATTTGCTTACATTAGCTTATTAAACATGGCCGTTGTGCAGAGGAGACTCTGCTATGGGTATGTGTGCCAGGGCCGGTTTCGGCAGGTCTTGACACTCCCAGGAAATTTTACTTTCATTTCCGTTAGACCTTTAGGGGGTGTTAAAAAATCAGTTTAATATAAACATAAAAACCCGCCTGACTAGAAATTGCAGGACCGTTAACACAGAACACCACATCATTAGGAATTCTGGTATCACTAAAATAGATCAATAATTTTCTGTTCATCTTATTATGGGAACAATGTACAAACGATCCGAGGCTGCTACTGTTCTCATAGCCTGGTAAAATTTTCTCTTCATTAATATTTGTCTGATGTAACACACCTACACAAAATGCAGGAATCCACCAGATGCCTCATTATTATAATCTATCAAACCTTGTAGTAAGTAAACTCAATAGAAAGCTTGTGTTCTAGTCTGTGCAAAGCAGTATAAACAATCTAGTTTTCTTTAAACTAGTAGCCATGAATACAATAACCTTCATTCTATTTTTGGTAATTGAAAACTGCATGACACGACTAATACACAATGTACATTACATTACTCCTAACGCAGTTCTCAATTACCTCGGTCTCAAGGATTCAACAGCCAACAACATGGATCTAATAGACAGGACAGGCACCCTTGTCAACAGCATAGTGTAGAACCGACCCCCTAAATTCAAGTGTGGCTTAGAGAGCCTGTCATGTGACCATCACATTTGGACTGGACTGGTCACCATCTTCATGCAGGAGATCCAAAACACGACAAGATTCATGACACGATCTTACCAGATCACCAATGACACACTGGTTCATCACCACCGAGCTATCTCCCGGGTTTCTTTTTACTATTTGTTTTTGCATTCAATCTTAACAAACTCTACACAGTAAAGTGTCAGCTCTGCAGTCTGGAATCTCTTCCAGTCGGCATCTTCCAAGAAAGTCAGATCTCTGACAACTGCAGGCAATGTGATGGTCTTTTTTTGGTTTGTTGAAGAAGTGCTGCATTTTTGAACTATGGTATTGGTCTTCTCTGCTGACAGCAATGTAAAAAAATTCAGCATGGGAATCTGACAGGAGGAGTACCATCATGCAAGGCAAATTGGAACTTAGCAAATACCTGGCCTGTTCATCTGACTTTTTTTTTTTTAAATCAAACTACCTTCTCAAAGGGTGAAGAGGGAGCTCAGTGCCATTTTCACAATGATCTTACGATTCCTGCTGTGGACATCTTTCAGGAAACCTGACAAACTTATGAAAGGAGACTTGGTAAAGATGGTTAATTTTTGTTGTAGGATCAAGTTTTTGGGCAAGCGAGACTTTGAAAAGTGATTGGCTACTGCACAGTGGAACCCTTTCCATAGATATTTGTCAGGGTGGCTTGCTAGCTACAAGAATATCAACTCTAGAATTGCTTAGACAGGAAGGAGATTATTGCTGTTATGATGTCCACATAAAAACTGATTGTGCTATGTGATTATCTTGCTGTGAATATCATCCTGCTCTTCCAGCAGCAGGACTGAGATGACATTAGACATCAGCTGTGCCCCCAGCCTCTCAATAGCGTATGTGTTGCCTCCCTTTTGAATTTCTTCCGGGGGCAATTCTTCTTTACTATTAGCATCTCATCTGGCCTTACACATTGAATTTTCTCACTTTACATTTGTGTGCCAAGCACCGCTTCTGCCTGAATAGCAGAATAATCGAATCAGCTGGGAGCACCTCAGACTCAAGACATCTGACCTCTGCTGAGGATGGGATTTTGTCAAAGAGCCTCTTATTTGTGATAATAATTCTCCTGCTTTGTTTGTAGAGCCTCATTTCTATTATCTGTTCCAAGGCCAATTGGGATTTGTGAAGCAATATGTAAGACATTGGGGATTTTAATCAAGATCTATTGAAAAACAGACTCTATACAAAATTTTAAAAAAAACATCTGGAGGTTTGGGATTTCAAAGATTTTGTTATTTTGCCTCCTGGCGTGATTGCCATGATAGTCTTCTTTCGACTCGCTAAGAAAAGGATTAACAAACCAATCAAAGGAAATAAATTACATCACATTTTGCAATTATGCTGTCTGTATAGATTTGCCTCTTGACATGAAAGGGAAGTTTGTTGTCTACATTCTAAACACATGGGAAATAGAAAATGGTGAGTTGATTACATTTAGAATTAGATACACATGAATTAAAAGATTGATACATGTGAATGTACGGACACACACATCCAACCAAATTCTGTGCTCTTTGAAAACTTGCATCTAGTTGAACAAGCTGATGATAATAATGGGGCTTGCATCTTGACCTTAAACATTCATATTTAACATTCGGGCAACTTAGCCCATCAATTTCTATTGCCGTGGCATCAATGACGTTAACACACAGTTCTCCTCATCCTGCTGGAGCTCTGCAGTCTACCAGCTCGGAACACTGGATCCTCTTGTTGAGTGAAATATCTTAGATCCAGCATGCTGTGGCAGAGACAACTCATTGTGGACATGGGGGAATCGGCCAACCCATTTAATTAATTTCCCTTCCACCTAAGGTTATCCAGCTGCTCCTGCTGTATAAATATAGAATCCTGTCGGTTCCTAGAAATTATACTCAAAAAAAAGGCCAAACAATAAAAAGTAAATTTACATTTCATAGGTATTTCCACAGCATTTTTAGTAAGAAAAAAAAAAGATCTTCTCGGGTAAATTTCTATAAACCAAATTTGGACTTAATCAGACCAATGGTTGAGAAGTTTTGTCCGGAAGACTTTTACAAGAAATAAAATCACCCTAGTGTTGGGAACATACCACTGACCTTTCCCAAAATTAACCCAGTTCATCCTTGCACTAAAGTTTATGAGGGTGTAAATTTTGTAAATGATCCATGAAACAGTTTTTGTGGTATGTCTGGAAAAACGGTGTTATTCATAAAAAAGCTCCCCCTATTGACTTTATCACCGAAAGTTTTCAGGCTATAATTTCTCAACCGTTGGTCCCATATGGTCCAAATATGGTTTATATGAATGATGACCAAGAGATTTATTTTTCATATTCGTGTTTTACTCAAATAGTTCATATTTACTTGATAGAAGGACTTTTTTTGAAAAACATTGTTTTTCAGACATAATCTAATAGCTGGTTGGATTTTATTACGTATGAATTGTTTCGAGGAGATATATCTATTATGCATTGTGTCTTACTGTAATAGTTCATATTTTACTAACTAGGGCAGCTTATTTTTATTCAAAAAAAACTATTGACATGACTTTAAATTTAATATGATGACTTCAATTAAGGCGATTGCTTGTAAAATGCAGGGGATTGGAGACTTTTCGGGGATATACCTGTACACTTGCGGTCGGTGACGACAGCATAGGTCGAGTTCTGGTTCTGTTAATTAATTTCATTTTTTGTCCATATATATTCATTTGAGGTTAAAACAACTTCAATTGAAGTCTATAATCATGTTGAATGAATTTTTATTATTATGCTATTTATTAATTTATTTTAATTTCATGTTGAAGTTTTTTTTAATTTTTACTAAAACATATTTATTTTGCAAAATATTTATTTCCACCATAACCAAACTCAACTGAGGACACCAATTTGGCTAGGGGTGGCAAGCCCTGAGCAGACTGTGTTTGTCAATTGTATGGCATTTTGAGATTTGATTCAAATGTAAAGTGCCTTATAAATTAAACGTATTATTATTATTATTATTATTATTATTTATTATTACTTGCTGTGCATAAGCTTATACTGTTGAATGGTTGAAAGTTGGCGCTTTGATACAACAGACTGTTTGCAGCACTTGAACAGGGAGCCATAGATGTTCTGCTGCTGTAGAGTAGCATATTGGATTGTTGAATCACATTATGGTGGTGGATACTATTTAGGTATTTGTCTATTAATAATGAGTCTTTCAGAATGTGATGCTGTGTTGTGCTTGTTGTCAAATTATGCTTGTGAAAAATTAAACCAAATTGTCCGGGTAACGGCCAAATATTAATAAGGATTAATCTTTGACCTCTGTTAAGGTTACTGGAATGCACAGTAGAAAAGGCGAATTAGAAGAACATTGTAAGTAATGGTCTGATGTGTTTTCACCCCCTCTAGGGGTAACAGTATAAATCTTATTTACCAGTCTTATCCAGATGCATGCATATGCCTGTCTCTCAGTCTAAAGCTATATTTACACATGCTTCATCTGTTACATACAGTTTGTGAAATCCTGTTATATGTGTCATGCATATTGCTGATTCTGCCATGTAATGTGTCAGCAACAACTGCTTTCCTACTTTATTGACACAAAGCAACAACTATTCTGGTAAAGTCAAAGGCACGACTGAGGGGAGAGGCAGAGACAATAAGAATAAGCAATATTCAAAGTGTGTAACATCACCCATTAGCATATGGGGGACCTCTGGCAAAGTAACATAATCCTCGTCCAAGGCTTTCAGATTAAGTAAAGGGACATGGAGCCTGAATCTTTCATTAAATGAAGGCTTATTTAATTATTTAGACGGTTTTATTTTCTGCCTCAGTTCACAGGCTAAATGCCAACTGGCAACTCCAAGGCCTATTAAAATGAGTCAGATTCTGGTCCCATCCGCACTGCTGGTTTCTTCACTCTTCCCTTCAAGTGGGTGGGCAGACTGGGCAACATAGTCTGTCTGTGAGATTCAGACTGGCCTCTGCTGTGTCATCTGTCTTCCCACTAAGCATCCCACTCACCTGTGCTAAAGCCGTGGCCTCAGCAACATGTACGTTTTACAACTTCAGGTAGAGGGTTTTTAACTGGATTACTTTGACTACTTTATTGTGGGCTGTGTTAACAGGAAATAACTACAACACTGTGGCAATCAGAATAAGTGGCCTATAGAGCAGAAACTGCATCAAACATTTCATTAGGAATTAAGCCCTTGTTGTTGGTAGTTATGGGTTGACATCTAATATCATTTTTCTAAACATTAATGACACGCTATTCTATTTTATAACCAGACTTTTTTTTATGGGTTTCTGATGTGCAAAGTAGCAGATTTGTGAACAATAACTGCGTCGCTCACAGGGTAGAATGCTAGGATCACTGACGAACGTCCTACACTCACATCATTCTGATGATGATAGTGTAATCTTCATCGCTCTGATAATGTTTAGAGCTATAGAGTATATAGTAGCTATTACACACTCTGGTATTACATTCACATACTCTTGAAAATGATTCTCATATTATTTTACCGTCTTACTGTCTTCACTTGAGTCACAAGTGCTGTGTTCAAGAATTCTCACATTTTGTCCTTTCCCAATGACTTGAGCAGCATGCATAATCATGTCATGTACTTCTGTATTTTCCTGGCCTAAAGAATGAATCTTTGCAGTTACAAAAACTGTCAAATAGGAGGCATCATTACACACATTTTTGACTACTGAGGGATCTTTTGGGTACTTTAGTTGGGTAAATTATTATTTGTTTCATTCATTATCTGCTGGTAGAGTGGCTCTGTTGCTACTAAAGAGTGCTAACACTTCACTCTATGAAACTGTTAATTTACTGGGCCAGGTTTGGTATAATACTCTATGCTGTCTCCAAGGAGGAAAACAATTATCTGCTGAGCAAAAAGTTTCTATCCATAGAAAGTCTTGAGCAACACAACCATCAACCGTCTTTTTTTCCTTTTACTTAATTTTCCAAATGACTTAATAAATAACTCTCTGCTGAGGAATGACAGAGCTTCCGTTGCTATTTATCGGGGCATTTGTGTAGCGTTGTGTGCTGAAGAAGAAATAAAGCAAAGGTAAATGAAGGAGCCAGCACGAACCAATATCAAAACATTGTAGTTGAGTGAAATATAAGCCAAGCGCATACTTTCATAAAAATAAGAAAAAAAAGACACAGGGTTTGTTGTTTGTGGTCCAATCTCTTAATCTAGAGAGTTCTTCCCCGTCTCAGCAGAGCAGTGAAGGTATTTATGTCCTATCCTATGTTAACATCAGCACAACCCTTGCAAGTTAGGCGTCAGAACATGTGCTTTATTTGACTTCAGACCTAAATAAAGCCGTTCACACTTGCACTGGGTGAAACGACACTGGAGAACGAGGACGACTGTCACTGTGCAGCAACAACATTTGTTGTGAAAGGTTTGCACCCTTTCACCACAGATGAGGAACAAAAATTATGGTATGTTCAGGTTCAAAGTTTTTGTAGGCAGGTGTCTTGGTTAAACTGTAGGGGATGATTTGTAATCATATTTATTTATTAGGGAAGGGAATCGATAAACAATTGGATCGATAAGCAGAATTGATAACAGCTTTGGTATCAATAAAATCTTATCAATTCCCCTCCCTACATTGCTGTATCTCAATTCTCTACAACTGACATTCCTGAGAATCTAGGGATGTCAAAATGTATCTCTAAAACTGAGAGCCAACTGTTTTTCTTTTTTTTAAGGATCCCTTTGATTTCCAATGAAACCAGAGTCGGGGGTCAACCACCGACCAGAGGCCATGGAAAAATTGTCTTCATTTAGCTCAAGGTCAATACTGAATGGATAAATGCACACCACATGTTCCATTATAGAAAGGGAAGTTTGAAAAAGCAGCTGTTGGGGGTGAAACACATTCAGGACGGTTGTCAATATTGTCATGAATCTCCCTTTGTCTACAAGGGATCTCTCGGCTGTAGCAAGAACGTGTGCAATGAAATCAAACAAAAGGTTATTTTAAAACATTAGAATTGTATACACTACCTAAGACTTCTGATTGGGGTTGACTAAAAACATATTTAATCCATCTTAAAATAAGATTAATATTTGTTTAAGGCAATGAATGTCTTATATGATTTTGAGACTCAGAGGCACAAGAAAGACGCACCATCAGGGTATACTTGGTTACACCGATAGCTGTTTAATTATAGGTTTTCAATGCTTTACTCAATTGTGTGTGTTTGTGTTGGTTTTTTTCCCCCACAGGCATACTCTCAGGAACTAATCAGAAGTATAATTACAGTAATTAAGTATCTGCTTTGGATGCCGTGATCCGAGAACCTCATTTCCTGGGTTGCGATTACAAATATAAACAATCAGCTCGAACTGTATTCAAGGTTTAGATAACTGCCGTAGTCTTCAAATCCTATTTCAGGGATAAAAATCAGGGATGCAGGACTCGCTGTTACAATTACTGTACGTCTTAAATGTATTAAAAACAATGTTTAATTAATTAGGAACATTACAATTTGAATCTCAATGTGAATGAAGCTTTATGAAGCTTGAGCAAAGTTCAGTCAGGAAGGGTTCCTTTGCTCACAGAGGCCGTAGATCATTTTTCATACCACCCTGTCATTCACGCTTTACTCCCTGTTATCATTGGCTTTCGAGAGGACACACCGTGAGTCTTGGCCTATCATCTTCAGCTATTAAATAGGGTGTTCTCAGTTTATCTAGTTCTGTCAGGTTGCTGCTATTTGCACCCTTCATCTCCCTGTAAACACCCAATCTTTGGAGATTTGACAACTTCATAATTCATCTCAGCAGAGTCATCAGTAACCACCACCAATGGCCCTACTCCAAGGGAGATATACTATGTGTTACTGCTGCTCAGGACAGTTACTCTGTGTAATCATGTGTTGTAGTAAACATTTATCTTAAAGTTAATTTACATTTCTCTCCTGCTTCATTACATTATTTAACATTACTGTGGATTTTTTGTTTTGCTGTATAGGTGTTTAAACTGGAGTGAGTAGAACAGATTTCTTTACTCCAAATGTAAAAAGTGGCAGGAGAAAACCTTAGATATTTGTTACGTGACATTACAAAAGGTTCACATTTCACCACATGGAATAGATTTCATGAAAATGACCTTGCTACATGTTTTCCCTTGTAATGCTCCTTCTCTCTTGCCTGAATCAACTCTATGGCTCCCACACATCGAATAACTATTATATTTGTGTGAGAGGAACACCCTCTTTCTAATGCCATTGCGAAACTCTCCACTGGTGACACTATCAGCGGCACACCTGATGAGCAGAGCTGGTGTGATACTGATAAGATTTGTTTCCACATGTCTGCACCACAAATTCAGGTATAGCTGAAGAGACCCACTGAAACACTTGAACAGAATAATTTACAATCTGCCAGAGGTTCCAATCTCCAAGTAGGAACTAAAAATCACTATTGGCAAATCCTTCCCTCCCATCACCTCTTGCCAGTTCAAATGACTTGTCTTGGCACGACAAGTCTTACCAGGGACACACGTCAAATGCTCGGTTTTTGAAAAATGAATACAAATTATAGTTGTTGGATATTACAAATAAGTTGACTGATAAGCTTTTTAAGATGATTTATGATGACTCAAGAGGTTAAAACCAATAATTCCTTTTTTTTCTACACAGATATACACCAATAAACTTGGATTACAGTAATGGACAAAAATAATGTCCTGTGAAAGTTCAATTTCAGAAGCGAATGGCTGCTTTCCCAACACATTATTGTTTATTGTTTGTTACTTCAATAATAAAGTAATTCTACACTCTTTGTTCTTCAAAATCTAAAATAACGTGGTTAACACATGTCTTTAAGTGCACCCGCAATTAAAGACAATGTCATGAATAAAAATATGACCCAAAGAAAGAATGCTGACAATAACTGGCATGTTAACTGTACCTTCTGTAACAACATCATGAACAACACATCACGTCCATTAAATCTCTTTTGAATCTTTTATTATCATTCTTCTCTGTTGTTTGATTCTATTGTTGTGCACACCGTTACACTCTCAGAATCGCTAGTCTCCTTTTAAGAATAAAATAAGAGGGTCTAAAAAGTCACAGGACAAAGCAAAACTGAGCTCATCTTCCATCCCTGACTCTGTGGCTGGGTTCTGTGATGCCTTTTCCTTATGACACCAAAAAAACCCTATAAGCACTTAATTCCTTTATAATGAAGAATTTATCAAACTGCCAGCGATATCATTAACTTGGCTTGCACTGAAAAGAGATTGGATATCAGAATCTCTGTCTTTTCGCCATAATGGATTCATGTACATGGGGAGAACATGCAAACCCCACAAAGAAAAGCCTGCAGAGGTTCATTTGAACGTGGTACTTCCTTTCAGTGGCAGCAGCCAAACCCACTGTGCCAAATAATCATGAAAGGAGGCCAAGTGAGCGTCCGACTCAAGGCTGCGCTGTTGGACGGACACAGCGTTTTAAAACCGGACTGTCCAACCCAAAACCAGATGGATGGCCACCATACACAGGTACTAGCTTCATACTGGTGCTAGGTGGTCCAACTTACTCATACTGACCTACTAAACCATCAGTCTACCCAACAACACTAGTATCTAGTGTACAAAATATAAAAAAATAAAACTGGAGAGCATTTAAAAAAGTTAGGAGAATGGAAAGTGCAAGAGCTAATTAAAGGCTGATGAAAACAGAAATGTCATATGTATGTGTGTTTATATGTATGTATGTTTTATATATAGATTTTTATTGGCTCCAGCCCCCGCGACCCTGAACAGGATAGGCGGCTATGGATAATGAGTGGATTAAGTTTTATTTTAAAAACAGTCACTGAGCTAGTTTCTCTGAAAACTAGTGGGATTCTGTTTCTCCACAACATTGGAGCAAAGTTCAACCAGTGTCAACTGGGCCGAATCGCCCGCATGTATGTCACTTGGAACTTTGAAACTTTGTACACATTTGTATCTTAATAGCATCTATAAAAACAACAATTCTATCGAACATTCCACATGTTGGATAAGAGTCTGCCTCCGAAAATTTTCCGTATGACAATCTCCATTTGGAGTTATAGCGCCACCTGCTTGCCACAGTAAGTAGACTCAAGTCTCAAATGTCCTTTAAGTCTCATGACTAAATGCATCAAGAGATCGCAAGTCAAGTGGCTCCCAACAGGGCTTCTCACAGCTTTAAATGAAGACTAATAGTGTAAGGACCCCATTCTTTTGGAAGTGCAAGTTATTATTCCAAAAAATAAATCAGCTATTGGGGGTTTTTCGCGGCCAAAAAATATGAAACTTGATCATTTTAACAGGATCAACAAATAGCCTGTTAGAGCCATGACCTTATCAAAATAGTCCGTCCGTTTTTTAATTAGTCTAGTCAAGTCAATTCAATTGTGTTTGTATAGCCCAAGATCACAAATCAGGATTTGCCTGAATGTGGATTTTACAATCTCTGACAGGACGTAAGCCTCAAATGACAATGTTCAACTGGCGCTTGTAGCTTTAATATATATATGATTTGATGTCAAATATTAATTCAATGTATTTATAATAAAAAATGTTCATTATAAATACATAGCATTGAACAGTGTCTTTTCTGGTGCTCAACAGGTACCTGTGGATCTGCAGTGTGACGATAGCAACTTTCGCTGCATAATGTTGATAAGAATATTACCATGAAATATAACCAAATTCCACTTAATTGCCATTGCATTCCTCTTAAAGGATGACTGGGGGAGTCGTATCAAGTAGTATCACTACAGGAATTACATTCTGAGCGACGTCATTGATTTAACAAGCACGTAATCCAAATGCATTTGTGTAATTAATCATTAACATGCTCCAAATGTCACCTGAAAGTATTCCTGCTGCATTTTTCTCTTCTCATTAAAATGCTAATCCAAGCTGCTGACCCATCCTGTTGCCGAGGACCATAATGTCTCGCTCCGTCTTCTTCGCAGATTCCTAAGGTTTCCATTAGAGAAGGGTGCTATTGGCCAAAAACTGGAATTTAATGGGAGTAGCACTCGAAAAAATTTGTTATTCATTCTTCCAATGACCTCAAGGTGGTGCTGGCCAACACAGGGAACATTTGCAGAATTTGATTTCTAGAATAGTCATTTCTTCTCTCTCCGTCGGACTAATATACTACACACCCGAGGTAACTGATATTCACTGAGGAGGTGTAACCTCATCGAACTGCCACAGACAGGACAATGACAAAGTTAGAACCATAATGTGATGACTCGGTGATTTAACTTTTCCGCTGGGCTTTATAAACTCGAAGCTGGGAAGATTGTTAAAAGACACGAGATTGGCGGTGCAGTAACGTACAAGTAATAGCGAACAATTCTCTTGAATCTGAGGGATGAGGGGTATTTCAGCACATCACAGCAAAGGTGTCAAATTAGTTTCATGACATGTTGAAAATCCTACATGACAAACGCCCATCCGATCCATCCATCCATTCACCATATCTCTCTTTTTAGTCTGTCTGTTCGTCTGTGTTTCTTTGGCAGTAGCCAATCACTCTTTAACTCTCTTTTTATCTAAATGGATATTATTCGTTCTCGTTGTTTTATGTGTGTCTGTCTCTTACTTTCATTCTCACTTTGTCTGTCTTTTATTTCTTTCATTATCTCCTTCTGTCTCTCTTTCTTTTTCTCCATTCCTTGTAAGTGTTTGTCTTTCTTTTCCTTTCTTTCTGTCTTTCGATCCTTCCTTCCTCCCTCTTTCCTTCTTTCCCCCATCTGTCCATTATTCCCTTATTTCCTTCTTTTTCCCCATGATTTTTCCTTTTTACTGTCCAAACACACTCCTCTTTATCTGAATACGTTAAGAATGCGTTAGTAGGGAAATAACTAAAGCTGATGGACAACTTCTTAAAAAAAAGAGGAAAAAAAAGATTTTGGGCAAACTGTGTGTCATGTGACGCCAGCTTCAATGCCATTAATACTGGAAGCAAGCCCTGCGGAAATCCGTTCATCACGTTCTTATTTACTCTGTATATAAAAGCGTTCATTTTTGACATTTATACAACCTGAAGTGATTCAGCCCACTCTCTGTCAGTCTCAAACGGTCCTCCTTAGTGGATGGATATGAAAGTACACCGTGATAATGGAGCAGTTATTTTGGCTAAGCATTGCCAGTATGAACACACATGAATGGTTGGCTGCACAGCCAACCATGCATGCTGGCATTACAAGCCTGAGGATGGCCACCGTTGACTGGTATGGCATGGTTGTATGGACTTAAAATATGCACACAAGTTCTCACAGATCACTGGCCAGTGAACCAGAGATCAAAATGTGGTGCATTTTCAAATTAAAATGTAAATACAGATATTTAAATGAGACAAAATGTTGTAGCACTTAACATAATAAGTAAAGCTCAGATTAATTTATAGCATGTTGTTGGTCTTGAAGTTTTTTTAGCATGCAGTCAGATATTCAACTATGTTACCTAATACTGAGGGAGCCTGTTAAAGGGACATTTAACTATATTTATATTATATGAGAGGTACTAATATCAGTTCCTCAAATAGAAGCACATAGCAGCTTGCTAGCCTAGCTGCTATAAACAGATAAGTATAGGCACATCT
Organism: Lophius americanus; assembly: GCA_037951165.1. Taxonomy (NCBI): domain Eukaryota; kingdom Metazoa; phylum Chordata; class Actinopteri; order Lophiiformes; family Lophiidae; genus Lophius; species Lophius americanus. Next base: position 9,801,611 of record JBBDHG010000014.1, on the reverse strand, counting down.
AACTTGTCTCCGTAAAAACTGGGTATGCACCTTATAGCTCCTCTGTAGTTAGTTAATTAATATATTATATGCTGTCTTTTTAATTCATATAGAAGTCTAAAAAAATGGCAAATTCAGTGCTTCTTCTGCTTTGCTCTGATTATGTCATTTCAAGTTAATATATTTTCTAGCTTATTTCTATTTAAAGACAGGGCAGATTAACTAACATGGGCATTTGCTTAATTTGAAACAGCTATAGGCATTCAATTTGTGAACTTCAAAAATGATTATTCCCAAAGTCGACACTGAAATCATCACTTGTCATTAGAATAGTTTTGGAAATGTATTAAGAAGCAGATAAGAAATAAGGGCTGGAAATGTGCTCCAGTTCCCTTTTAATCAAGGAGTTTTCTTTAGGGTAGCAAGAAATTTAGCATATATTTAGAGCTTTTTTTTCTTAAGTTAAGAATATCATTTTTCTTTACATTCTGTCCCTTGAATAAAAGGTTTGATTTTTATATCAAAGACCATGGATTTAAATAATATAACATCCTTTGGATCTCATTTTATATATATTTTTTTTAAAGGGTGCCAACTGTTTGTACATGGTATTTCAAATATGACATAAAGGTATGGATACCTTCAAACTGTTACATAATAAATTGATTGACTTGATAAAACTTTATTGTATGTTTTTATATGTATGTAAGGGTATATGTTAAATATGTAGTTATATGCATATATTTAATACTGACATATCCAGTTATATACAAATATTTAATAATGGAATATGTAGGTATATGAGTATATTCAATACTGGTATATGCAGATACATTCAGATATTTAATACTGACATTTGTACGTTCATGCATGTATTTAATACTGGCTTATTAAGGTATATGCATATATTTAATAATGGCGTACGTAGGTATATAAATATATTTAATACTGGCATATGAAGGTATATGCATATATTTAATACTGGCATACGTAGGTATATAAATATATTTAATACTGGCATATGAAGGTATATGCATATATTTAATACTGGCATACGTAGGTATATAAATATATTTAATACTGGCATATGTAGGTATATGCAAATATATAATACAGGCATATATAGGTGTATGCATATATTTAATACTGACATATGTAGGTATATGCATATATTTAATATTGGGATACGTAGGTATATGTGAGTATTTAATACTGGGATATGTAGGTATGTGTGAGTATTTAATACTGGGATATGTAGGTATATGTGAGTATTTAATACTGGCATATGTAGGTATATGTGAGTATTTAATACTGGGATATGTAGGTATATGTGAGTATTTAATACTGGGATATGTAGGTATATGTGAGTATTTAATACTGGGATATGTAGGTATATGTGAGTATTTAATACTGGGATATGTAGGTATATGTGAGTATTTAATACTGGGATATGTAGGTATATGTGAGTATTTAATACTGGGATATGTAGGTATATGTGAGTATTTAATACTGGGATATGTAGGTATATGTGAGTATTTAATACTGGGATATGTAGGTATATGTGAGTATTTAATACTGGGATATGTAGGTATATGTGAGTATTTAATACTGGGATATGTAGGTATATGTGAGTATTTAATACTGGGATATGTAGGTATATGTGAGTATTTAATACTGGGATATGTAGGTATATGTGAGTATTAAATACTGGGATATGTAGGTATATGTGAGTATTTAATACTGGGATATGTAGGTATATGTGAGTATTAAATACTGGGATATGTAGGTATATGTGAGTATTTAATACTGGGATATGTAGGTATATGTGAGTATTAAATACTGGGATATGTAGGTATATGTGAGTATTTAATACTGGGATATGTAGGTATATGTGAGTATTTAATACTGGGATATGTAGGTATATGTGAGTATTTAATACTGGGATATGTAGGTATATGTGAGTATTTAATACTGGGATATGTAGGTATATGTGAGTATTTAATACTGGGATATGTAGGTATATGTGAGTATTTAATACTGGGATATGTAGGTATATGCATTTGTCTAATACTGGCAGGTGTCTCGCCCATGCAAAGCATGAAAACAGGGAATCGGAGCTGCGAATCCAAAACAATGACGCACAAGCAGAATATAGTATCACATGATGACTGCAGCATTTAAAAATAGAATTAAAAAAGAACCAGGAATGTGCTGAGGAATAAGAGCAAAAGTCATAAAATAATGATATAAAAACCCTTCATCTCTTGTTTCATTGATCCACAAAGCAGGAGCGCTCAATTTATTTTTGCTCAAGCCGAAGCTCCGCTTTTGTCTTGGTTTTAAAAATAGACTCGTATTAATACTGTCCCTGACAATATTAATCACATCAAACCTCCAACAGAGTGGAGGAGAGGATTGAAACAGTCTGTTGTATTCAGAAAACATTCTCGTGAGCCGCTCTTCGATAAAGCAGCTCTCCAGCAAACAAATGGTTGCAATAACTCCAGGCCTCATACACAATAGGTTGGTTTCCACAGAGACAAATCAAATAAATGGAACAAACTCGCTGGAAGTCATATGTCAGTATATTAAATGCTACTATACCCTGTACAGCGCCTGTGGGTCTGATTTACAAAGTGTTGGAGTTAAGTATGCTCATCATCTACTGAGATACTGTTACAAAGCCGGCAACCAGCTTCTCTCCTCAAAAACTACTGTTTTCTTTAATGTGTTAAAGAAATAGTAAACCCTTTGTAAAAAAGCAGACAGCCTATCAAAGGAAACTTTCAAGGGAAGAACAAGCCAGGAAGAGATTAGCTCAACAAAAGCAGAAGCAGTCTGTTTAACTTTTTTTAAACAGCAACCATTATATGCCTTTGACGCATTGCACAGATATCGGATGTGCACCCGCCGCAAAGATAAGTCACAAATTTAATGAACCTCTCAAGAAATAAACATAATCCTTTGGATTAAACTGAATGCAAAAAACAAATATATGCAGTCGTTTTAATTTAACCACAACTGGACCCTTTCATTGATATGTTGTTTAAGAAAAGATCCAATTTGAAGCAACCATAAACCAGAGCCAAAGCCGTACAAATGAAAGCAAATCAATAATACGGATGTCAAGATAGAACCAAACGGATCAAAAATCGCACCTATCTCCAATGCAAAGGATGAGAATTTACCTTTGTCTCTGTGGCCTCTTACTTATCGTCTGCTTCTTTTCAACAGCACTGATAACACAAGCATGATTTATCACTGGTCAGCAGAGAGGTTACTGATCCCCGAAAGAGGTTTGGGTTTATACATTATTCAAAACTTTTTTGTCCCAAAGGCTTAATCCCGTACAAGTGTGCTTTTTCACTTGGATGACAGTTTGAAATCAAAGAAACCAGGACATGAAAATGTTATTGTTCCTGCACAGCAAATTACCACCAGACATTATAGTATATCTGTGTATATTAATTACAAAATTCTGTCTCGACGCATCCTCAGCTTTAATCCACGTCATCCTCTCTGATCGTGCCAAGAATGCGAGGAGCTGTAACGAGAGCGGGTCCAATCGATCAGGCTGTGTTATGAGTGGCTTCCTACAGTAGCTGGGGAGCTCCATCAGGAGCAATAGAGTCAAAGGAGCCATGTGTTAATGAGGTGAGTAATTAAAGCAGGGGGGGATATTGAGCTTGCTGACCCCTCTAGCCTTGTTGAGCAGGGGACCAGAGTGAGACGGACCATGTGGCCAAATTACACTACGATAACTAATTAGATGAGCTTGGCTACTCAAGGAGACCTCACCCATTCTCACCCTCCTGCTGGCCTACATCACTCATTGACCTGCATAGATTAAACCAATTATTGCGCTTTTCCATTCTTTTTAAGAAGCACCTTGGCACAAACTGGCAGACCTGTTTTTTTCTTACTCACTGATGGATTTTCGGGACACGGAAAGCTATGCGTATATTTAGGGGTCGGTATCAGGAGATATAAGAACAGAGTAGATGACACGGAATAAGATTTGGAATGCAAAGGTTAACTCTCTCTTCGTGGGAATGATGGAAACACATGCATCCACTTCATTAGAGATGACAATTTAGATAGTTTAGTTTAATGTGCACCGACATCAGTATGCGAAATAATACATAATTGTATCAGTTTTAAACACTTTAAAGTTATCTAACAGGTTCCAAAAGCAATGTTATTTTTCCTTTAATGTCTGTAAAAGGTTAGATTAGTTTTTTATTTCTTACCTCAGTATTCATGTATTTATGTCAAACCGACAGACCATGGAACCATTACTTTTGTCCTCTGTTGCTGATTATTTTCTCTCCTATTTTGACAGTGAATAAAATTAGGTGCTCCATTGATCAGATGGCGCCTGCGAGTGAGGAAATAAGTTAATGTAGCAACGCATTAATCAAGTGAATTTCAAAATATTAAAATAACAGTTTCTTATGTTGTCGGCTGTAATTACATTTCTTGCCATAACATTATTACTACTGACAAATTAAGTGTAAATAACATTTATAAGTACTCTCAGTTGCGTACCAGTGTTGAGGACACATTAGGCAGCGGGTGGTAACTATATCTTCATATTGATGTTTGGAAAGCAGGCCTTGTTGAATGTCCCAGTTTAAGGGGATTAGTACCGGACAAAATTGGTCTAACGAAAGACAATAGGTCAACCGGCATTAGGGTCATGGTCCAGAAAAAAATGTAGTAGCAATAAAAAAGCGAAAAAGTTTTTTTAAAAAGGTGTCACAACATATCAGTCATTGATTATAATATCATGGCTGATTGGTTGTTAGTTCTGTTTGCAGGTTTAATCAAAAAGTTATGAGGAGAATTTGATTATATTTTTGGGAATGTAGGCCCAAAAATATGAATCTCTCATGAACCATGTATTCTAAAATGGGAGAATGTCAGTAGAGTTACGTAAGACTAACTTTCATAAATATTGACTGCATTACTTTGGGAATTTAACTACCTAAAGGTGATTAGTTATAGAGATTAGATATGGAAGCCTATTTGCATATTTTATCCTTTGGTCATCACTTATATTTTTGTCCTCCTAATCAAAGAGTGCAGAACCATCTAATCAACTGTTCAAATTTGAACATGGTAATCATCTCTCTGATGTGGTGATTGGAGCCGTCTATCCAAACTTGACAGGTTGAGAACGAGAAAGTACCCCCGATAAAACCCTCTCTTCTAATCCATCATTTTTTTATGGCTGCACAGGGAAAGCTCTTTTCTTAATGACAGAGCTACATCAAAGATTAGAGAACACAATTAGGGATGAAATCTGGCAGCCACTTATTTTCTGTAGTGTTATTCTCTTTATATTTCTTAGTACTTACAACTATGGATAAAGCTAAATATTTCCAGCCAATCCTCCTCAGACACTAATAGGAGAACAGTTTATGTCTTGCTGTGGACCTCACTCCCGGACTATTTTGCGTGCCACCCAGTGGTATCGTTGGCATGATGCACTGATTAGTTTGAGGGCAAGTTGGCAGCCATCGCAGTCAAGAAGTGTTACAGTGGCAGTCAAGACAAAAGTGCAAAGGGTAGGAAACAGTAAAATTTTATCAGTAAAAAATATTTATGCTTCCTAAATCCTCTAGCCTGATGTCACGTTCTTTAATAACACTTATGATCCATCATGAACTTAATTACGAAGTACAAAACAGAACACAAGTGCTTTGTAGCATTTCACATGAGAGGTTAGGACATGGGGGTTTTAGGTCACCGATAAAAAACAAAAGAATGGAGAAATGATGTTCCTCTCCCTCTGCTTTACTGTTTTACTTTTTGGACTTGATCTAGGAAAGAAAAATATATTTTTGATCATATGTAGTACATGCATGTTTTTGCATTGGAATAAAATGCTCCTAGATCGGTATTCACTGATGACTTCCTTGTGTTCCGCAGTAGAGCAGACCCAATGTCATCATATGAGAACATTGTGCTTTCAAAGACAATTTTTAGATATCATCCTTATTAGGTCCCAATAGTCCAAAACAGTAAAGGAAATTAAAAATACTTCGAAAATAAATGCCGGGGTCTCAAGATGTTGAACTAAAAATTATGTGACTAAGCCCATCCTGTTAGTAACGAAAAACATTCTCCCCATGCCGACACCATACCGGATACCATACAACGGCAGCACAAGGCAGTATTTTTACACTCTTTGGTGAAATCTGGGGTGATGGACCGTTATTACTTTTGGTGTTACATCATTTTCACCACTCGATTCCTCTGAACCTCTGAACAAAAGCTGGTTGGTCGGCTGTAGCTCCTGACTAAGCAGCACACTTGATAAATATCTGATATGATGGAATACCTTTTTTTACTAGTTCATATGTATTAGAATTATTAAGGACAGGAGAGTTATAGAGTCAACTTCTTTTTACACAGAGATGTTTGTTTTATTTGATCTACCCTGGAAATAAATGTTTCTGTCCGACAATAAAAAGCTTTTCTTTGAGCTAAATTGTTGATGCTGTGTATCCTGGATATAATAGCCAATTTGAAGAAAGTAGTGTAAAATAAATAAATACTCTCCCCTTATCTTTCATTTGTTTTTAAACCCAAGGAATATGTAATTGTAGTTTTTATGTGTTGCTTTCTGCATTATTACATTTGTTTTTTACTGCATGAAGCAGCTGTTACTGTATCCATAAACTTGAAACAATATCTGAACAAGATTGGGTTTCTTCCCAGGAATTATCTGTATTTTAAGAAGAAGAAAAAGTCATTATGGAAGAGCCATAGGTTCGAACTACAGCAATGTAACTAATTAGCTAAATATCTGCCAAATCAAGTTGGTGATTATTGAAGTATTTCACAGGAACTATCAGGTGCTTCAACGAGACTATAAGAGGAATGATTGCCGGTTTTCAATCCCTCTACACAGTTATCCTTCATTTGTCATCCTTTTTGTCAGTTTGCTGCTTACATCCCAATGCTCCTCCCAGGGCGTTGCCGTGGAGATGATAGCAGCAGAATTTAGTTGCCCAGACAGAGCAGCTGTTGGGGCTTTCCTGAACTGAGGCGCTCTAATGCCACAAATGAAGCTGACGTTGTCTTTGAACTTCCCACAGTCAACACTTCCATCCCTCCAGGTCAGCTCCGGTGTGCTGCCATATCAAACGCAACATGGGTGGTGACCTCTCCACATGCACACAAACCCACAGACACATACACAAACACACCACAAAGACACACACACACCCAGATACACACAGTTAAAATGAGGATTTGCCTTCCAACCCAAGATGAGAAGCACTAAGCTCAATCCAGTAAATTCGGCTCTGCAGGTCTTTTTTCCTCAAACAACCCACGCTTGTCTCCATGCAGAGATGGCCTAAAACTGACATCAACGACAGGAGCCTCATTAATCTTTATAGTGGCTCGAGTCAGAGTTTTCCTTTTCCCGCTGCCTGTTTGGTGGCACATACTCTTGAGAGCGCTGTTCAACATCTTGGACCAGCAGCACGTTGTCAAAGCAAAAGATAAACGGATAGAGCATGTGAGGTGTAGCATGTGAAAGGCAAACAGGGCGTGTATCTGAATACAGCATACAGTATGTGAAGGCCTTTATAGAATTATGAGCTTAACAGCTCTGAAATCTGCTCTTTCCCACACCTGAGCTCGTGACCCTGCATACTGCAATGCAGCTTAGGCTGTGAACACAGAGAGTGTGTTTTTGCAACCTGCTGTCAGCATGGAGACAATATATGCATGCATGATCCCATGGGAGAGTGCCTCAGATGAAAAGGTGCAGTAAAAAATATTGCAGTTATTGTCATCATCATTTTTATTGCAATGAAACCTGTCTCGTTTCACAGATGTTAAAAGTATCAAAAAAAGGGCACTGAGAAAGTAGCGTCAAGGCAATGCCCCAATTCTGTCAAAATCTCCCCTCACTGAGTACTCTGTGCTCGTCGCAGTTCTTTGTTGCTTAGCTTTTTGAGAATCAGATCTTTACACCTGTGTTATGATGGCGCTATTATCCTCTGCGTGTTACCGAGAACCATTTTTAATGGAGGGAAAGACTTAGTGAACTTAGTGAACTTAGTTGCATTGTATTTACAAATTTAAGTCAAATATGATTATAACTAACTTAAATACAAATGTTAAATTCAAAAATCAAAACAAAAGCTCATGGGACGCTCCTCAAAGTTATCGGTTTCCTGACATTTGATGGTTGATTTGAAGAAATTCAATTTGAGTATAAGTCATAGATATCTGTTGAGATGTATTATGACCCAGCTCAGTGGAGTTTTCAGTTTTTCCTCTAAACGTAGAAACTTCAGAGAATAGGTCACTTCTTGCACTCATGCAAGTGGAAACAAAGCAGAAAAGGTTTCTTCCATAAGCGTGAGCAGAATACTTTTACTTAGTTAAGGGTCACATACTGTGACCCGGCGCAATCTTGATGGCAGATCCAAACGTCTCCAGTAGCGAAATAACAAAGATTAACTGTCCCTTGGAGCTTGAAGGCTCATAATTAATGCTACCTCACTTCCCAACGTCCCTCTACTCCGAGGAGGATTGACACAGAATTGATAGAATTGCCATTTAGGGATCAGTCATACTATGATGGGACAGGCAGTGCTGGGCGTTTGTTTGTCAGGTCTAAGCTTACATTGATCTGGTGACAAAAATCTTCCATTTTCACAGCATTCCATGAAGAAAAAGGCAAAAGGTCATTTTTGTTATTGCCAGATAAAAATAGGCAAATATCTCGCACTGTGGATGAGACAGTGCTTATTTTGATTCCAAACAATAATTATATATATATATATATATACATATATATATATATATATATATATATATATATTAAGTTTCCATCCAGACGCTTTTAGCTTTGATTGCTGCTACAACAGATTCAGCAGGCTTTGACAGGCTTTTGGAGGAGCCTGATGATTTTGAGTGCAGTGTTGGTTCTGATGGTTGTATGCTAAGGGGAACACGCAGGTTGGTGCCAGTTACTGTGTGGAGTGCAGAACAGTAAACAGCCCTAGAAAAAAGGCGACTTTGATAGACTCCCTCCTACCTTTGAGTGGGCTCAGCAAATCCCTCCATTGAAGTGGGCTTATTTCTTAACAGCACTCCTGCCATTTTATATGGATCCTCTAGAATCCTCTTTGTACATGGACACCCACAATGATGTTGGAAAAATAAGGAAATTGTCTGTCATGAAATATAATGTGATTCATAATCAATAGATGGGGGTGTTAGAGGTTGGGTCCTATTTTCTGTGCATGGACTGTATGAATATACAAATAAGCCAAAGGACCAGGAGGGAGGGTTGCGGTGCAGGAGGGTGTATCTATTCCAACTGAAATGGACACAATCCTGAACCATGACACAATGGCAAATGAAAAAGGATATTAGTCCTAATTTTTTCATGGAAGCTAAATCCTTTAGCCTCTGCATTTTCTCATAAATCAAAAAGTGCTGTGTTTTAAGGCACAGGGCTCAAGGATCGAGGATAACTTTATTTAGAGGACTTTTCACAAGAAGACATACCACCGCAAAAGAAATATTGAGATGTCAGAAAATAAATAAAAGGGGATCTATGTCTAATTCTCTTTCACGCCATCCTCAGACAAGATTGGAAATTGGTAGTGACTGGCTCAATTTGTCTTGAAGTAATTTAATATCCTGTACCTGCTACAAGCTCAATCTAATGCGGTAAAATACAACAAACAAAATGCTACTCAGGGAAACAGGCTGTAAACTGTCTAGCAGCTGTGAAAACGGTGTTAACAGGCATCATATATGGGAGAACACAAACCCCCAGACAAATTTACCAAATTTACTTCTAAAAGTAAAAAACACTGGACAAAATGGTTTAAAATAACAGCAGTATAAAGGAGGTTGTATTTTTTTTGTGCAGAAAATAAACATGATGATACCCATTTTTCAGCTGACCTTTTTTCTTGCCTGTTAGGTTGGTTCATTAATACGTAAAGTTTCAATGCATAGTTTCATGGAATCAGAGCTTCCTTGCGGGCATTAGGAAGCTATGGGACAAGCCTGTGGAGTTAGATGGTGTCTAGGTGAAGAGTAGCGTTTGTTGCCTTCAGAAAAAATATAACTAATATAGGTTGAATGAATGCAATTTATTGAGGCATGAATGAGGCAATTTATGGAAACACACCTGCTAAGATCCTCCTTATACATTTTTTTATGAAACCAGTGACCAGTAATCAGAAAGACAATATATTATTCAATGGGACTTAAGTACTAAATGTGACTAAAGTTGGGCATTTCATGGCGGCAAGTGGTAGGGGGATTCTGCCGGAAGAAATATTGTTTTTTCAAAGCGCACTGAAATTGAATGAGTGTCAATGAGAAAAGCTATTTCTCATTGACAAATAGCTTTTCTCATTGACACTGCTACTGAAAAAAATATATTTTCAGTAGCACAGGGTTTGATCCATTTACTTGAATCAGTTATCTGGGGCTGTTTGGCATGGGTTACAATCTCAGTGGACTTTGCGTGTATCCATATATTCGTCTCCCTGGTAGCATGAAAGCTTCTTCCGAAGGGTTCCTAGCCATTCCCAGTCCAAATGATATACATCCCTCCTGAAATTTGTGTCTAGGCAGGGTTCTCCTCCTCGATGGATGTGTCCAAATATCTACAGAGGGAGGAACTCAGGTGAATACTAATCAGATGCCAGAACCTCTTCAAATGGCTCTTTTCTATACGAAGGAGCAGCAGCCTTGCACTAGGCACCCTGCGTGTCCTTACCCTATTATCAAAGCTGAACCCAGTCACCATGAGAAAACATTTCAGCTGTTGGTCATACACAGAATATGGAGAATTTCTATAACCAACCCAGGAGTCTCAAAGTGGGACCCCCCTCCTGGAGTTTGGACTTGGCTAGGCAAAAGCTTAAAGAACATGCAGGGATAGATGTTGGGCATTTTACACCAGTGTTTCAGGCTGAAATGCAAACATTTCTCCATGTGATTGAGTGTTACAGGTATGAATGAGCATATATGTAGGACGCATTGGAATTTCTATACTCCATTGTGATTTTGGGACAGCAAAGGTTTTGCTAGTTTCTACCTTTTTAATTTATATCTATGATTTTGATTTGTAACTATTTTTTCAGAAATACTTCCATTAATTTTCATGTAAATCTATTCAAAACCCAATTCAGGTGACAAAAATGGAAGAAGTCCCTCAGGCCATGCATATTATAATCATGGAAAGGAGAATGACACAAATTGTAGAATTGACAGAATCTTCTTCATCGTTTTTGTGTGCCGAAAAGGTTGAATGGTGGTGAATAAAACCACTCTAGCACTATTAAGCTGACTCAGGATACATGGAATATAGAAGAAATTCAAACGATAATAACGACTATCAGTGTGCATAATTTCGTTTTGTTTTGCCATTGATTACCTTGACACCCACCACTGCCACATACAAAGTCTTTACCGGACCAGTTACAACAATTGGCTTTCGTTTCCGAGGCTAATATCACATTTTACAATATTGTCCAACCGCTGTCACTGTCGAAGGGATTCTTCACAAGACACCAGTTGTTTATAACTCTGTGATTGTTGAATCTATGCTGCCATTTCCACATGCTTGAAGCCTTATAAGCATCTCTCTTCCCACTATGTGACCAAGGTAGGGACTATTCAGGAGATGTGTGGAAACAAATCTGACCAAAGTTTTCATTTAGTCACCAGAGTTAAAGGTGGGGGGAATACCAACAGACACTCTAAATAAAGATCCCATGGGGATGTCACCATAATAAAACATACATCATTTATTTTGTTGTCAGGTATTAAGCCTTAATTTTACAACACAGCCAAAAGGCATGTGAATTATCGTCGCTATCTTCCCACACAGCAAGGGTATTGTACCAAAAAGTGGTGTACAAGCAAACCCTTGATTTTAGTCCACAAATTAAAAATTAGGTTTTGTCCAAAACAGTGTTTTTAAAAAAAAACAAAAAAACCTTTTTCTAAGTGAGTAAAATATAATACAATTTAAAAAAGGTGTCCTTCAGAATATTCACATGCACTCAATTATCACTAAATTGGACTAATGGTTGAGAAATTATGACCCTAATACATTTGAAGACAAAGCTCCCCCAACAAATCTTTCCCCAAAATAAATCCAGTCTCACGCAAAAGGACTATTTAGGTATGAAATTGGAAAATTATCCATGATCATATTTTTTTAGTCATGTTTGGAAAACAGCATTTTTTGTACATTTACTAGATTGATGTCCTTGAAACGATTAATAAACACCACCTTTAGATGGAAAAAAACAAATGGTTAGGAAGTTTTGTCCCAAAAATAGTTTTCTTCATAAAATCCCCCCCTTAGGAGTAAAACCAGAGTAAATCAAAAAAAATATAAACACAAGATGGATCTCCTCAGGTCGAATCAAATGCAATAATTTAGACCAAATCAAACCAGCAGTTTTGAAGATATGTCTGAAAAACAGTGTGTAAGAAGAGTATCAAGGTAAAATAACTTGTGCAATCCTCATAACAGTAAATTATTACGATGTAACCTTTATCTGCGTTTTCGGTTATTTGTCTGTCATTAACCAGTATACTTGGCAGCTGACACTACCAATCCAGCCAGTACAGAGTGACAGCAAGGTGATATCTCTTTCGCTCAGCTGTTCAGAAAAAAAACTGAGAATATTTATTTCATATCATAGGACCATTTTTATATTTTATTCTATGATAGCTCAATTCCACAAGGGGAAACCCTTTTGGCTGTTGCCTGAAATTAAATTGCAAACAGCCTTCAATAGCTCCTGCGAGACTAATTTCCTTTCTCTGCCGTAACTACTGAGATTGTAAGTGACTTTTTGTATTGTCCAGAAAATTAGATTCTTTACCCTTTCACAGACAGAAACTCCTCACAGATCTGCCAAACTAAAAAATCCAACGTGTGACTATATTAATATTGACGTGTTAGAGCTAATATGATCAAAGTCGGCCTTGCATGATTTATTAGCCATCTGGCAGCTCTGTGGTTGTTTGAAAGCAATTTTGGAGTTGTAACATTTAGGGTGAGAGTGCATGAGGTTAATGAAAAACAGAGATAAAGGAGTGAAACAGATTTCTATATGGCAAAAAATCTACTCGTTAAAATGCCCATGTTAGATGGATTTTCTGGCTGCGGACTGTTGACAGCCCCTATATTGCAGCCTCACTTTGCACGGATGTGTGCGTCAGGACTTGGAAATTGGCAGCGATATGCTCTTACATTTAACAATCCTTGCCCATAGAGCGGAAGGGTTCCGGAGACAAGTTGACTGAGGGGAGCTTCCCATAACTTGTCAGCAATGTCAGGGGCAAAGCCTTATTATCCCACTATTCTTCCGCTTCTCATGACATTTATCAGACCCATCACCTTTCCGTTGTGGCCATACCACAATGAGCAGCGAGGTCTGGGGTGATTTATGTAGATAAATATGTTGAAAATTAGCTCGGCGTGTTTTCATTCAGTTATGCAATCTTCTTTGTTTGGTGGCAGAGAGAGGTGGTTTTTGTATATCTGCCAGCAAAGCCATGACTCTCTCCATCAAAGGAACGTCATTCAGGAGATAAGTATCAGCTGGTGGACCACTCTACTGACACCAACACTTCTTCCTGCAGTCAGCAGATTACATTTTAGAAGTTGACAGCTTGTTATCACTCTGGATAGCAGGAGGGCTTAATCTTTTGTTCTTTTCTGGCTGGGGCAGACCAGAAAAGTCATTGGTTCAGGCCAGTGATCCCACCATATTCCCTTGTGCCCCGATACAGTGACACACATAGTGAATAGGCATCTCTCTCCTCTTCTCTTTTCATCTTCCTCTAAGTGTCCCTGCACTTTGTAGAGGGATTACTGTGATGGAAGCCTCAGCAGCGCACAATGATACCCATTCAACATGTCTCCATTGCAGACAGGGGATGGGTTCTAGTCTGATTTGATAATGAGTGTGCTGGCTTGGTCTGGGAGCGGAGAGACTGATCACAGCTTCTTAGGCAGGACTTGTCCTTTGGGAACAATTATATGGAATCCCTGTCGGAGTCCTACCCATGACCATAATAGGGGTGGAGAATGACACGGGTCTAGCACAGTTCAAACTAATGCTGTTAAGAGGAAAGCCTTTCTTTAGCTTAAAATGCTACAAAGACACAAGACTTGATGTTTTATCAGAAACGGCAGACTCCAGATGGCAGGAAACATGATTTTTTTTTGTGATTTATTTTGACCTTGATAAGGCAGATGGTCATCCAGCTGCCTTGTACAAGCACTCCTGCAATCTATCCTGATATGTATTTATGGCTCTATGGATAAAATATACTTTGAGGCCTGAAATAGTAGAGATTTGAAAAGCTGTACGATTAAAGTAAGAAGCACATTCAATGGCACACACAGGCATTTATTGAATATAATATTGTGCTTCAAGGAAGATCCTTTTATATTTTAATAACACATTTGAGCTTTGAAGTATTTTTCTCAAAGGTATAGTAATTCTAACAATAAATCACCTTGCAAAATGTTAACTTCCTAAATGGTTGATAAGTTGATGTGCCTTGAACATTGGCATTTATTATCACTGCATTTCTTTTGAAGGTACAACATGTCTCCTTGGTGAGAACTGTTGTTGTATAACATTCCCCTCTACTCCCACTCTCCCTTTGTATGTTTCTTCCAGTCTGCATTGTTTGCAACCTCTCAAACCTACTGCAGGATGGCTGCAAAGCTCAAATGTACAAGCTTCTCTGGTCAGGGATCTTAAGACAAAAGTTTATGTTTGTTTGATGTGTTGCAGTGGTGAGGACAAGTGCTCTGACAGGAACATTAATTTGGATCATTCAGACTGATGTGGAGGCGTAAAAAGTAGAAAAATCGTATTTCTTATGCAGTGCAGCAGTGCTGTCTTATTAATTAATTCTAAACACAAAGTTTCAAATCGTCAGACTGCAGTCAGGCATCGTATTGTAGCTTACTCATGCATTTTCAACTATTCTTACCACACTTAGTCCTATAGATATCATTGTTTTTTTTAAATTGGTTGTGAATATCCTTTTCACAAGAGAGAGAACTTAAACAGCAGACAGGTGCAATCAACGTCAGAGAAGTTGTCTCCTTACTTAAACTATATCTTTGGCCAAAAAATTCGCTTAACTCAGATTCTATCCCTTGCTTGGTTCACACATACAGCAGGTGATATATCACACCTTGATGTGTATACCATGGACACAGATTTTAAGCAGAAACAGATACAAGCTGTCAATATGGTTTACTGCAGTTTACTGCAATGGAGGCTGTCATGTAATCATTTAGATGTAAAAAATAATGTAATGTCTGCCAGTGAAATGAATTTTTAGACAAAGTGTAATGAAAACATATGGTTGCCTACCCCCTCCTAGGGATTCATTCATTCATTTACTGTGCCATTGTGACACAATCCCAATTGACTGAAAACTAATAGCTGGGCTTGTGATAAACTAAATATGTTAAACTCTCTTTGAAAGTGACCAATTTTTGGTTTACAAGACACAAAAAAGATCTAGAAACCCACAAAATGTTTTTGACTGAGAATGAAAATGAGCACTTTCTCAGCTTCTCAGATGTGGAGCTCTGATTTCTGTCTGCCTATTTATTAGTCATGTTTCTCTTAATAAGCAGGTTTTTGATAACTATTCCAGCTCTGATTAATTGGCTGTCACAGTGGAATGATATACCTATTGTTCCATGAGATGCCACAAGATTCAGTTTCCATCATTCAGCTGAAAGACTTTGTAAACAAAATTGAAATATTTAAAAAGGAGTTTAATCTGTGTCGCTGTGACTATATACTGCTGAAGCCAACCTATTCATACTAATTTTAAAGGAACAGATTACAGTCCATGCATTGCTCAGGAGAGGGGTCCTGTCAACTCTGTCTCAGTTGGCATCATACTTACATATTGTATGTATGCAGTAGAAGAGGTAGAGTCGGAAGAGCCACAAAAGTAGATCCTGACAGATTTTTTATTCGAGAACGATGATTACATATTTTGATTTGGGCTCACTCGTAAACCAAACCAGTCCTCCAAAACAGACAGAACAGAACAAACAGAACCAGGCAATCTTCTAAAACAATCACACATGGGGGGAAAAGTTCGGTTTTGATTTAAATGAAACTGCCAGCCAGCCATTTGTTGCAGCTTTACATTATTCTTTCTCAACCGTTCATTTGATCCAAAACTATCCTCCTGAAAATGAATCCCTGGTGTCTTTAGATGCATATTGAGCCTCAGATGTCATTTTTGTGACGTAGCAAGGGACAGACTGACAGCATAGAGAGGCAGCATCTGTTATTACTTCAAAGATATTTTAAAAAATCAGCCTCACTTTTGCCTTGTTCTGCTTTATTTCCTTTGGAGTTATTAACGTCACCCAGCATAATATTATGGAGAAGGGCAGCCTGAAAACCCACCCACCACCAGCAGGACTGCAGCAGAATGCGCTCTGTGGCTCGGCAGGGTTCCCAGCACTGTTTGCTTGTCAGTGGCTCAAAGGATGTATCTTCAGCTCTGCTGAGTTGTTGAAGAAAAGATGACAGCGTACATTTTATTTTTCGTTTGCTTCCATCAATGTCCTCCTGCTTTTCCTCTTATCGTGGAACCACGGAACAGTGTGTTTGCTTTTATATTTCATGGATTTCTGGAATGTATAGGATCAGCTGTTTCGAAGTTGTGTTTTTTCCTTTTCCTTTTCAGAGTGAGGAATGGGTTTAGCGGAGAGCCCTGTGGTAATGAGCTTTGTGTCTGTACACCCATTCCCATCAAAGTAGTAGCCTTGCACTCAATGCATGAAAAATAAAAATGTAATTATTTGTTCCATTTTTTTTTCTGGAACAAATAATTATTCTTTTTTTTAATGATCATTTATTATTTCTTGAATATATGCTTAGGTGTCTATAAACGTGATCTATGAACTCTGTGGGAGCAGGGATGTGGAAAAATAAAATCTATTTGCCAAGAATGGCATATGAATGTTATTGGTAGGCGGGATCAAATGGCAAGAAAAACAGATCATGTTGCAGGGCTTCCGTGGAATAACCCCGGGCATTAATGTTAATGGAAAGCCACATGACCTTGCAGATGTCACTGAGCGGTTGCAATTTAAATCCAATTGATATGGACCAAGTGTGGAAGAGGATAGGCGATGATGCAGACACCTGATACCCATGCATGAGAACAGTTTGTTTTTCTATTTTTATTTTTCAGAGAATCCAAGAAGCTCTTTGTGCCCTCTGCTCCCACAGATGAGCAAGGGAAGATGGAACTGAATGTGGAACAGCAGTTGCAGGAATAGTTGCTGGGATACCCATGACCCATACCAAATGTCATATGAACCTAACAAGGATAAAGCTTGGCGTGCAGTGTTTTGACATTCCAATCAAGGTATGTTGTGATGTTCATGCACAAAAGACTTAACACCATTGTGCACACTGTACGTGGTCAGTTTAATAATCACTATGATAGAGTTGACTTCGCCAAATACGTCTTTCCAATGATCATACTGCTGTGGGAGGAATGGAGGCGTTAGTGCCAGCACAACAGAAACAGGCTTTGTTAAAAGGAGCTTTGCACACACAGATTAAAGAATGAAAAGCAGGGTGAAATAACATCTAGTTTTCCGCAAACAAACAATGGAGGATTTGCATTTAAAATATGATGCTTTTCCAGGGCTCTGAGGGTCATCAGCGCAGTTTAATTACATTAAGTGACAGCTAAATTGGACTTTGCAAACAGATAAGGCTTAAGGGATTACTGGACCTCTGACAGAGAGATCAAATTTTACCTTTGAGTTAGAAACAATATGCCCAGCTCCTCTCAGGTTCCACGAGGATAGAGGTAGAGGGGTGGTGAGTTTGAAGGAAGCACTGATGGATAGGCAGTTAATTAATTTTATTCTGATTTTATTAACTATGTCAGAAATGGCTTCTTTTTTTTGCCATTTTTTCTTCTGCTTCTTTGCGTTTAATTTGGATCAAAGACACATATTTAAGATGGTTTAAGTAATTGTTTCCTCATATCTATATCAGTTTGAAAATATGAATGCATATTAAAATTATTTATATTAATGCCTCATTTCTTGCATTATCGACATATACAAAAGCTACTGAATTTCCCAAATGGGAATAATAAAGTATGCACTCCCTAAATTCTAATTGATGACATACAATTATATCACTACAATAAGAGGAAACTAACTAAGTCAACTCAGGAAAGAAAGTTAAACATCTTGTAAAAACATTGTGTAACAATAAGACTAATCTGGAGAGAATTGCCTCGGGATTGAGGTAGGTGGACATTGTTTCTTTGATTAGGCTGTGCCCCTCCCATATAAAACAAATTTCATGCACTGTTTTTTTCCGCGTAAGCAATATTTAAAAAATCAGACACACTATTGCTCAAAGGAAAAACAATGATTTGTGCATTTGTTATATCCAGGCTGGATTATTACAACACGCTCTTATCAGGCTGTTCCAATAAGCCTCTAAAGACTCAACAGCTGATCCAGAATCCTGCTGAGTGTGTGCTGACCAGACCTTATATAGGAGATCATATATCTCGGTCCATATGAGCTACTCCGGGCTGGTTCCATAAAGAAAAAACAACATAACAAAACGGAGACCAGGAGAACTTAAGATCCTTTTCTTCACATACAAAGCCTTCAGTGGTCTGGCAAAATCATATCTTAAAGAGCCACCTGACTACAACACTATGTAAGTGTGCTTATAGTTGCTAGTGTCCAGAACTAGAATGGAAGCCACAGCCTTAAACTTTCAGACTCATGTGGATCTTCAGGTGTCTGTCTTTCAAGCAGACATCTTCCCTACATTTAAGAGAAGACTTAAAACATTCCCCTTTCACACTGTCTCTGCTGTAGTAAGAGCTGACTCAGGTAAGGCAATAGTTAAGCCGCTCTAGGTTTGGATTGCTGAGGGACTTCTCATGCAGAAATTAGCACCTTTCTCCTACTCTCCCTCTCCTTCACTGGCATTCAATTCCATTAATGTCTCAACGCATCATAGTTTAACCTTTTACTTATATTATGAAATTATTATCAATTATTAGTCCTATTATTCTTTGTATGAATATAAAATAATAATAAGCAACGGTCATTTTATTAGTTATTGCAGCACTTATTATTTGCAAATATTTAAATTCTAAATGTTATTATTAATGCTGCAAATCTCTGTCTTTCTCGCCCTCGTCTGCTCCCTTGCCTTTCAGTTAAAAGGCTTGCATTATTTGCCTCTGCTGCCAAGTAGTTGTCTATGTTGGGTCATGAGTTGACCTCTGCAGTAATTTTCCACAATAGATTTCATAATAATAAAGAAATACAGCCACATACAGGGTTTCTGCTGATGCCAGCATATATTTTAGTGGGTTTCTAAGTGATGTTTGCGAGCTGATGGTGAGGCCTCAGCTATTTTGACAAAAATTCAATACTTTTGGAAATAAATGCAGACAAACACAGTAGTGGTAAAACTTGTAGATTATATATAACATACTTGGTAGAGGTATAAACATTTTTGGAGTGCCTTGTTGCATTAATGTGTCTGGACTTCTGCTTCTCCTCGTTTTGGTAAAACAAGTAGCCATAACGTTATAAACACTAACAGGTGAAGTCAGAATAACATTTATTAAAGTGACACCTGTCAGTGGGGGAAATTATTGAGTGTCAAAAGCAGGAAAATGTCCAGGAACTGTTTCATGGATCTGATCTGACTATAACAAGGGAAAATTGCAATTGCAGAACATCTGTGAAGAAGAAAACTCTTGTCTTCTGCTCATTTGAGGAAAAGGAATTAACTTTAGGTTCTATCTCAGTTGTGTTTTTTGAATATGTGGGTTTAGTACAGACATGTATGTAATAAAAAAGAATCTTGCATCCCAGAATCTTGCCATTCAGATCCAGCAGGGTTCTTAACATGCCTACAATGTCAGGGTCAATTTAGCAGGTCAGTGAATCTTGGGTCCTTCAGACAGAGCAGTGCACATATCATTCACCAGACAACAAGAGGAAAGACTTCAGACACAAGTGGGGCAAAGATAATATATTGATTTGTTTTTCAAACTTATATCAACGCATCTAAAACATCTGCAAATCTTTATAGGTGTTCCCAGTCTGCACTGGTTAATTCTGACCACTAAGGTACTAACTAAACAGTGGTTTGTGAAAGAACTGGTGGAGCTACTTTCTTTCTATTCCTTCATGACAGGGTCTTTTAAAAATGATCAGCGCACTAAACGGTTTACAACAGCGAGCTGAAGCTGGAGGCAACAGTCTGAATGAAACAGTAAATAAACTATCATTTTTTAATTACAAGTAGCTTATTCAGAAATCCCAACCCCGGGCAGTAATACCATTCTATTTCATTTATTTGCGATGTTTTGACAAGCTACAGCTATTATATTAACCCCTAGACGAGTTATGGGGGACTATGTCCTATCTCCTATAGTCATATAGGAGGGTAATTTTAATATTGCCCAAGGTTTCCCTCAATACAATTTTTCCAATGTACACTATACTCTCTTATAACTTTTATAATAACTTGTAGAAAAGTTTAAAAGTACTTTTGTTTTAAAGTATGGTACGTAATTAAGCATTAATGAGGCAAGGCCACTGACGCTGCAGTGTGACAGAACGAACATGGCAGGAAATAAACCCTAAACGTTTATTTGCGGGTTTAATTTGCACCAAATTGCACTCAATTGGACCAACGGTTGAGATCTTTTGGCTGAAAACCTTTGCAGATAAAGCTCCCCCTAGTGTTGGAAGCATACAATCAATCATTCCAGCTCTTCCTGGCACTAAGGTCTATATGGGTATAATATTTGAAGATGATTCGAAGATATTATGAGCCGCGGGTACCCCTGATCCTTTTGTTGGTTCACTGGTCATCCCTCATCAGAAACAATTCTGATGAATACTAACCATGCAGACTGGGCCACAAAACAACACCAACAGTTTTGGAGATTCTCTATCCAGTTGCATAGACATCTATTCATCCACCCAGCTATTATTTGTATAGCACTTTTCATACAAATACAATGTTGCATGTAGTGCTTCACACAATTAAAAAAAAATACATTAACTGCCCCTAGGAATATACATACATGCAAAAACATAAAAATACACACAGAGACAGCAATGACATTGAAATTAATAAAGAATTAAAACAGGATCAGTGCTCATAAAAATAGGAAGTTAAGAAACAAGAACGGAGGAAATGCTGTCATAAAAAGGATCGCCTACATCAGGAGCTTCAACCAAAGCCTTGACAACAAAACATTGCTGCCAGCCCCACAGCAGCGCTCCCAGAGCCACGGCCAAGATCCCCACCCCCAAGCCAAGAATCACCAAAGGATAGAAACCAAAAATGGAAAAAATAAGGTAAATTATTAAAATCGTTCTAAAATAAAAACTATACAGTATATAAAAAGTAAATGAGAGTATAAGAGAATTAAATAACACACTAAAATACTGAAGGATACGGCCTGTTTTAAAATGAGCAAGAACAAGGAAGGTGTTAAAAGGATACAAATACATAAGATAAAATATATACTTTAATGATAATAAAATGATATATCAACTTGCAGAACGTACACCAGACTAGAATTCATGTGTATAAATTAATTAGCTTATTATATCAATAAACCATAATGTTATGGCTAATTGAAATAATCCCATTCACAAATTTGATGCTATGTTGTATTTGTTGATAACATTGTTCCCTATGAACAAAAATTCAACAAAAGTTGTTAACAATATCAACAACATTTACAATACAATAAAAACGACACAATCTAGTTGTTGTTGTTTTTTTCCCTGACTGATAAACTAGGTCAATGGGGACTCCTAATGCAATTGCGTCCCTTTCATAATCTATTCAATCTGGCCTACAGTATCTCTTTTTGAAAAAAATAATCTATAATGTTAAATCCACCTGACCGATCAGAGGTTATGATTTTAACAGTGACCTCTAACTCTTTAAGAAAATCAGCGACCGCTGGCAGTGTGATGAACTGCAGGAAACTTTGACTGATTTGATTAACTTCTATGACATACATTAACATACATTACATTGACCACTGCCATTAAAAACCATTTCCACTAAATTGAACATCATGTTCATATTCATTTGTTGCAAATAGAGACCTCAGATTATGTTCACTGAAAACATGAGCATGTTCGACGAACATGGTCTCTCAGGGTGTTTATTTGCACCACGCTGTTAGTGTATTGTTTTTATCTAATCCTTTCTGCTGTAAACTGTGTATGCATGGTACCTTATGCATGGTATGGTTATCTTACCAGCAAACTCAAAACCATATCTCTTTTACAACTACAATTTCATTGTTCATAAATGTATTAATTGCATTCATTGCATTATTGACCAATTATTTGCCAGACTGAATTGGGGTGCTGGCAGGCCATAAAACTAAAATGATGAGATTAAAAAAAAAGAAAATAGGGGCCACAGTGGCTAATGGACAATATTCAGAGGGGCATTAAGGTCAGACAGAGGGCCACCAATAGCCTTGACCACCATCTCCTCCTGTGATATTCCTTGTCTGGGTTTAAACCCAGTTCCACCTACAGAGCTCTGGTAATCTCTCTGTAGTTAAGGTGATGGGGCTACACATCTAAAAGCACTTAAGAAAAATGGATGGCATGTTATCGCTCACACTGTGATCTTGACACTTGCTAGCTGGTAAACACATTTTCACTGATTCACTTAAGGGGCCAACGACTTCACCCCTTACATGAGTTATCCAACAACTGCTTATTATCTGCAGAGTTGTAGGGCACTGGGTGACCAGTTCATCACAGGGCATAGAGACGGACACAAATAAGCACTCACATTCACGCCCAAATGCTGTTTAGGGTCACCTATTAACCTAACCTTCATGTCTTTGGACTGAGGGAGGAAGCATTCAGAGAGAAGCTGAGAAAACACCCACAACTATCAAAGCCAGCCAATGGATTTGACGCCAGAACCTTCCTTTATGAATTGCCCTGCATTGGGGCTCAAAATAATGACACAAACTCACCAGAGAAGTTCCCAATGTTATACCCTACTGAAACATGCCCCAAGGTATAAATGTGTGCAGTAAGTTTATCTGAACTGCTAGTTCTTTAGGTATCTATTCTTTCTGAGAAAAAAGGTGATGTTTCATGTTTCTGCAATTGCTCTTAAACAATTACCTGGGAGAGATCAAGGTGAGACTACTGCCAGCTAAACTACATTTTTCTCAACTACCATAGTGCTGGCCATCTAGACCACATGATACAAGCTCCCAAGCACACTCCAAGCCAAATAAAGATGTGGAGAAGGGGGGGGGGCAGATAAAAGCTGACACCCGATGTATTATAACTCAGCTCTATTAGATATGAGCTTCTGCAAGGGTGAAGCACGATTGCTTAAGGCAAAGATACTGCTAGCTCATTGTGCTTTAAAGAAGGGGCTGGGAAGACTGTGTGGCGACTGTGGTCCGTGTGCAGCACTCACTCTCATGCATGATTTAGTAAACTAAGAATTTTTTATTTCAATACTCAAGCAACAATACAACAGATAAGAGAAAAGGATTTGCTTAGTCTGCAAAGCTGCTCACACTACATATTAATACTGAATATGTGGACTTTTGTTTTTTTTGGTGAACCGTCTCTATTATGATGAAAGATTTTGTTTGGGATTTTTTTATAGTGTCTGCATAATATTATTGCGAATAAAGATTGCAGTGAAATGCTAAGCTTGGCTGCTTGGAGGGAGGAAAAACCTTCTGTCCTTCCAATCAAACCAACAATTGTATCATTCTTAGATTATGTGTATTGATGGCCATGAATACTACTATTATGTTCAAATGCACTGAACTGATAAAAGTGTTAATATAAAAAAAAAACACTCAATTCTATATATTAAAACTTCCGCCATTATTCAATAATTAAATGTTGATCATACCACACACATTTGTTATTAAGTTATACATAAAACTGAGAAAGACATCGGAATATAAATTTACCTTTTAATTTCCTTTGTTAAGGTTCGCAAATTGGGATACAGTTTGTTGAGATTCTAAAAGTAAAAACTCCTGTTTAAATTGATAACAGTAGCATCAAAATCTTTAGCTAAAAGCTCTACAACTCATAAATTGCGCATTTTATATTATCTTAAAGGACATATAGCATCGAAGTTCCAGCTCGCAACTTATTATAGCCCGAAAAGTCGGGTATAATATGCAGTCATCATCGCAGCTGTAGTGTCCGTTGCAGATCCTACGTGTTAACTCAATAACTCAACAGATATTTCATGGATCCCTTTCAAACTTTGGACCCACATAGACCTTAGTGAGAGGAAGAAGTGATCTGATTTTGGGATAGGTCAGGTGCATTTCCAACACTAGGGGAAGCTTTATCTCTACATTTTTCCAGCCATAACGTTTCAACCGATTGTCCAACTTAGTCCAAATATGTGGCATATGACTGGAGTCGAAGAGACCAATCTTGTATAAACAGTATATCATGTTTTAGTCATATAGTTCATATTTTACGGACTGACGGGAGCTTTGTCTCAAAAAACACTGTTTTTCTGACATAACTCCATATTCATTTGAGAAGTTAATTCAGGGAAATGTCTTGTACATCACAAGGACTTGGGTTTTTTTCGGGGATATACCCATTCTGTCCTGGATGACAGCGTAAGTCCAGTTTATGAGTTTGTGAGAGTTGTGTCACCAATCTTTCTTGAGGATTAATCTCCACAGTAGCAGTATTCAGAAGTGTAGGTTCTTTTTTTATTATTAGTAAATGGATCTTATTTTTGTTACTCATGACAAGGTGAAGGATGAATACCGCTGAAATCTGTGACTGCATGGAGGCATGATCACAAGATATATTTAAAGTGTCTTGGTTTGAAGATTGCCATGAATACTAAATACTTTCTTATTTTAATTATTCAAATGTTTTATTATTCTTTCATATGTTTTCCTGCGTATGTCCTACATCTGTAACTGTAAGTGGTCTTTCAATTCTACACCTCAAACTACGCCTGAAAGCAAGTGACAATCAGCAGAAAATTAGAGGCTTGGATAGATTCCACACTAGCTAAGTGAATCATTTTTCTGTCCAATGTGACAATGCTCTGATGTACGTGATACAGAACGCTGTTGACACATGATTGTGTTGCAGCTCAGGGTGGTTGCAGTTTCTCTGGCTCTCCTGCTTTTTTCCCTGGAAAGCCTGCTGGACCAGTTAATCATCATTTTCGTTTCAGCACCATGAACACATTGACCATTTACAACTCACTGAAAGCATTAAGACAATCAAATGGAGCAACATTTTATGTGTACAACTTCATCCAAACGTACTGCTTAGAATCAGCCAAAATGTACTGCTTCCCAAAATCAAGATGTGATGAAAACGTCATCAACTATTCCTAAATATAATACTGGTCCATCAGCAGCAGTAACATTCAACTAATGCTGCCCTCATTTAGGCAGAACATGTAGTACAAGCCAAAGAGGTCCATAAGCAAGCAGCTGATCTCTTGTTTCTGAGGCATGAAGCAGCTTAGTTTTAACACTCAGGACTCTCCTCCATCCCAGCTGCTCCAAACCCAAATCTCTTTCATGTTGAGTACCAAGCAGAAGCACATTGGATTTGACTCATTTTGAAATTAAAGAACGACCTCCCGCTATCACAGAGAAAACTAAAACACAAGGACACAAAGCCGGAATGAAAATGGAGGTATTTGGGAAACTACGGTTCTTGCCACTATCGTGATTAAACCTCAAGACAATACAAATCCACCAAATAATAACACAAAACACATTATACAGAATGTTCTGGGTTTATTTATGCAGTGTGATTGGATTTATGCATTTATAGGAATTAGTGTGTGTACTTTTGTGTACATTTAAGCATAAACCAAATGCCTTTATGTATACGGTAAGTAATATTTACCAATAACGTTTTTAGTATTTAGCAATATTTTCACCTAAATCCATGCTAAAAATCCAGTATTACAAAACTTTTTATTTATTTATTTTTTTTTGCCATACGTCCACAAAAATGTCATATAAATGATATACTTTGTGGATGTATGGCGACCCGAATTTAAATGTAGCAATGAGGCAAAGGATTTATTAATTGTAAAATAATATAAATCATATTAAATAATTATATGAAAATAACATAATAATGAAGAAATAACACATAATTCCTACATTCCTCATCAGCCATGTCAGGTTTGGATAGTGTAATAAGAGCGTTAAAGATTTTTGTGTCAATTTAATCATGCCCCAAATCAATAAATAAGTTAGAAACTAACCTGGATCATGCTGGTGAACCATTTCTGACAGATCCCGCTGGTGCACGAAGAGAAGCAGACCTCCAGCAGCCAACAGCAGGAGAAACCACAGAGAACAGGGTATTCTCCTTCTCCGTCCACATAGGGAGTCCATCACCATCTTCCACTTTGTCCACAGCATGATGCAGTTTTCTGCAGTAAATCAAAGAAACAGGGGTAAGATAGTGAAAGTGAAAAATGAAAGAAAGCAATGTTGGTGGATTCACAGGTAGATTTCTCCACGCATCACTACTACTTATCAAAACCTGGACTGTGACAAAAAATTTTTGTCACTGTCATTCATTTTTGAGTAAATATTCATTGCCCACCATGTAATATTAACACTTTCTGAATAAGTTAATTGTCAGAGTTGATCTCATTATTTTATCCAAATCTTCAGAGATGTAATTAAGCTCCACCCAAACAAAAATAGAGATGGTGAAAGTTAAAGAGTCACCCAGAGTAAGGGATTTGAAAAGCACATTTCTGGCGCTGTTACACCAGTAGAGTTTATACCTGTGCAGGCAAGAAACAGTGCTGTATTTATGGAATAAGTAGCTTGTTGGAAACATATTCTATATACAATGTATTCCTGATATACATTTTGTCCTGAATTCGATGTGTTATTGGGAAGAAAAATTAGCAGTGCAACACCTGTATCCAATGTAAGTAGCACATTTATAGAAGTCCAGCAAATTAATGCTGCGCCAAAAAATCAACATAGAAATGAGATTAAAAGTCCTCCAAATAAAGAAATCTGCAGTCTGTTTGCAAGGACACCGTTTGGTAAACATACCTCCAGCTGGGCTGGCATGAATGCAGATCAACTCTGAGCTCTGGTCATACAGAAGAACGGCTGCGTAGCATCTGCCCTCACATTAAATATTCAAATGAACTTTGGTGACTGCTCAGCACTCCTGTATTGTCATTGTTTAAAGTGCAGGGTATGTTCAAGTCACATAAGAATTTGACTGTCAGACTGCAAATAACAAATATATCATTTTTCACACAATGATGCGAAAAGCTGTGTTGTTTTTATTATCAACTCATAAACTACAGCCTGAGTTACCGGATCACTGCTGAAACCACAGTCATGGGATTAAATCAATGTCAATATCCATAAATGTGTTTCTGAGAGAAGATGAAAAGGGAAGGCAGAAAGACAAATAAAAAAAAATAAAAAATGAAAGAAGAGGGAGGTGACACCTTTGTGTCATTTATTTAGTCTGTGTGATAGAGGTTTTTAATGGAATGAAACTCTGCATTTGGGCTTTACTCAGTAGACATGTAGCCACAACAGGCATTTAAAATGGATTGTGAATGCATTATAGCTACAACATTACTCCACTCAGAGGAAGAACAAATGATAAAGTTGTATTTTTATGATACATCTCCTTGTAGAGGTTTATAAATGGCATTGCACCCTTTGTGAAATCCTTACCAGTGAAAATCTTCATGTAAAGTTTCTTCTTAATCATCTTTTCATTCCAAATTGAATGTCAAATTATATCACCTAAAAACTCTGAGATCTACGCAATAACTCAAAAACTAAGTCATGGATAGTTCTCAAACTTTATAGCATCATAGACTTTAATATGAGAATGACTAAATTTAATTTGATTGATCGGTTATGTATATCTAACACTAGAGGAAACTTTATTTCCAAAAGTTTTGCAGCCATAATTTCTCAACCATTGGTCCAATTTAGTCCAAATTGTGAATGTGAATCACCTGCAGGATATCTGTTTCGAATTTTACTCTAATAGTTCATATTTTTGCTCACTATAATGAATTTATTTTTATGTAAACTATGTTTCTGAATAAAACTTTCTATCGGTTGTTGATGCATATTAATAACAATCTTGTTTAAACTATACCAGATTTTACTCTAGCAATTCACATTTTACTCACTAGGGGGGGTTCTCTCACCAAAAAACCCTGTTTTGTGGAGATCACATTTAATTTGGGAAGTTCTATCAGGGTTTTTGCTTGTACAGCCAAGCGGATTGGGTTTTTTATCAAGAATTTTCTTTTGTTTTTGTTTTTTTACCTCTTTCTGTTGGGGACAACAGTTTAGGTCTATTTTTTAGAATTTACCACTAATGTTTATTAGCCAATTATTTGAAGATATTTAAACTATAAATGCAAGTTACTGTGTTGGATACAATTACCAATGGCCACCAATGTGTCCAAAATGAAATCAAAATGCCAAATTAAATTAAATTTACATTTTTACACTTTACAGACAATAATCTGATTAAAATGGCAGAACATAATCTGCCATCTGACAATAATCATGTCAAAATAACATAACATGACCTGTTTTTTTGGGAATCAGACAAGTATTGGACATGTCAAACCCTAAAGCCATTCTGAAATCCATCTATTACACCATTAATTGATATTTCTCATACATTTTCTGTAACTGCTGCTCTTGTGCATGGTCATGACGGGGCTGGAGCCTATCCCAGCTGACATTTGAAGAGAGGTACGATACGCCCTGGACAACAGTGGAGTTTGCATGTTCTCCCCAAGTTTGCAGGCGTTCCCTGTGGGTATACTGGCTTCCTCCTACTGTCCAAAAATAAGCATTAGAGGTGAATTGGTACAACTATATTCACCTATATTCTGTTAAGGGACATGGGGACGGGAGCTCATCCCAGCTTGTTTTTAAAACATTCATAAGGGAAACCATGCATCTGCATCTTGGGAAACGTTTGTAAATGGTTCCTTAAAATACTTGAGGATGATTATAATGAACAGATAACAGGTTCTGCATTTGGTGAACTATACAGCAGTCAGTGCAATCCTCTGCAGAATGGAATTTGAGTTTAGAATACAACTTCTTACAAATATTGTGAAAAAGTTAGTAATGTGATGGTGTTCTCAGCAGGTGGACATGTTCATTGCATAACAGTTTTAAATAATTACAATACTTGGTGCTAAGTAGAGTCAATAAAAAAGTATTGTGTTTGGTTCCAGCTATTGAGTTCCTTCGTGTTCTTTTTTCTTTAACCTTCACAGTCCGAGCAATGGAGAAAATAAAAATGAATATGACATTACTAAACAGTTTTTCATAAAGTAAATTAAAGCCCCCAAATCAAACATTTTTCAACATCTCACAAATTGTAACTAACTGGACTGGAGAAGTGACTTCACAAAGTGACCAGGGAATAAAGGTTAATGTATGATTTCATAAAGGGAACGTTAATGACGTAAATAATGCTTTTTGGCCTATGTAGCAGATATAAAACCTCTTATTTGGACTAGAAATAATTACAAATAACTGAAAGAAAAAAAATTCAAAAACCTGAAAACAAATCTAGCAAATGTCGTACAGGCAACACATAAACCAATACTAAACTTAAGTATGAACTCAAATTTTAAAAACTCATTTAAAAGATTTTAGAAAAATGAATCCTATATCGAAGTGGCAAATTAGATTAAAATAATAGTAATATATTTTGTGATCTTTCTCTTTCCAAATTTGAGAGCCTATTCTTGGCAAATAGGATTGCTGGAAATCATTTCCTTCTTATGCCTTTTCAGACGTCACTGCAGTTTCCCATGCACATCAGAATGAAGTATATAAACACAGAGGCTAAGTGTTCGGATCAATATTTTTTTAAGTAAGAGGAACTTGAACTGTTAGAAGAAATAGATCCATACTTTACCAGTAAGGGCAACAGTAATTACTTTTCTTAACAAACCATATTTTGAATGGGCCTGCTGATAAAATGTGCTTTACAAATATTCCTCCTTGTGATTCATGCTCATGGCTATTCATGAGAATGTGCCATCAATATGGTCATAATCTGCCATTAGGCTGAGTAGCAAAAGATGGATCGTCATGTTTCTTGAATGTTTTTATTCCTCTATAAGAACACTCTTACTGTTATGATGCCATCTAGAAGGTGTGATATTTCACATTTATTAAGTACTAGAATGCTAAATGAGTCTGTGTTATACACTTACAGGCATAAAGTGTGAAGAAAATGAGTTTAACACTCAGCAGTTTGGTGTTTTGGTGACTCAAATCAATGTATTAATACACCAACTCATTAATTATGCCAAACATTTAACTGGTTTGGAAAATTTACATTGTATCTTTTTAATGCCCAAATAGTTTCATGAATGAAGAAGCTCTTTAACTCATGGGTGATATTATTAATAAACTGATATATTCGATGAGAGCTCTATACTCTACAGTGAAGCTTACCTTCACTGTAGATACCGAAGATGGTAAGCTGGGCAAGACTGAAAACAAAATGAAATCTCTGTCAACTTTATCTTAAATAATGAGACAAAAGACGAAAGACAATAACTGCAACTATCACAACTTGACACAAGCATCTCATTATGATCAAACAACATTTCATTTTAAATGTATTGCCTTTGTGCTTTGCTTCAAAACAGATGTATATGCCAAGAAATTACATAAAATGTCCTATCTTATGCATATAAAGAACGGCTCTGGAGCCGAGTGGAATGGTGCTGAATCCATTTGATGTTCATGTATAAAACACATCAAAGAATTTCACATTTTTGTTTCAAGCAGAAAATATGCCA
Source organism: Lophius americanus (assembly GCA_037951165.1). Lineage (NCBI taxonomy): Eukaryota > Metazoa > Chordata > Actinopteri > Lophiiformes > Lophiidae > Lophius > Lophius americanus. The sequence goes on along the minus strand of JBBDHG010000014.1, from coordinate 9,770,652 downwards.
GTCAAAGACATGTGCAGTATACGTGCAAACTCTGCCTGGTAGGAAAGAGTTCTCATCAAACTAAAAGTGTTTGCCCCAAAATGAAGCATCTACCATTACCATACCTAAATTATTACCGCACACTATATGTGTTTAAGTTTGTTTTGAACAATACAACGCTATGGGAAAGATTTCTATTAGACACTTATTATATTCATGTATGTCACATATCTCAACTGCGCTTTTGATCCCACTATCTTTATCCCATATCCCCTGTCTTAACCCTCCGTACATCCAATCATGGCTTTAGCTCTGAATGTAGAGTGGTCATTCCACAATCGGAAAATTGGTGGTTTGATCCCAGGACTTGACTGTACATGTCGGGTCGTTGAACAAAGACCCTTAAACTCCAATTGTTTCACAGGCTAGGTTCAAATGCAGAGAAAACATTTCATAATGTCGTACTGTATATGACTTGTGGTTGTACACCTATGTGATAAAATACATTTTACATTATTATTATTCTCATTAAAACAGACCGTGCTCTAGCCAGAAGCCTGAACTCCCATAACTAGCAACTGGTTGCTATACTCGTAACTCCTCAGCACATCCTCATTCCATGCATTGAAATCCTATACATGTATATCATAAACAGGATTGTTCATTAACTTAATACTATGGGGCGCTGTTTGTAAAGTAGCACATGCTGATATTAATTGCAACTTTTTTGCAACATTTAATTCCTAATTTAACTAATTTAAAAAGCAGTGTCCAATATTTAAACTCTTTTTTAAATCTTTTTTTTTTATCACATTTACAGCAATATCTATGAACTCATGTATCTAAGAATCCATGTTATATTAAATGTCTAATTATGTAAATCTTAAGTATAAATATACATTTAATGTATAAATGTTAAATATAAATGTAAATATGGGTGATATATATGTGAATCTCAATGTAAATTGGGACCCTTTGGGGACAATGACATAGGTCTTCTCCAAGTCCACAGAACACATCTAGACTGCATGACTGTATGAGCTCAACAAAACCCTTAAGATTAAATCTGGTCCACCGTTTCACAGCCACGACAGAATCTCCATTGATCCTCCTGAATCTGAGGTTTGGCATTGTCCAATGCAATTCGACAATGCCAAACGAAGGTTCCGTCCTCACTCAGCAACTTCCCACTGCAGAGCCTCTTGACATCATGTGGGACCTTTACCAGGGATATTCATGAGTCTTACCCAAGGTCTTCAGACTCTTCCTCTCCGGAAGAAGAAACATGTTTGTCAGGTTTATTATGCCATTCCACTGCCCGACAATAGTCTGCGTAAGGAAATCTATTATTGCCCTGCTGAGAGTAGTCTGGGGCAACCTGCTTCTCTTCCTGAGTGTTTGAATTGGTTTTCACATTGCTTGAGGCCAACCAATAGTCCTTCAATGGACCAAGTTTTACCCGTCGATAAGCATCTTATCTGCTTCAGGAGACTCCTTGGGCCAGCCAAGCCTGAAAGGTGTCCTTCTTCAGTTGAAGGCTCTCTTAACAGCTGGCGTCTACTATTGAGATCTTATGTTGCTGCTCTGACAGCCACTGATGACTATCAAAGTAACTATAACAGACAATTAACATTTTTCCTATAAGTTACCTCTACATTGGAGGCTCTGGACAGTTTATACAACCCCAGGCATAGCAAACAAAACACATTCACATAGCCAGGTCATCTTAGTTCTACAAATAACTCTGGGCCCTACTCAACCACATTTGTATCGGGAGACAAAGGATACTCTTAGCCTACGGGCTAAACTAAATCAACTATGTGAATGTGATATTTGGGGATTTTCTCTGGGTGTGTCGTCTTTCCTCGACACAGTGGACCTTCAATGGTCAGGTAATGCTGTTTGTGTTTCATGGTCTATTTCTTTAAGTGTAGTTGCTGTGATTTCGAAAATGTGTACTGTTAGTGTTTTTGGTGGAGATAGCTATGAGTATCAGACTTTGAATGATGAAGGATATCAGTCTGTAGAAACTAATTTAAAAGGTTATTCAATTAATTCCGATAGAGATATTCTTGTCATAGAACTGTTTAAACTTACTTCTTCTTTATTTCACATTTCCTCAGAGTTTAAAGCCTGTGATCAGCTATACAAGTTTGAATTAAAGAAATATGCATTTCTAATACTTCTTATTAAAAGATTAATCAAAATCTGCATTTGTTCTGAATACCCCAACATGCATTGACAAAGTAAATAAACAAAATTCATTTGAATGTTTTTGATATGTCCAACAAAATGTCCTGGTATATTTCTTAATACCATTCACTATGTACTTTACCAATAAGTTTCAGATCAGCCCGCAACTCAACAATCTATACCACTAATAGAAAAGGCCTGCAGATTTTATTTTTTTACTTCCCCTTTTAGCACATGGAAATCTTAAACAATGTGAATATATGGGTGGACATGTTTTCTGTCCAATGTTTTTATATGTGAATTATAATAGTGCCTGAAATGATGAAGCATTCTTCAATCAATCTTATTATCAATCAATCTTTATTAATTATATATACTAATTATAGTTTTTATTGCTTTACAAGATAAAAACAACTTCCTGAAACAGGTACAGGAGACACAGGAGTTTTGGGTACCTGGGGCATGCATGGGACCTGAGGGCAAGGGCCGCCTCATGCAGTGCCGTGAGGGTTAAGGGTTAAAGCGGACCAAAAGAGCTCTGGTGTGAAAGCGACCTTACTTAAAGACTGACAAAAAAAATGGTCTTGTCTTTTCTTTGATACAGACAAAAACATTCTTAATGCAATAATTTTACATTAATGCAGTCTTATTTTAACGTTGATTTAAAAAAATGTGAAACATTTTTAATATAATTACTAATTGTACAGAGCCATGAAACATTTGTGCACAAATGTTTGCCTCACATGATGAGATCACAGTTTTATTTGGCTCATATCTTTTATTTGAAATATTTATCTAAATATAATGAGGCACTACTGAAAATAGGTAGGCCTACTATAAAGTGCAATCTGCATATCTAGAAAATATACATAATGAAAGAAGTTCAACAACTTGTGTTGAGAATAAGAGGCCAATCAACGGCCATAGAGCAACTGTGTGGGCTCCGGTTTTAACTCTCTAAATATTTAAACAATTCTTTTTCATAATTTATACTGCGTACCACAGCACAGCTGTTCCCTTGTATCCCTTCCCCCAGCAATCTACCGTTTGGAACAATGCCGGATGAATAAATTGTCAAAATCAACTGCTATAATGCAGCTACCTACTGTATCTATAGTATTCATCACAAATGTGAGAACTGCGACTGTGACCTAGCACGCTGGCCTCAGGATAGTAACGAGCTCCGGCAGAGCAGGTGCTGACAGTTCCAACCCAATCGGACATGCTCAGATATAACACATCATCGCCATATCATGTCAGCCCAATATCTGCCACAGGGCACTGTCGCGCTCCACTACACACCTCTCAAATGAAGTTACAGATTACTTTCTTTTCATACTTTGCAGATTCATTGCAACCTAATCATATTCAGTGCAGATTAAGTAAATAAAAAGCAAGCAATGTGGGAGGACAAAACAAACTGACATTTATATTTATAAGACCTTCGAATCAAGTATTAAAAATCGTTTGTTGTTTTGTAGTGATTCTGTTTAATTGTGCCTTCATGAATGAAGAAATTACGCTGAAATCGTTGACCTAAATAGGATTTTTAAGTAAGGTGAATCAAAAATATTCAATCCAATCGTAATATATGAAATTAGTTGCTCTAACTACAGTATATTTACTGAGTTCCTGGTGTAAAGTCGGCCTTGACAGATTATTTGCATTGGCAAAAAAACAATAAGTCAAACTTTGTTGAATTCAGGCCAATGTCTTTGCACAGAGAACCGGGTCTATGGAGCATTTCTTCAGGGACTTTGATCAACCATATTCACTCTTGTCGAATCTTGCTGCTGAAAAAGGACAAAATATCCAGGTCATTCTCTCTTGTTTAAATTTAAAATATTAAATAAAATTTCTTTTTGCCTTTTTAACCAAATGTTCATTTATTGCACATCTGTGGGTCGCAATTAGTCGTCCACTTATCGGAAGGTCGATGGTTCAATCCCCAGTCCCATGCAGTCTAAATATCAAAGAGTCCTTGAGCAAAAAGATGTGAATCCTCAAAAGGAATATTGAGTCAACCCAATTGTACGTGGTTTTCATTAAAACAAAGGACTTTTGATTGGGTGGTTAAACTCAAAAGCTCTAAGTTGGCCCATAGTGGCATTCTACAAGTCAATTCATATATGCACCAGATTTAAACCAAATAGAACCGATGATTAGGAAATAGTTTCCGATAAAACTGTTCTTCAAAAAAAGGCACTCCTATTGAGTAAAATTAGAGTAAAACAGGGTGTACATAAGATCATTCAGCTTGAATCGATCCATATGCACCAAATCTTGACTTAATTAAATAAGTTGAAAGCACTTTTGGAGGTAAAGACGGAAAGTTAGAAATATACATCCAAACCTTCCCAAAAACGCTCCAGTTCTTCTCTGCAATAAGTTCTCCGTGGGTCCAAAATTTGAAAAGTAATTTTCGACTTTTCGGGGATACAACTAGGCTTTTCATGTTGTTCCAGACAGCAATGGTGTGTCCCAAAGAAGATCCTAATCCCTTTTGTTGTATATGTGATTCCCCCATTTGAACGCCTCACATTAAATATACAACTCAACTTCACCAAAATCCATCCAGTTGTTCGTCGCACTAAAGTCTATGTGGTATTACGTTTGAAAATGATCTATGATGTTAATTTGAGGTATGTCTGGAAAACAAAAAAAAGCTCCTCTTAGTGAGTAAAACTTTAACTGTAAGAGTAAATTATGATGTAGAGGATGGACCTCCATCAGTCGAATCATATGCACTTAATGGACAGACGGTTAGGAAGTGTTTTTTTTCCTGATGCTGTTGTGTTGTGGCTTTTGCAGATCGTTTTTCTCAATGTGTTGTAGTGTGGCTTTTGTAGCGCCAAGTTGATGAAAATGTTTTCATTATTTGCTGCACATGTATTGTGCTATAAAGTTGCCTTTAATTGTCGAGCATTTTTTTACATCGATTAGGGGAAACTAACAGAAATCTAAAAAAGAATATGTCAATGTCTTGACAAAGAATATGAGGGCAGACCCCACCCTATTCCTCTGGATCACTGCTGACCCCCCTGGAACATGCAATGATGAGAAATCCAAACAGAAATATGAGTGAAGTACTGATGGATGTTAATCGAGTCGAGTGTGTCAACACGCGATAAGCTTACAGTTCATTAGTGTCCCCGTCAATCACTGTAGTCAGAAGGGATTCCCCGAAAACCTGCTAAAGCATTTCATTGAGAAAAGTAACAGGCCCCACCTGTGGTGCAGAAGCTGCCCTTGTGGCGCATTGTTCATTCAACAAAGTCGGTCAACTTCTAATTTTTAAACTATACTTACCCTCCTGTCTTTCTTCACCTTGACTGTCAGGATCAATGAATAGTCATTAATATTAATTAGAGGTGTTGCACTAACTCTTTAAGGACAACCATTGAGTGTTGCATGAAGCCTGCTCATGCTGCACCACACTTCGAATAGGCTGTGATTTTAAAAGAAGTATCAGGGTGCACACTGTTTTTTTAAATCAGAATATTTTTGTGCAAACGCAAATCGTATAAACACATATATGAAAGGTTAACAAAAAAGTAAAAACAATGTTTGGGGATCAGTTTTGTTCTAATCACCCCAAGGGATTCATTGAGTGGTCTCAGGTCTGAGGGGAGTGAGTCTGGACGTTGTTACTGGGAGAGGAGGGAGACAGTAGTTTTATGTTGCATACAAGAGCATGAGGAGAACAGGATGGTCAGATAAATGTTTGTTTGGAGAGAATGTCAAATCTTGGGCACTATATTGTGACACAAACAGTTATTGGTTTCATTACAGCGGGATCAGGATTCTGGCTTCAGGTCCTCTGTCACCCAGAGCGAGGGTGTTCAGGATTCAGGTATTCTGTTCTCCTACAGCGTTCTTAAACCATGACTCTCCTCCACAGAGTCCAGACCATATTCACTCAGCCTCTCCATGCTGGAGTAGGTTTTGCTTCTGGATTATCTGCTGAATTGTGTGACACAGACGTTGTTAAAGGGTTGAGGGTTAAATTCTGTGTTTCTATCTCAAATGTTTGTCTTAAAATTTGTTTCTGAAAGATGGCTGTTTAGGTATATTTTCACTGGACTGAAATTTAAACATTGAGGCTATCATTGATCAGCTGGCATAGCTGAAATGATGTGTATTTTCGTGATCATGGAAACATCACCATTCTCACCATTCTGGCTCATTAGTCAAGATAAGAAGCTTAGGTACAGGCTATGTACCAGCGTTAGCTCATTTGCTACCCAAACACAGCAGGGTCTGAGGTAGTCAAGAGGGGGCTGAACACAGATGCTGAAGTTGAAGGCGCAAGTGACGACCGGCTACAAGAGTATTTGAGAGTTAATGAGCGCTGTAATTTCAGGAAAGTGAAACCTAAGGAAACCGGTGGTATGTCAGTGAGCAGCTCTGCAGCCCAACAGTTGCTCAACAGAAAGCTAACCGGGGTGAGAGCTCGGGGTCTGGTCACAATCATTGGGAAGCACCAATAGATCTACTGTGACTTCTGGTTCAAGAGATATTGGCTGGTGATCGAAGACTGTAACCTGCTGTGGGAAAATTAATCAAGCTGCCACATGTTTTTTGCAAAACCTTTTTAATTTTTTTAAATTTAATTAGAAAATAGGTCAGTTGAATTGCCCTTTATACTGCCCATGTAGTTGTGGAGTGTGTAGTTTAGGTGTCTACAGGTAACATGGCTGACCCTGATCAGCAGACAAATGATTAATTTGACATACAACTAGACTGCACTTGTTTTCATTACCAATTTAAATGAAAATAAATACAATCGATGGGCACTTCACTGAAGCCCCCTACTACCGGAGCTTATTAAACGCTTGGTTTTCCCGTGAACTGAATAATAAGGCGAAACTGGACCAATTCTCCAGTGTTTCCTATTCACCGTATATCTTCTATTAAATGGACTTCAGCCATGAAAAGGAGAAGTAGATGGAAGGGCGGAGCAGGCTGAAGAACTTCTAAAACTTAACATACTGAGAGACAGCTGGTGCAATGTTGGTGCAACTGAGCATTTGAGGAGGTGTTCCTCTTATTTTATGTCTCTAACGCTGTTAAAGTGAGAGCAAGTAGAGGGGGATGGATTTAAAGGTTTTAGCTGTGTCTACATAACATTCCACTCAGTGACACTCACATTATATTCTCCAAATAAGTGCTTTTCTCTGGGATGAACACCATGGATCACTGTTGTTCTTTTACTAGCAAATGTGGATACAGATGAAAATAAGTCTGTATCTGTATCGGCTCTTGGGTAACGAGTAGATTGATCACAGGGATTTCCTGGACCGCTGTTAACTGGTCTCCATGAGAAGCAAACAACAGAAAACATGCCTTATTTGTACCAAACAGATACGCCCCATCCCGGCAATGGTAGTTTGGTCTGGGAAATTTTGTCTTTTAGATGAAAGACAAACAAATATTCTAGGCTAGTTTTAGCCAGTACAAAGTGCTACTATTATATTGTTTTGTTAAACATATGGTTATTAGTAACTTTTAAGTCAATCAAGTCATTCAGAAGAATTTTTATCATTTTATTTAATAAGATTTGTCTGATTTGAAATAGTTTATTATTCTGCAAAGAGTGTATTTTAAGTGGGGGGTAACTACTTGATTGTAAGTAACATGCTCTGTCGGGCCTGACCACACTAAAGTTCTGAGTCTAGTATCCTGTCCCTTCAGTTCCTTTGAGGATGATCTGGATCGGAGGGGAACCAGCTACTAATGGTCGGACATAATACATTATCTTTTAGGATACCACCTCAGCTGGAGTAGCCAAAAAGATAAAACTGATGCACACTCAGTAAATCTAAAAACGAAAAGGGTTAAAACAAAAAAGAATTTGGTTTAGGATGTTCTTTGTTTCTGCATCGTCAGGTATTGGACAAAAAGGTTGTTGAATATTTGTTATCATAGTTTTATGGAACAAACATAAAATTAAAACTGGCTGATTCTCAATAGGCAACTACGGGCAGTGGGTGGTTTTGTATTGTTGTGGTAGTAATAAAACAAAAAAATAAAGCAAAAATATACAGACAGTACCGACTAAAATGATCATAAGGTTTTAAGTTCACTGAAAGCTGTCTTTGTGTTGTCACCTTGGCCCAATTTCTTTACTAAACTCGTTTAATACACTTCAGACCTCATTATATCTCAAGTCTATTGGAGAAAGGTCCTTTGGCTTATTGAAGCATTCGCTAAACCTTGACCTGCTCAGGATTTACAGCCTCAAGCGCCGACCATGTTCCCATACAAGTCCATCGGATGGCAAACTCTCATTCAAATCAATAAGGCTGAATCTCTGCCGATCTCAGTTCTTTTTCCTCACAAATTTTTTAATTGTCAAAGGATTTTTCAGATTGCCAGGAGGGAGGTCATACCACATCTTTCAGATCTCCTAGATAATTATCTGCTTTATTAATTCAGTAGAAGCTTGCTGTGTGTTTTTCATGTGATTTTCCTATTCTTTGATTTCAGTGCAGTAGGAAAGGCGGGTGTTTACGTCATTGCCTCCTTAAATCCCTTGTGAGTTATGTTTGCTGAATAGAGCCCAACCGGTCGCCCTTTGAAGCAACAGAACTAACAATAGCAAAGTAGCCCTCATATTTGCTGGAGAAACGTTTCAGAATTAATTGCATGCCAGTGTTTTTCTAATCAGACCAGGATCACATGCCACCGATGCTGTTTGGTAAGGATTTCAATTCAACAAGATGAGAAAGCACAATGGGACACAGTGTTTATCCCGCTTATACAGAGGTTTCTACAAAGCTTTTGGTTCTGTCCTTGAGTGACTCATCCTCTGAGCTCTCAATGAAATCATTGCCCTACCACTGAACACCATCATCAGGCTAATTAGAATGTAATCACATTGAAAGTGGGATTTCCCACACAGATGTGTTTACAGTGTTCACTCAGCAGGATTTTAACATGTACGAATTGTTGCATGGAGGAACACTACAGAGGTAAATCCAACAATCAAATGTATTTCCCTTTATTTGTTGCATGCTCTTCTCTCTTGTCTGAATATAACTTTGAATGTTGTAACGTTGCAAGAAATTCATGCCTGTATCCGGTGTTTAAAAAGTGGTTGAGTAAATGTGTGACCTATTTATAAGCAATGCCTGAACCGCTGTCCTCACTGAGACTGTACTGTTGTTTTTTTATGTTTGAACAAATTTAATAACCTGAGTGTATATGTATGATTATTTGGCCATTATTTGAAACCGAGCACTGCCCTAAAAATATGAAATGAATCAATTCTATTACTTAATTTATTAACCCTTCAAAGGCTATTCCCTAGCCGGTGGTCTTCTGCGCCTATATGTTTTGTCATGTCCTTGAAGTGATTAAATGTTGGAATGTTAGTCTTCCACAGCATTTAAAATAAAATATTACAATAAGCTGTTAGCGCTGGGGCGTCCCTTGTCAATGTCTTTCATTGAACAGGTGTGCTGCATTTATGTTAATAGGAAACAAGGGCTGACATGATCATGACATTTTAGCTGATCATTTAATGTCACATAAATAGTTGCAAATAACAATTTTACTGTTTTCTTCTGTTTTGTCTTTAGTGCCTCTCATGATTATGATATATGATATGATTATGATATCAGTCTAACCAATCTATAAATAGAAATTCACTTCAAGATAAGGAAGAAAAAACATTTATTATATCCAAACCCTCAGCTCGTTTGGTTGGACCAGCGGCTGAGGAGTGGGTCAAAGTGCAGCGAGTTTAGTGAGGCGGTGAATTCGCAGCTTGGGAGGGCAAACAGTTGGAGGCGCTAAAAGAGGGGCAAACAAAAAGCAAACGCTGGAAAACGATCCAGAGTTAGTGATGATAAATGAAAGTTGTGTTAAATACAACTGTTTTTATAAATGTGATCTGTGGCGAGCCTGATGATTATACATAATCATTCTGATTGATTCAAATAATTGTGATCAGATGATTATGTAATATTTGCAATATTTCAGGATTACATCCTTGTTTCTACCTCAGATTGGTTTTACTCAGACTGATGTCACATCATGACGACGTCAGCAAACATTCATTTACTGGTGAGGCTGTGTTGTGTACCAGAAATGTTACATTAACATCATCAAAAGTAATGTTAAAAGCCGATGGTCAGAAACTTCCTCCTTTTAAATATCGTTAATTCATTGTTGGATAAAAAGTGAAGTTGTTGATTCTGATCCACTTTTGTTGTTGTGGGATTTAACCTGATATTCAGCCACTGTAAAGTTATTCAGCACTTTTTAATTTGTTAATAGCGTCTGCCTATCCCAGCTACTGATGTTTTTTCTTGTGTGTTTGTAAAGTTCATTATTTCTTACCTTCCCAATTAATCTCCTCAGGGTTTGCATTAAAAACAAATTATATTTGTTGCGCAGCATTTAAAATGAAACATTTAAAAAAAATAAGCCTTAAGGTCACTAATTGTAGTGAGGTCACAATAAGGCTATTGCTGCCTTTGTTTCTTTGAGTCCTTTGATTTTCCTTTGTGGGTGGAGCTGGGAGCTCAGTGGGCTGAACATAGATGCTGAAGTGGAAAGCGCATGAGAAGACCAGCTTACCAGAGTATTTGAGAGATACTCAGAGAGTTTTACAGTACACTTAGAGGCTGGTAATAACTCAAACATTAACGAAATCTGCATGGATATTTCTTAAACCTGTGAAAGGGTAATGTTGTGCCTTGGTGGAGGTTTGTGCTCTCTGAATGCTTTTTTAAAATTTTTATTTAATAATAAATGTAAAACAAGCAAAACAAGTGACGTCACCAACATTTGATCACCTCTAGGATATGCCAAAGCCTACATCTGGGTAAAGTTTCATGCAAATCCGTCTATTAGTTTTTCCCTGATCCTGCTCACAAACAAACAAACAAACACACATACAAACAAACAGGAGTGAAAGCATAATCTCCTCGTGAGAGTTAAAATAAGATGATATAAGATAAGTTACAACTTTCTTGATCCCAAAGGAAATAGGCCACATTTCCACAGCAAATTTGTGTAATCAATGTATAAAAAGAAAGGAGTCACTTTCAATTGTTTCCAAGTGGTAATATCAGGGGGAAAAAAGGTGAAATTGAAGCAGAAATGCTATTATCCAATTTAAGACAGCCTTGTCAATTAATGGTAGTGCCCTAACATTACCATAGAGAGAAAAAAGCCAACAAAGTTCTGGAAAAATAATGAAAAACTGTCAGGACTCTGTACTGTCAGGATGTTTTCATTCTGTTATTCCTTGGTTTATTTTGTATTAGTTCTCTCATTTTACTTTGAATGTTTATTTCCTTCATCTTGCACCGTGTTTCCTGTTTTTTTTTGGATAGTGATATTTATGTTATTTTGTTGCGCTTCACACTTCCTGTATTTTTGTCTCCTGTTTAGATTTTGTGTTTTATTTCTTATCTTACTGGTGCAGTGTTGTCAAATTTGTCTCACTTGTGCTCCTTCTCCTTCTCTGTCGGTGTCCCCTATGATTCTATTCTTCTCTTTGTGAGTATTTCCTGTCTTCCCCCTATTCTCCTCTTGTGAAAAGTGTTACTCGGGTCCACCTGTGTTCTCCCTCCAGCTGTGTCTCATTGTCTCGTTAAACCCATCGTATTTTATTCTGCGTCTCTCTGTTTTATATGCCAGGTCATTGTGGTTGTTTTTTTTCACAAGTTCAAAACTTTTCCAAGCGTCTCCTAGTGATCATTTTCTTGGGGTGTTTTTTTTGCGGATTTTTCTGTTCGTGAGCTTTGATAATTTATTGGACTCTGCCTTTCGGGTTTTTGGATTGTTTGCATGATCGCTGATTTCTTTTTCCAGCAGGACTTTGCACCTGCCCACACTGCCAATAGTGTGGGCCAAATTTAATGACTCTTGGATTGCCGTTCTTGATTGGCCAGAAATCTCACCTGAACTGAACCGATAGAAAATTTATAAGGGAATTATAAAGAGGACTATTAGAGACACGAGACCCAACAATGCAGACAAGCTGAAGACCGCTATCGAAGCAGCCTGGGCTTCCATAACACCTCAGCAGTGCCACAGGCTGATCAACTCCATGCCGCGCCACAATGATGTGCAGTAATTCATGCAAAAGTAGCCCCAACCAAGTACTGAGTGCATATAAAAGAACACATTTTTCAAAAGGCCGACATTTCTGTATTCAAAATCCTTTTTTTTTTACTGGTCTTAAGTAATATTCAAATTTTCTGTGACACTGAATTTTGGGTTTTCATGAACTTTAAACCATAAGCATCAAGATTAAAACAAATAAAGGCTTGAAATAACTCCCTTTTTTTGTAATGAATCCATAATATATACGAGTTTCACTTTTTAAATTGAATTACTGAAATAAATAAACCTTTCCACGAAATTCTAATTTTTTAAGATGCACCTGTCTAGACTGGAGTTAAGAATTGGCAACTCCAATAGATCACAAGTAAATTAAACTCGGAAAAGCACTCGGAGTGTAACCCTCTACCAAGGATCAACAATACCCTTGGTTAAGGAAGCAATCATGTAGATTTCTGTTCAATCAAATATTGTAATAGACAATTGTATTTATTTATAAAAAGGGGGACCTACTCCAATGTTTCCAGTTAAAAATTCTATCTGTTGTTAAACAAATGTGAAAACATTGCTAATCTACAATATGGTAACAAATAAGATACGGAAGGAGGTGGATTTAATAATGGTGACAGTGAGATGGTACAAAAAACAGATGAAAAAAACTATGTGCATCGGTGTGATTATAAAACTAATTTACACAAGAATTCTGCTTGGGTATTGCAATATATTTTCACATTGTGATAAATTGTGGGATTATGTGGCAAACGTAATACTGTACATACATACATAACACAAAATGTTGTCAAATTCCTGTTTTGTATGTACATGCAGAGAATGAAGGAAATAGGAGGAAATATATAATTTATATGTCTAGAATATGTTCAGTAGAAGAAGTCTTTATTGTCAAATACAATCACAAGTTGTACAACGTAGCAAAAAAAAATCTCTGTATTCAACCCATCCCTGAAGAGTAGTGGGCAGCTGAAAGAGCGCCCAGTGATCAGTCCTAAGCCCGGCTAAATGAAGGGTTACATCAGGAAAGGCATTTGGCATAGAAAGTGTGCCAAACTATCCTCGAAAAGACCCTAATCCCCTGCGTTGTCAGAATCTATCCCCCTGACTGAAAAGTAAATGTGAAGTTGTGTTTTTTGTAAAGAAAAAATTTACTATGTGATCAGATGATGATATTATAGCAAAATATATTCACAAGTTAGATGTCCTCGGGTCCATTCAAATGAACTAAATTAGACCAACGATTAGGTTTAAGTTTTGTCATTGTTATGAATAACTATTTTTCATAAAAAGCTACTTCTATCGAGTAAAATATGAACGAGATGAACATATAGAACAAGATCGGTACAATAACGATCTCATATAGATTCATATAAACCACATTGGCACGTAATTGTACCAACGGCTAGGTAGTTATGGCCCACAGACCTTTGCATATGAAGTACCCCCTAGTATTGGAAATATACAACTGAACTTTCCCAAGATCAACGCAGTTCCTCTTCACATTATGGTATATGTGGGTATAAAACCGATTAAATAAATGGTTTCAAACACATGGATGCAGTGATGATGATGTCAAGGTAAAAACAAACCATTAGGGAATGTTTTAATGTTTTTTAGTCGATGACTAAGCAACAATGAAAAATATTTAAAAAAAAATTCATATAATAAACAAACAAAACATTTTTGATTCAAACTAACTTGTTTGAGTAGTTATTAAGTTTTGAATCAACTTAATTATTTTGCGTCGAGAATAAAGTCGTCACTGATGAAAAATGACTGTTCAATATAAAGTCAACATACAACAATCCTCTACTGTCCATGTATGTGTTGGTATTTCTTGGTTATTCGATTTTTTTGTTTTTAGATACAAAATATCAAAATTGAAAAACAAGATGTTTTTCCTTTTCAAGATCAAATAGGGGTGGCAGAAAACATTTTTATGTTTTACTTTGATTATGACAAATTAAAATCCGAGGGAGACAGAGACGAAATAAATGTTTTAATCAGACCAGATCTAGTCATTTACAAGCAAACCAATGAGTGCGGTGCTCCTGAGAGATTGCAGTACATAGGAAGTACATTACAAGCGCTGAAATCAGTGCTTTATTCTTCATTATACTTGCTAATACACATACCGATCCGACTGTAATTTCTTCATACTGACATAAACATAAACCACTGTGCTGAGGTAAAAAGAGGTGATGAGGTCAAGATGATTGACGGCACTCAATGTGCCACTGCAATTCCCTTGTCAACGACCATATCCGGTCTCAGAATTTTTTTAAAATGTCATACGTGCCGATTTAGTCTTTATGAAGTAAAAAATGTAAAAGATGTCTTGATTTTCAATGCTTCTTTTAGATATGTGAAAAATCTAATTACCACTCATTTCAATTTCACTATTCATTTCTGAATTGAAAAACAAAATATTAAACATACACTGACCCTAATGGGCAGACATGTCAAACTCAAGGCCTGAGGTCCAGATCCTGCCCGCACATCATTTATATTCGACCTGTGGGACAATATTTCATTTTATAATATCTTTCCCACTGGTATACAGCACAGACACTACAAATCCCAGAATGCACTGCAACAGCAGGCGCATCAACGAATAGCACCAGCGCAGTCAGATAAAAGCGTTCATCCAGTCACTCTGATTAACTTTAAAGTTAATCCCTTAGAGGAGATCGACAACGGGAGGGAGGAAGTATTGTTTTTTAAAAAAGATTTATCAATTATAAGTATTAAACCCATTAGTAAGTTTTAATAAGGTGGCGAGGTGTGTTCACGTACTCCAGCCGTTCAACATTGTCAGTGCTGTTGCATTAAAAACAAGAAAACACATGAAGTTGCTCACATTTAATGATAAATACATTTTTAGAGTGTTTTAGTTAGTCAAGTCAATTACCCATTTACTAAGGGATATTTAAAGTTGATGTTTAAAAATTGATTGATCTTCGATGTAAGTTTTAACTTGTAAAAAATAGTTTTCTGGCTGTTATCGAAGCCGGTGAATAAAAACTTTTCTTTGGAAATAATTCTTTGAAACTATGCTGATGGAGAGGGAGCACGCCAAAATTTTTTACGCTGATTTATTTTGAATTTACTCTGTGATTTCATTATTTTCTATTGCGTTGGTTTGTTAAGAATTCTATAAAATTTGTTAATGAAATTCGAATAAAATAGTTATAATACCTCAGATTATAAATGGCCAGTTTGAGTTCTGTTCGGCCCTCGATTTGGACTCCAACTGTAAATTTGGCCCGTCTGCGATTGAGTTTGACGCCCCTGATCTTTTTTCATCAGGTTCTGTCTGTGGCGAGTTTGACTTTTCCTTTTTTTTTCCTTTTTGACTTTTACTCTCAATGTACCCCATCAGCGTAACCAAGTCTTCGGGCAACAGCATAGGCCTGTTGGAGAAAACAGCATAGGCCTAGTATTTGGATGAGTACAATTTTAAAAGTGAGCAACTGCACCTTACTTCAAGTGTGAAGAGTCCAGGAGAGGCTACCTCTGACTGCGTTCTTAAAGAAAACCGTCATTCACGAGTATGTATGTGACTTTCCTGTGTTTTTTTGGTTTGATTTTCACATATTTAAATGTGGTGTTTAAATTTGGATTCCATTTATGTGAACTTCAATGTGCTAACTTCTTCCATTCAAGGTTCTATGTTAATACAACTTCAACTGTTTAACTGGTGGAACCTAAGTGGTTCAAGGCAACGAGTTTCCACAGAATTTTCTAGTAATGTCCACAAAGAGTGCAGACGAGAGCAGAATTTCCAATCATAACAGATTTGGTGGTTCAGTCCCAACCTCTTTCTACCCAGATTGTGTTTGTCCTTGGGCAAAGAACAAAAAACCAGCATTGCTACTTGTCTGGTAGTTTTCAGCCGTGTGAACGAGTTCTCATACACGATGCTCAGTGCAGTGATACCAGAATGTCACCATGAATCTATGCATCCAGCTTTCTAACATCGCGTGTAAACAAACCAGCAGTGACATTTCTTCACCTTTCTCAGGCAGAATGTGGAACGTGTAGGCAAGGCATTAATGAGGATTAGCATTAGCAATGGGACACGTATTAGAGAATCAATACGACTCTAAACTTCAGCCAGAGAGAAAAAAAACAAGCAAAACACTGATAAATGTCAGGCATGTATTAAATAATGAAAATTAATGTTTAGAAATTTATAGCTGATGTATTCCTGACTATTGCCATTATAACGATATCGTTAAATGAAAATAGCTACAATCAATGGGAACTTCACTGAAGCCTGCTACTACCGGAGCTTATTAAACGCTTGGTTTTCCCATGAACTGAATAATAAGGCGGAACCGGACAGAATCACCAGTGTTTTCTATTCACTGTATATCTTCTATTAAATGGACTTCAGCCACGACAAGGAGACGTAGATGGAAGGGTGGAGCATGCTGAAGAGGTTCTACAACTTATCAACTGAGACACAGATGGTGCAATGTTGGTGCAACTGAGCATTTGAGGAGGTTTTCCTCTTATTTTTATCAATCTCAGTTGTTTACCTCCTGTTGGCAGGTATTATTATTATTATTATTATTATCAGCTATTTATGCATTAGTGCCGCTGCAGCTTGTCTCATTTAGTCTCAGTTGTGAACATAGGATCCCATATTTAAATATGCTGCACCAACGGTCCATCTTTTGGTATTTTATTTTTTCGTTTCAAAAAGGGATATTGAAAAATTCAAAATCTGTGGTAATTAGATTTTTCATGTTGAGATCCAAAATAGGCAAAATAAGACGTTTTTCCTTTTTTCATGACCAATCAGGGATGAGGGAAATGTCTCGTCCATTTTGGCCAAAATAAAGGAACTCTTTATTGTTTTTCAAATTTGATATTTGTATCTACAATAAAAAATTTAAGTCACGATATATTTTTTTAAATCTGTTGCTGAAACCAAAATCACAATACCAAAAGGTACACAGACCCCCACACAAGTTTGTTTAAAACATTTTTAATTAAGAGAGTGTGCCAATCCCTCCAACAGAGTTAAGAAGAAGAGGAAAATGTATTAATCAAACCTCCTTTGGTTCCTTTAATCAGGAAATTAATTAAAACTCAAAACTTAAGTACTGATTACTATCTTGTGGAGCCTTATCAAAGGCTGAGGCTGACACTGTTTAAAGTAGAGCATCTCTGATTCCATGACAGAGCCAACCAACCAGATGCATCTCATACAGAGGAATATACACTTTACCAAGCACAATACCTTCTGTTGACGCCGTCTGTTCTCTTACGGTGTCTAAGAGGACAGACGGCGTTGCTTATTATTGAGTGCAGGATAGCCCTTTAAATGTTTTCATACTCCTCACAACACCATTCTACACTTACTCATCCAACACAAGGACATGGAATGCCTTCTTTGAATAGGAAATGTGGAGCAACACAGACAAATATTGGTTGTATCTTTTTTCGTTCGGGTCGTAGTGGCGGGGATGGCGGCAATTGTTGGTTTTGCCCGTTGTGAAAGAGAATATTGAACTTGTCTTTGCTAAAGGTAAACCTGTTTTGTTGCAGCCTGATTTCAAAGGTGTTGAGTTTCATAGTGCCTTTTATCTTTTACATGCACTTTGCAGGCCTGGGTGTATCTGTTAGAAATGTATTACTCGAAGCTCTCTCGCTTTAATCTGCATTTTCACCACAGGATGTACAAATATCGATGTGCTGAAAGCAAAGATTGCTCCCACAGGGAAATACCATGACCGAAACATGCGACAATTTGAGGGGTAAAGCACTTTAAAAATGTTAATAGATGGTATTTGTGCTTTGCCTTTAAAATGTTTTTGTCTTCCTTAGTCTCATTATGGAGAAACCAAAGTTACATAATCAATAAGATATAATTTAACATATTGATTTTGTGTTAGAATCAATAACTAAAGGCTGCTATGATATATTTATGGTGGACTAGCATAAAAGGTCAGGTGACTACTACCAAAATCAATAGGCGAAAATTTATGACTGCCTTGTATTTAAACAGACAAATCTGGTATTCACTGCAGGAATTTAAATAATAAATGGAGCTCTTTTCCTACAGGCATATGCAACACTCGAAAACCATATATGAATTATGTGCATGCATAAGTACTATTCCTAAACTTTACCGCTTAAATGAATAAATACACAGTCTCTTATTCTCTCAAGTTAAAGAGCTATAAAAATGAGAATGAGGAAAATGCTAAAAATGCCACATTATGTGGCACAATCTCTCTCTTTCCTGCCAGCTGGAATATATTTAATAACATATATTTCACAAAGAATATCAATTTTGAAGTCCAATGTGAGGTATGGCAAGAGAGTAGGTAAGGATCAGAAGATTGTAGCCGATTTTATTTCCAGAAACACATTCCTTTTATTATCAGTTCTCTCTCTGGCAGATTTAGGAGCATGCTTTTTCGGATTAATTTGTCAGTCGGTCTCTGGCATGGAAAGTTGTTGTTGCACATTTGTAACATACAGTAATAAAAGCAGTTTGCAACTAAAACATTTTATATACAGAGCAACTAATAGAGAGAGTGAGGGTTATTCAATTATACCTCATTCAAACACATAATTAGAAAACAGTCTTTGTCTATTTGTGCCTGTAACAAAGCAATTTTGCTCTTTAATTTTTGCACTCACGATTCAGCCCATTTTGTTTATGCTAAAATATGAAAATGTACTGGATTTCTGGGCCCCAACATTTGATTCCATCAGAGGAAGTTTTATATTTCATCTTATTCAAATGTTTAGTCATTTAGAATGATTTTACTTTTACTTTCATTTGACAGAACAGATGGCTGGTGATGGACATAAATTCCCATTGCTGGATTCAAAGCAGCGGCTGTGCTTGATGCTAGTTTGAGTAGTTTCCCTCATGTCTGCTGTTGTCGAATTTCCATTATATTTAAAAAAAATATGAACTGGGGACTAATCCAGGTAATACCCCACATTTCGCCCAAAGTCAGGTTGGACAGGCTCCAAACCCATCCCAGCCCAACTCTCTCCCCTTGCAACCCTTATCAGGATAAGTGATTACAGAAAATGTATGAATGAATTAAAATTATTATTATTATTATTATTATTATTATTATTAGATGTATAGATTTAGTAAAGGTTGCTAAAAGCTAAGAGAAAAATTATAAAGAAGACAAATCTTTGTGCAAAGTTTAAGGGGAAAATGTTTTCTTTTTTTAAACTTGTATTATTATTCAGCCCTTATATTTCCTCTTTCTATCACAAATCCTGTTCTAAAATTATATAAACAGCATAATTCAGATATTAAGTATTATCTGTTATCTATTATCAAAAAAACAGGAACCAAAATCGTGACAACAAAACAGTTTTCACTACGGTTCCAGAAAGCTTTGGAACCGGCATATTAAGTCATTGGCAATTTACTCAATGGTTGATTTGGACAGGTTCAACTAGGAACCTTGTCAAGACAATCCCTTAAATGACCATTACTACACACTGAACCAAAAAGCATGTCAGGTTTTGGCTAGGAATCACCCTCGTGTGATCTCAGCCTCCATAGGCTTAACCACATATATAAAACAAAAAAACTGCGCTGCAGACTGGAACCTTTCCGAGCTAACATGGGCAAGAGAAAGGGTATATCCGAGACACGACATATATACGCATGTAAACAAACAACAATTCACACATAAGGGCAATGTAAGGGTCATAAATTCACCTATGCAGGACGTTTTTGGACAGTGGGAGGAAGCTGGAGCTTTGCCGTAACTGTGCTACCCACGACACAGATTCTACATAAGATGAAGGTAAGTACGTCCTTAGAGGTCTATTGTTATTGTTAGCAGATCAGCAGTTTGGTGATGAATAAAATTGTCTTTTATTTAGCATCAGACTGAACCAATTTTCCTTTCTCGTCCTTTAACAGCTTTCGTGCTGTATTCATGCTGTGTGTGTGTGTGCTGTAACAAATCATTAGCCTGTATGCTTTGTTTGTATTCAATCTCATGTCATGTCATATCGATGCCATACAGCCCCTCTGCTATTTTACCCTAAAATCAGTGTCAATCCTGGATTGTTTCTCTATCTTGTAAGGAAACCATGTCAAATTACAGCAGCTGCCACTCTGCCACTCCAACAATGTTTTTCATTTTTAAGATGCATTTGTGGAAAAAGTACACAATAAGAAGCTCATTCGAGGCTCTATAGAAGGGCTCTTTGCCAAATTGGGTCTGTCTATAGCCAAATTGTTGCCCTAAGTGGTATTTGGTTACGGTGAACAGAGGTATAAGTTGAGGCAGAGGCTTCTCTTTTCAAATTAATGTGTGTGATGGAGGTTTTTCTTATTTTTTTCCTTTAATTGTGTCATTCTTTCAGATTCCTGCTGCCGTTTTGATGCCATCTCTGAACCTGCAGATCAGGTATCCACGCTGTCCATAACATCTCTGACAGAGATTGGCGACTCCACTTTGATAAAATGTCAAATAGATTGACTCGACTTTACTTTTACCATGAAGTCAGCAATATGCTCTAAGACAAGATTGCCATGGTGACTCAATAGAATAAAAAATAGATACAGTTATAGATGGTAACTGTTTACTATAGTAACTATTATATTCTGAGCATCTTAATACAGTACAAGACCGATTTCTTTGTCAATTCTTTGAGCAAAATTGGACCAACAGTTGAGAAAATTATGTCTGAATATATACAACCGACCATGGCCAAAATCAATGCAGTCCAACCTCGCACTTAGGTCTATTGGGGTATGATAAAAAAAAGGAATGAAAACTATACATTACAAGGGGAATCTCCTCGAGTCATATCACATCCATCAAAAATTGGACCAAAGCTTGAGAATTTATGGACCAAAAACTTTTGGTGATAAAGCTCCCCCTAGCAGTAGAACTATACAAGCCTTTCCAGAAATCAACCCAAATCGTCGTCTTACTTAGGTTTATGGGAGCATCAAATTTAAAAACGATCCATTAAATTGTTTTTGAGTTATATACAGAGAACATTGCTTTTCATGTACCTCCACCCCACACCCCCCTTATGGTCTGACAATTTCGCAAATAAAGCTCACCCTAGTGTCAGAAATATATAACCAAACATTCCCCAAAACACTCCAGTTCTTCCTCGCAATAAGGTATATGTAGATCTGTATCTGGAAAGGATCCATGATATAATTTTCCAGTTATCGCGTTAACACGAAGGATCTGCGGCAGAGTTGATGATGATTACGTAATATCAGCGACTTCTCAGGGATATAATGATCAACAGAACATAAATGAGCACTGAATGGGACACACAATCAGACACAATCCACAATAGGCACAAAAGATAATTATTTCTACTGCCTCTGGATCTGCCAAGCAGCTCTCTCTTAATTGCACAAAAGCTCTCCATGTTGGACTGCAGCATCTTTCCATCCCCACGGCTTCATCTGCTTGGAGACGAATCAACACAACACACAAATACCAAAGCAGCTTGACGATCATTCGAATGTTGCCAAAAAAAAATATATTCTCTTAAACTGGAAATCTAAGAATTCAGCAAACGTTGCCCACTGGACAAATCTTTTTTTCAGAAAATTGTACAAATCACAGCTCACAATAACAACAGCAGCACTGTTTTTAGGGAAGATAGTACCCATTTTTTACCCTTTTTGCTTAACTTTTTATGCGGTGCACCTTCCCAAAATTTTGTTTTTTTTAAAAACAACATTCCTGTTATGTCATTGATTATATTAAGGATTTGCCAGCATTACGCCTTCATTCCTTTTTTATTTACAAAAGTATTTATAATTCATTATCTCCATCATATACAACAGTAGTAATAGGGTGGAGGCTGGGGGTGGGCTTGACTTGAAGGAGAAGGGGTTTAATTGCCCTGCCCTCCAACAGTTCTGGTTTTGATGGGGGTTGACTGGGGTCAGGGCCAGTGAGCCCGCTTCCCTCCTTTTTATGCAAAGATTAAGAAAGAAAGAGATAAGAACCAGGGTTAAGCTGTCGTCCCCAACAGCAAAGCCATATACCCAAAACATCCCCAATCCCCTGCGTTGTACAAGCAATCCCAGGGATTGAACTCATCAAATTAAATGTGCAGTTATGTCATAACAATCCTTGTTTTTCATAAATAAACTCCCTGTGGTAGGTGAATATGGATTATTAGAGTCATAAAAGATAAATGACTCTATCGACTCCTTGAGTCGATTCTTATGCACTAAATTCGGAATAAATACAAACAATGTTGAGACATTATGAACGGAAAACTTTAGGATCTAAAGTTCCCCCTAGTATTGGAAAAATACAACTAATCTGTTCAAAAAATCAGTTGTTCCTCGCACTATCCGGTCCCATGTGGGTATAAAATTTGAAAATGAGCCATGAAACAGTGTTTGAGGTGGTACATTAAAATGAAGCAGGGGTGTCAAACTCAATCACAGAGGGGGCCAAAATTAAAAACAGTAATTTTATAGAATTCTGATCAAACCCAGGGAAAATTGTCAAATTACAGCTAAAATTCAAAATAGTTCAGCATGCTTTATTTTCATGACTCCCTTTCTATGTGCTGCGCTTCACAGAATAACTTCCAATGAAAAGTTTTTATTCAAAGGAATCAACAATATCCTCATTTTCAGTTTCTTTCAGTTTCCCTCAGTTTTCCCTCAGTTTAATCTAAAATGATTCTGTTTTTATTCAACAATATCAACAAAAGGGAACTTTAAATGAGCCTTGGTAAATGACTGGGCTGAATAAGCCATTTCTTTCTTCAGCCATAATAACAGAGTAAAAGTAGACTGTTGCTCCTCGTATCTGTTCCTGCGGTAAGGAGCAGCTACTCCTAAGAAAATAGTGAGGTGTATGAATGCGCTATTGCTGTGCATTCTGGGATTTGTAGGATCTCTGGCGATTGTGACGTAATATCCCAAACTTTCTGGAGAAAAGATCAAAGGGAAAGGGCATTTCTAAGTGGAAAGATTCTCTGTAATGTTCTGATTTCAGCCAGGCTGAAACCTGGCTGAAATCTAACTTCATTGTTTGATAAAAGTTTTTCCTAACACTGTACAAAGAGCTATGGGTCTAATTAAAACATTTCAGACCATTTCACTGGACGAAAGAGCCAGCACTTAACCTTACAGTCACAGACAAATGCTGGGTTACATTTCAGTTGTCCCTTATTTAAAACAAAGTGTTTAGTGTGAACATGACTCAGCAAGAAAGTAAGGCTCTCATACCTCAAGACAGTCAACTTTGTTAAGTTAATTTCCGAAAAACCAAAAGAAACCTTTTAACTCTTAATAGGAATTGAACGAATTAGCTCAAGGTCAACTCCGAACCAAAAAGAAGTTCAGCCCACTAAATTAAAATGCTCAAAGTGTGCCCTTTAGCTTGAAGAACACTATCTACTTTTGGAAAAGACAATTATTATTTCCTGGCTAATCTACAGGCGATGAATTAGGGACCCACCACCTGACATTAAAAACTGAGAAACTGGCTGGAATTACTTTATTGAGGTTTATCAACCTTAAAATGCTCAAAGGAGAAAATCACTCATGAATCTGTCTAATTAAATCTCTAATACATCCCATTTTATTATATACTGTCTAATACATAATTAGTGCACATCTGACCTCTTGATTCTTTCACTCGTGGTGACAGAAGTATTTTTCATAGTAGAGATGAAATTGATACAATCAACATCAGTCTGTGAAATCATTGAAAGCTGCATCTGTGATTCTAAACACGTGAGATAAACATGTTACATTTAATATGCAGGTGTTACATTTATGGTGTAAGTTTGAGATACCAATACAAGGGTTAGTTAACTCTTTAGAACCTGGACCCTTTCCGCCTTTTCAGAAAGTAATTTCTGATATGCAACCGACCAAATGGACCAGATTTGAAACATTTCTCACAGCTGGGATATATCCCCCAAGAAAGCCTCCAATTCCCTGCATTGTACAAGCAATTCCTCTGAAGACTTCAAATCAAATGTGCTATGTCTGAAAAACAGTATTTTTATTAACACTAAAAAGCTCCCCCTAGTGAATGTAATATGAACACTTAGATTAAAACGTGATAGATCTCCTCGAGTCGCTTCATTTGCACCGAATTTGGGCTAAATCGGACCAAAGGTTGAGAAATCGTGGCCTGAAAACTTTTGGCTATAAAGCTTCCTCTTGAGGCAGAACATATACAACCGATCTTTCCCAAAATCAATCTAGTTCTTCATTGTACTAATGTCTATGGGGTAATAACATTTGAAAATGGTTCATAAAATAGTTTTGAGGTATCCCCCCTTGACACAACCAGGCAGCAGCAAAACTGTTAACGTTGCTGATTAGGTTTTGCAACACAAAGCTGAATGTGTAGTCAAAACTTTATAATTAGATAGATTTAAGTAAAACATTAAAATTGTTAAATTAATTGAAACTTACATTTCGTAAGAAAAACATAAGCCAACGGCGTCGTTTCAATAGCAAAGGTATGTCCATGAAAAGTCCCCAACCCCCTGCGTTGTACAAGAAATACCGCCTGATTGAATTTCTTATATTGAGTGTGAAATTGTGTTCAAGCTATTTTCATTAAAGAAAAGCTCCCCGTAGTAAGTAAAATTTGAACAATAAGTGTAAAACACAATTGACAGAAGATGGAACACTTCGATTCGATTCATATGCACGATATTTGGACTATAAAAAATGGTTGAGAACTTATGGCACAAAAACTTTTACAGCTAATTGTCCCCATAACATAAAAAAGATACAACCCACCTTTCCTACAATCGATACAGTTCTTCCTCACACTAATATCCATGGGATATAGAGTAACTTCAGAGTTCTGTCTGGGAAAAAGTGTTTTTCATAAGATAAAGCTCCCCATATTGAGTAAAATATGAACTGCTAGAGTATAGTCATTATATTCTCAAGGTAGATGTCGTTGAGTCGATTTGGACTAAGTCAAGGATTAGGAAATTACGTCAGAAAAACTGTGTTTCCATAAAATGCTCCCCCTAGTGAGTAAAATAAGAGCTATTAAAATAAAACGCCAAACATACAATATCTCATCAAGTCAATTCATTTTACCAAATTTGGACTAAATTGGACCAGGGGTTCAGAAATTATTGCCTGACAGTTTTGGAGATAAAGCTCCTGCTTCTGTCAGAAAATATAACTGAACTTAACCAAAAAATCTTCCTCGATTACTTTCTTCCTTGAAAGTAAAAAAAGGTTCAATCTTTTAAAGTTAACTTCAGCGCTATTATATGCGTAGCTCAGAAGTATTGAAAGTTCTTAAAAAGAATACAAAATTATTAATGAACAACCCCAAGAAAAAATAAAAGCAGCCAAAATTAATTAATTTGTTATATAAACTCAACCCAAAGGTCTCAAAAATGTGTCATCAGTATTAAAACTAACCTCTATCTTTCTATCCATCTATTTAGTCTCTTTTCATGTAATACTGAACCACAAAATGCATTTTTTTATTAAATATGATGCAGCTTACACGTTAATTTCCATCAAACAGCTCCTGGATGATGGAGGCTGGGCACAGAGTAAACAGTGACAAATAAGTAACATAAGTAGCATTTTGTGAAATATTCTAGATGGAAATTTGTTTGTTATCTTGAGGAGTTTTATTCGACTAACGTGAAACAAGACAGCCGGTGGATCACTGATACCTTCCACCAAGGAGGTTAATATTTTTGCCAGAGGTTTTTTTTTTGTCTATATTGTCAAGCCAGATTATTCAGAAACGTTCAGAATCAATTTTGATGACTTTTTCAGTAGGTGATGCAGCTCATTACAGGTCCGTGATGCTTACCGGCTGCTCCATGAATTCATCAGGGAGATGGGTCGAGAAGAGCTGCACCTGCACTTCTTCTGCCAGAAGAAGAGACCAGGCTCCTTTGGATGTGAGCTCCATTTAAGGTTTACTATATCCTCAAAAAGTCATCGATATTATGAAATTAAATATTATGAAATTTATCATGGTCTTAATGTCTTGCATTTCTTTTATATTGTTTTGTGTATCATCCTAATTATGTCCATGAAGGTTGTGGATATTTTGGAATCAGCAGATCCTTCGATTAAACACGCTAACTCAAAATGTATTTAATGGATCATTTTTAAATTTCAGACACACATAGACTTTCACGCATGGAAGCACTGGAGTGTATTGGAGAAAAGTTTGTTGTATATTTACATCACTAGGGGGAGCTTTAGACACCAAAAGTTTTCAGGCTATAATTTGGTCCAATTTAGACCACATTTGGTGCTCAAGACTCGAGATGCACCAAAGTCTCATATATCTCATATTTTACTCTAGTAGAACATAAACACTGTTTTCCAGAGTTCAATCAGGGGAATAACTTACGCAGGGGAAGGGGGGCTTTTGGGTTAACAGCTTAGGTCTAGTTTAGAAAAGGCTAGTGGGTAACGCTAGGTACCAATTTTTGTACCAAGTGTTTCAGTACAAAAATGAGCATTCCATGAGTGTCATCCTAAATGTCAATTGACTTTGACAAACAGAAATGATGTCCTATATAATATTACATCCTCAAATGTGTTTTCACGTAAATAGATGCTTTCCCCTACCCCTAAGTCATACTGGTGTTATTTTAGCTGCTTTGAGCAAATACTGTAACGTAAGTACAGTATCTGTTACACATCTGTTAAATGTTCATTGAATGTTAACTTTTAGTTTGAGGTTTTTATTCATTTTCTAGTTTGACAAATACTTTCAGTAAGAACATTGACTCATTCAATTTCACTATGTCGTTTCTTTGAATATTTTTGCCCTCTACAGGAGTACCTTCTTTTTTCTATAAGCATTGTAATAAAAATCAAATGCAACACCCTAAATTCACACTAATAAGCTGATTTTTTATAAGGTGTCATAAATATCTAGAAAGTCAACCCAACATTAAAGTCAAAAGTAAAGAAACTTAGAAAGCTAAGACTCCTTTGATCATGCACTGGCTTCCTAAATGTGTCAAAGGATAGATCTTAAAATCCTACTACTGCACTATAAAGCACTAAATGGGCCTGTGCCAATATACGAATCTGATTTATAAGTACATTACAAGGAACACAGACCCCTCAGGTCCTCTGAGATGGTTTTATTTTGTTTCCTCAGAATCAGAACCAAACAAGCAGCTTTTAGTTTCTATAATCCTCGACTGTGGAAGCAGCTGGATTACCAGAGGTAACATCATTCTCACTGCAGCTTTGCAATTGCTCTCATTGTTTTTCATTCACAATGTTACTGTATTTTAATGTAACGCTTTTTTGTCATCCTCTTAATGTATTGCATTTCCTTTAAATTTTTCCAGTTTATCTTAATTATATCCCCAAAAAAGTTGGGGATATTTTGGAATCAGCAGATCCTTCGTTCTACTATGATAACTTAAAAACAATTTTGTGAATCATTTTCAAATTTTATATCCACATAGATCTTAGTGCGAGAAAGAACGGGATTGATTTTGGGAAAAGTCGGGTTGTACGTTTCTAACACTAGGGGGAACAGACAACACAGGGAATAGGGGACTTTTTCAGGATATACCATTGCTGTCGGGTACGGCAGCATAGGCCCAGTTTTTTCTATGCCTTGTGTCTGAATGGTGTAACATAAACTCGCCTTGCGTGGCGAAGCTTGAGAAAGAGAGATCACAACGTGACACACCCTGAAGACCATGGCCACTAGAAAGTAAAACAGTGACTCTGAAGGGCTGAAACAAAATACGTGTTATTTGTACAACAAAACTAAAAGTGTTTTAAACAGCCACATTAAAGCTACTCATGTCCACCAATTATCATTTAGTGAATGCACTTGACTTATTGTAGTCTGGAAATATTATTATATATTATGAGGACCACCATGAATTACAAAAGGAAAAAAAACAGGCAGGATGCAGGCATAATTAATAATTTACTATTAACTTAGTCCTGAAATCTATCCATCTTTTTATCTAACTGTCTCTGTCTACTTATCTACCTATCTATCTGTCTATCCATCTATCTATAAGTAATCTTTAAATGTAATACAGATCATCATAGACCCTGTTTAGACTTGGTTTTAAAATGTGTTATGGGCAACACGCTAAATAGAAGTGTAAACAACCACCAATATGCATTGTGATAACTAAAACACTTGCCGAGGTGTTCTGGGACGCATATATTTGTAGTGTTAACATTCATGTGTCCAGATGCGTCTCTCACAAGGACATAAGAGGATAACAACACCAAAATCTAAAGTTAGAATGGTCCATACAGCTACATTAGTCCTTGAAAGTTCTTCGTTGTTAGATAGCCCGTGCTAGTGACCTAAGCAAATCTGGTGCTTGACTTACGTGACTGATAGCTCCGTGCGTTAACCTTTGATCTTGGAAAATCTGAGCACAAGTGGTCTGCTGCTCTGATATGTCCTTATCCATTAGGAAATATTTTGTAATGCCGTTGACTTGTCCAGCTGGTTTTAAGTAATGTTCAAAGTGTTCAATAAAGCTTTTAAAAAAGTTTTTTTTTTTTAAAAGAAGCGGTAAACTGGACATATTTGGAGAGCATGATAGACAAAGGTTTAAATGGTGATTTTTCTCACTGTCCACTTGTGATCAGATCCCCCAAAATGCATTTTACAACCAAGTGTAAACAGGGCCATAGTCTTTTATTGATGCAGGACTGCTTCGTCCTTGAAGTATATCGTCATTGTCGATATGTTTTTTTGTTTTGTTTTTTAAATAAATCCGTTTTCTGTAACAACTCAGTGGTTACGATGTGGACTGGAATGGTAGATTTGATAAAAATGTAGAACTCACTTCTGGGTAAAATTACTATGTTAAAGCTAGGGAGGCTTCATCTACTAACCCACCCACCCACCTATCCATCCATCCATCCATCCATCCATCCATCCATCCATCCATCCATCCATTCTATTCCACGCATCAGTCGTTGAGTCACAGTGGCAGCAGGCTAAGCAGGGCATTCCAGACATTCTTCTCCTCAGCAAAGTTTCCCTGCTTCTCCTGGGGCAATCCCATGCATGAGATGTTTAAAGTCATCAGTGAGTTATGGATCTGGTTCTCTTGCCAGTAGGAGGTGACTGTAAAACCTGTAAAGGGAGCTGTAGTAGGCATCCTAACCAGCTCCTCAAACCAACTTAACTGGCTCCTTCAGATGTGAAGGACCATTAGCAATATTCTGGATGTTCAATCTCCTCATGCATTATCATCGGTGGGTGCGTTGATGAACTCTTAGTCAAGGTTTGGAGGTAATTGTTGTCACTGAATATTGAAAAATATTGACCGTAGGAAACAAAGCCATATCTCCTGTGTATGGAGTTTTATTTGTTGTCTTCTCTGTTGTAATTACTTTGGTCACTAGAGGGCTATGATGAAATGAATTTGGGACCACTTCTTAAATGATTGATTCTCTTGTTATTCTTGGGAAGACAGTCTTCACCTTGAATGTATTTTTCATCTTCATATGAAGAAAGGCTACTTAATTATGTTCTAATTCCAGCCAAACAATATTGATTCACCCCATTGTCATATTTCTGCTCAATACAAGGTGATTTGATTATGTTTAAGAATATTAATTTTCTTTCTCTCATCGATGTTTTTGTTTGCTAATATAAAAGGTAAAATTCTAATATGGCTTTTTTTGAGTAAGTATAATCAAGTTTGCTTTTATAATACCTGCTTCATCACCAGGATTACATCTCTAAAGTACTATAGTCACATATCTGATTGGAAATGGATGAACACAAACTGAATGCTAATGTGAGATTTAACGGCTGCATTAAGGAATTATTATTTGTATTCAACCTCACAGAATAGTTTTGATATCACCTACGCTGAGCTTACACACAGAGAACCATGCTGAAATCCTTAGTCTTAAATATTAATAGCCACACTTCATTAAAACTGAATGAAATGTACTTATGTTGTCGGAATAATATGCCTATGTGTAATGTGCAAGGGCGAGGTGCATATCACAGCCTGACACAACAAATTAATTCAACTTACTAAGTCCTCTCAAAAACAAGTTTGCTAAAATGGAATGGGTCAAATCAAACTTTAATTCCAAATCTGAGAACCACAGTTCTCCAACATTATTTGCACTGCATTCATTAGTTTCTGAAGGTACAATATATTTTGGTCTGAAGGATTTCCCATTGTAAAAAAAAAAAATTCCTGTTTCCTTTATGGAAAGTGAAACTTGCAGCTGTGGTTTCAGAAATCATTTTGTAAAAATACAGTTGAAGTGTAAACAGCTTTATAGAGAAACGTGTTAAAATTAACTGTTTAAATTTACCAACATTGAAACCAGTGTATCCAACTTCTTTTTTCTGCTTAGTTAACCAAATTTTTAAGAGAACAAAAAAATGAGGCTGATGATGAAGGCTACATAGAATGTCTAGCCTGTGTACAGCAAAAAGAAAGTGTGTACCAGGAATGATGTGAAGCACAGCGACAGCCTGTAGTGGTTACTGGGCTGATAATTTAATAGCGTACGTTTGTGATACAGTATGCTGTATTTTAGCATTTATTTCAGCATCAGGTCTGTCCTGAGGAAAGCACACCAGATCACTGTGCAGCAGTGTCAGATGTTAGCAGTAAATATTGAATTTCTAATCATTACAAAGGAGAATTGTATCTTTGAGTCCAGCGGCTGGAGACAGTGTTTCAAGGCTTGCTTATGGGCTGATCGAGGGAGTATCCACGTCTGACCTGCAAACACACCGCGTCTAAAGCCGATAGTGAATTATTTGAACGGGACGGAGTATATAAATGGCAGGCCTACACCCCAAAATTAAAACATAAGTAGTAAAGACTAGTTTCTTCCTGAATGTTCAAAAAATGCACCCTAATAGTTTTGAGTACATGTGGCAATATATGCTTTTGCAAGATCAGAGTGTCTGGCTGGCGTAAGATGACTAGCTTGAAGTGTCACTGGGCTTTCAGTAAATCTAAATCTGTTTCTTCCCTGATATATACATATCAAATGCAACTATATCAAATATAATATCAAATACATTTTGGGACACACACACATATTAATACATAAGAAGAAAGCTTTGAATCGTCAGTGACCACGTAAACTGTCCTCCTTAGAGCAGATGTGATTTCCCAGGAAGGGAAGTGCAATCATTACTCGTGTGGGTTCCAGCAGGGTCATATAAGCCAAGGATGTGGATAATTGCATGTAATGAATGAAATGCTAATTGAATTGAATGGGTTCTCAGGAGTGGGGTGTATCATTTTGGTGGTGCATGAATTCATCATTTAACAATAATGGTTAGAAAAAAATCAAGGAGGATGAGTTTGCATTGACTCCATCAAAGATGGGTTGAATGATTAAACACAGATTATACCTTTTCCTAAAGTGAGCAGAGCTTGATCGTGATTATACCCACTTAAAATGATTATTTACCTCAAATCATTAATCATAAATATTTTTGATTCATTGGTTAGTGATCACACACCAAATATTCATCTTCTATATTAACATTGCTGTTTGTTGGTGATGTTTACAGTCCCACAGACTTTGTTCAACTAGTGAGCATAGTAGTGTATAACATATGTTTGTTCAAGTATTGTTTGTCCTCATGAATCTGGTTTTAATTGATACTTTCAAAGGGCGTACATGTTATTATTAAGGTTATACCCTTTCACCCATATATCCATGAAATCACAGTTTGGTGGATGTACAGGCGATGATTCCAGCAGGTGGCTTCACCAGCCATTAGTATTGCAAACTCATTAAATTATATTACCATATATGAGTTTGTTTCCAGAATATTCTGTCTTCTTTTATCTATTCTGTGCAGTTGGATAACATGTCCCCACTTCCTCCATCTTTCTTTAAGTCAATAGTTGGATTTAAAACTACATACCCCTTTGTGGAATTGTTTGGACATGTCTGTGATGCAATGTGTATTGGAGTGAAGCAAAAAAAAAACACCTTCAAGATGATTTTTACAAAGACTGAATAACAACTTCAGTCCAGTTCATTTAATGCCATTGTTGAATGATGACGACCGCATACAAAAAGAAAGTCAGTGAGAAATATAGGCATATTGGGAGCCTCAAATTTCCGGAATTCTTGCAAAATCAGCTAGTTATCAGGTTTATAGAGGCTGTACAAGTAACCAAATGCTTTACTCAAGAGAAGTATTATTACTTAAACTAAACTAAACCTACATTTATTTATTTTTTGCGCAAATTAGAATACATAGAAAACAAATAGTATCAGTTTATAGTGCAGGAAGAGGCAGAAAGCCCAGTGGACTTAAATAAGCCTCCACCCAAACCAAAAACATGAAATAGAAGAAACATGATACTGAAAATACAGTAATACGGCTGGTACAGGAAAAGAAAATAATAAAGTGTATGATAATAACTAACAAACTAAGTTTGACAGCGGGCGGGAACAAATTTGTTTTTAAAACGATTGAGTTTTTGGTGGGAACTCGGTTCACCTTCTAATACTGTCTTTCACCAAAAATGTATTCGTAATACGTGTTTAATGTCTGCACTGTGAACTGTTGTAAGTTGACTGGCTAAAACAAAGTTTAAAAAAACCCTGAAAAACCTCAACCTCTGCTTATCCAGGTTTGGGTTGTGGTGGCAGCAGGCTAAGTAGGGTTGCATGTGGCTAGCATACATGCTAACATTTTCAGTTAGTTATCATACTCACTGGAGGGGATACGATTTTGTCCTACTCTGACAACATGCCACGTGTCGATTTATTTTATTTTTATGGCCACGGGATAACATTTTTAACCAATAGAATAGACAATCTTAAGTGTGATATATTGGGCATTGCATTGGCTGTGTCTTTCAGGCAATCTCTCTGTCAGTCAGTCGGTCTGTCTTCTTGTCAGTTAATCTGTTTCTGTCTGTCTGTCTCTTTGTCTCTTTGTTCGTCTAAATCTCTCTCATAAATTAAGTGTTTGCTCTTCCATGAATGTAATTATTTTGCTATAGGAAGTCATGGGCAGAATGATTTGCAGCAGTATAACTTAGGATACTCAATGTAAAAAGATTAAAAAGAGTCTGGATTGGGCCCTGATGCCCATATTTCGTACTGATCTTGACATTAACTATAATCGTTGTCTTCATCAGTTGCTGGTAATGAAGTCGCAACTGGACGAAGGATGATCAGGAATGTAAGCATTGCCATTTGCAAAAATCCACCAGGCTTCATCACAGGGCTTGCTGTCATTTGCCCCCTACTGTGTTCAACTTGCAAAACCGAGAGGAAGCTGCCAGGACAATGGAGTTTGTTCAAAGGTAAATCCTCTCTGATATTTTGTTCTTCTTCACAGATGTGTTCAGGAATGTTGACTTGTCATTCATTATGAACAGTGTTTAAATCAGTTTCGTTATTTTGTTCCTCCATTTAAGTTTAACTCTGGATTCAGGCCGATTGTCTAATCACAATACATGTTTTTGAATAGTTAAGAGAGTAATTCCCTCTCTTTACCTCACACTCCAGCTCTCTCTTTCTTCATCATTCTCAACCTGCATTCTGCAAAATTGATGTATATAAGAATAGACACCATGTTTTTGAAGATGGAAATATATATTCTTAACTTCAAAAATACCAATATATTATTGAATAATATCATTAACAGGATAGTCTTGTAGAAGGGGAGGCCACTGTGACACTGGTATGCTTTGATTTTATGTCCCTCTCGATGATCAGTCACTGGAATGCCTTGCTTTCAAAGAGGTGTATATGGAATTATGATTTTTCATCATTTGTCTCTTATTTTAGTGCCACTTAGATATTAAAAACACTATTAATAATAATTATTATAATAGTAATTTACTATTAGCATTGTAATTGGTACTGTTATCCTGAGGTTTAATGACTGAAGGTTTAAAAATCAGCCTACTTAAGTATTGACAAAGCAATTTATTTATTTCTACATTGCTAGTAGGTACCAATATGCGCTTTCTCCCTTTTAACAACGTTTTAGTCGCTTCATTAGTATCAACCCCGAGGAAAGAACAAAGGTCTGTCGGGGAGAGGTTGAGCCCAAAAAAGACACAGAGGCTGGTCCAGAAAAGGCAGTAACTGAATCTTCATGTGAACCCCCACAGACTTTGAGTGGGGCTATATTTAGTCCACATTGAAACATACAGAAGCACACTGCTATTATGCCTGGCAAAATATATATATATATATATATATATATATATATATATATATATATATATATATATATATATATATATATATATATATATATATATATATATATATATATATATATATCAGTATGGCGTTATAGTATGATGCTTTTAATGTTTTTATGATAATTTTCACATTAAAGTAAGTGATGGTGTATTTATATTGTTATAATATGCAGCCTCACTAAAATCATTCATCATACAGTGAATTATACTGGAGCGGTGTTTTAGTGAAAACATGCTATTCCATCATTTTGACGAATTTTCTAATGACAAAAATCCAACTAAATAATTTTCACGATAAAACATGAACATTTTCATATAAAAAAATGATAAGCATCACATTATAACAACACTTATATATATTTTATAATATTGTGGCATGTCTTCACTGCGCCTCTGTCCCAACCAAATAATTGTGTTCTCATTCTCTGGTAACGACACCGGGTTGTTTTCTATCACACGGGATTAAATCCCATGAAAGATCGATACGGAGAAGAGGATACATAAAATGTATGTTGATAACATTTTTTTAGGAAACTGTTTGACTTGAATTATTGTTTTTGTGGATTGTATTTTCCAAGAATTCATTATTTAAAATGTGTTAGCGACTGATACTGCACTGACTTTAATATAAGCCTAATGTTTTCATATTTTGTTTGAGTCATTTTTACTAATTTTCAGAGATTTTCATTTTCATTGAAATGCACAGCAAAGTGAAAATTTTTACAATTAAATACTGTTTTTGTATACAGTGGGTATAGTAAACCAATTATCATGCTGGTAAATGACAGTATTTTACTGTAATATAATGGATTTTTACAGCATGTTACCGTAGAACCTAAATTAGTAAAAGTATCTTACTGTAGTATTTTTACAGTAGTATACTGTTTTGTTTAGATTATAGTAGATATACTGTAATATAACAGTATGGTCAGGCAACTGTTAATTTACAGTACAATGTTTTACTGTGTACCTAGGTACACATATATTTCAACAGGTTTTATTTCAAATTTGACTTTAAACTGGTATCAATTCTTTAATTGGTGTTTGTGACTGATGGGTTTATGTGGGAACAATCAAACAATTTGGGCCCACATACTGTTAAAATTAATAGCTATCTGCTGCATCCAGAAAGATATGGAAGTGTTGCCAAGTCTTCCCTGACAATTTGAGACAAAACAAATTAGTGTAGTTAAGTTTGGCAGCAGCAGTATGGCCTAATTGATTAACACGCTGGCAACCAGGCATGTATGGAGTGAACATGTTGGTGTCCTTGGTGATAGCTTTCCCAGGCACCATTCTGTCATCCAACATAAAAGGCACCTGGCTTCGGCATCAGTCCCAAGGGCAATCACTTTGTCAGACTACGAGGCTGCGCCTTACCCCTCAGTTTCTTTAGGGCCAATCCACATCGTCCTCACTTAAGGACAGACACCCTGATGAGAGCTGCTTCTCCTCAACTGCTTTCTTTCCATTGCAAAGATAAATGAGCATCGTCACCACCCCGCACATAGTATGGCTGCAATAAGCAGAGTTTTTCTCCGAGAAATAACGGCACCACAGCCCAACCCTTGTGCATCAGTGTCCTCAAATAACTGGTTTTATTCCCCGTTTAATCAGCCTGGATCCCGAACTGAAGAAGTCAGCTTTTTAACTCAAAGCACTTTTCGCCCATGCTCAATGACCATGATTTATAGCTAGCATACTTTAATTCACCTAGCCAATACACTATAGCTATATATAACAACACTTGTTGAAAAAGCATGACATTGAAAAAAATGGCAGCACAATGACATGACTTCACCACATTTAGCATGCTGCGCCTTTATCTCAGCATCACTGGCAGCCATTATGAATCCGAGTCTAATGTATTTAGGGTCATATTTCCTCCCCACAGGCTTGGGAGCTTTTATTGGTGAAGGGTTGTCTCCTAAATCACCTCTCAGTATAGAACTGATCCATTTTGTGTCCCTGCATACGAAGCAGGGTAACTAATACTGGAAAAACACATTAAACGATGAAGCTGTGACACGACTGTGAGAGATGATAATGAAAGGTAACATGACTTTGAAACAATGCATTTTAATTGGCCATTATTTGTGTAAATTAATGTGAGCACATTTAGATGTTTGATTAGCGGATTTTATATAATCATGAAATATCAATAGTATCAATATGGGTCAAACCATTTGGCACCACAGCTCGAAGAATGCTCACCCTTATAGATAAGATATTACTGAAGCATTAAAAAATATCTAAGAATGAACTCACGTACCCGTTTCTTCCTGAGAAGCCTCTTTACCAGTTGTGAGTAAGCCACTAGGCAGCACAAAATTAGCAACTTATTCATTAATAATTATGCAATAATTAAACATTCAGTGCGCCCTCGAGTTAAGTGATAATCCTTCATTAAAATACTGGTATATTTGTTCTACAGTTATCTGCTATTTAGTCTATGATTTGCAGCTACTACTATCAACAATTAATTAATCATGAGGTTATTCCTTAGTAACCACTCTACATGTTGTGTTGTATAGTAAAATGTAACTTGTGGTTTCTGTATTTGATGATATAGTACTCCAAGCTTTAGTAACATAAATTGGCATGAAGTGGTTTGTAGATGAAACAATGACAGTTTTACACAACATCAGATTTTAAACAGGTATCTTTCCTTCCAGACAAATGTGTGATTGCAAAACAGTGACAGTGCTAATGATCCCCTCTGGGTGCCACAGTAAAGATTGCAGTCAAATAGATTCCATAAAAAGACGGGCTGAATCTGCTGATTATGTCTTTTTTCTACAATGACAAATATGCTTCTCCCTTTATTTCCTCCAAGGTGCTTTCCACCCGTTGCTTGGCAGACGTGCTTCTGTATCTGGACATCTGTTGTCAGAGGTCAGATGTGGTATAGTTGGCACGAGGGTACAACTGGCTTCACTTTCACATGCACACAACCCACACGCTTTACCTCACTCCCACTGCCCTTTCCTGCTTCACAAATAACAAGATAAACATTTTTTCTTTCTTTCCTCTGCTCTCAATCTGACTCTTAACGCCTCCCACTAATCCCTCCATGGAAGTGACTCACATTACAGCATTCTTCAGTTTAATGCACTTTAATAGCATTAATATCTGCGTTTGCCTCTTGAGCTGAAATAAACACCCTTTACATCTTAAGAAAGCCGCTTAAGAGCAATTGACATGGCAAGCGTACCAAAACAGAAACACCTCGGGTGTAAAACAGAATAACTCATTGTTTAAGAGTAATCTGCTGGGTTTTTTAATAATTTGGCAACAGGCTGGTGCAGCATGGCACCTGCTGTAAACCTAAGACGGGGAGCAACCAGCTGCCTAGGAGTAGCTCTTCCTACTCAATAACTGTGTGGAGGAGATGTGCAGATACTTGGAGGACATGAGTTCCTTCCACCTTTTGTGCCACCCATGTTGCTGCTGCAGTAACAGCCAAGGTTGGCCGACAGCTGAGGAATGACAGACTTGATGCTAAGTCCCACACAAATCTGAACCTCTCCCTTTTTTTCAAAGGAAAGAGAATCCTGTCCCTGAATTATTCAGCGGGTCTCCCCCACCCTAAATAACAGCCGTCAAGATTTGTTTGACATCCTGAATGAATAATTAAGGTCTGACCTTTTGGTCCCATTACAGCTGATAGGTTGATAGTCCCAAGCATTCTGGGCAAAGCTGTGAGAGGATTTGACGGTGATGGGAGGATCTATGAATTTTCTAAAAAAAATAAATTTGGCAAACCCTCAAGCACAAGCAGTGCTGCTAAAAAAAGAAATACACAGCGTCCCTGTTGGATGCATTGATACACAAAGTCTTAAATTCAGTCTCTCTTGATTGTTCATATAGCACAGCCTGAAGCCATTCTCTTTCACTGCCTCCATCTTCCAATGAGGAAGATGCTGTAGTTTGGTCCCAACAAATCAGATGCATTGTGATTTTTTCAGTCAAGACCTAGAAGACAAGTATGGATCAGGAATGAATGTGTGCTGAAACACAATCACCATTCAGATGGTTTGGTCAAGTTTGTTTGTGTTTCAATAAATCATGTTTCGAAGTTTGTTGAGGCGGCACGGTGGCGCAGTGGTTAGCGGGTTCAAATCCACATCTGCCAGCCTTTCTGTGTGGAGTTTGCATGTTTTCCCTGTGTCTGCGTGGGTTCTCTCCAGGAAGTCAGGCTTCCTCCCACAGTCGAAAAGCATGCGATATTGGTGAGACAAAAAATTGCCTGTGGTTGTGTGTCTCTACGTGTGTCTGCCCTGTGATGAACTGGTGACTTGTCCAGGGTGTACCCTGCTTCTCACCCGATGTTAGCTGGGATAGGCTCCAGCCCACCCATGACCCTGAACTGGATAAGCGGTAGATAATAAATGAATGAATAATTCATGTGGCCATATGTGGCCCGATCCCTTGTTCACCTGAATAGAAAATTATTTAAATTTTCCCAAAAATTAGAACTCAACTCTAAAAGCAGCAAAAACCTATTGTCACAGTGCCGCACAGTTCGCAAGTCTAGGAGCCGACAGTCGTAACCACCAGTTATCCATTGTGAAGCAATTACTAGAACAGAACAACTTTCTTTTTTTGACACTCTTCTATAAAACTGACATGAACTAGCCTCCATTTTTTACTGTCATCATCTCTTCACTCTGCTTTCCATAAAGAACTGTGCTTGAATTAAAAATGTTGTTTGATGGTAAAATTAGCATTTAACACCATTCAGCTGACCATGCTGATAACATTTTAAATAAATCAACAAAGCTATTCCATTTTTATATATTTATGAATGGTATAGTAGAATAATTGAACAGTTTATTAGTTTTTCTAAACACTTTTTTCTTAATTATGTATTTATACATCAAGAAACTAACCCTAGAATGAATATTAAAGATGTTGAGCTTTAAGCAATGTATTGAATCATCATCATCTAATTTCCATTTCACTGCTGTATTAACACATTCACAAAAACAGACCATACATGTCAGATGAATGATCAGAAAATAATTTGAAAGGATTGCTGTGGCACATAGATTAATTTAACCATTGTTACATATTAAATCTTGCCCTGAACTTGAAAATGAATAGTTTTGCTTCTAATCGTTTTGACACAGATGTATTTAAGCTGATATAACATGCATCGGTCTGGTGAAAGTTATTTAGTTTAAGGCATTTTCTCATCGTACATGGATGTCAAAGTAAACAGAAAATATGAATCGAATGAATAACAATGTGTTTCATTACGCATGCCCCTTCATTCACATTACTGAAGCGAACCATGGGTAGATCCAGGGGCTGTCAATTGTAACTTTTAGCTCTATATTTCAGTTAAAGCTATGCTTTATTTTAAATGGACATTACGTATTTAATCAGGAACGATGCGGGAGTAGGAGGAATTCACTGCTTATCAATTCCTCGAAATTAATTTTACTTAATTGTGTTTTTTTTTCTACTTTTTAAACAACACTTGACTACTAATTGACAACATACTTAACTTGGCATATTCAAATTCATCTCTTTGAATTATTTTTATTTTGAATCATTGCGAGCTTTCCTGACATCAAGATTGATTTCAACCTAAATGAAGGGGCAATAACACATTAAAAAACAGAATCCTATGGCGAATCACACATGACATATTACACAAGAATAAGAAGAACCAACAAATGCTAGAAACCTGACATCTGAAAACAGAGTTTTTCTATCCACTTTGTTTTTCTCTACTTAAGTTGTAATTCAAGCCATCCATCAATCCATTTGTCCGTCAACCCATCCATTTTCTTCCGCTTATCTGGGGTCAGGTCAGGGTATTCTCCCCAGGAACCGTCTCCAGCTCATCCTTGGGGCTACAAAGTTGTTCCCAGGCCAGATGACATATATAGTCCTTCCAGTGAGTTCTGGGTCACATTAGTTATATGTGAATATGATATGAGGTCCAGTTAAGCTAGAGATGCCCTTCTAATTTACTTTTGACAATGTCCAATTGAGGGTATTTCATTTTGCACTTATACTTAAAGAAAGAAATCGAATCAAATGTTTTACTTTTACAGGAACCTTTTGTACACACTGGCTGTATGTACCCCTACATGAGCAAAGAATGTGTCTCCGGTTGCCATTTATTTTTTGAGGAGCACATTGTTCTTGAACAAGGCACACAAAATCTTGCAAATAATGTCTTAAAATATGTGTGTCCCTGCTCAAAGCTCTAGAACCAACAGCAAACACTGAGTAACTGCTGCAATGTGTGCACATCTTCCTGGATGAGGAAAGGGCAATATGCATGCACAAAGTTCCAATGTGTCCATGATTCATGGTACCTGATTCAGGAATATCTTAGATCTGCACTGTTCCAAATCTGGGGCTGTTGAACCTCGTAAAGCTGATTGGATCAACAATTCTTAAGCTTTTCAGAGGGCAAAGAGGACATACACACAGACTGCTTAGCACCAACTGCTACATTTGTTATTAATTCCATCTATTTATAGAATTTAGTCCCCCCGCCCCCCAAAAAAGAAGGTCTATCTCTAATGTGGTTCCTTCACGGTGAGGAGGAAAACCAGAGCTATGAAGAAGGAGACCACAGCTGCAATCAGTCCTCAGTGGCACACTCAACACTCAACAGAGTGTTGCTCTGAGTAAAGCTCAGATTCCTAGTTTAGGTGAAAAAAGCGAGCCCGTATACTGAAAACCGACCATATTTATAGCAAAGGGTAGGAATAATTCATCGTGATCAAAGTGCAGATCATGCTCCATTCCATCACAGAACAGATGTGGTAGAATGAAAAGAGCACGCTTTCTCTCTGTCGGCTCTCTAGCGGCTTCCCAAATGGAAACAGCGAAGCTGAGTTACCTCTGTGAAGACGCCATGTGTGTCATCATGTGCCCTGAGCTCCTACTCCAGCGGCATTGCTTTGGAGGGAGTGTAGTGCCTCCAAATATAATACGCAGCAAATGAAATATAAAAAAGGTGTCCCAGATGTAAAGTTTCTTCTCAATCAGAGAGAGGAGTGAATTTCAGATGAGCTCTGACTCTGAGCTCAGATCAGGAGGTTAGGTGCCTGAAGCTGTGCGTCATAAAGCACACCCAAAATGACAACTTTAAGTCACATTGTTCCTGTATGAGACTGGGGAAAAGGAGATCACTGAGTACCAGGTTGGAGCTGACTAAATAAACGACTTCTGTGTTGGACACAACCCGCCTTTTAGCTCATTTTTATGCAGCTTTATAATATCCTTAGTGAATTGCTCTATCGGAATCTTCAATGCCCATCAAACAGAAACATGCAGGTTTCCTGTACCAGTTCCTTGTTTTTCATTTAACAGTCCCAGAGTCAGACTCATTCCCTTTTTCTCCCTCCTTTTTTTGTTTACTGTCCCTTGTGCTTCCTCGCTGCCAGTAATGCTTTCTCTGCAATCACACACACACACATACGCACTCACAAACTCACACACATTCTTGCTTCTCGCAGTTTCATTTTCTCTCCCTCCCACACACAGACACACTCATGCGCCTGGTTCTTTCTC
The DNA here is from genome assembly GCA_037951165.1 of Lophius americanus. Taxonomy (NCBI): domain Eukaryota; kingdom Metazoa; phylum Chordata; class Actinopteri; order Lophiiformes; family Lophiidae; genus Lophius; species Lophius americanus. Next base: position 9,728,643 of record JBBDHG010000014.1, on the reverse strand, counting down.
TCTTTCATTTTCTGTGTCTCCACCCTTGTCACATTCGGTACACACACACATACACACACACAGAAATACACAATCCCAAATTTCAGTTTTTTCTCCCTCCCACATTTCTATCACAACTTCCATACACACACACACGCTCACACACACAAAAAACACACACACCAATGCACCAGTTTCATTCGCTCACACTCTCCGTCTCTCACCCACTCTTTCCTTTTCAGTCCGTCAAGACACACACCCTCACTCTCTCTCTTTTTCTCTCACTCTGTATCTATCAGTACGTCTTTAACTGTTTCTCTCATTCTCTGTCCCTGAACACACATACACACTTACCGACACACACAAAATCACACACATACAAACACACTAACTAAACACCGGCAGTCCAGCTTCCCTTACTTCCAGCTGGGCTTGGACAGTTCTCTTCCTCTGGCCTCTCTGGGCCATCTGGACAGCAATGTCCCCGCTCCGCTGATCCCCTGCCAGCCACTGAGCCTCCCAGGATGAACACAGCATCTTCAAGCATAATTTGTACGCGTCAAAGCTCCGCTGTGTGTCCACTGACCCAGCTGAGTGAAGTCATTGAATCTCGCATTTCCCACCTCAAAGGAACTTCATTCTGCTTTGATGACACCTGCGCTCGCCGTCTCTCTGGACGGAGGACGGTGCAGTAATTGATTAAAGCCACTGAGCAGCCTCAGCAGCAATTGCATAACATTTTTGATCTAGTGGAGTGTTTTCTTTGCAGGGAGAGGGAATATGAAAATCTGGCAAACAGGATAAGTGCAGGACAGGCTTTTTTCAGGTAAAGTATGTTTGTAATTCAAATATCGGACAAAGTCAGACTAGATTAGTGGATTGTTCCATATTCTCTTGATGCAAAACTCAAATTAAATCAACAGGAATTCTTATCCACCCTTTGGAAGTGTACCATTTACATATAACAGCAAAATAAAACAATCCTCCAAACAGCAGTGGAACTTGAGAAGGCTGCATTCAGTCAGGTTAGAAGAATGTACTCGCTGGTTTTATAGTCCATCAGTGTAAAGTGGTAGAACGGGATGGATTCAACTAATGTGCAGGTTTGAGCTCTATGCAAGAAGCTCATTGATTTTAGAGCTATCTGACTCAAGGACGGAAATACAAATTCATTTCAATACAAAAGAATGTGAGCAGTATCTTTCGGAATGAATCATTACTTAAATCATTGAGCCGCAAGTTTCCTCAAAGGGGCCTTGTTCTGCTTTGATGACACCCACACTTTGGCTCAGCTCAATGAGGTAATTCATTAGAGCCAGTCAGTCACAAGACTCGAAATCACAACACAGTTTGTGATCTCCTACCTCTTAGATCAAGTTGTGATGATTAAGTTGTGAAACAATTATTTTGATAAGGGATTTCCATTATTTAGGTTTATTAGGGTTGGTTTCTTGAAGCTTATTCTCATTTGGTCTGTTTTCTCATTCAGTATCTCCAGTGAGGACATTTGCACAGCTCCCATGTGTATGTCCGAGGTCAGAGGGAGGGCCAGTGCTGATAATATGTTCAGCACTGCGTTTTTTGTGCAGGTGACTTTGTCCTTTAAACATGAACTATGCAAAGTAAGTAATTCAGCTTTGGGGTTAAGTACTTGAAAGAAAGAATTTACATGTAAGGTATGCTTGTGCACTTTATCCTTGTGTTGTTCATTTTTAATACTCCTACATCTAAACAAGCGGCACATCAATGCAAACTAAACAAAAACTAGTAAAACCACTCAGACTTATTATTATTAATTCTTAACTTATTTACAATGCAATTTGAAACTAATACAAAGAAGCCTTAATAAATCATTAACTCTATCATCATGTCCATGTTTCAGTCTTGGTTTTACTTGTGTTTGATGGATGTGGAGGAAAGGGAAGAACAATTGTTTTAAACAAACCCAGTGTTTGGCTGCAGGTGTAACTAGCATGCAACCAAAGGTTCATGGTTTGCTCATAGCGTCTTCCAACTGAGTGAATTTGTTGCATCTATTGGTTTTGTTTTAAACCATTTTCATAAAATAACGTTAAACATTTTTTGACTGTCTCAAGGTTTGTTAATTTGACTTTTGTGTTTTGTTTTTCTCAGTTTATAAATTGCCAAAAGACTGTGTGGGTTGGAGACTCTGAGGCAGTTACTGGTTCACAACAGAATAGGACTGCTGTAGGTTTGTTGCATAGCTTTATTTATTGAGGCATTTAATGAATCTTTTAATGTTATAATTGATTGCTATGTTTTTTTAAAACCTCTATAAATAAAGTTGGGAAGACAAGGGCAGCACATGGCTGAAGAAAAAAGAAAGACATAATAAGTTTGAGAGTACAGATTGTTGTTTTTTCATTTAAAAATCTAATTACTGCTGCTTAATTTTCTTTTGCTGTGTGGTTTTAATTTTTTGAAGTGAACTCCACATTTCTCTGTAATTGCTGTATCCTTCTGCATTACATGGCTTCATGTTCATTTTTATTTCACTACTTTATGTACATACAGTATTTTAGGTCTTAGTTTCCTTTTCAACTCTAATTAATTGGTTAGTATCATTTGCTTTTATTTTTAATTAAATTAGATTTCCATGTCATTTTTTGGCTTTTTCTTCTCTGCTCTATAAACACATTTCCATCCAATAACGCAACATTTAGATTGTGTTTCAGTGCGCTGAAGGGGGTCCAATTTGATGCTGGGTGCACCCTTTAACCTACTTAGCATGCAAAGTTTTTGATTTTGGTATCACTGTGTTTCATGTTTTGTTTCTGCTCTGCCATTGCCGTGTATTATTTTTGTTCATATAGTTTATAGTGTTGATTGCAGGATAAAACAGTTGGGAAATTCTTTTCAGCTTTTCTAATTGACCACCTATGTCCGGTGAATTAAAAAACAAATCTTAGTGGTATCCTGACCTTATAATTGAGCAGTTAACCATACTTAAATGGTTATTTTGGCCATGGCAGGTTTTATCAGAATATTGGTCAACACTCTGAAAGAAATGTATAGTTTAACAATGTCTTCAAGATGATTGAGCACAAATTAAAGTGGCATAACCCAATCTAGGCGACTAAGCCCATCCAGCCACTGTGCAGCAGCTATTTTATTTTTAGTCCAGTGAATGCACCAGCCCTTTCTGATGACCAACAGCGTGACACACAAACTCATTCCTCCCCTCTCCATTTCCTGATTGTTCTCAAACGACAAGTTTGCAATGCTAGAGAAAAAAAACCCAAAGCCATTAAAAACTGTTGGATGGATCATTGACCCTCGTCATCAATTACAAAGTTTCCGTTGAAAGATTTTACACATAAATTGGAAATGCAAGCGGAGCAGCACGAAAAACAAATAAGTAAAGCAGCTCTACCATAAAAATGTGTGCAGCACAAGTCTAACAGGTAGCCTAAATGCAGGCAGAAAAGTGTGAGAACTCACTCCTTCAGTCACTCCTCCAACACAAGGAGTCTTATGATGATCTCCACAGAGATAACCCTTCTAGGTAAAAGCTTGCCATGCATTTCATGACATTGACTTGACACAGTGAAGATACATCCTCATCTTCACGCCTTAATATGGACAGACTGCTGTGCTGAGACACTAAGCATTTTGAAATGACCCCAATGGTACCATCATATCCCGGAAAATAAACCACGTTTCAGCCAAAGAAGAAATAATAATGAAGAAAAGAGTAGCTGTGCTTAAGTTTATTTCAGAAAAAGCACATGAGTCCCAGATAAAATAATGACAATAATTTAGGGGAAGTAAATGGAAGGACAACTGGGAATTTTTTCGAGAGTAAACAAGGACAGAAAAGCAAAGTATGTAACGAAAAATGGGTCAAAATAACTTGAGAGGGATTTCCAGTAGAACTTTGCAGGTGTGGTCAAGTCGCAAAAATTCTACTAATATACAGGACAAAGGATGAAGATTCAGACGGAACATGACTGAAACAGCCTTCGTGCATTTTAATTTGACTCACCTGACAAAAGCCACCAGTTAGCAGGAAGCTCAGGGGCCGGTGGTGAGGAGCGTCTGCGTCTTCTTCACTAGTTGATCGACTAGTCGTTGCGTTTCAGCACCAGGGAGAGAACAGCGCCCTTCCTTCTATTAATTGATACAAGTTTGTCGTGGATGCTTTGAACGCGTCTACTGTGCGGACAGGGAACAGAAGCCTTCAAGTTTCTCTCCACCTCACTGATGCTCTGCCTTGGGCAAACATGCCCGAGTCTTTGGGAGAAAGTGCGGCCAATCACAGTGCCCCTCGCTTTTTACGCTCCCATATTTACGCATCCCGGGGGAGTCTGCACTGAACGACGCATGGTCTTTAAGGATGGCTTCTCCTGCTGCCGGAGCGCATCTTCATCTGCGGCTCCCTCTTTGTCTTCCGGGCGAATCTGATGCTGATGCTGATGCTGATAGAGGACGGAGCGATGGAGTCCCTCCTGCGCGTCGAGGAGAGGAGAGATGTGAGCCGGGAGAAGGAGGAGTGTCTTTTACGGGCTGAGTTCGTTAAAGACTCCCCTAATACGGAACAACTTTGTCGTCATTGGAATTCATCTTTCTTCACCAAATGTGATCATGGCGTCAGGCGTGCACCTCCCGAATGATACTGGAGCTGAATGCTCTATAATAAATGCACCTAAGCTGCAGTAGAGGCGGCATAGAGTTTAACATGGTCATATTAAACTCAATGCCGTCGAGGATATAATCATTATTATATTCTTTATTCATGCTTTTATCTGCTTTTACCTTGTAGCACTTTGAGATTTGATGCCAATGTAAAGTGCGTTATAAATTAAATGTATTATTATTATTTATTATTACTAAATCTGCAGCTACAGCTGCTACAGAGATCTGATGCACACGTACACGCTAAAATAAAAGAAAGGGGCTCGATTGCTTCTTTATGAAAAGCAATTCTGTGTCTTTTCTGGCAAAACATTTGTGTCAATAGATACGTAGAGCTAAATAGAAAATTCAATTTAAGCTAAATGTTCAGGTTTCTACACTCAAAAAAATAAAACTTTGGATAAACGTAAAGAAATGTTCAAACAATATTTTCAAAAGGTCACATGGGTTTAGTACAGTGCAAAGCAATTACGTGGTTCTGACTCAATATACTTGGGCTGTGCCATTGTAATTTATTAGGGTTGATTCAACTTTATTCAATAGGGATTGTCCAACAGAATTGCGTAATACAGAAAGAAACAGAAATACATTGTATAATTTCATAAAGTCGAACCAAAGATAACATGTTCATGGCAACAACATGAACATGTAACCTCTAAATTATTTTGGCCAGCTTGGTTTGTGATATAGTTGACAGTGAGGACATACCTGATGGACTATGTTGCTCTGCTAAATTTAGCATGTCAAATTTAGCGTTGTGCAAAGCATAAAAAAAACATGAAAACTACTTAAAAAATCTACTTAAGGTGATATATTCTTTCAAATGCATGCCAACGTAAAATCACTTGGTCATAATAAAGGTATTAAAGTTTAAAAGTTCAAACAATTATAATGGAAATATCAGTGAAATTAAATTTCATATCTAGCAACTTGATTTTATATATAAGCAACTTAAAAAGGTTGTTCTTATGCTACCCAGTATTGAGTAAATGGTTAATAAACATTACCTTGTTTGGTGAGTTTTTTGTTATTTTCTTCTTTCTTGTAAAATTGTTTTTTTTAGAGTGTAAAACCATTCAGTGTAGTCCCAAAGTCATTCATCAAATTATGAGGCAGTTACTCAAAAGGATTTTGATTTAGACAGTGTCGTGCACGGGTGCTTATTTGAGTCTGTTTTTGTGCCTCATGGTTACTTTCAGACTTTAAACCAATAGATAAGGTTCATTAATTCATAAAGAAATGCTGAAATAGCTAATGCCTTGAATTATTTAATGCCAAACCACTATCCAAATTTTAGGTGACATGATTTTGCCTTTATTTGGGTGAGAAGACCTGAACTACTCTCAATGGATTTAAATTTGCACCACTGTTTTTATTGACAAATTTGCTCTGTGTCTCATGAAGATAACAACCTGTATTTTGTTTCTTATTAACTTTTAATGAGTAGCTTAATTAATCCAAAACAAAAAAAAATACCAAAAAAGTAAACATCATATTTTTCAGATGACACAACTGGAGTACACAACATTTAACAAAACCAGTAATTAGTCTGCCCCCGTCAGAATAGATTCCAGCAGTAATCCTACCACGGATGGATTGGCACAACCTTCAGTTGATGGTTTTCTGTGGGATTGAGACCCACTCTTCTTTCAGAGCTGCACAGTGTTGCTGCAGAGCCGTTGGCCATGATCACACTGTCACACTTATTGGTTCTGACTGGAGTTTAAATCAAGGCTCAATGCTTCCCACATGTTTTCTGGACGGCCTCCAGCTCCAGCATGGCAAGGGCTTGATCCTACTCGTGTTGTCCCACCCTTTTTACATAATTTCCTCTGCAATTAGTTGTGCCTTTTCAAAGAAGTGGATGACAAGGCATGGGTCATTTGTGATTATTTTGATACGTCTATATATTTTCTGACTCAACACTAGTCATTTAGTCCATAAATACATAAATACATTTTTACCGTCCTGTCCACATTAAAATCAAGCATGACTTAATTTCTTTGATGTGAAAGTTCACAAAATCTGCCCTATAGATGGCCAAACATTTTTCCATCCATCAATTCATGTTCCGTAACCACCAATTTATCCTGTGCAGGTGTGGGAGGTCTGGGTAAGGGTTTAGAGACTCACCTGCTCTGCATGGTTTTGGATTGTGGGAAGAAGCTGGAGTGCCTGAAGAGACCCACCAAATGGTGAATTTCTAAATCCCTGTATTATGTCTTATGTATTAATGACGGACATTTTAAGCAAGTTTTAATCAGTTACCTGCTAAGATCCATGCTCGGATCTCAGACAGAGACACAGTATATGATTTAGTCCAAATGCTACAAGATATATTGTGACCAACTGATTTCAGGACAATTATGATTCTATTGATTTGAGGTCACATTAGTCTTTTTTCAGTGAGATAAGATCTAAGAGCCTCTTCAATATGTGAATCATAACCCAATTATGATGATGTAAAATATTATCGCTCCAAGCCATTGAGCAGCCATTAGCCTCCAAGGAGGCACTCCAAATAAGATATTTAATCTTGCGCTGATTTGAACTAAAGGATTTTGCCTCGTCATTTTATCTAAAAATGGGCAGCATAGTTGAAAAAATGAAAAGGGAAAAGGGCCTGTGGGACAGATATCAGAGGCCACTGAATGTGAATAATTCATCTACTTCATAAAGCTCTTCAGACATTTTCTTTTTCCTTTAACCCTTTTTTCCTTTTAAAACCTTTTAAAATTATTCCTACTCTGCACTGCACAGGAAGGAGACTGCTCGCATGCATCCACCCAGGCATTTTGGTTTTAGTTTCCTAAGTTACATCTAGTTGAAACAAAAACCTCAAATTAGGAACTCTTGGGAAAGTCTATCGCACAAAGGCTGAGGATGGATCACAATCTTTTGTAAGGCATACAGCATTATGCTGGAGTAAATTAGTTATATATATTATATTTGTGTCGGTAGGCCATTCAACTCATCAAATCGTGCAAATGTTTAGAAGTAACAGGTGTGTGAAATGCTGTAGATAAACCAGAATGTAAACAATGTAGTGGTTGAGATCAGTATTACCCATCCTAGCGGTTTTGTCTTACATCAGGGTGTGGCTGCTGAGGATCCTCTGAGGCTTCGGTAGGCACTGCTGACACCCGCATGCTCCTCTTGACTTGAGCACACCCCCCTCTGCTGGTGTTAGACAGCAAAGAAGCGTCTCCCTTTCTGCTTTGTTTAGCTGCAGGCCCTCTGGGTACAAGTCCAAGAACACTAATTCAGACCCACAGGAGCGCTACACTATCCACTGCAGCACAAGCAGGGTTTTTTTTCAATCCACAATCCAGCTTCATGTAAGTAGGGCAAGATATCGCCCAAGTCCTGAAGATCTGAGAAGCACCAGCACAGCAGCAACATGTCTCTGCTTGCACTGTGGGCCGCTCACTGCGTGTGGTATCAGCAGACCTGACGAGAAATGTGCTGAAAATGATCAGTTTAGTCCAGTTTGTAGGCGCTTCACATTTTAACATTTACTAAGTAAGTCTTTTCACAGATGAGACACTGGAATCAAATCTATGATGGGATATCTGTATATTACTCATTAAAGAGATACAATTCATCAAACCCCTTGTGCTGTATCAATGAGATCTTTAATTCATTTTTGTGTTGCTCAACAAACTTAAAGCCTTAAAGTTGAAGGGGTCGTTCAGTGTCCTTTGTTAAGAGAGAGTCCCCTTGTGTTTTAATGAACATGTAGTCTATTGGACAGCTATTTTATGATGGATTTTGGAGGTTGTGAGTCTTGACACAATTCCCTGGTCAAAAGACAAACAACCCCCTCATGGCACACTCATCAGCTCAATCTTCTCACTGCTCATCGCTCATCCAACTCTGGCATCTGGCGTTACTCATAATCAATAGTGTTGGGATCTAATGTACGCCCAGAGCAAGCGGTTGCCAATTATAAAGGACGCAAAGAATACTGTCTCCGTCATGAAAAAAGTACGTCTTTCTTCTTTCTTTCTGGGCAATTTATGCTGTAATTTGAAGGGGGTTATCCAAACAAAAACATGATATTCAAGGTGGAGCAGTGAATTGAAAAACTGAATCCTTGTTTTCAATGATTAGACATTACCTATAAACCCCCATTTGTTCAAAATATCTGGCCTGCTTGATTTAAACGTATGTTCGCATTCAGTTCATTTTCATCTTTTATACATAAATACATCTATATTCCGCCTTGATCTGTGGAAAGATTTGTAAGCTATGGATCACAAGTAATGAATCATTCATTACATGTTGACACATACTGCACCCTTAGGTGCAATATTACCTTAAATAATCTTCCCCTTACTTATTACAAGCTCAGCAATGGTATAACTCTTCAATGATCTGAATCTCTCTGGCGGCCTGTCCGCCCTGATTGATAATGACAACTGGGGTACAGATAAGTAAATTATACTAAATAAAATGGAAATGTGCTTCTTATCTCAGTATTCCTTGGTAGTGACACTGCAGAGAAGCTTCCTCATTTTTAACAGGTTAGAGTTTTTTATTTTCATGGAGGTAAGTAGAGTTCTGGTAACAGAAGTATGTGTTTCGGACAAAAATTGGTGCCTCCTGCTTTAATTTTTGGAATTTATTCAAAACACAGATAGAATAGTAAAAAAACAAAGAGTTCCGGAAGAGTATATCATGTTATGAAAACCAATAAACCCTGCACAGAAGCACCACATACCACATACAGTGATACTGGTGAAAGAGGAGGATATGCAATATAGCGTTGTCATGTACGCAGTACAGATATTGTGTGATAGTGATGGCATTTGAAGGCATCAGAGGCACAAAATCCCTTGGTTATCGCCTCTGTTGCTCATAAACTAACTGATACTTTATTCTGTGTTGCTCCGATGAAGATTAATCCATTTCGGCTGTGCCTCATTTGTGGTTTCTAGTGAGGCTGTGCTAAGCTTGAGTCCTACCCAGATCAATTGGCAAGCAAGACACTGCGTGGGAGCCCATTCCCCCAGTGTGAGCACTCCAGGATCATGGTGTGGGCAGAAAGCATTAGGTCAAGCATGAAGATATATGGTAAACCATAGGCAGTACATTTTACTCCTTTAACGCAAAATCATCTGACTCGGCTGTGGGTAATTATGTTTTTGACAAGGACATTGTTTTAATGCTGTGTTATCAATTCTTTTTTATATTGTTGCAGTCTCTCCACAGTTTAACTTCAGATATTTTCTTTGGCCTCTTTTTCTGTGGAGGGTAATAAATGGCCTCCGTGGCTCTAAGCATTGATATCTGTGTCAGAGCACCTCTGTGTAGCCTAGGTGATTGGCTTTGGGATGGCTTCATTTGGGCTAGGAGAATTCATGTTTGTGTCATGACCACAGGATGGCCTGTCTCTTCCAGAGAACTATAAAATGATGAATTAAGACTTTACTTGTCCGGAGATCATATATTTAACTCCACTAAATGCAGTTGGCATGCCAGACAGATCCTGTAGCCTATATCCTATATATCTATAGATAGATAGATAGATAGATAGATAGATAGATAGATAGATAGATAGATAGATAGATAGATAGATAGATAGATAGATAGATAGATAGATAGATAGATAGATAGATAGATAGATAGATAGATAGATAGATAGATAGAAATATAGATAGATAGATAGATAGATAGATAGATAGATAGATAGATAGATAGATAGATAGATAGATAGATAGATAGATAGATAGATAGATAGATAGATAGATAGATAGATAGATATATATATATATATATATATATATATATATATATATATAGATATATAGATATAATATTTCACACAAACACAGGGTGAAAAGTGTTTACGAAATCTTTATTTGTTATTGTTAATTATGGAAATCAGTATGTTTCATGTGGATCTTGTGGAGCATAGTGCAAACAGACCAAGAAAACCCCTCGTTCATTTGGCACAAGTAGCCCAAGTCCGAGCTGGCAGAGGACAGCTCTCTGATTAGACTAACACAAGGACATTGGTAAAGAAATTCAGTGAACTACAGTGAGCTATTGGCGCCCTTAAGAAAATAAGAAAATGAAATGCAAAACATGACTCTATTGTCTATACCTATTATGCTTATTTCAAATAATTCACAAAAATCTAACCTTTAACTAGAGTAACAGAATTAAAAGAAACATTACATTCTCAAACAAAAATGTTTTTTTTTAACTAAAACTTGTGTGCCACTATTATAGGGACCAGGAAATCCTGCAAATAAAAATAGCCACTGAAGCACATCCCTAGACCTATTTTATATTTTTAGGTTCACCTGTTTTGTTGTGTGAACAATGACTTCCTGTGTCTTGGGGTATAAATATGTGCTGACAAAGACCTAGCTGTCTTTAAGTTTTTCACAATGGGGTAGACCGGAGAAAACAGCAATGAAGTGCAAAGAAAAGCTATAGTGTTGCACAAATATCTGTCAATGTATGCAAGAAAGGCTCCCAACACTTAAAAATTACAGTTTCAACAGTTAGATCAATAATTGTGACGTTCAAAGAGTTGATATAAATCCGCCTGGTAAAGATGTGTCTGCAAACTGACCCGAAGCACTGTGAAGAGTATGGTTGGACTGGCAATAGACTCTCCAAGTATGACAGCTAGAAGATTGCAGAAGTCAGTTGAATCTTTGAGTCATAAAGTCCCGCGAACCACCATCACACGGCACCTATAGTAATAAAAGCCTACAGTTTACCAAACAGCACTTGGACTTTCAATGGAACAAGGTCATTGGTGAGATCAGACCAAAGTAGATTTTTTTACGCCACAAATGTCAAAGATGGGTGTGGTGTAGCAAAAAACAAAGCTATAGAGAAAAGCTCCACATACCCACTATGAAGACTGGTGCTGGATGCTGTGAGATTTTTTTTTCCCTAAAGGCCCAAAAGTCTTGTCAAAAGACATGGTTCCATGGACTCAATCAAATACTATTAGACTTGGGATGAAAACCTAAAAGCCACTGCAGGAAACATGGGCTGTGGTTGGACCTTCCAGCAGGACAATGGTCTGGAGCACACCTCGAAATTATCCCAAAAAGGGTTCAGCGATCACAAAATAATGGTATTGCCATAGCCATCGCACTCATCTGACTTTAACCCCACAGACATCTATGGGATGTGCTTTTTACGGAGTTGGGGAGTTTCTGTATGGATGAAGGGTCTCAGGTCTCCTCCATGTGTTCTCAAATCTCACCACACATTGGAGACTCGGGGCTGTTATTGTGGCGAAAGGGGGCTGCACAAAGTTTGGCACACGTTTTATAGAAAAAAATTATGTTTTATGTTAGGAATATCATTATTTTTTTAATTATGTTACTTGAGTTAAAGTTAAGATTTTTATGAATAATTTGAATTGAAGATCATGGATATAGCCATATTATATATATTATATTTTTGTAAAAAATGCCATTAATTCTGGAGTTGCAATGTAGATATATTTACTCAGAATAAGGTTGGAAAAGTGTTAAAATTCTGTTTTGTCCGACTGCTTGTAAGAAGTTGAAAATGCAGTGAACTATAGCTCTATTTGAGGTTCCATGTACATGACACAATTTAAACTGAAAACAGAAGATTTTTTACTTTTACTTTTGAACTTACCACATTGTGAAAGCAATTTTTGTACACAGAAATCTGAAAAAGTGGTTATTATATATAAAAAAAAAAAAGCCTTAAGACTGTAACCAATGACTGGTGAAATTAATAACATTGGTTATATTGTTACAGTGGCATCTGTCAATGACTGGGATCTATGAGGCAGCAAGCATTTTTTTATTCCCAAAAGTGATGTCTTAGAAGCAGGAAAATGAGCAAATGTAAGGATCTTAGCAACTCCGGCCAGAGCCAATTTGTCAAAGCTAGACAACTGGGTCAGAGTAGCTCCAGAACTGCCGGACATGTTGGGATTTTCTGGTCTGAGGTGTATAAATCCAGAAATAAACAACTGTTGAACAGGCAAAGGGGTTATGTGCTCCCAAGTGTCATCAATGTTCATGGGGAACAAAGGCTAACCCTTATTGTCCAATTCCACTGAAGACCTATTGTTGCTCAAATTCCTGGAAACGTTAATGCTGGTTCTGGCAGAAAGATGGCAGAACACACAATACGTCACAGATGTGTTTTGGCGGCAAAGACGGACCTACATAATACTAGGAAAGTGGTTTTAATGATATGGCTAATTGCCGTGTGTTCCAGGCCAGTAGTAGTACAGGACCGTGGAATATTTAACATCAACACATCTGAAAAGGTCCTCGCACCTTTGCACACAATTATCTCTTGTATTTGTGTAAACAAAAGTTTAAACCCTCAAACCCATTTGGATAATAATGTATTTTCAGGAATCACAACCAATACACCATTGTCATGAAAATGAAAGGCCAAATCAGATCAAAAGGTCATTGTTCTATGTGATAAACATTGTTGTGAAAAGGCCCCTGTCTTGCATTGATAATAATCATTCAATATTTAGCTCTTAGTTCAGAGAATTGATGACTATTTGGATGAAGAATTTTGTTATATTGCCATGAAATTTGGCAGTGGCTAGTTTCACTTATTCCATCGGGCGCCTCTGTGGGTTGTTCAGGTATGCAGATTTTATATTTCCTGTGAAATCTAAAACTTTTCTGATAATGAATAGAAATAGTTATCTCTTCTTAGGAACAGGTTCATGGATACACATAAATCAACTAAAGCAATGGTTTTATTAAGACTTCAGAAATAGAAATAAACCTATTCTGTCGTCCCCGACAGCAAGGGTATATCCCTGAAAAAACCTGCGCAGTACAAGCAATTCCCCTGATTGAACTCCTCAAATTAAAAGTGAATGATAAGTTATATCCCAAAAAATGAGAATGATTTGAACCTGATATAAATACAACACAGTTCAATTCGAGTCCATTCATATCCATGAAATTTTGTATGAATCGGAAAAACGATTGAGAACGTAATGGCAGAAAACTTGTGAAGCTAAAGCTCGCCCTATTGTCAGAAAAATGAACGCAACCCTTCTAAAAACTCAGGTAGTTCTCCATGTAGTTCTTCTTCGCACATACTTTTTGAATTGAGTTTTTCATGAGAAAGCTCCCTTTAGTGAGTGAAACATGAACTACTAGTGTGTAATATGATCATATCCCCTCGGGTCGATTTATATGCACCATATTTGGACTAAATTTGATCAACGGTTAGGAAGTTATGTTCAAAAAAACCTCATAGTGAGTGAGTTAAATACGATATAAGCAAACTAAATCTGCTCGATTTGAAGTGCTGGACTAAAATACGACATTTACAAGATGGATCTCCTTGAGTCAATTAATATACACCTTATTTGGACTAAGTTGTACCCACGGTTGCAAAATTAAGAAACACCTTACAATTTGGGAGATAATGCTCCCCCTAGTGTCGTAAATATGCAACCAAACTTTTCCTAAAACACTCCAGTTCTTCCTCCGGTAAGGTCTATGTGGGTATGAAATAAGAAAATGGTCCATTAAATAGTTTTTGAGGGATCTGCTGTGGACGCAGTGTCAATGACGATCCCATAATATCCCCGACTTTTCAGGGATATAATTAATGAATCGCTCCATATAAATCTAACAAATCAAGGTTTTTGAATAGGTGCTAGCAGACCTTGTCTGTCTTCTGTGACAAGGTTGGAATGGAGCGACACCTGTTTTTATACAACAGCAGCAACCATCTGCAAGAAGAGGATGGTGCCTCTGCAAAAAATTACTCTTTATTTAACAGCAGATTATAACTTAAGCAGGTTAATAAGCAGGTTATTAAAGTTTTACTGTTTTATTTTAAAAGATCCAGGAAATTATGATGGATGAATCATGCCCTCTATCTTCATAGCCTCCACCAAGGCTTGTATTCTAGTTATTAATTTTTCACTCTGTAAATAGCTTCCAGAGATAGTGCCCTTCAGGGTTTTCTGCTGCCATTATGTTTAACGTTCCCTTTTTTCAGGTCAAGGGCATTTTCACCATGTCACAGCAGGTTTGGGACGGCTTCCTGACAACAACTCTAAACCGCCTAATGAACCAAAGGATCCACAGGGCATTTTAAAAGCACTACAGGGCTGCTATGGTACCCAAGTCAGCTTGTTGCCTTGTCTGTGAGAATTTTTTCAGCGCTTGCTAATGTACTTCTGGGCTCAAACTGCACGACCGACCTGACCCAAATGAAACTGTTTCTATCCTTTCAGCCCTCCCCATGGAATCACAACAACAAATCCTTCCTGGAAAGCCAGAGCTTCCAAGCCTTTTGAGATCACAGACAGTGCAGGGAGTGCAATTATGTATCCTCTTGCCTGCAACATTTGCTTGTCATTGGTGAATGGTCAATTGTGTTTGAACAATATTAAACAGCCGACAGTGCAATTTCAACAAAAACACATCCAGCTCACTCTTTAGTGTTGGGATAGCTCCTGCAAGAGAAAATGGCTGATCCAAAGCTAGTGTAGGCTGTTATGATCCCAGGAGGGTGAATGCATGCTATATTAATTAATGCAGCATGTATGCACACATGAACATTCTAATCCACGTGTGAAAAATGTGTTAAAAGAAAACACATGGTACCTACAACCAGCCAACATTAACACTACCTGATATTGTGCAGGTTTCCTTTCTTTTTCTGGCAAAGCAGCTCTGTGACACACTTTTTGCTCCGACACTTAAATTTTAGAGACGGTCCAACCTTTTTCTGCAATTTGTGTCACAGTAGTTCAGGCATCAGACAATATGGACTAACCTTCGCTCTCCATTCGAATGGATGATCCTCAGAAGACCATGACCCAGTCTCCTGTTCACCACTGTAGACTAGAAACACCCTGCAAGACCTGCAGTTTTGGTAATACACTGACCCAGTTGTCTAATCATGACAATTTGACACAAGATCCTTATGCTTGCTGATTTTCCTTGTTTCCTTTACATTGACATGAGAGAAAATGTTCAACTGCTTCTAACTGTATGAGGCCCCCACTGACATGTGTCACCATAAACACATAAATATCACTGCCTTACTGACTTAAACTGTCGATGATTGAAGTTGTGTGTTAATAGTTCACATGTTAAATTGCAAATTCAACATATGTAAATTGTTATTTATGTGATAAACGCCTGTCCCAATTCATTCTCATATAATAGCAAATCGGATACCATCCTTTATTTTTCAAATGGAACAAGGCCCATTCCCAATCAGGCATTTTCCTAAATATCATCGGTGTTAATTCAGACTATACACATGTGTATAGAGAGAGGTGGAAAGCCACATTTAGAAATCTTCAGATAGAAATCTTCACATTTAACAACTCAACAAGTGAATCCTACTACCCTCGACAAAGCAACACGAGTTTTTCATTTTAATCCACCTATGTTCTCAGGCACTGAGACTGCATTTTTTCTCAGTCAGCGTCTGGAGTTATAATTTGTCTGAAACACCGTATTATCATGCTCACAGGTTGTCTTTTGTTCTGTTCAGCCCTTGCCAAATGCCAAACAGGCTAGTCTTACCAAATTTAAGTTTGTCAGATGACTGAAGAGAGGGGAATGGAGATAAGAGCAAAATTTGCTGCCAGCTTGACACTTTTGATGACATTGTGATGGACATTGAATGATAGATCTCAACCCCTAAGTATTTTGGTTTAGTTTCTCCTTTTGTGTACTTGTCAAGCCAAATGAACCGTACGTTGAACTCAGTGCGTAGTTGACAACGTAAAATAGAATTGATGCTCTGTCTGAAGGAGCAGGGTGACTTCTGAAACGAGTAATGCTCACTAGGTTCAAGTATATTCAGCAACTGAAGGCATTCAGGTATGATGTTCTGTGACTGTTGAAGAGCTGAATGGTAACTTCATGATCTAGACCTAGATAAGGATTATTTTCAGGGACTAGCTGTGCCATAGCACTCTTCTAAGATGCGTATGTCTTCAGTAAAAGCAGATGCCACCTCGCTATCCTCAAGTAATCTTGCACAACCACAGACTGAACAGAGTTCCCCAGTGGTACCTATTTTAAAAAAAGAATGCTAAAAACAATGAAGAGAACACTTAATCTTCTTAACAGGGCATTAGCCAAAATAAAATATCTAGGAGCCATTAGCTCCTAAACCCAAAGTATTTAGGAGCCAAATTAAATTTTCAGGAGCCAAAATATAAAGATATCAAAATACAATGTTAAATGTCTGCCTTAACTTTTCCGTCTGTTCTGTCAGCCATTGTTTTCCCTGCGTCCATTTGTGTGCACAATATATTATTTGCCCAATATCTGCCATGTCCAACATGCTGCAATCTTGTTATCATAAATACATAAATTAAATGTATTTTTTTCTCCAAATTTTTATTAAATTATGTGCAATTAGTTGATTCTGCTTATTCAGGCTCTGAGTCTTTATTTATCTTTATCTCCCATCCCCTCAATGATACAATCGAAGGTGTACTTATGTTTTTTAGCTGTAACTGTGTTTCTTCACTGTTTCTTTTATTCTTCTTTTTATTAAATGATTAAACTGGTAGTGAACTCCTTTTTGTTTTCTGTGTGTGTCTATCAATGTTTCCCAAAGTACTTAGAAAGACTATGGAAGGTGAACCCTTGTCCTGGGAGAAAATATTGTACCCTTAGAAGTTAAATTTATCAATCTGGTGATATTTGAGAGGAAAATAAAGTGTTACCCACTTTAGCTATGATGAACTTTGAACAATTATTTACTCTAGTAAACAAACTTATCTAATCACCATACAGCATTGGTTGTATTGATAGGAATAGTGACAAAAAAAGGGACACTTAGATTGCATGATAAATTAAATTTATCATGCAATGTTAAAATGGGGGCTATTTGCTTATTCGTACCATCAGCATCTGTACTCCCATGGCAACTGTACACTGGAGTACAGAGACTGATGGTGATGGTGGTTGATGACTCTACTGTAAACAATGAAGATGATTTTATGATTAAGCTGATTGATCTGTAAAAACTGGACGGTGGATTTGAGGTGGGTCATGCATAACATGAGCATGGATGAACCAAGAGAGAAGTCTTCGTGGCTGAACACTTGCTACTGCTCCATTTAATTGCTCTTGCTGTTTAAAGTGACCCACAGCGTATTTAATTCCTAGCAGGTGATGCTCATTAGGTGTTGGCTATTGTGTAACAAAGAGAATCCCCTTTAACACTTGTGTCCAGATTTTTCTTCATTGCAGCTTCATGATTGATCATAGGATGTAATCAAGTACACTGCGTACATACCCTAAAAGATATCATCACCATTTACCTCATAACATAATCTGTCTATAATATAAACTGATAGAGAAGTTAAATGATACACTTGGGTCTTTGGGTTTCTTTGCCGGCTGAAAAGAGATTAAATCTATTTCATACTTGAGGGCATTCTGTCTACATTTTTACTCTTGCTGCCCTCTCCCACTTGCCCCAGTGATAGGAAAGGCAGACCAATGGCTGTCCTTTGCTACTCATCCCTCATTTTATCATATGAATCTGGGTGCTTCAATAAAACTCACTTTAAAATGTAATATGTTTCTTTGTTTTCATTCCACACTTCTTAAAATGATCTACTTGTAATACGTATATATATCTTAACTTATGGCAAGTCTGTGGCAGCTCTGCTGCACTCAAGACTTTGAAAGGTCCTTTCTAGTTTGAGTTGACATTTTACCTTAACTTAATTTTATTAACAATTGTGATGATGAAGTGATTAGCATCAGCGCCTCACAGCAAGCATTTGCTGGATTCTAATCCTGTCCTTGTAGATGAAAAAAACCATACAAACACATTTCTGTGTGAAATTCTGTGTGCAAATTCTCTGTTTCTGCACGTTTTCCCTCTGGTTCCTTGACTTCGCCCAAAAGGTCAAGAAAGATTCAATATATATAATATATAATATATAATTGGCAAGTCTAAATTGCCCATAGATGTGAGTGTGAGTGTGGACTGTTGTTGGTCCCTCTCTGCATCGGCACTGTGTTGTATTAGTAGATTGTCTGCCTCTCAACCCATGTCAGCTGTGATAGGATCCAGCCCTTATGTCGCACTGCAAAAGATAAACAGTTACAGAAAATGGAGGGATTGGTTGATTTATTTGCATCACAAGTCATATTGTTCACTTCAGATTTTCTGCTCTGGTCAGATTTGGTCATCTTGAATAATACTACAACATCCTGTATCCAGTTCTAATGGAAACATATCTGTCCTCTGCAGGGCAGGCATCTGAACAGTGATATATTCTCTTCTGACATACCAAGAACAAAAAAAAAAAGTGTGACAATCAATCAACTAGATCCATTTGTTTTTCCCGGACAACAAGGGTTTGACACCTTTACATATTTTTTTCTCACATCTCTCTCTCTCTCTATCTCTCTCTTTCTCTCTCTCTCTCATTCTCTCTCTCTCTCTCTTTCCAATCCCGACTGGTCATGGCAGTAGGCCACCCAACCCTGCGTCTTTGATCTGCACGAGGTTTCTTCCCGTTAAAAGGCATTTTTCTCACCACTTTCGCCAGGTGCTCATGGACAAATTTGTTGGGTCTCCGTAGATAATTATATAAAGAGTTTGGTCTAGAACTGCTCTTTCTGGAAAGAACCTTGAGACAACTGTTGTTGTTAATTGGCACTATATAAATAAAGATTGAATGAATGAATATGATGTTGGCTGACTCACATTTTAAATATCGTCGAAGCTACATGTTGAAATCCTGCTACGACTTGGCCTACGAAAGTGACTTAAATTTTAACCCACGATTCAAATTAGTGTCACTGCATTACCCAGATAAAGCAGCATAAAAGATTAAAAAATATCAACATATAAGCAAACTGATAGACAAGGGCTGAATGGTCTTATCTTTATTATCGTGTCTATTTTTGTATGAAATGATGTTCAGATATGGTGGCTTAGCCTTTTGGAAGGTACAGTATTGTTAATAATAATGTTTTGCACTCTAATGTTATATTTGTGCCTCATTCCTGTGTCAGCAATTCCTGAGTCAACAATAGGATATTGTTTGGTAATATGCATAAAAACAAACTTTCAAATGTATTTATTAAGCACAGAAGAGATTGTTCGCTCAGATGAAAATATTTTTCTGCGCCCTACATTTTCTGTTTTTCGCTCAGATTACTGATATGTTTTATGTAAATTAAACAGCTAGTTCGTATTTGTTTTTGTATTCTTATTAATTGCCCCATTCAGGCTCAAACAGATGGTGACCAGTCCACATGTTCTGCAATCACAGCAGTAAAAAGTATTTTAACCTAATTTCTACACTTTGAACTTTTAATCTCTCAGAATGTGTATTGTTTTTCATGAGCTTGAGTATACATTTACACAATTTAAAAGATAAACACAATTAGATTACAACAAAAGTGTATCCATTCAAGAAACTTAGTAGAAATGCATTGATGAATTAATCGTTGTATGTATCATTTGTTACCTCTCACACAAACTCAAATATTTTACTGTTAAAACAGGTTTTGCATTCCAACTATTTTCATTATATTTCTTTGCTCCATGGTTTTAGATCTAAAAATATTCTTTCCTTTTCAGATATACTAAGATGATCAAAAACCTCAAATGTAGTGGACCTTTAAGTACTGTACATTTTGTACTGAAAAGAGGGGCTACTTAATTAAGCATAACTGCTTAAAACATGGGTGCCACACACCGATATCACCACTCCCATGCCTTTATACAGATTGTCTCTGCACTTTTAAATCTTTCAATGCACTCAAGGTGCACTTATCAACATGGCACACTCAAAAGGATCCAGGGAATGCAAGTGAAACTGTATTCCAATGTCAGCTGTGTGACTTTGTGGAACCTTTTTGCGAAGACATTTGGAGCTGAAGCAAAAGGGTGCTTGTCTATATAAAGCCTGTAACTTTCAGTGCAATGTTTATTCCACATTTAATTAACACAAGAGCAAGGAGCATCAGATGCATATTAAGGTGGCAGTCAAACCTGAAATTGTCTGAGAGAATGTACTTGAACAACACCGTAATCTGAACGTTAAACCTGAGGTGAGTGTCCGTGAAGATGATGATGTTGAGTTTGAGGTCTCTGAGTTCAGTAATGATGTAGAATACTTGGAGAGTCAGTTGGAATATTATATAACTGCTCTTTTCCTAAAAATGTCTTTGACTCTTAACATCCCCGAAAAAGCCCTGCAAGAGACTAGAGACTAGATCAACCAAATGTATCTGCTGTCACAGCCATTGTTGCATTCCTCAATTCAAAGAATACTAAATCAGCATCATCAAGTTGACGGTGACTTAGTGAGTAATATAGCTAGAATAGTTACTGACAATAATACGTTTCTGAAATTCACTTTTTCTGTTGGATCAATTTAAGTGCAAGCAAGCAAAACTCATGTATTTCAAGAAAATTCTCTTTGGTAATGCCTGTTGAGTGGCTCCTTAAAAAAGACAAGCAGTCAGTTGTGTATTTGCCCTTCCTTAAAATGCTGCAGACATTGTTAAGCGAGGTTGAAATTTTGGATAAGACCATGTGGTTGGAAACAAATCTCATAGGGATGCTTCCTGCTTTAAAGAAAATTTTCTCTTGAGATAGCAAAAGTTTAGGATTGCTCTTTGCATGTACATTGATGATTATGAGGTGGCTAACCCCTTGGGAACTTCCAAAAAGATACACAAGCTATGTGCCATTCCACTATGTATATGTGGAACCGTTAGGAGCTAGCATAAAAGACACAATATTATTTGTTCCAGCAGACAATTTAGGTGACCATTCCTTTGGAGGGATCTATGAGAGTTTCACAGTTAGTCAGATGTGTCGATTCTGTATGGCCAAGTGGGACGAAACCCAACACAAGGAAGTGCGAACTTGCTCATTCCAACCAAGAACAAAAGAAAATCATGACCAACATGTGAAAAAAGTATTGCAGGATTCTAACACGGCTCAACAATATGGTGTGAAGGGAAGCTGTCCGCTAAGTGAAAGCCTCGAACATTTTCATGTTATCGGTGGTTACCCGCCAGACCTTTTGCATAATCTTCTCGAGGCTGTTGTTCCAGCAGAATTGGCCTTGTGCTTGAAGGCACTTATATCAAAGGGATACTTTCCACTTGAATCCCTGAATGAGGCTATCAAACAGTTTCCATATACATTTTCAGACAGAACAAACCAACCCCAGCTCATAACAAAGAATTTCTCTTCCAAGTGATCAATTGGTGTAAACGGTCATGAAAACTGGACTTTTCCCCGTCTTCTGCCACTGCTGATTGCTCATCACATTCCTGAGGGGGATGAAACTTGGGAGGTTTTAATGAACTTAAAAGATGTAGTTGAATTGTCAGTATCGGAAAGCTTTACAGCTGAGACTCTGCGCTTTCTTGATTGCAAGATTGCAGAAGAAATTACATTACATAATTCCATATTCCTGAAAGTTTTACAACCAAATTTTCCAAAAACACTCCAGTTCTTCATCACACTAAGGTCTATGTGGGTATGAAATAAGAAAATGGTCTATGATACACTGTGTTCTGCAAACAAATTATTTATGTTCTGCAAACACAAAACGTGCTAAAGACCACTGCAGTATGTCCCACAAGCACAAATGGGCATTTACATGTACAAGAAAATCTATACTACAAAACAAAAAAACAAGTGACTTTCGGCACAAACGGGTGTCTTCTGACACAAATTTACGGCATGAGACGTGCTACTCGTGCACGAGAGTCTTCAGTTTTGGCGCGAACAGGTCCTTTGTCGTTCGACTGTTACAACAGCAGGTGTGGTTGTTACTCAGTTCCAAAATTTACCACACTGAACCTGACTGTGGACAAACCATGAAGTCATTTTAACAACTTTCATTGGAATTTAGATTGACAGTAATTCTACAGCTTACAGCTAAGACATTATCTTCAGAAACATAAGGAATGAGAAGAACGTCTGTCACGTGTGGTTTTTCGTTTTGTGCAGCTGTACGTTATTATTACGATAGATTTTCTTGTACTTTTAATTGCATATCTGTACTTATGAGACATGCAGCAGTTGTGTGTAGCACGTTTTGTGTCTACAAAACAGAAAACATTTGATTGGCAATCATGTTTGTCGTTAGCAAATCACCTCGTCTTTGCTCGGGAATCACACTGTCTTTGCTCGCGATTCGCATTTCGTGCACACAGATCGTGTTTGCAAACAAACTAGGGTAAAATTATAAACTTCTGTGTGATAATAATAACTAGACATATGCTGTCATACCTGACCGAATGGGTATATGCCCAAACACTCCCTAACCCCCTTTCTTGTACAAGCACTCCCCCCGAGTGAACTCCACAAATTAAATGTGGAGTTATTTCCACAGTATTTTAATGTTAAAAAAAGCATCCAGAAATGTTTAAAATATGTACTATTAGATTGGTACAGAATTTGGTGCATATAAAAAATTATGGGTGAGAATATATGGCCCAACATATTTTAGCCCAATTATAGCCCACAAACTTTTGGAGATAAAGCTCCCCCTGGTGTCAGAAATATACAACTGATCTTTCCCAAAATCAATCCAGTTCTGACTTGCACCAATGTTTATGGGGGTATGTAATTAGAATATGATCCATGAAATAGTTTTTGAGTCTTCTTAACAAGAAGGATGTTCGGTGGACGCAGCGGCGATGATGATTCCATAATATCCTTGACTCTTCGGGGATATAAATATGTATACTCTTCATTGTCGTGTATATTACACAATGCAACGTCATGATAATATTTCTTCTCAATTGACCCATCCCTGAGGAGCATATTGGTGTTCAGGGTCTTGGTCAATGACCCTATTACATGTAAACTACAGTGGTTGGGGAAACCACTGCTTCATTTTGGAAGATGATCGCAGTCAAATTCTAAATATAGTTGAGAATTTTTGATGATATAAATGGCTGAATATTGCAATTTCTACACAGAACATATTTTTATCTCTTCTTTGTGTTTTATCTATATTCCCAATATAGATTATGAGTTGCATTGGAATAGAAAGTACCTCAACAAACAAAAATCTGAATACCTAAAAAAAACAAGCTTACTGAGTTACTTGGGGTATTTCTTTTTTCCTTTCAGCAGAGGTGGACCATCAAGGCCAGCAAAGCCTTCAGCACTGGCCTAGACTTTGTCCGAATTGGAAAATTTAGTTTTTAGAATTTAATACAAATTTTATTTAAGACTACATTTATTTTGAACAGTTAGCCTAAATCTATTAACATTAATTCATCACTTCTCTCCCTGACTGCTTACAGTCAGCTCATATTAATTATAGTTTCGTTTTATCCAATCCAATTTCCCCATTGCTGTCTCAGGGTAAAAAAAAAATCTACTCAGACGCCGTTAGCTTTTGGATTGAATCCCATGTCTGTTCTAACAAACTGGATGATTGTTAGTGACTGTCATATACTTCAACCAATCAGATCTCAATTTTGTCATGTTGGGCTTCTTTGCCACTAGCATATCCCTGTGCCAGGATCACATACAGTATGTGGAAGTCCAGTTGCTGAACAAAAGTTGAATATGTACCAGCTTTCCACACTGACCTCTATATCAGTGGAAAAGGATCTTCTGAAGGAATTGAAAGGCACCAGTGTCCTATATGACTGTGTCATTGGGCTATTTTAAAAGAAAGAAAGGAGCATTTTAGAAGATGAATTGCTTTGGAAATTCTAATCGATTTTAATGTTTCTTAAATAGCTGTTGATTATTGCTTG
Organism: Lophius americanus; assembly: GCA_037951165.1. Taxonomy (NCBI): domain Eukaryota; kingdom Metazoa; phylum Chordata; class Actinopteri; order Lophiiformes; family Lophiidae; genus Lophius; species Lophius americanus. Next base: position 9,704,257 of record JBBDHG010000014.1, on the reverse strand, counting down.
CTTAAGATGGTTGCTACTGTTGATGTGTGTATGATGTTCAGATTTAGTGGTATTGTACTGCCATTTTGCCGTTGGGCACGGATCTGTATGCTCAGCAGCTCTGCCTGAGTCTGTAAGGAAACCTGTTGAATCCTGTTTGTGCTGCTTACATTTCATGGCATTCTTGTTTTCTCGGCGGAGGAAGGAGTAAATGTGAATAGTGGTTGAGAGTTTAGTATTAATAAGAGACAGCATTATCTATCTATCTATTTATAATGATAGTATGATATATATATATATATATATATATATATATATATATATATATATATATATATATATATATATATATATATATATATATAGTTATAGTAATAGTAAAGATTTATATAGTATGATATAATAATAATAATAATAATTATTATTATTATTATTATTATTATTATTATTATTATTATTATTATTATTATCTGCATAATAGTGTTACATCCTTGAGGGTTTCCGTGTGTGTCTGTATAGTTAGTGTTTATCCCCCATAGGTGTTGAAACTGGTTTTAATCACTTTATTCCACTAGACCAAAGTTACTGTCTCTTTGTATATGGGCTGCTTATGTAGTCTGACAAGAACCTTTAGCCGTAGTGCGATGGGGAAGTTAGATGAGGGCAGCTTTCCCGTAGGAATATACCACTGAAAGCCCAGATGGAAAATCGACATCCCCCGCTGCTTTTCAGATTCCAATGTCCTGCCTGGTGTGTTTTTCTACACAGTCAATTGTGTGTGCCTGACTTAGTTCACCTGTGCCTCGTTTGCCTCTGTCCCTGAGAATATGTTTTTTCAGCTAACAGGCCTCTGCCTGCAGCATTTTGAAGTTGTTTGCCTTGTCTAACTGCTCACCTGTTTACCAAACCTATTTTTGTCCAAAATAACCCTGCTGAGCTTTATTCCACAGTGAACCTGATCTTCGATTCTCAATTTGAGTTGCTGGTTTTATTACTTAGTTGTAACAATGAATTGGGAATTGTCATGGTCTTGCTGTGCTTTGGTCAAATGATGCAGTCAGGTTCTTCGGTTGGTAGAAAGCAAGAAACAGCTACTAGTGCTGGCAACTGTTGTTAAGTATATTAGGTCCACAGTATAATTCGAATTTGCAGAAAATCCCAGAATAAAATACTCTATGTTGTTTTTGGGGTTGATAATGGGTTTAAGTCAAACTTTTTGGGAAATAATAATCCCAGCTGTCATTGTCTTGCACAGGTGCAAAGAGGATGTTTGGATGAACTTTATTATGGTATATTTCCAGTTTAAATTTAACTATTGACAATAAGGTAAAACTGACAGAGTTTCAAGACAGCACTTTCACCACAAAGTGAAGTCACCATTCCAACGCAACATTTGTTTCAAAATGCTGCAAAACACTTATTGTCACAAAAAGTTAATAATCTCCAGGATATGTCCAAACCTGCCTCTGGGCACACTTTCATGCAAATGCATCCACTTGTTTTTCTGTAATCTTGCAAACAAACAGACTTCCCAACAATGTAAAAACATAGCCTCCTTCGTGGAGGTAATAATTCTGATAGTTATACGACAAACTATTTTAAAACAACTCACTAAACCTCAACGCTTCTTTTAGACACAATGATTCATTTAGTTTACGACTACCTTGATTAGATGTATGGCTAACGCGGAATCTCATCAAATCAGCTCGCTGAGTAATTACCAGAAAAAATAAGAAATGTATACTTGAGCCAGTTAACAAAGACTATCTGATTTAAGATTTGTTAACATATACAGAGGTTCTTGTCTTTAGGAGTAATCCTAGCTCCTCTGTTTTTTTAGCTAACAACCGAATATCTTCCTATTTTTTTGGCAAACTATCTAAGGAATCCAATTTTTTATTTGTTTTTTCACAGATTACCTTTGACCTGTCTGCGTTCTTCTCAAGATACTCAAGATTTTTAGAGAGATAATTCTTAATGAATAAACAGGACAGAACATGAATATTGACTCCACCCCAATGATGGACTCCTTCTTGATGGTTGTGTGTCCACAGTAAGAACACAGGCTTTACATTGTCCACCGATGTCCAGTTTAACCTCTACCCACATTCACTTGAAGTTTACTGCTTGATAATCCTTTATTCATTCCATGGCGGGGAAAATTCACCGCGACCACCATGTGATCTTTATTTTTATATTGTATTTGTGGGGCTCATCTTTGAAACGTCTCAGATTTTTTCTCAGCAAAGCATGTTGATGACTTATACCTCTCTGAATCATTTTGTAGATGGAAAGGTAGAATGAATCAATCCAATGTTGATCTCCTCTATATGCTTGTAGATTTGTTTTTTTATTGCTGGTTTGTATCACAAATCTATATTATATTCTTCGGCAATCTTGCCATTGTGACCACTTCTAAGCTATTCATAGACCACTTAAGTCGTAAATACCAGGCATTGCTTTGAAGTTTAGTCCCATATTCATACCATTATTTATTGTTGTAGCACGCAAACTGTTTCCCAAGGGGGCCTTGTTATCTCCAGCTAACCACAGCTTGAGACCGTGTGCATCATGACATAACTACTACATCAAGACGTAGCAATTGAATGAAGTGCATTAGTAAATTTGAAATTCTTGTAAAGTGACAATCAATATTGTCATTTGTTTTGTGATTACAGTACTACAAAAAGCAACAAATATCTTTCTCTTCTGTCTCATATGGTGTACATTAGCATATTTTAAGAATGGCAGCAGATATGTGGGTTCCTAGAGATCTGGTCTTGTAAACTTCTAATTGAGTGTTTGAATCCCACTGAGGCCTCCACACCCAGCCGCTGAGGTGCACAATCCGGTGGACTCAGAGGAGAGAAATATGAAGCGTTTGGATCAGAGAGGGCATCCAGCGGGAAACCTGAACCAGCTCTACATTGCGAATGAGACTCCACTGCAGTGACCCCTAACTAGGATCAGCCAAAAGAAAAGAAAAAAAAAGAATATCATCTGAAGATACACTAGAATAAGATTGGCCGTAGGGCTTACAGTTCCAGGTTAATTATTAGTTCATTACTATCACTGAAGAATAAGACGTATGAGACTTTTAAATAAAAGCTTAAGAATTGAAAACTATCTTTGTCAACCCCATCTAAACAACCAAAGTAAAAACATGTGCATACTCAGTGGGGCGGGAAAAAACAAGGACATGGGTTAGAGGGGCTTTTATGAGGATCTTCTACTGTGCTTTTAGGGCGATGGAGGCAGTGATGGATAAGTCTTCTCTACTCAGCTCAGCATAACAGCATCCAGCAACGGAAAGTAAATCATTCAAGGCACCGTAGCTTCATCAAACCAGAAAGGAGTGGCCTCATTTTGAAAGGAAAACATTTCAGCAAAGATATGAAATCATTTTTTGATGCGTGTGTGTAGCATTTGCCTTCTTTGGTGGATAGAAAAATGTGGGTGATTTGAAACTGATTCCATGAAGTTCAGACTTTTATCTCTGAAGAGAAGCCTAGCTGTCAGAAGTGTCGCTTGATATGCCTAAAATCAGCGAATTGAATAGGTGTATGCAGCTTATCAGAAAAAGGTTCACACACATTGCAGAGCTCCTGAAGAGGAGTGCCTCAGCTTATCGCTAATCACAAAGAAAGGGATTCATTTCTCTCTCTGTAGATGTTTAAGTATTTATTCAACTCCTGGATTTGATACAATCCTTAAAAGTTCCGCTGTTGGAGTAATTAGGGCTGTGCTGACTAATCTATCTAACTATTGTGATGGATATGGAAGCTTGCCCTCTGAGACTCACTATTTTTCAAACAGTAAGCTTCTTAGTTTCCCTAGATATCTCTGCTGATACAGCTGTAATGGGGGCACCAGTAAAGTATTAGCTGTTATATGCTTAATTGCCTGCAAACAGCTTGTGGGGCATTTTGCCCAATGACATGCTGGGAAGAAGGCTAAGGAAATGAAATTAAATATATTATGGACACAGAAGTCTATGACTTTTTTAATTTCCTTTAAGGGTGCATTCATTTTGGGGGGGAAAATCATACTGCTTTAACTGTCTTCTTAAATGCCCTCAGTTTTCTGTCACTTAGTAAACTGTCTCGCCTGCCTTTTGTGTGTACAGTAGGGACTTGAGTGGCTCCTGGATAGATTCCTGTGCCAACAGTGTGAGATGGCAGAAACTCCACAACAGATCTAAATGAAAGCTGTGTCCTTCTTCCTGTGACATGATAGAGCTGTCTCTTGAGCCACACTGGTTCACTGGCATTAAGACATCACAGTCAAACTGTAGCACAGTGTGACGGATGGAGGACAGTTGCATTCTCTCTCCCTGCAGTGAGCCATACCACCTGATTCATTTGCTTGACCTTGAAAACAATGTCACAGTGACTCTGACAGCGTGGCTTTAAGCACCCTCGGGAGACAACGTAACTACGGCATTCTCCAATCCACTCTGTAACAGCCCTCTACCTCTGCCTCTTTTGGCTTCCTCATTAGATGAGGTTGTGTTTGCCGGTGTTGACAGGGTCTGCAGCGTGTAAGCAGGGCATAACTCAACAACACTGTCAGGTGTAAAAATGAGGGAAGGATTTTCTTTAATGGTGTACAGCCACATTATTTTATTATCAGCATTCAAAGCAGCAAGAAAAAGGTTTATTTTCCAGACATCTTTACACTAATTAATGCTCAGCTATTATGAAAGTTCTATTTGAATTTTCTGAATAGATTCATTTTATATTCAATATACACCATTGTGTCTATTTATGTTAACATTATGGCCAGCTATCTATGTTACCTTGAATCTTGCATCATGAGAGAAACAAAGACAAGGCCCTTTGGATTATTTGCCCATGGAATCTGTTTGCTTTCTTGCAGACCTGCATTTTAATTAGTTTCTTGTTCAGCCCATCACAGCTGAGTTGAGAGGTGGGGGTACACCCTGGGAAAGAGAAGAGAAGAATATTTTATTAATCACATACAGCCATACAAAGTACAACATAGTGAAATTATTTCTCTACATTTGACCCACCCCTTTGGGAGCACTGGGCAGACCCTGTGAAGCGCCCGGGGAGCTAGGCTTTCAGGATCTTGCTAAAGGACCCTACGACAAGTAGACCCTTGTGGGATTTGAACTGGCTACCTTCTGATCTTTCGATTGGGAGATGGCCGCTCGACCCACCACCCCAGTTCATAACAGGGCTGACCCTGAGAGACAATTATCCCTTCAAACTATGACCCTGTTAAGACTTAGTTTTAAGATGCGTTATGGGCTATCGGACCACAAGCGGAGAGCGAGGGAAATCGACATTTATACATAATGGTGTCTATTATGCGTCTCTTAAATTGTCCAGCTGACCACTTGTTTTCAGATTTCGTTGCCTCCTGCTCAATTCCGCTACAAGGTCAAAAAATGTTGCGCATAGTTATCAGACACATTATTTAAGCACCAGATTTGTATAGCTAGCTAGCCTTCCTCGCAAAGCTCTCTTTCACAGATTTGAAAGCTGGATTTGAAAACAGAACTTTCTGGCAGTGAGATCAAACGGGTAACCCTGCTAGTTTGGAGAAAGTTTAGCTAAACTGAAGTGTTACAGTGATTACTGGCAGAAACACAATAGTTATGGGTTGTGCTTGAGTTGCAACTTGAATTTTTAGGATCTGGGTGCCCAGGCACGAAACAGTCCCCGGTAGTAGGAGTGTTATGAAAGTGTTAATTTTTGATTTCTTTTTTTCAATTTGAACATATTTCCTTCTTTTTTTTTTTTTAAACTGCAAAAATTGTTAACTGTGAATGAATGTACTGGTTTATAGATGATCAGGGCAATCTCATCGCCTTAATGATGACAAGGTTTTAATGATTATGGTCATGGCGGCCTCGATGATGATGTGAATTTTTCATATTTCACCATCAAACAGGAAGTTGTCACAACTCATCAACTTCAAAACTGCCTTGGTGCAGTCTGAACAAACAATAAGAGAGTCTGGTTTTAGCCCCTGATGGTTAACGGAAGGAGGAACAAGGTGACATATTTCGCACGCAGTGTTCATTGGTGTTCGGTACTGAGCCTGGGTTTGAACCCAAGACAGTCGTAGGAATGTAAGGCCTCGTTCAAAATGGCTTACGGCTTTGATTTATTTTGCTTGTGTGAACTTGAAATTGCAGGCATTGATCTTTGAGATCAAAACTATTGATTTCTCTTTCCATCATTACAAGAACTGATATAATTCATCTTGATCACAGAGTGAAAAACTTTTTTTAATGTTTTTCAACACGAGCCAAATTGTCATTATCTTTTTTCTCTTTCCTTCTCTAAACGGTTAATGTCAACTTCCCTCAAATGCATCATGACAATGCAGACACCTATCCAGGTATTGGATACAGCTTCACCCAGGGGGATTATTCTCTCTCTATTTTTGCTATTGTTGAAGGGGCTGTCATGTTGAGTATGTGAGGAGAATAATATTTACTACTTAACATTGAGTACAAAGTAAAATTGGAGCATAATGTCAGCTTAGGTGATCAGGTGGAGGACACAGATGGCACATTTTGGAAATCAAGGGCAGATGAGTTTTTGTAAGTGACTTGTATACTTTCATATACAATATACCTTCTCAGCTGTAGTGCTGATAAACTTTGATAATAAAATAGTTATCATTTCCACATATAATTATATCCCCAAAAAGTCAGATATTATGGAATCGTCAACGCCGCCACAGATCTTTCAAAACTTAATAACTCAAAAAATATTTTGTGAATCAGTTTTAAATGTTCTACCATTATTGATCTTAGTGCGAGGAAAATATTGATCAATTTTGGGAAAAGTTGGTCCTATAATTATGACACTATGTGGAAATTTGTCTCTAAAAGTTTTAAGGACATAATATATCAACCCTTGTTCAGATTCTATCCAAATTTGGTTGCGTATGAATCCAATCAATGAACCTTGCATTCATTGGGTTTTACTCCAATAGTTCATATTTTACTCCCTAGGGGTGCTTTTTATAAACAAATTATTTTTACAAAAAAAAACTTTTTCAGAAAAAACATCTAAACCGTTGGTCCGATTTAGTCCAAATTTGGTGCATAGAATAGAATAGCTTTATTGTCATTGATTTAAAAACAATGAAACACCATTTTTGCCTTAGCTCTAGTTAAGGCAAAAATCAATCAAAAAGAAGAAAATAAAACAGCAGCATCAAATAAAGTGCAAATAGAAATACAGTACAGCATTAATGTGAGTAGAGGGGGGGTGGTTGTGCATTTCGCTGCCCGGGGGAAGAAACTGTTCTTCAGTCTGTTTGTTCTAGATCTGATAGATCTATAGCTCTTCCCTGAGGGCGGGGGGTAGAACAGGTAGTGTCCAGAGTGAGCGGGGTCATTGAAAATACTGCTGACCTTCCATTGTAGTCAACAAGTGTAAATATCACTGCATGTGAATATAAACATATTTTTTTACTCTAAAAGTTCATATTTTATGCATTAGGGAAGATTTCTTTAAAAAAAATCACTGTGGATATAACCTCACATTTAATTTGAGAATTTCACTCATTTATCTTGCACAACGCAGGGGATTGGGAACTTTCAGGGATATCCCTTGCCTTTCAGCAACGACAACATAGGACTAGTTATGTACATGTCCCACAATCGCTTAGCAACAGCAGCAACCATTTCCGTTTGATTTTGTGTCGAGTTAACATTGTCGCCATTTAAAGTGTGGCTTTATTAGCATTCAATTTTCTTATAATGCATATTCCTAACAGATGAGCTTGTCTTCTCCATTTTCACAGTGGGCAACTGGAGCCATGTTGGGTAAAGTAATTAAAATATTATCATTTCACTGAAGAAGAATGACGTGCAACAAATTGTTAAATATTGGGAAACCGCAGGTTGGTCTATATTATTTTCTGTCCTGTCGGTTCAGGCTGTATTTGGAGTTCTGCACTGACATAGGGATTGCAGCAGTTGAAGAAATAAATCACAAGCTAAACGTGGAAACAGGATGATTTTAGGTTCAGGGTCGGTATTGACTCGTCAATAATTCAGCCGGGCTACCGTCGGAGGTGGCTTGGAAACATTTTGAAGCGGTCCACATTACCTCAGTTGGCTGCATGCTGGTATTGAATTTGTTTGTCTTGTTACGAAGATAGCGCAATCATTGAATAATTTATTTGCTGAGTGACACAAATACTATTGAGGCATTACCAAAGAGGAAAGGCTGACTGGCTTCATGCAGGCATTGTTCAACATCTTGCACTCCAAGGGAGACTTGTGCAGCTGATGAAAGTAGAGGTGTTGTCTGCTTTGCCCCCAGGGTGAACACTTCTCTCACAACACAGATCCAGGGATGGTTTGATAACTCCCATCCACAGATTTAGATCCTGCTTTGTAAGCAGTGAAATATGATGGGGAAAAATCTCTGCTGTGAATATGAACACACCACAAAGCGGTGTTTGTCAAACAACTGAGGAGTTAAAGGTATTTCCATAATAATTTGCTTTGAGAAGAAATGTTTTGTATGAGGATGCTTCTTATAGAAAAGTATGCCATGCGTACTAAATTACTTGTGTGGCATTTATCTATCAGATCATATCTTCTTTGTATGCAATTGTCCTATAAACGATTGAGTGGAAATCATGCTTGTTTTGATACAACATTATACAAAATATGGTGCAAAACGATCACAACCGCTCAACCAACCCTTGGATGAAAAGGTTGTTTTTTTTCTAACATTCTGTAGTAGAGACATGAAATTATTATTATTTTATTTTTTTGTTGTGTTCGTGCATGATGAGAAATGTTATTTCATTATAAATATATGATCTACAGATAGTTAGAATCATGAGTGAATTAACCATCTGCTTGGTAGGTGACCAGCTCTGCTATCATTTTGTAATCCCTGTAATCTAATTAGGCAGCGGAAATTGTGAATGCTATAATTGTCAATCAAATCGATAATTTATGCACACATTGTTATCCAAGATCATAAATATAATGATATGCATTGATTATAACGTAAGTGCATTTATTTAATAATCCCTCTATGGTTGCATAGGTGTTAATACCTTTTCAATTATTTATAAATCGATGTGAAAATACCTGTCAACTTTTATAAAATAAAAATTGTCAACTTTTGTGCTACCAACGCACACACCTTTGTATCTTTTTATCAGAGCCAGAATTACTTTTTTCTTTGGTATGTGTTAAAGAAGAACTTACGTTGGATTCTATGAGACAACATGGGCTAGCCTTTTATTCCCCATGCATATCAATGAGCTATGGGCATCAATGACCCTCTCATCAGTTCCCTGGTTGACCTTACTTACACCAAATTTGATAGATTCTAACCACTATTGAACATCTGAAGTTCTAGACTAGCCATAACATGTCACTCAGGTCCTTACGCTGGCCAACTTTCTGGGTCAAACAAGTCAACTTTTAGAACAAAATGCTCTACTTCTGCTTAATATATCACACTAAATGACAGGCACCTCTGTAACAATAGAAACAATCTTATTTAATTTACCTATCAATGGTTACAATGCTATGGGTGATCAGTGTGTGCAATTGGTACTACTACTACGGGATATTAAGGGTCCAGTGTAGCAAACACATGAATACCTCAAGGCTGAACGTCTCATTCAAAGCCAAAGGAGGGACTATGGTGGTTGTTTAAAATACAAGCCTTATCTTGGGTTGGTTTATGAGTTGTCTATTCTGGACTACTGCCACAATTTTTTGTTTCAAGCAGTGGTAAAAATGGGGTGGGGGGTAAAAAGAATATAACTGAGTTCTTTTCTTTGATGCTTTGGTTTTTGCTCCTGTTTTCCTCTGTTTCTGAAGTGTGTTTATGATATGAATTTTTTGGGTGCTTGATCACACCAGTCCAAATATCCAGCTGCAGGTCATACTACAAACAGGAGGCGGTGGCACCGCAGGGTCCCTGGTAACCGTAATTTGTGTGTTGGTGTTGTATGACGGCCCCCCTGCTAGTGTCATTCCGCTGTGGCTGGGCATTGTCTCTCCGGGGCTGCGACTAGAGTGGGGCTTAATCAGTTGTACGGGACACACCTGGGCCTGGCGTGCTCCATGCATAGAAGCCAGAACAGCTGCCAATCTGGAAGAGAACCCTCCTCACCTAACAGAACACAACTTGGTGTTTTGACTTTGGGGTCTCTTTTTTGTATTTTGTAGCACAACCCTCCTCCAGTGTATTTTCACTCATCTCCACACATTCTTCTTATTGTTTCAATCATTTTCATATTTGATACATTAATGACTTTATTATTTGGTCTCCCATTTTTTGGTGCAGTGCAGTGTTGCAGATTTTGATCCTCAGTAATCCGTTTTTCTCCATGTGTCTCCGATACCCGGTGAACAGCCTCACCTGACATATCTGCCCTTATTCATGCCCAGCTGCTCCTCCTGCCATCATACAACTCAGGAACACATGCTCTCCATCTTACCAATCTGCGTCCTGAGTTAAATTAAAATCAATAACTATATTTAACTTTGAATTTATAAATAACTCCTCTTGGTTTGAGTCCATAGTTGGTCAATTAAATTCCATTCCTAGTATTCATAGTAACGCAGCGTCTGACCTGGCATTATGGAATTCAAAACTTGACACTTTGACATAGGAAATGGGGGAAAAGGGGATGTGAGACAAATTTAGGTGGTTTAAGAGTCGGGGAAGGCTATGAACTCTCATAAGTTTCGTTTTACACATTTCAATTAATTCTATAATGTCAGCAACATCTGAATATGTTTTTGTGGAGCTCCTAACAAAGCCAGATGGCACGCTAGAGTGCCCGAGCTGAGAAAGGGGTATTTGAATGATATTACATTGAAATGTTATAAAAGTAGGTCCTTTGCATACAAATTAGGCACAAAAGTTACAAAGAAATATTTTCCAATATTTGGGTCAAGATGGCTTTGCTGTATGTGGACATGCATATCATTCCAGTCATGAACTGTTCAAAGGAATCATATTGAGGCAATATTTGAGTGAAAAATGAAGAAATACAAAAAAATCACAGAGATCTGATTTATTCTGACAGCGTGCAGCACCCCCACCCCACAACACCCCGACTGTTGGAATTCATCTCTCAATGCTTGTCAGAAAGACACCACCTTCATCTTTGCTGCTTTTTGGGAGCAGGGTGTCAGATATAGTTTCAGAGAGTCTACGGCACTCCTGTCAATCTGAGCAACAAACTCGAAAGGAAAAGTATTGTTTTCCAGCCTGTGTAAGTATCCTAAAGGTCTAAGTTCTTTCCGGTTTGAGGTTGTCTTTTTGGAACAATGAGACATTCTTTGTGACAGTATGATCTCTGTTTACCATATTTATCCCTCTGCCAGTAGGTGCTAGGAAAATGCAGCAGATGTAGAGGTTGTATTTACTAAAAATTGGTGTATTCACCAAGTTAATATAGAATAAATCATCTGTTTATCTTTAAATAGACTAAAAAGCACTGTCGTGCAGAAGACATTAAAACAAACCATGGTATGTTGTAAAAGTCCAGCACATTAAATAAGAGACAGCTAAAGGAGAACTGGGCCCTTGACAGTTCCACCATTAAACCTTGTTTAAATACTCCTCTTCTACTTTATGTAATCTCTCCAGAAAACCCCTGTGCACAGCTCTGTAATTACAGCTGCTTAACTTATCTGCATACAAGCTGATCTTGATTGCTTGTAATCATCATCATTTTCCACTTAACTGTTAATCGGATTTTCAGATGTTTTTTTCATCCGTTAAACAAGAACTGTAGAGTTTAGGTCTCATCAGATTTCACAAAATGAAAAGTAAACAGTGTGTGTAAGGATGAGAATCAGAATCTCTAAAAGTTGCTACAAGCCCTCAGTAGCTCTGTGGGTAGAGCAGCCTTCTCCCAATCAGAAGATCAGAAGGTAGCTGGTTCAAGTCCCACCAGGGTTTACTTGTCATAGGTTCCTTGAGAAAGACCCTGAATCTCTAGGTCCTCAGGCACTTCAAAGGGGCCACCACTGCTTTATGTATGTGATCAATCAAGGATTTTTTTTTCTTCTTTAACCGCTTTGCTAGATCACATTTTATCAAACAACTCAGGTGATGCATAGGAAATTCACTTGATCAAATATCAGATCAAAAGAAAAACACTAGTGTAGAGATTTGAGCAGCACTCAAAGTTTCAGAGCGAGTTATAAGTGTGTTGATAAATAGGAGACTGGTACAATGCTTACAGGGTGAGCTCTTGCATTGCTACATTATTGGATGCTGGTTGCACCATGGTTAAGGTTTGGTCAAGTTTATTGAATCTTGATTAATGTTACAAAACCTTTTAGCTATTTTAGTCTGTGGTACTGCTGATTTAACTTGTAAGTTATAGAAAAAAGAGAATAATTTTACATTAACATTTGATTCTTTGTTTCATCAGATCTGATAATTATTTCCATTATATCAGGTACAAGTGAAATACATATAAGCTTCTTTTTACTGTTCCCTTGTCCTGCATACATTGCAAAATTTGATGTCATCAAGGGCCATCCCATTTAGAGAATTTTGCCTTTATACCCTAATTACTTGTGCAAAGTAGTGCTGAACACACGTGTGATATTAATTGGAGTATGTGAGGGTTTCAGTACTCAGGGGTAATATTGAGACTGCTGTGTATTCAAAGTATTCCCCAGAACAAATAAAAGGTTTAAAAAACAAACTGATACCAAGTTATTAAATCTAATGTGGAATGCAGTGCTCTTTGTATTCTGTCAGGACAGATGAAGTGCTTCAGGTCTCATTTAAAACCCAAATTGCTCCGGCGAATGGCCTCTGAGTTGGAGAGCCGCTGTCCTTGCTGGTGTATGTGAGCACGGACTACATAAAAATTAAAACATAAAAATTTCACTGTGAATTTCAAAAGTTATGACTGAAAGCGAAAATACATCCTCATGACCTTCAAAATTTGAACTGGAATTTGATTTTGGCGGCATTTATCATCACATTTCTGTAGACATTTTATGTCTTCGTAATGTACATCTTATGACAAAGTTATCTGAGCATGCTTGACTGACAGCAAAGGTTCAGCAAAGAGAAAGATTTATCAGAAACATAAGCCACGTGCAAAAACAAGAGCTGTGACCGCAGTGACATCTTCATTGTCTGGAGGAAGTCTAAGCAGTCCTGAATCATTCAACAGCATCTCTGTAATGGGTGATTGACAGCACATTGTGAAAGTACTGTAGCACAGATGTTCTCCAGCTTTCTTCAGTAATGGACCTGTCTATCAGCACATTCAATTTGGCAAAATGCATTTATACAGATAAACAATACCATTTTTACCATTACTGTCTAATTTTTTTTTTTAAACAAATTTTTGTTATTATGTATTAGGAATTAAATAGCATTTAGTTTGAAACTGAAAGTTGTGACTCGGCCTTATTTTCACCTCACTCTCCGCATTTTTATATTGAAACAAATTGCCATCAGCAAATAAAAAAAGATTCAGACACATTATCTCGTAATTACGGGAAAAGATCTCATAATTACGAGTGGCAGAAAGGCCAAAGTCTGCTAATATTAACAATTACTAACAAAAGGAATTCTTATCTGAGCTAATTTTTCTGTTGAAGCTAATACATATTCAGATATGTAAGCAAACCATTTAACACTTAACCTATACATTAAGTCAAAATGATTCATCTGAATTATGTAGCACACCGTATATTTAAAGAAAAACATAGGATTTTAAGATCTAATAAGTCGATTAAACCAAGAAGTAGGTTGGCTAATCGAAATATCATTGGTTCCTGTTGTCCGGCTTCTGGGGACATGGTATATATATATATATATATATATATATATATATATATATATATATATATATATATAAAATCATACACTCTATAATTACACAAGGGGGGTGCCAAAGGGTCATTCTTCTGGAGCAACGGAGAAGTTTATACAGTGTTAAATATGCCTGGCAGTTTAGATGAGAATCTGATCATGATGATCCTGCTCAAGCTAATAATCAAGCTACAAAACCCCTGTTTCCCAAACATTATATCTAGGGCAGGTCATCTCATGATGGAAAATACAAATGAAACACGAATGTGTCACACAGCCGGTGAAAGGATAGATACAGTTACAGATGCGCGATAAACATTACGGGCATATGAAAACAAACAAACACAATAAAATGTGCTTCCGTATTTGTAGCTGTTTTGCTGCTATATTTCAATCATAAATTCTTGTTAAGAAATATTTCACTTACCCTCTTGCAATACCCTCAAAGTACCCCTAGGGGTACATGAATCTCGTTTGAGAAACATTGCAGTCGCAATCCTGTCCCAACTGCCTCTTTATGTTTCCGAGAGCATTTGTGAAACACAGATTTATATTTGCATGGACATGTCCTGATGTTTGACTGCGGTGACCCAAGTATGGCAATAATGTATGCATGAGTGGAATGAAATACCAAGCACACACACACACACACACAAACACACACACACACACATACTTCAGAAAAGCATTAATATAACATTTCAAATATGTTTTAATTATCAACACTACAGTTCCTTACCTTATTGGGTTTAATATGTTTTCTACTCTCTCTCAAAGACAAATTAAAATAAGTGCATCGATTAAGAGAATATAGAACATATTCTTACCAGCCAATACACTGTAGTCTGTAAAAACATACGTACGATTCTGTATAAATCTCTAAAAAAAAAATTAGGTAAAATACTTAAGAAAACTTCCTCATTGTCTTCTTTTGGCTGTTCCTTTTACAGATCTCCACAGCAGATCATTTGTTTCCATCTTCACCATATTCCCTGTCCCCACAACTGCATGTCCTCTTCCACCACACCCAGAAACTGCCTCTTAGGTCGTCCCCTTTTTTCTCCTGCCTTTTAACTCAATCCATACAAAAGGAAACAATGTACATAAAAAAAAAAATACTCAACATACTTGATTCCAGATTTTTAGCAGTGTTGCTTCCAACCATCAGGTGCTAAGTTCAAATCCACCTTCGGCCTTCTGAGCTCATGTTCTCCTTTTTCTCTGCATAGATTCCTGGTAGCATCCTCCTACAGCCCGGTGTTATCAGTGTCTGTAAACATTGTAAATTTGTCTGTTTAACTTGCCCGTAGGTAGGCATAAGAGAGTCAATGGTTGTTTGTCTCTACATATTGGTCTTGTGATGAACTAGCGACTTGTCAGGAGGGTACCCGGTCTCTTTCCTTATGTCCACTAAATTGCCTCCAGCGGCCACAGCAACCCTGGGTGCAGGATAAATGGTTGCAGACAATGGATGGATGTATAGTTAATTTCGACCATGGCCCCACCTCTCCTCTAAGTGGGTAGCTAGCCGATGCTTTAGGCTTATTTAGTAGCCTATGTAGCGGCCAATCAGATTTAAGGTATGTCTGCCAACTCAGGCTTTCCTGCTGGACATGCTGCATGTTCCAAATGACCTTTTCCTGACCTCCGTTCTGCAACGCTCGTTTCCAGCCCAACTGTGCACTGACTGCTGCTAACTGAAACTCAGACTTACATATTGCCTGGCGACTAGACCTCGACCATGTTTTTAAGGCAACCTGACCTATATATATTAAAGGCAAACTGCTGATGAACTTCAAATACATGGCTAATGAGCAGTTCAAATGCATTGATTCTCTCAATGCATCCCTCCACGACACAGTTCGGTGTAATCCCCCCATTTGTCCACTGCTTGATTTCAGCTAAAACCCAAACCAGCAGTCATCCTGAGGTGATGATCCGTGACTTCTGTAATCCTCTGCTGCCCTTTCGGCCGATACTAAACGATGATTCCCTTCTCATGTTGACATCTGAGTTTCCTACCTCTGCCTTATTGATAAAAGCACTTTGAAATAAGTTGTTTTTAAAAGGTGATATATAAATAAAGTTTAACATTTTATCCATTGCAGAAGACATTGTCTAAGTGCTGAAATAATACAATTAAATTGCAATATAGATTGAATTAACTCTTAATTGCCTGTGAGCGTGATAGTGAATGGTTGTCTGCCTTGATGTGTGTCAGCGTTCTGACGAATTGGCAACTCGTCCAGGGTGTAAAATCCTTCTCGCCCAATGTCAGCTGTGATAGGCTCTAGGCCATGCAACCTTGAACAAGATAAACGGCAATAGATAATGAATGTATAAAGATCATGACATTTATATCCCAAACTTTAAAGGAATAAATGACAGGCAGGGAGTGCAATATAGCATCATCATCATTCATAATAATAATAATTATTATTATTATTATTATGTTTTGGTCTCAACAATAGCAGAAACATTAGAGCATTTTGTTTATTTTTCAATGAAACACAGTAAGATTACTTGTGGAGATAGCTATAGGAGCATAATGTATGTCCAATTACCATGAGGCAGTAATTAAGAACAAAACGTATGCCTGAATGGAATAAAATAACACTGCTGTGTGATGGGTAATTCTAGACTTCGATGAAGCCCATCAAACAAACCAAAAATAATTTAATTCCCATCATCTCATCTGAGGTACGGCATGCATGAGCACTGAGTTGTGTTTTATGTGCAGGTTTTATTATAGAGCAGTAGGGTGTTTTCTGAGCCTGTAGATTGAGTGAGGGCTTTGCATTGTTTGGTTATGTACCTTCCATGTCAGCTTCAGCGCTAATTGCTCTCATCTTTCAGTATGCCTGTGAACATTACCAACTCAAGGATGTGCTCCTTAGCACTTAAGCTGTTTGCAGATGGGTAATAAAGTATACTAAGCTCATTTGAGCCGTGCCTTTTAAATGTTCTGCACTGTGCCAGGGGAGCCATAAAAACGCATCACTGCTCATGTGAGACATGTTCTTGTGTGGAGCCAGAAAATGCTGCTCTGTATTTCCATCGGATCAGTTCGTCCCTGTGCACATGTAAGATAAATTAGAAAGTGTACAACGGATGGATGGATGGATGGACGGACCGACAGACGGACAGATGGATAACCATTAAGAGATCAGTTTTTAATCAAAGATGGAAGACAAGCTAAAATTCACCGATCCCTGTTTTGTGCAAAATATCTGAAATGTTGATATGAAATCCAATCAGTCAGAATTGCACAAAACCAAATCCAACATTCAAACTACAACGATTGTGACTTTGGAGGATATGAGGTAATTTTCTTAAGTTGGTCTCCCGAAGCCTTACATACATGACCAAGCCATTACATTATAACCACTGACTGATAATGATTGCCCTTTAACAATGGTTTGAATACGTTAGGCAGCAAGTGAACAATTTACCCTTCGAGTTGATGTGCTGGAAGAAGGAGAATGGGTCTGGCAAGGGCCAAACTGTAATGACCAGATTACCGGTTATAAACTTTTTACAGAAGTTGAGGTCTAGTTGGGTGTCTGCAGTGGTTATAGCTTATCAAAGTGGTCTAAGTGACCACATTCTGGTGAAAAAAGCAAAAGTGACAGCAATGTCAGTGGTTAGCAAAGGCTACCTCTTATTGTCCTTTCTCACGGTCCATCTTCTGTATCAGAAATTGCAGGAAATGTTAAGACCGGTCCTGATAGAAAGTAGTCAGAACACACATTGCATCAACAAGCTGTCTTGGGAGCAAAAGGGGGATCTACAAAATATTAGATGTGGCCTTAATGTTATAGGTGATCAGAGTACATTAGAAAGGAGTGGAGTACATATTTGCACAGAATGATGCTTGTGGCTCTCAATAATCTCCTCCAGAATAAGTGCTAAATAATCATTTCTCAATAGCCAATGTGAAAAGTACAGACATTAAACACATTTTAAAAAGATATTAGCTTACCCCCTAAAATGGGTAACACCCCAACAATAAAGTTGTACACCTACTGAATAGGTTAGATGTAAAAGAAGAAAGCATAATTACAGTCGAGAGTGAACAGAAATTGTTAAAGATAGAAGATAAAAGGAGAATAAGGCTCCAGCTAGAGAGAACTCTATTGTCAAATGCGACAAAATCTTCGGAAATAAAATAGCACCTTTTCTCCTTTATTACTTTAATAACATACCGAGAGTCGTCTACCACAATCCTTGGGCGGCTATGATATAAGAGGGGGAGGATTGCAATTTGTTGCAGACTATTCAAAGCATGCTATTCACCTTGAAAATGGGTAATATGTTTAGATATAATATATGATACAATCCCAGAACAGGATAACCCAACCACCACAGATTTTAATATTACAAGACCAAATCAAACCCGTTTTGCAGAAAGATTTCGGGAGTTTTGCTGTTCCTTGATACAAAGGGATTATCTACTTTGGACTGTTAATCACTCACAAACCTTAATCCATTTTTTTATAAACCTTAATCCATTTCACAGCGCGAATATGGAGATTAACATGCATCTTTTTCAGTTTACGAACCTGGAAAGAAGCTGCCTTAAGGTCTACATCCCTCTGTCTCCTTTTCTTTTTCTCTCATCTAGTCTTCAGCTTTTATTGGAATTTAGCTAATATTATAGTTTCAAGAAGCCTGGTGGTGTCATAAGATAGTAGTTTCAAGTCCCACAACATATTTGGTGGTATGTGTGCCATTCTCATCTTATCAATATGCCTGACTGTGCGCCACGTCACTTAATTTTCTTGTCAATATTTGTAACCCACTCACCTAGGTCGATCGGGGTAACCAGCACCATCATTTCTCTCACAGGGCTGAAATGAATAATAATGATTTTGTTAAATCTGTTGACTCTAGATATTTGAATAATCCTATGACGATTAGTGTGCAGCATTGAATCCAGAGCACTGCATTTGCATAATTTGTTTAAGCAGTGCAGCTCTGAGTCAGCAGTATGTTGTCTTGCATTTAAAGGAAGGTTGCACATCACTAAAATACTATTCAGCTCGAACGCCACTGGGAAATCATTACCGTAAGTGGACAATGATCTCATTTACATCTCATCTATTAGTATGACTAGAGATATGAGTGTACGTAACAAAATGACTGGATTTAATATAATAATAATAATATATAATTGATATATCTCACTTTATTTGTAAAAAATATTTAGTAATGGAACTTTAAAGAAATTCAGCATAATTACTTTGTGTATTTCATCCACTTAATGTTCAGTTTCCAATGAAATCTCTTATCAAATCTCATATACTGTCCTCATTTTTTTACACAGAATGAGGACAGTGTTGTGGTTCAATGCTGCCCCGCCACCTGCAGCTGGTGCCCTTTGTAATTATTTGCCCTTATCCCTCAGAGAGCCTGAGTCTGCCGCTGCAAATTAAATCGATGGGGAATCTTTGTGAGTCAAATACATAATCAATACTTATCATTCATCAAGTGTCATTTTGATCTTTGATGAAAACAGGTTCATTCAAAATATGTAATGAATCATAGGTCACCCTACTTGTGTCAATTGTAAAGAAAATATTTTGTATTGGAATGGCCATATGAGTGCGCAAGAGAGATTATTGGTGTCATCATTTGTCTCCACTGCGTTTCTCTAGAGTTGATGGTCTGATAATAACTCTCAGAGCACATGAGTAAACAAGCATCCATGCTTCGGATAGCAGAAGATGCAATAGCTTATTTATAGTACGGCAACTCTCCTGTAGGTATTTTTACCTGCGTAGATTGGAAAATGCCTGATCAACCCATCATTGGATGATTGTGGTTTGACCAAGTAAAGACATGAAGCTCTTATCTTCAGAAACATTATATAATAATAATAATAATAATACATTTAATTTATAATGCACTTTACATTTGGATCAAATCTCAAAGTGCTAATATAGCGTGACAGTTGGATGGCTCTACCAAGAGACTCCTTCTCTTCTCGCTGTGATATGGTTTTACTATTGCATGTGTGCATATTAGTAAGTCACAAATGTGCATGTTAGTGAATAGTACACACGTTTTTATTAAATGCCGTCTGTCGTACTTTGTGTTTCAGTGCTGTTGCTCCTAGCTGGCTTCACAGGGGCTTCACCTACAAAAAGCTATAATTAATAATATGATTATTACAATGGATTGATCTATTATCATAGTACATATATAGTATATTTATATTTGATCATATGGAACATATATAATATACAAAAATTAAAGGGATGATAAATTAATACATTTTCATTGTTGCTTGTACAAAATTCCAAACAGTGGACTTTTTACCATTTTAACTTAAAAATTGATACAAGATAAGACATTGTATTATTTTTTATAAGCAGCACAGGCATAAGAAAAAAAAAAAGCAAATCCCTTGAAGCCTGTGTCTGGAGAGATTATGACTCTCTATTACTATTACAATGTCAAATAAAATTTGTATATACACCTTTTGTCGTGACTTTGTGTTTATTTTGTATTATTTTATAGTGAAAGTTCGTCATTTTGGTCTGTGTTCCTGTTTTATTTTTATTTTTTATGTTGTTTAGTTAGTTTTACATTTCCTGTCATGTTTCCTTTGTTTTGCCTCTTTAGTGTGTTTATCTGTTTATTGATCTTCAGTTCCTTAGTCCTTCCTAGTGTAGTCTTTGTGTGTTGTTTGATGTTTCCACATGTCATCCCTCACCCCAGCCATTCCCCAATGTTTTTTTCCACGTAAGTTATTTCCCAGTGATTCTCGAGTTGTTTACCGTTTTCTCCCATGCTTTTTCCTTGTGCATTATTTTTGAGTTATTAAATATTTAACTTCACATGCTCTGCCTGCAATGCCCTGTGTTTGCACCTGGGTCAAAGCCTTGCCCCAACGAGAGTTCGTAATACCGTTGAGCATTAAAACTGGAAACTGGTGTTAATATTGTGACTGATTGGTGAATACAGTATTTACTGAAGTCACATTAACCATTTAGTGCAGAAAGATCTGGCTGGTATAGAAAACATCAGCTGCACAGTAATAACCACCGTCACAAACCAGGTGGGTGATACGAATTAAGAGGAAATGGGCTGAACGACGACAAACTGATAAGAAAATTATTCAAGTCTTAAAATCTCCTCCTCCGCCTCTCCTCCACAGATTCAGTATATTCATCAATTTGATTTTGTATTACAAAGGAAATTTCATATGCGGATGTGTGACTCTCTATTAACCCAAGTGTAACGAGGGGAACCTACTGTGACTATAATTAAAAGATCTGAACTGAATGAGAGCTGAATGAGAGCACAAAAAGTATTCCAGAGGCAGCATAATAAGTGGCTTGATAATGGTCATATAGTGTATTTGTCTTAATAATAAGTAAGATGATAAATTCTTACATTCATATGTTATGTATATCCTGATCAGGAATGTGGAGGGGCATGGAACCGAGCCCAGCTGACACTGGGCGCAAGGCAGTGTAAACCCTGCACAAGTTGCCAGTTCATCTCAGGACCAACACATTGTGACAATCAGCCATTCACGCTTTTATTCAAACCTATGGGAAATTTCGAGTCATCAATTCACCTATAATGCATTTTTCTGGACTGTGGGAGGAAACTGGAGTAGCAGGAGAGAGCCGCACAGGAAGGACATGAAAACTCCGCACAAAAAGGTCCAAGAGGTTATCAGCGGTGGATTTGAACCTGTAACCTTCGTGGTGTGAGGCAACAGTGCTCCCACTGGAAGCACATGTGCCTCTATAAGTCACTATGAGGCCTAGACCAGAAAGAAGTTTCATATATTTAACTGGCAACAGTTTGCTAAAAGTAAAAGTTTTGCTTTTTGAAATTTGAAATTTGCCAAAGTTGTGAAAACCGTCCTCATTCACAGATCTTCAAAAAACATTGAAAACACTATTGTGTGCATGACAGCCCAGTAGGGAGCAGTCTGAAATTTCAAAATATATAAAGATATGGAGTTAAATTCCTGCAAAAAGTCCACAAACAATCGCAACATGATTCGCGAGCAAAGACCGTGGGATTTGAAAAGGAAGAACATGATTGACAAACAAATGTTTTCTGTTTTGCAAACACATAACGTGCCATAGACAACTGGAGCATGTCTCACAAGTTACAAGTACAAACGTGCATTTACAAGTATAAGAAAATCTATCCTGCGACTGCACAAAACGAAAAACCAAACGTTTTGGTGCAAGAAACTTTGCCCCATAGGTCAAAACTGTTATTTTTATTGTTATTATTAATAATAAGAAGAATAAGAATAGTAATTACATTTAGAGCAATTACGTACTAGGGCGTTCATGTGGGTGGGGGTCTGTGTCTGAGCTGTTTTTGGCCTCCCAGACAGAGCTCTAAGCCGGCCCACTCAGCTGTAATGTTCTTCGTGCTTGCCTGGCTGCCCTTGGCATTAGACTCAGACCTTTATTACACTGCAGGAAGCCTGTTCATTATGGCCATGCTACTTTCCTCCACTTTTTATTTCTTTTCTCCCCTGACTATAATTATCAAAGATTACCAAAGAGAGTTCAGGGGCTGAAGCGCCCCAATGACACAACACTCAAATGATTCTGGATGCCTGTCCGACACATCTCCTGTAGGAGGAAAATATTGACTTATGTATACTGGGTTGCTTGGCAAAGGATGAACAGATGATGTGTTTTTATAAATGCAAACGGCATAGATGACAATATATCCTGACACAACGGGTTGTCGCCTTGGTTTAATTGGAACTTAGGAATGAAAGAATGATGGCAATGATGATAGGAGGCAACATCTTGGCTGTAACCATTGGTTACTGCTGCAGCAGTTACTTCTGTGTAACTATTTTTGTAAATATATTCATAATCTCGGGTGTCTGTTGCTCAGTGAGTCATCAGAGGTGGTGTCACTGTTGTAGAATCACCGAGCAGGAATCATGAGAGAGTGACTAAAGATAGACCATTACGAACATTGCACTAACAAGATAACAACTGATTTCCTTGACATGTGGAAAGGCTGCCTGGCAGAGAAAAATAAGGTGGTAGTTCAATATAAAACAGAACTTGCTCCAATGAAAACACAACACATACATAGTCATATTTAACCTGATTTAAGCATTAATTAGTAGAATGATGAAGAAAAAGAAGGAAGAGAGCAGGCGCTCCTACAGGAAACAAGCAAACAAGGCAACTGTGCTAAGTTCTGTTAATTATTCTATCACTTTTACTTCGGTTGACATACACCAATCAACCACAACATTATAACTAATGAAAGGGCAAGTCTTAATAACAAGGGTCATGGATGAACGTGGAGAGTCTGGGTTGTCCTTTTCCAGAGAAGTTCTCATCAGATAAGGTTTATGCTGCTTTTTTATGCAGGGGCAACAGAACACATAATGCTTAGCTGTGCTGTTTTGGCAGCAAAATGAGGACCTACAAAATATTAGGAAAGTGATTCTAATATTATGGTTGATTGATGTATTTGAATATTTATTTTATGAGGTAGAATATAGCGTTATTGATGCTATTAGCAACTTTGCAGAGCCAATGAAGTTTTTTTTACAGTTAATTTAATCCAATGTACCGGTAACTAAAAAGCAGCTTTAGTCAGAAACAAGATAAGCCAAAATTCTGTTTTTTTAAGGCTTTTTTATTGAAGTTGTAAAAAAAAATAAAGTTTTAGCTCAGTGAATTCTTTGCTTTAGTTGCCATGTCATCCATTCCAAACTTCTCATGGAATATTTCATAATGAGTGAAAGGCTAACAGTCCAAGGATGTCATGTCATGTCATGTCATGTTAACCTTCACATGTAATGATTATGCAATCAGCTGAGGCTCCATAGTCTCTGTCATGTGTCCCACTGATTGATCAGGGCTATGTCAGGGGAAGCCAAATGCCTAGCACATCCTTTCCAGTCTCAACATTTCATGTTCATAGTTAACTAGCTGTTTTCTTTACCTTTACTTCACCAGGAGGTCTTGTTTTAGATTAAAATCTCTTTTACAAGAGATACCAGGCCAAGATAGCAGCCATTCACACATATTAAAAGCTCTCTCAAAAATCAGATGTCTCCATCACTATGTTCTTTATGATTACTTAAACTTATCGATTGATCAAAAGCTTCTAATTTTGAGATCTTTCTGTTAATTGTTTTAAATTTTATACTGAAATCACGTTACCAAATGCAGTAATGGAGGCTATGTATTTGGATTTTTTTTTAGTTGAAACCTATTTTACTAGTATTTCCTCTCGAACAGCGACTCACTGCAGGCAAAAGGCAAAACTCAAATTTAAGGCAGAGAGAAAACAGTTATCTGGGAATTCTAATGAGGAAAAATGTGTGCGTGTAGAGAGAAAAGCTTGCTGCACACTGTTGACTTGGTAACTGAACACAATGAAAGACATTATAAAGTTCATCTTTGTATATGGATGGCAGAGATTTGGAGTGAGTAATTCAAATCCCCTCCTCTGAATGTGGCTACTGACTCCTCATGCATGCGTGCAGTAAACTGGTCGTTTAATGGCTGCTTTAATCCACACAGAAATAGTAACACAGCAGAAGTTTACCAATAGAAAATAAGCTTCACTTGAAGAGTTGGCCTACTATCCTATCAATTAGGACTTTCTATTTCAGTCAAGATTCAGTCAAGGGATACAAATTTTTAGATCAGAATATAAGGACTTAAAGTGTGAACATTATTAAGGGGCTTCGGCTGACATAACAGGTTTAGATGTGCGTTCTGCTTCTGGTAGGATGTCCTGCTCTAGCTCATAGGTTAAATTACACCGGATGAACTCAGATTTTAAGGCCATATGCATACATGGTGAAACAGATTTTTGATAATTGTTAAGCCAACAGTATACGTGGATGTATCCGTAGCCTCTGTTTAAGACGGAGCAGGAACTTGAGATGCTGCGTTACCCAAGGAGAACTTCAAGTCATGCTCACCAAATTTGAAACTTTGAAACTGACAAACATGCCACAGGGGAAAAGAGCTTCTTATTCAAACTCATAATATTTTTTCAAAAAGACATGACCTTGGCCTTTGGAGATATGAAGTCAGCAACCTCTGCGACACCTTAGGGCTTTTGCACATTGATGCTGCAAATACAGAAATATGAAGCCCGTCTGAAGTCTGTAGAAAATAAAGCAGAGTTGACAGCTATTAATTGATTTATTTGAAACACGTGTGTATAATGGTTTGTGTTTTTTGTATTCATCTCTGATCCAGAAAATGTTAAGTGACTGTGTCTATAATTATCTAACATTAGCAACCCGTTTCAACAACCATGTATTTGAGGACATTTTGACATTTTGACTAATTAACTTGACTAATCCCACTGTCAGCACATTCCTCAGGATGTGCTGACAGTGGGATTAGTCCGGCTTGCCAGCATTTGCAGAGCCAATGTGCTACATTGGTTGACTAGTGACTTTTATTAAATGAAGGGTCACTGTGCTATAGCGGTTAGCACTGTCTCATCACAACAAGAAGGTTTTAGTTCAAATCCAAATATGGAATATTCTCTCTATGTTTCACATCTCTGAGTGCACCGGCTTCCTCCCCAAAAAACATGCATCTTAGGGAATTGGTGACTCTAAATTGCTAAAATGAATGTCAGAATGAACTGGGAACATGTCCACGTTTTACACTGCATCTCACCCTGGGATATGCTATACCCCCCTTGGCAAAGGATAAGAGGGCACCGACCTAAAAACTTAGGTCTTCCCAAGGAACTATGAGTACAACATGCAAACACAAAGTCCCCATGTGGCCCTCTTGCTGTGAGGGGCCACCATCTGGCCTAATACAGATATATTTACTAAAAATTGGGATTATAAGTAGAACATCAGAGTTTTATATTTACAATAAAAAATGGTAAACTACAAGTCCTGATGCAAGATGGAAACCCACTGGTCTGGAATTTTGTTTGCATAGAATCATATAAACACATGCAAACACACACCACCACAAACATCAGCTATGATTTTATGTCATAAAGGCCCAGGTGGAAAATACACGGCCGCTGACTTACTGTGTATACAGTGACATGTTTAGTGATGACATGTATGTCATCCGACATACAGCCAGTTACAGTTAGCAGTGCTTTTGTACTGCGTAATGAGATTTGAGGTGAACTTTAAAACTTTTGGCTGCACTATCAGGGAAGTTTTAAAAGTTTCTTCTTTAAAACAACAACGATCATGCAGAAGAACTCAAGTGAAACGTGCATTTAGAAAAGGAGTGTAGGCTCTTTGGGAAGTCCGGAATAATGTCACACACCATAACCAGGAGAAATAATTGCTTGTCGCCTATGAATTGATTAATAAAAGAACAAGACTTACGGATTATAAGGTGAAGATATGATATAATTATGTGGGGGAAAGTGGAGTGAAAAATGACCTCTCTGAACTGCTTTACCATGGCTTCTGATTGTGTGTACAATGTAGACAAAAACACTTCATTATTCTGACAGTTATTCGCTTGATTAGGAAAAATAAGAGAGATCTGCATGTTGTTGAGATAATCAAACCATGAAACAAGTGGGAGAAATTATTTTTGCAACAATGTACAACAATGATATATTTCGACATCCCAGCAGGCTCAGAGGTGTCCTTGAAAGACAGGACTGATTTCTTCTCTTGCCTCCTGGATAGTTCAGCCTTGAGCCTGGAGCCTAGAGAGCTGGGTTGAGCTTTGTGCTCCTATTTTCTGCGATAAAGCTGGCAATGTATATTAAATGACATAGGTCTTCATACGTGTCATTGTCTCACTGGCCTGATGAAGACTAATAACTGCACTCCATTCACCAGCTGTGGCTTTCTCCTTTATTTCGCAGTGACACTCTGAGATGTAGGTCTCTCGTGGCGTCAACGGAATAAAAAACAATTCCTCCTATTGGAAACTCTGCTGTTATCAAGTGTGTGGGGTAAACGAAAGTACAGCCCTTTGCATGTTTATCTGATCAGACCCGTATCAGAACAGGTTTGCTCAGGCTTGTAGAGATCTGTGTCGACAGAAGAAACAGGGGCTGATACATGCGGCAGGTCAGTCATCCCATTCACTTCACAGTCATTAATTTGTACAGTCACATGATTTCATAAGTTTAATTCTTTCTGGCTCACTTAATGAACTGTATGTATGTATTATAATCATTATTAATATTAGTGATAGCAGTACTAGTAGCACTTTTATACATGAACACCACAATGGGGACCTGGCCTTTTTTCACACATATTTCTTCGGTCCAGGCTTTTGGTCTTTTCTGTATGATTTGGACCATGTTCTTATTGGTCCAACAAAACAAGGGGTTCTTTGGATGGCACAGTTTGAAAGCACTATTTAAATGGCTCTAAGTTTTGGACCAAATAAAGCAGGATGAGCCCAGTGACCAAAAGTAAGCATAAATAAAACAGAGGAAGGACAATGTTAGAAACATGGCCTCTGCTGTCATTCCCAACAGATAGGGTATATTTCCTGAAAAGCCCCCAAACCCTTGTGTTGTACGATCTTATCCCCCTGATTGAACAGGTAAAATATTACATTTACATGATAGATCACCTCGAGTAAATATACAGTTAGGAAGTAAAGTTCGAAAAACAATGTTTTTTTTCAAAAAGAGCTCCCCCTAGTGACTGAAATATGAAATACTTGAGTAAATGCTCCTTGGGTCAATTCACCACCGAATTCGGACCACATCAGGCGAACGGTTGTTTAATGTTCTGACATTGTCAGAAAACCTTTGGAGATATAGCTGCCCCTAGTGTTGGAAATATACGACAAACTTCCCAAAATCAAACCAGGTCTTCCTCACACTAAGGTATGTGGTGATTAGATTTGTAATGATGGATGAAGTACTTTTTGAGTTATCACGTTAACACAAAGGATCTCTGGAGTTAGCAGATGATTTTATAATATGTCCAACATGCCGGTGATATAATTAGGTGACAAATGGGGAGAGGAAGAGATAGAAGGTGTATTTATAAGTGGCATGATCCGAAGAAGCACTCACAAGTCATCTGGATCAAAAGGAGTTTAATTCATTTCTTCAAGGATGCGAGAGAGAGAGAGATGAGGGGAGGACTGATTTCGGACAAATATTTTTTAAGGCAATCAATGTTCAAGTATAAGGATCTATTGTAGCGAAGGCCCAGACCTTTTTCAGACTTTTAAGAGTGAAAGCACTTCAAGCTGTTCACAAATGGACTAATTTCTGTGACAAATTAGCTAATGGATGCTGCTGAAGTACAACCATCATAAATCAATGCAATATTGGGCAAATCAATCACATTTATATCAAAACTGTGGGGCTGTAATAAATCTATTGAGGTGTCATTGTCAACATGTTTCTTCAGAAAGTTACTGTTGGTGCATGTGCAATGGATGGCATAACAACAAAAGTAGGTAAATGTACAACCTTAATGTTTATTTTTCCTTTGATTATAGTTTAATTTATTTAATGTCCTTTATTTTCCAGTGTATTTCTTTGTTAAAAATCTATTCTTGCGGATTCTCTTTGCTATGCTAAAGACAAAATCTGGTCTTGGGTGTGGAATATCTGCTACATTAAACAGATGCCTCTCTTAAATGGTCAAAAGTCAATTTTCCACTGAAAACAGTTTAAATCTCTGATCCAGTGAATACATACAGCACAATATTGCATATATTAATACATTTAAAAAGTCCTATGTTCCCTATTTGTTACATTCAGTAGCAGCTGATGCTGATACTGAGGCATGTGTAAAGGCTGTCTTTTGCTAAAAATGAACCTTGAATAGCAAATAAAATGTTGTGGCTTTTAAAAATATAGAATGTTCTATTTAGTATTAGGAGGATCATTTTATTCTCCTCTAACCTTCTTCAAGCAAGTTTCAAGCAATTTGTAGGAGTGATCTCTCATTGTCTAGAACAATCTCATCTTGTCCTTGGAAGTGCACCTGCTCCAGAGTGGGTTAGTTGTCCATCATCCAGGTAACCATAGTGATATGCTCCACTTACAAGGGAGCAAGAATTTTGATGCTGGTAAATATGGATTTCTGGATCACTTTTTATCTTTGATTATTATTATTGTTTGAACCTTAACCCTTGGGTCGACGGACATCTGAACAGCCAAAACTTGCTGAATTTAACCTCCAAAGTGGATGGGGCATGACATGGTGGATAATTTTAATATACTGCATTACAGATTAGCCTGTGCAGTCTCAGTTAAAGATGGCAGATGGGGTGTACATAATTTGAGGTCGACATGTTGAAGATGACAGTGAATCAAGGTTCATTCTTAAGGCTAGATGGGATGACGGAGATTGTATTTCCATGGGGAGGCCGTACTCTGTCATGTATTGTGTTGAGAAAACCTCAGAATCTGTCTCAAGGCCTCTCATATGTTGTAAATCTGACAAGAGGTGGCCTGTGCAGCTATTTGACCCTTGAACCTATTTTTTAAGAGAGAGCAGTGCAGGTTTTGGTTTAGGGAATAGAGACACATCACGTATAAAGTTGAGGTAATGTGTTGTAATACAAGCCCAATGTGAGGTCATCTCCCTCGCACGCATGCATGGATGGAGGGACAAGCTCTGACATCTCAGCGGTTGTGTCCTTCACCACTGCTTTCAAGCTAACCGCACCATCTGTTACTAAAGAAAAAGCTTGCGCAACTAAAGGGCAGGATCACTGTTGCCTGTCACCAGAATCTATGCTTTGCTTTTACTCCATTCAGCATGACCCAGAGACGATTGAGACATTTACTCTTTCTGAAGTTGAATTTGACAGATTTGATATCAAACAACAGTTCAAAAGCATCCTTAAAGCCCTAAAACTTTAACAAGGGTGATAACTTTGGTTTGTTGAAATGCCAGAGCGTGAAGAAAGGCGAGACCTTTTGCATGTCCAATGCCCTGGCAAGGTAACCACCCTTAGTTTGGACTTGACAGGGTCAGCCTGCTTTGACTTTGACCTCTCTTGGGACATCATTAAATATCTGTTTCCAGCATCTGAACCTTTTTTAGGTATCTGATCACGCCCCCCATATCTCCTTGGGCAATAATGAGGCTTCCTCTTTCAGTGCCCTGGTTCAAAACAGTTCAAACATCAAGTTTATACAAAGAGTGGTCACTTTCTAGTCAGCCTCTGTGGACATCAGGCGGTGTTGGATCAGCACTTCAACAGCAGACCTTTTTCTAATCAAAAGGCTTGGACTGGTTAATGTAATTTAAGGACAGCTGCATTCAAATCATTGATATGTATGAGATCTTTTCCACATATCCAATATGCAAGGTAAGATTAGTGTCTAATATTCATCTGGATATGAGATATGTCCTTTATCCAGGACATTAGGTGAATATTGAAACAGATTTTCTCATTACAAAAATGATGGTTTGGGGATTTTTTTAGGACAAGTTTAACTCTATTCTCCTGTTTATTTCAACATAATTAGCCTATATTGAGAGCGACAACTTAATGGTAAACATTTCCTCTGCGCCACACCTCCATATACATTCAAATTTACTTTTCTGCAGCTTAGCCTCTCTAAGTCACTAAACGATTCATTCACTACAGACACACATTAACTTGCTGAGCTGCACGACAGGCAGAGCAATTGCACAGTTCATGTTTTTTTTCTTCTCAGTGTGTGGTTGTTTATTATATCAAGGAGACATGCTTCATTGCAGAACAAGCTGCAGGCATCAAAAGAAACACTGCTGAGAGACACAAAAAGTTTCTACAATTCTACATCAGAACACAGACAGTGAAGAAGACTGGCTGCTCCAATTCTCCCTGACCAATCAGTCTTCAGCGGTGATAGAACTTCACCTTTTAGTGGGTGAGTAAGTGCTAATGTGGCTTAAACATAAACATGGCAAAATTATTTTTATTTTTCTGCTAACTGTCGCACATTTCCTCATGGTTTGTGCTTTAAATATTTCCTTAAAATACATCCATACACATTTAACTCTAAATGTTAAATTTAAATGTTAAATATAAATCAAAATGTTAAATCGAAATATAAATCGGAATTTTGAACCTAAATGTTTAGAGAATTAGCAAATTTACGGTGTTGTTAGCAAAAGTACCAAAATAGAAGCTTGTGGAAAATGTGGGCCTTTTACACCAACACAGTTTCTGAACTAGTTGTGGGCCTGATGACAGCCGGGAACAGCACTGGCCTCTATAAATGGCCTCTAATGAGCAAGTAAGACTCCCTGGATTGAAAGCAAGTAGCAGTAAGTAATGTCAGAGACTCTTCCGGATACTGGTAGCAAACCAAAAGTTTTTGTCTTTAATGTTTGAGAAGCCTAAGTGAGCAAATGTCACGTCTACTGAAGAACTTAAAATCATGTAACTTAACTGTCATTTTACCATCCTTGGTTTGTGTTTGAACAGTGGGATAAAGTTATGATATTTGGAAAACAGCCTTTGTGCAAGCAAGAACGCGTTTACCTCAGCTAGAAGTTGTTTGCTTCATTGAGCTTTTATTTTGGTACTTACGCTGATATCAGTGTAAATTTACATATTTTCAAAACATTTCATTTTAACATTTAGAAATAATATTGAGATTTAAATTCAACATTTAGATGGAACCTTTGGATTTTAACATTTAGGGTTAATGTGGCAAAATTTTACTGATCAAATCAACGTGTGATATTTTTACAAACCGTAACCAGTGTGATCCTACAGGTATAATATAAGTATTATTTCTGTGCATGTGAGAATTTGCAAGTCACATGACACTTTTCTGAACACATTTTGCTTTTTTGTTTTAGCTGATCTTGATTGAGAGTTGAGTTTGATCCACGTTCTTGGGCTGCAACAAATTTTATGCTAGATCAAACAATGCTATCGAGCCACCAAAATAATGCTCCAGGTGAGGTTTGAACTCATACCAGAGCAATGCTCTACAGTTTACTGTCAGTACCTCATGCTAACTGATAGCACCATGGTTCAATTTTTTATTTAGATTTTATAAATTAATTGAGAGAAAACTATAAACATGTTTTATTTTTTTCCTAGGGTTATATGGGTAAATTATTAGCACCAGTTGCAGTTTGCAGTTGGTTGACCTTGCCTGGACTAAAGGCAAAGGCTAAAGAAAAGTGGAAACATCATTAGTTGCTCTGTGCATGTTCAATTAAATGGGTTTGTTTGGTTACGCTATGTCTGAATGCTCCTTAATGCTGGATGTGAGAGAGACATGTGAAGAAGAGGAATGAGGAAGGATGATGCAAGGCTGCCAAATATGAAATCCTTTGTTCCACAGATATCCATGCTCACATGATGGTAGAAGCAGTCATGTCATTAAAAGGGACCTGCTCATGAAGCACATCCTATGCCCAAGGGTTTCACTAATGCTCAGGCATTCTCACACACACACACACCCACACACACACACACACACACACACACACACACACACACACACACACAAACACACACACACACAAACTCTTGTTCCAGGAAACCTTGTGCAAATTCTTGTTCAAGGAAACCTTAACAAGCAGCCGCTGCAGGTGATCAAACTACTAACGTTATGATTAAATAGTGACCTGTTCATCATCCTAAGCTACTGCACATCTCTTAGAAAAAAAAAATACAAAATCGCTCTCTAAGAAGCACATCATCCCATAAAAGCTTGCATGGGCCTATTATTAGTATCGCTAATAATCATGAATACATGTTTTTATTTAATCATTCTCAATAATCTGATTAAAACCTTTGATTTACCTATAGATTAGTACCATCCTTTGTGATATATCTTAAACAGATAGTTTCCTTCTAGAGCAAACTAACAAACAAACCCAAATGTTGGTTTATGAGCAACAATGAGGTTATAGTTATTTTATGATTTAATAATGATGCAGTCATTTTATCTGACATCTTACTCTGAATTTGGTTCCAACGGTAAACCTGATGTACTCTAACTTTAACCCAACAATTTTTGTCTCCCATCGGATCAGCTGACTATCAATCAAAAGGGTGTTTCTGTCCTGAGATAATATATCCATTGAGGACACAAGTGTTAAATCACACTACTCCAGGGGCTTCCTTGTTCCATGGCTCCTTAAAGGTGCAGAGACAGGATTGGTCCAGAGATCAATCCATTTTGACCTTGACCTTATGGGAGATTAAAAGCAATAAATTGTATTTTCCTTTGAAAACATTTAGCTGATGTCAGAGCAACTTCCAAAGGACATAGTGATTCGTGGAGATGGAGTCACAAACTGTAATGTGTGGAAACTGTGCTTAGAATGCTGCACAAAACTAGAATATTTCTCTACGGCTCAGAAATTGAAACACAGACAAAGACTCAGCATATTAAGGGAAGTTAAAAAGTGTTTACCGGTCAATTGGAATTTCATACAAAGGTCATTCAGCCAACTGCAACCAAGTCACAACAAGGATTGGCAAAAATCCAAACAACACATGCTTAGTCTTAGAGTGGCGGAGGGGGCTAGATTCTAACTCAGCTGACATAGTGCGATAGGTGGGGTACGCCCTTTACAAGTTGCCAGTTCATCAATGAGCTGAGTCATAGATGAAGGCAACCATTAATGACTAATTTATCCTAAATATACATACGAAACAGATATGTCTGTCACAAAGAGTGTATCCAAAACCGACATGCTACCATAAATTCTTTATGTTGACTCTGATAAAGCTGTCATTCACACGTAAGAGCCTTTTACAGGAACACGTAACCTCCACACAGAAAGACTCCAAATCCTCCGCTGGATTTGAACCAAAAATCTCCTTCCTATAATTCAGCACTGCCAACCATCACGCCACTGTGCTGCCACGTCAAAAGGTACTTCTTTCCATTTTCTCTAAACTCTAAAGAAGGGTGTACATTGTGGGAATCCGCCCGACTCCTGCAAGATCACGGGCCTCACGACCATAGGTCGCTTGTCGTGCGGTGTATAGCGGGAGTCACGAGTGCCGATCTTGAGCTCCGGGATCACAGTCAGATGGTTGTGTGACATGTCAGATATTTTGACGTCATTGCTTTTTTTTCTCACTACGCTTGTGTGAAGTGGAGTCTGAGTGACGTCTCAGGCACCAAGGTCACACTGTGCGGTGTATCGACAATAGCAAACAAGAATTCACAAAGTAAAAATTGCCTTTCATGGCAGGTTGCAACAGCACAGCAAGGAAGAAAAAGAAAAGTTTGTTACTGTCAGAGCAGCACTAGCTATCAAGTTCACACTCTTGGCAGTCAAATGTAGCTAGTAAGCTAGCTTCATTTATCACTCAAGGTTTCTCAGCAAAATAGACCAGCCCTCTTTTTTTAAGAGGTTTTGGCACACATGATGGCAAGAAGGATCAAGATAGCTTTTATCTGTCTCGTTAGCATGTTGCAAGTAAACAAACTTATTTCTGGCTTGGAGCTTTCAAACTATACTTTATTGACAATTGTCCATAGTGTCAACGGGCGGCAGGGGCCGACGTGCCGTACAGTGTGAGCACTCAAGTCGCAAAATTTGCATAAACGATTGAGTTGTACAGTGTGAGTTGAAATCCAACAGCCATTATCAACTCAAAATTGTACTGTGTAAGCCCAGCTTTATCCTGTACCCTTGATACATTATTATTCTTCAGACCAAGCCAAGATAAGATTCCAGGCTGAATTATTTTCTCTGTTGAACAGATTATTCCAAACAAAATGCTTCAGGGATACCAGTGTTATTGTTTGGGTGTTATCTACACCAATGTAGTATCTACAGCAATCTACTGTGTTAAAACTGCAGCCCCAGATAGGACATTGTGCTCTACGTCTCGTCTCATTTTTTCTCTGATATCACTTTCAGATATTCAAGTATGTGCTTATATTAACCCATGTGTACTAGCGGAGCTTCTGATATACTGACGGGGTTTACATGGAAACTTTTCTCCTTTTAGAATGAAACTATTCCGAAAGGATATTCCTGTATTGACTGTTTACATGAGCAGTGATCTAATCGGAAATGGTGTTTACATTCACAGACATATCAATCAGATGAGCTGTCAAAGCTGAGTGACGCGTGCAAAAGCGACCAATTTATCAGAGTGTGGGCGTTTATCATGTGAGCAGAGTAGTTTTTATCATTCATTCTCAATAACCAGATATCCTGTTCAGGGGTTGAAGGGGCTGGAGCCTATCACAGCCCTTTAAGTACTTAATTCATACTCAAAAAAGTTGGCGGGTCTGATCCACTTGATTGTCATGGGTGCATACATTGCCTATTAAAAAAATGCTGTTTTCAAAGTTTACAGCACTTTTTAATCTATTAACAGCGTTTGTTTATCTCAAATAACGTGTTTTCTTTGACGTGTTTGTAGAGTTCATTATTTCTTATTGGCCCTAATTACTTTCACTTTTTTTGTATTAAGAAAAGCTCTGCTGTCATCTGATCATTAAGTGCCAGCATCGTTCACGTGAGTAGCAGGGCCGGGCACGCTCTCACCAGGGATTATTCCAAAACACCATGAACATGCTGCAGTTGCCTTTCCGATAGTCTTTCCAAAAGGACTTATACTACCTCCTTGCAGCCTCTTTTCAAATCTATTTGAAATTAGGTAGTCCATGTAAAGCCCCCTACAGAACCTCTGAACTTTCTGTATGGATGCAGGATTTGACTTGAACGATGTCGATAAAAAAAATGAGGATGTATTGCCATGAAACATTAACTCCATTTAGGTGCTGCATTATTTA
Organism: Lophius americanus; assembly: GCA_037951165.1. Taxonomy (NCBI): domain Eukaryota; kingdom Metazoa; phylum Chordata; class Actinopteri; order Lophiiformes; family Lophiidae; genus Lophius; species Lophius americanus. The sequence continues at coordinate 9,668,765 of JBBDHG010000014.1, read as the reverse complement.
ACTTATTTGGGAGGTTTGATGTGTTAATAAGATATGAGAGCAGGTACAGGTCAGTGCTTACATACATGGATACTCACCTGTAAAAGTTGTTTTGAAAGTCGTTAAGTCTCTCCCAAAATCTGCAAGAATAAAGAGTCTGAATTAAATCTTACAAGATGCAAAATTTAAAAAATTTTGAAACAGGTAATACATCAGCCAGAGTCTAACCTAGGCTTGTCCATGTGACAGACAACTGTCGTTACCGCCAGACCTGCATGGATAACAGTCTTTAGTGGTGTGGTCACTAGTGGCACCACATCACAATATAATCACTTAACTTAAGTAGTGATATATTATGTTGATTTAATTAAAAAATTGTGATATGCAATATTGGAATTTTATTACAAATAACATTCCGATAATTTGTGATTCATTACTTTTCCTGCAAATGATGCCCTCCATGGTAAAATTTGCCAACATATGTCAGTCTTCTCATCTCACTTAAGTCATTTTTACTGTTGCTAATTGGATCACCAAGGTGACGAGATGAGATTTTTGTAGTATTTTATTTACTTACTCCTATGACTTTACTCCCATGTGTCACATTCATCTAATTGTCACATACCAAAAAGAAATAGTTTTTCTTTTGTTTTAAAATTTTGTTTCAAACATTAGCAGCGCTTTCTGTACCGCCTCAATCTTTGTTCTTTCACGAGAATAAAGTACTTTTAAAAGTAAAAAGACATTTTAAAAGTACTTTTAAAAGTAAAAAGACATTTTAAAAGTACTTTTAAGTACTTTTAAATGTCTCTACATTCAACTAGTTCTTTAATGCTACTTGTTTCCGTGTAGTCCTCACAGATCCATAAATTTCATCCGTCAGAGTCATCAGCCACCACCACCAGTCTCCACACTCCAAGATGGGATAGAACTGCTGCTGCTCAGGGCTGGTATCCATCGATCTGAGCGCCAAAGCCTTTCGTACAGAGAAATTGTCATAGATCACCCATTGCAATAAATATTCATCTTTATTTCATTTTCTGTATGATTGAAGAAAAATTATTCTTGCTACAAAACATTAAAATTCATATTTGCTTTTCGTATAAGTGATTCTTGGCATCCATCAATACTATATTGCCAGACAAAATTCTCAAGTATTTAGCTTTATTTTTCCTGCCACCCTTAATAATTTACAAACTAAAATAAGCCTTTTATTCTTTTTAATAATGTACACAGCCTCTGTAGCAAATTTATTGAATTTTCATAAGTTTTATGAAGCTTACAGCTCTTCTATAAGGTTGACTTTTATGTGAAGGTGTAGTACTGTGGACACTGAAGGACTGCAAGGCTCATTGTTTGCCCTAGGTGAAGACAGCATATGACAAAAGGGCAGATCCAGTGACCCGAGTGTCCAGATACCCCACACTTTGCTTGGCATACCTTTCATAGAACACACCTGGTTTATGAACTACTTTCCTCTCAACAAATAGAAAATGGATGACCATTTCATTTCATAAAGATCCGTTAGGGACAAATATCCATCATAAAATTTTTTAATTTTAGACATCATTAACCAGGATAATGCTCTTGGTGTTAACCTCATGTATTATTCTCATACACTGAGAATAGAAACAAGCAGAATGACAACAGGCTCTCCCTTGGTGGGGATGCATTGCAACACGGCAGCCCTAATGTGATGGGCTGATGAAGATTTTTGCATGAGAACATTCCTATTACTGCTTCAAAGATACAGTAATGAAAATAATAGTAGGGGGTAGAGGGTGAATTATTTTTCAAAGAGCAAGTTCCATGTATCCATGCATTTGAAGCACAGCTGGGCTCAGTGGTATCCTATGAAGGCATAATGGAAGTGCACCTACCGAGCTGTAAAACATGTTTGATGCTATTGTGAAAATGAGAAATAGAGGTCGGTAGGATGTTTTTATCCACAGAGATTCAATCCGTCAATATTAGACAGCATTTTGTGATTTCATTAGTGACTTTTATTGCATTGAGGGTTCACATTCAGAGGGTCTCCACAGTCAACACTGGTGGAAAATGTAATTATTCAAAAACTAATTATTAATTTAAGCAGTGGTTGAAGGATGACCGCGAAAATATTTCTATCATCTGAAGATAGCTGATGTACTTGACCTGAGATTTGATGATGGTGTCAGCTGATATTTGAAGGGATCAAATTGACAAACCTGCCTGCTTTGACCTGCTGAACCAAATACGAGGGAGGAAAACCCAAAATCATATATATCTTTATATAACTCAGGGGCTTAACGATCCATCGTTCTGAACAATCAAATCAAAGGAAATTCAAAATATTGATATATCTCATTGTTTTAAAGATAGGCCTTTATTTTGAAGTCACTAACAGCTCACGCTTGCAGTGTTTCCTGTACATAATCCCCCTTCCCTATCAGCACACAGACTTTCGGACCAATGGGTACAGCCAGAGGCAGCAGTTTGATTTTGTCACATTAATCTGAGTTGCTGAATGTTTGCAATCACTTTGGTAGATAACAGGTTCTTCAAATGAAAGATAAAGGCATCCAGGTGCAGTCCAAAACTACAAACAGGCAGGGGTCAAAAACCAGGTGAGCAGTCCAATAAGGCAAACAATCCTAACTCAAAAAAGCAGATGCAGAGTCAAAACACAATCCAAGTTACCAAGAATATCCACAAGAAATTAACAAGGAAGCGCTTACACGGGAAAACATTTGAGAAATAGCTGTGACGTGTGACAACAGGACATCAACAACAAACTGGCACAGATGGAAAGGTGGGCACAGACTTTATACACAGAGGTAATGAGACAATGAGACACAGCTGGAGGGGAAACACAGCTGAGCATGATAAACAATTACACAGGAGGAATACAGAAGCATTACTGGAAAAGACAGATAAAGACTAGGTTCACACTGCAGGCAAAATGTGGCCCAAATCTGACTTTTTTGCCCATATGTGACCCACATCTGATTTTTTTATGACAGTCTGAACAGCAAAAAGCAGATTTTTTCAAATCAGACCCAGGCCACTTTCATATGTGATCATAAATTCCACTAGTCAGTGAAAAAAAAAAACCTTAATCACTTGGTCATAATTTTGTCGGCTTCGATTGCACAACAACTTCAAAACTGATACACACACGCTGACGTGTGTAGCATCCATTTTTACTTCCATAAACACAGTGTGCTGCGTGTGACGTCATGTCTTCTTCTGCGTATGCGGTTCATTTCAGGGCCGTAGACCGTTCAGGCTGGAGTCTGATGGCGGTCACATTTAACTTATAATGTGAACAACCACGCAAAAAAATCGTATCTCAGCAGAAAATCGGAATTGATTATTAAGACATGCAGTGTGAATGTACCCATTGAGAGGGAAAAGGAGCACAATTGAAACACACAAAAACCAAACTAAGATGGAATAAATAAATGAAGAACTATAAACAGATAAACACACTAAGAAGGCAAAACATAAAGAACACGTGAACAATTCTAAACATGAGAAATGTGTCACTTAACAGTGAAACGCAGGTCCTCTTTTTCCCTCTGCTGTGTTCATGTAAGGATTACGTGCTGGATTTGTGGAATGCATGACCTGAAGCCTCAGACGATGCTCAAAGGAATAGCTGGGACATCAGGGATGTGTAATACCGCTTGAGCTAGGCTTGGAACAAGATTCTCCAGTGAATGTCACAGTAATCTATCAAGTCTCATTTCATCTGTATCAGTTTGTTTTGATGCCTGTCTCTTCCATAACAGCATTTCATCTTCCTAATAACATTTTATATACCAGAAATATAACCCATTATTGATTGCAGGTGCAACGGCCACCTGCAATCAATAATGGGTTGACACTTGATGCATCCCAAGGTACCACCCCAAAAAATTACAAATTTAATTTAAAAGTATATTTTATAGATGACAATAGATATTAAAAAAAACTCACACATACATTTTTTAACCATTTTTGTCCATTGTATATTGTATGGATTGTATATTTCCAATAATAGGGGGAGCTTTATCTTCCTTTATCTACTGAACTGTTGGACAGATTTGGTCCAAATTTGGGGGCTATGAATCCACTCGAGGATATCTATCTTTCTATATAAAGATTTTTTGTCTAATAGTTCATATTTTACTCACTAAGGGGAGCTTTTTTATGAAAAAAATTTCAGATTTTTGCTTGAATCCCAATTATTCCTTACTGCGTTTCCGGTTAGGACCCCATTTTTACTTTGTGTGCAGTGTTTAGGACTACCCTTGTAGACATTCATCCAATGACTCGTCTTTATTTCATCTAAATATGGTTCTTATTTGTTGTTAATGGGATTTGAATTTGTCTTTAGGCCTCAACTGTGTATATTTGTTTACAATTGTTTTCTTGGTATTTTTTTTATTTGATGTGCATCATTAAGGCAATGCTTTGTTATCAAACAATTATGAACCAAAAACCTTGATGCTTGAATTTTAGAAAGGAATCATGTTTTAAGAGTGGGCCCACTTGAAAGACTGAAGAAGTCTTCAAATACCAAAGGTTTTAAACCGCATAAACTTTCCTTCTACCTTAAACTTACTATCTCAAACAGCTATCCAAATAGAGATTGTATTTCCTCTTTGACACAGCATTGTCACTAGTCTACAGTATATAACTTTATATCAATGAGAAAAACGACACAGCAAAGAGACAACGTGACAGATGTCAGATATCATTAGAGATTCAAGGGGTTGTTCAGGGTTTCTTTACGTTTACTGAGGTACACTGCAAGGACTCATATTAACTCGCTCATTTTTTTTTCTATATAATGATGATGTTCCCCAACTCTGTGCCCCTGAGTTATAATGAGATCTACGCCCTTGACTGGATGCTTTACAATTATCCCAGCATTCAGCTTCCACTGATGAACTTCCTCTAGATCCTGGAGGGGCTTTATTGTTGGTGCTCATTTTATTTGATGTTGTTTGATGTGGAAATGCTTCTTTTTTTTTGAACATTAAGGACTCAGCTATAACTCTGGAACCCACATAAATTTAACGTTGTTGTGACAATTATCTTTTCGTCTTCACCAAGTTTTTTTATGGAGATTTGAGAGCTTGTCAGATACAACCACACAAAGTAACATGGTCAAACTTTTGTTCTGTATTTCATTTTTTCTGATTGTTCAAGTACATCCTCGCAATTAGCTTTGTTAAAAACTTTGTTAAAGTTTTCGATTATTCGTTATTAGGTACAGGACACATTTCTCCCAGCCCCTGCATCCGCCCATTATCCTTCAGATCTCTCCTTTGTAATGCCATTAGCCACCTAATGTACACTGGTCCTATTCCACTCAGTCGTCTGACAAGTTAATCATTTTTTGATCTATCTTCTCCTTACAAAAAGGTTGTTTCTTTGTTAAAGACCTCTGCTGTGTTTTTGTACTTGATAAACACTATCTTAACTATACTTGCCGTGAGACTTTTGGTCCACTCAGTTTTGGTACAAATAATTTTGACACAAACGAGACAATCTGCTCAATATAAAGTTTATTTTTATACCACATACCAGAAAAACTATGTCTGGCAAATGCCGTTTATATGTGTGATATTTCCTGGAGTTATGACTTTCACTATTTTGTGTGCCGTCTACAGACAAATCTAAGCTGAACTTTTAGTATAATATGAGAAGATATTGTCGAACGACAAATTTATTTACAGTGAAATGTACAGAAATTCAAACATTTGAATATTTAGACAAAAAGGAGGTCAGCGTTAACTAGACCTACGCTGTTGTCAATGACAACAAAGGTGTATCCCCAAAAAGTCCCCGATCCCTTTCCTCGTAGAAGCAATCCCCCTGATTGAACTCATCAAATGAAATGTGAAGTTAAGGCCACAGTCATTTTGTAAAAGAAAAAAAAAATCCCTATATTGAGTCAATTATGAACTTTTAGATTAAAATATTGTTAAAATATATATGAAAGATATCCTTGAATCTTTTCATATGCATATTATTTGGACTAAATTGGACCAATGGTTGAGAAATTATAGCTTGACGATTTTGGAGATGAATCTCCCCCTAGTGTGTCAAATATACATTCAAACTTTCCCTAAAACACTACAGTTCTTCCTTGTACTAAGGTCTGTATGGGTTTGAATACTACCAGTACCAGTCGATGTTGCAGTATAACCTTAGACTTTAGACTTTTAATTATTTAACAATTGCTTTTAAATTTACTGAGGTATCTATCTGAGACTATGACGAAGGAAAATGTATATATTCATCTTTCATTCTTCTTGTGAATGATCCACAGCACATTCTCATTAAAAAAAAACTTCCATCATTTTTCACATAACTGCATCACAAATATTTACTTTGGTGCTGCGTTATGAATCTTATCTAATGTTTAAATATGCAAATGAAGCTCTCAATCACCACCAGACATTCAAGGCAAAGATTTCCTATTAACTTTTGTACAATCAGGAAGTCATTTCACCTGCAAGATAAACAACCTATGATTAAAAAAATAAATAAATAAATCTACAGACAGAGCGGGCAGAAGCAGCAATCTAGTATCAGATTGCCATTTTTCCAGTTACTTCACAGAACTCTCTGTTTTTGGGTGAGGGATTCTGGTGCCGCTGTAACTTAAGGAATGTAAAAATGTTGAATTTTATGACACTTATAAATTGTATTTGATGTGGATCAGTAGCATCTGACATCTTGACTAACTTTGCTAGAGATCTGATGTTCAACAAACCAAACACTACTGAATTGTTTTAAGATGGAACTGACCTGAATAAAGAGGGATGTGGTGGTGTAGCAGGGTTTATATGAAAAGAAATAACAATATTCATCACATTGTTTCTGTTAAGCCTGTAAGTCAAATGTTGTGTTCCAGGCTGACAGGAATCAATAAGTTAGTTGGGGAGCAGAAACAGTACTTGCAGGACCTGAACAGGGCTAATGTTTGCAAAATCGTGATGCTGGTCAGGGTCTTGCTGGGGAGAGCATCAAAAGGACCTAAAAGCAATAAAGTTAACAACATTTAAGGTAATATTTCATGTTCCTTTTCCGTATAGATGTAAACCATCAGTTTGAAAAAGTCTCTATTGGTCAATTAAGAGTCAAACAGACACTGCCTGGTGGCAGAAGGGAAGTTTTACATCCAAAGGTGAAGGCTAAAAAGAACACTAAAACTTTAATAGCTTTTGGACGTACATGAAAAAGACCAAACAGATACACTTCGTGCCGCCCTTCATCCTGAGAGACCGTATGTGATGCACCTGGGAGTTTAATAACTCGCAGCAGGAGGGTGAAGAGGAAGAACGGAGGTTACTGGGGCTGGTTGCGAGGCGACAGGTTGTCGGGCTCCCAACACAGAGGTGACAAACCTGGGCGCTTGTCGTTGACCAAGGCAGGAGAGAGTGAGCCCAAGGACGAATTGACTCTAGCAGGCAAAGAGCGCTTTCCAATGGAAGACCGCACTTTGTGTGCACCATGAGGCAGAAATTGACTGAAGGATAGGACAAGCTCCAGGGTATGTTGAGAAAAAGTTGGTAAGTGAAATGTCATCCACGTCTGTGTCGATCAGGTCATACAGGGGAAGAGCGATACTTTTTTTAATCTCTGAGAACAGATGCCACGGAGGGGGAATGATGTGAAGACAGGCCAGGGTCGTCACCCGGAGGGGTCACCGATCTGAGATCGGGGTCACCCGTACATCATTAATGCACAGAGCACATCACGTCCAGACACTTGTCCAGATGTGGTCATATATGAGGCATGATTAGGTGTGAGAGATTGTGTATTAAAGACTCCACATTTTCTAACCCGCTCAGTGAGTAGCTTTGTGTAGGAAATTCCAGTGCCCATAGGGGGAAGAGCGACAGAGTTCCGATGACGCGTTCGAGACGCGGCGGTGCGCACGTCAGACCAAAAGGACGGAATGGAGTTATTGGATCAGGAGTAAACAAACTTAGAACGGCAACTTCTGTGACGTAACGGGGCTGGCGAAGGAGTCCAAGTTGTTTAATAACTGATAGGCACAACTGAGTGTTGTAGTTGTTGAGGACGTTATTAGCCGTTATTTTCATGGAAATGATGCCTAGAAAAAAGCTATCAAACACAGAAAGTTATCAACAACGGCTTTTGCTGAAAGTGTCACGGGGGCAGTGATGAAAAAAACGGATAAAAAAACTGAAATCAACGGGGAACAAATAGAAACGGACATAAACAATGAAACAAACAGATACAGAAGTCTCCGGGTGATGGTACATTTGCAGCAACAGGTAGGCGGAGCGTCACCAGACTCGGAAGAATTCTTACAAATACAAATACAGAATAACAAATACAAATACGGATACTGCAAGTGAGGAAAGGAAGGGTCCCATGAAATAATCGCCCGCTCTTACACATGCAACACAAGAGAATAGAATTATTTTGTTAATTAATTAAATTTCTCAATTACCAACATCACACAGTCACATATCTCATAAAGCTATCGTATGAAGCAAAATTACCTTTAATAAGTGGGACTCAAAAAGTACACCTCATACCAAAAATAATGCACATGAGAATTTGCTTCGACTAAGCAGTCCCTCTTGGGAGTTGCAATATCTTGATCACAAAAATTACTGTAAATGAAATGATCCGTGCGCTTTCTGCAGAACCTGATAATTATGTCTATATCCACGCAAACTCTGACAAATTATCATAGTTTCCTGCTACTTGTAATCGCAGTCCTCCATGTTGAGCCAGCAACTACCGGGGGGGGGACTGATGCATGTTTGCACACTATGCAGACGGATAATCATGCATATGGATAATGGGGAAGTATATAGAGGTTAGCCAATTAGATTCCCCTTCTGGACATACCCGGAAAGGTCAGGTGTGTTGGGGGATTTAGTGGCATTAAGCAGTGAGGATGAAAACCACCACCAAACACACCTCGTCTCACCCACTCCTATTCTGTGGCTGCTCAGAATGTAACCCAGCACTCTTTAGAGCCAATGCTTGTTTTTTTCACACTGAGCTACTCTTAAAGGATGTCACAGCAACATGGCAGTTACTGAATATTTAACCCATTATGTCAGTAAATATAAAAGCTTTATTTCTAAAGGGATGAACAAGACGATTGTAAATTAAAGCACAATTAAACTGAGGCACAATTTTTAGCTCGGGGTGAGAGAAAATGAGTGAAAACATAATTCCTATAGAAAGGAATATTATATTCCTTTACTGTCCCTAAATCTTCCTGAATGCTTCACACTGAACCATCAAGTTAGTTAGACGTCTGTGTGGCCTTGCTGGACTTTCACTGCAGTAAAAACAGAGTCTCTGAACAAGGACCCTCAACTCTTACATGTTATGATTGTTGTCTTGTTGTCTTGTTGTGAATGTAGAGTATCACTAAACCCAGCTTTTGTTGCAAAGATACGCGGTTTGAATGCAGTAGTTTATAGGTTTATAGGTATACAGATATTTTATATATGTTGTTGATTTGAGGCATCTTTTGTGCACTTTATGTTGCCCAAAAGATTTAACTAGTTAAGTGTAAAATGTTTTGCAGGGAAAGACATTTTAACTTTTTCATAATTCACAGGAGACCACCTCTGATCTAATTATGTTTTGTTTTGCACCAAGACACCTTTTCTTTGAAAATTTAAATTGAGCATTTTAAGAATGGTGTTGTGTTGGATCTTAATCATTTCTTAATCGATTGGCTGAGTTTGATGAAATCGCCATCTGGCGGAGCAGCCTCACTCGAGGCGGGTTACGTGCCGGTTACATGCATGTACCTTACACGCACACCAAGCATGAGCTTCAATGGCTCAGAACAGCTCACAATTAACCAGAAAACACGAAGCACGCAATTTGTAACACCAGTAAGGACGAAATAACCTGTTGCGGAACAACCCCCAAAATGTTCGTCAAAACAAACTTAATCACACAATATTAGCTGAGTGGCTACAGTTAGCGACAGAGCTGAGCCAGCTACGAGCCCTGAATTCACCGAACAAAGACAACACAAAACATATAATGGACTGGACGAGGTTTACAAAGTTTTATTTTCACTTTGAAATGTCATACAATTATGTTAAAAAACTCAGTAATTTAATTTGTGCTGCAAAAAAATCTACAACATGAGTGAATATCATGGATGGGATGAGGGAATTTCTATGGAAACTGCTGGACCGTATTTTTAAACCCCCTGTCAGAAGGTGCTAAATGCCTAAATAACCAACCTGAGGTTGTCTAATCCCAGTTTTTTTTTCTCGTAGGGATATGTGCTTATGTGGATAAGTTTATATCTAAAGACTATTATTGAATAATGTATGCACTTAATAGACTTCCAATTATACTTCTTGACCGTAACTCAGAGGGAGGCTAAACGCAATTGCTAACAAAATAAAGCAAATGTACATATACACAGAAACAGACTCATTGTGCATGGCTTTTATGAGCTTACCAATGTGAATACTTACCATATGTTTCATCCAGGGATGTTTCGGTTTAACAATTTTTTAAATGTTTTTGGAGGAATGGTTTTCAGAAAAGAAATTATGTTTACTGGCTTCTACAATTGAAACTAGTTAATTGATTTTCAACATGCCCACACTAAGTAATCCTATTTGTGTATCCTCCTGTGCCTATTGCTGTCATCATTTTCAGAGCATTGAGAGGAATATACCAAATGAAAAGCAGAGAATTTTGGAACCTGCTATGGTTAATAGGGTACAATTTAATAAAGGGATTAGTAACCTTCCCCTAACTAACAAAGAGTCAATAGATTATCAGAGAAAGCAGATGCCTCAGCTACAGTACAACTTCTCCAGAAATACATATTATGCCTGTAAAGATTAATTAAATGCATTTATCTACATTTTTTTTTATGTTGTTGTTTTACTGTTGATATGAAGACAGGACATTCATCGCCACACTTGTTGAGGAGATTTTTAAAAGAAAGTTCATGCTAAGAGGGAGGAGATTATGTTCAGGTGTGCCCCAAACCACAGGAGGTGGATCTTAACTCAGCTAGGAACCGAGTTTGATGCCTAAGTTTGAAATGACAGATTGGTTCTTCAAGTGCTCGACCTTGGGCTCGCATTGAAATGATTGAATAATTATTTTTAGCATGGCATTCGCTCTGGCTCTTTGCAGACTTCTGTTCTGCAAATTGAGAACAAGAATTTGACTCATCTCATCTCATAATCTTTTAAGGCGCTTCAAATTACTTTATAAACAAGGTCAGTGCACATTCTGAAATAATAAGATTCCGATAATCATTTTTAATACCCCCACTGTTACACCACTAGACAAAATGCACTGCTTATTTATTTTTCATCAGAGCTTTTGCAAATAAACGCTTTTGGCTTCCACTCTCAGTAGGGGAAATTAATCCTTCTTCCTCCTCTCTCTGCCCCCCCATCCCCATCCCACCAATATTTCTGCCTCCAAGATTGCAACACATTAGACAGTGGAAACAATACCACCCCTACCCCACAGTGCATTTGGGTCAGGTTCATTTAGGTGTGACCACAGGATTGGTTCCTCTGGGAGCAATTAGTTCTCACTAAAGGATCTGCAATAGTAGAGGAGTGACATGTCAAACAATAGCTTCAGCCCTCGTCTGCTAACCGCTTGTTAGCCTCAGCTCCAGAGAGGGTGAACTGCCAGTGTTTGTCTTTCTGTGTGACTACTCCCAAGCTGCACACACTGTGGCTCCGAGTGATTTCAGACTCTGTTCAACACACCGCTTCACTGTGTTATGTCACGATGGGAGGAACATGTGTGCGTGCGTGGGTGTCACAGTTGATGTGACATTGTGTTTCAAACCATGAAACACACAGGGCCTGTTTGTTCATCAGACGCTCAAATGTTGTGCATCCAGCTTGTTTTATTGTTCATAAAAAATCATGAAAGAAGAAATACCAGATCTATTCTTGAAAACTATTTGCAAGCTCTTTTCCACCCAACAAAAAATTCATTGGCAATTTGTATTAGATGTTTATTTATAAGTCATCCATTTATTCATTATCTGTAAATGCTTATCATGACAAGCTCTAGACTCCGCAACTTTGAACTGGTTTATTTATGATGTAATGACTTTTTTCATTAGTAAATTTAAGCTGTGTGTTGTTTTATTTCCTCCGCCAAGGAGGTGATGTTTTTACCTCAGTGAGTTTGTTTGTCTAGAAACCATTAAATGTTGCTGACTTTACATCATAATCTCAAAATGTGACATCAAAATTATGTTTTGTAAGTAAATTTATGGAAAAAACTAACAGACTTAACAGATTTTTCATGGAATTTTACCCAGAAGTACGTTTTGGTTTATTTTAGGGATTATAACATGTTGGTTACATTTGATATGTCACACCATTTAAAATAAAATAAAACAATATAGGGGGCCCCTTGTGGAAATAGTGCTGTCTCGAAACTCCGTCAGTTGTGATCTGGTGTCTATAGACAAATTTAAACTGGAGGTATAGCGTTATTTTAATTGATCCAAGCACCGGACGTGGAAGGCATCAGAGAATGAGGAGAGACGAACGGTTCCAGGGTATTTGAGAGATACTGAGAGTTTGTTTAAGTTTTAGATTAAGAGTTTGGCAATAACTCAACCTAACCCATTTTTGGACGTATCTGCATGGAACTTTCCAAAATAATTTAATCTAATTGATGCTGATTACAATAATATCTACCTTGGGTTATCTACTGCTTTACCTTGGCTGAGGTTTGCGTTCTCTTAGTTCTTTCTAGTTTACCTATATTTTCATCAATACTTCTAAAATTGTATCCCGTACACATTGCCTGGTCCTCATATTACTGTTTGCATTGCTGAGGGTAAAGTTTCCATCATACTCCATCTAAAGCAGAAAATAGATATGTGCATTTGAAATGACCTACCCACCAGCGCCCACGTACGTCTGTATGTCGGTTATGTTGACATCCACACGACAACCTATTGGTCTAAGCTTTTTGTCTCTTCTACAAAAAAGGCAGTCAAGCAACACTCAAACAGGTATCAAATGCAAACAGATTATTTACACCTGTGTCTCACTGTATCTTCACAACCATTTCCTGATTCACACTTGTTTCCTCACTGTAAGCATTAACTCCATCAGTCAGTTTCAGTTCTTTAGTTCTTTTCTCATTTCAGATTTCAAGACAATTTTGGATTCTTAAACTTGTGTTTACTTGACAGCTCTCACTACACGGCGCAGAAACTGGGTCAGGATAAGCATGTTGCTTCCTTTGATTTGTTTTACTCTGTAACGCTTTGAGAGTGTGCTGGCCAGCATGCCCCCATTTTATGATGTTGGTGATGTCATAACTGACATCACTGACACCGCTAGGTAAATCAGGGAGGGGGTTGGTTCTCATCATTTGTAGTAGCCATTTATTGATGTATTAAACTTGTAAAGGCTGTGCTGTGTTTCCTGGTTACCTCTGCCAATTGTGCTCGTTTGTCTGTTTGTTAGCAACATTACAGAAAAACTGAGGCGCATGATAGAGTACCCAGAGGAGGCGTCATAATAATGTTTTAAAACCATTTTGAGATAAGGCACATTTTTTGGTATTTCATTAATAACTCCATCAATAATTAACGTTTTTTCTTCAAATTCCTTATGTAAGTCAGTTCAGGTTGGAACATGTAATTGTATATGAAAACCAACCATACTGTATATTGATGTGCAAGTTACAGAAACTCATGTATCCACCATCACTCCCCAAACCAAAGAGGAAACAACTATGACTTTCAGGCACGGCCATGGAAAATACACATCTAATTATCACCTGTGTCCAATGACACTTCGGAGAATTAACCCATTGATCCCTTTGTTGCCTGGAAAAAAAGCTGCATTTGTTGTTCATATTGGAATGGAGACAGCACTTAAAATGTTGGATTTTGGTTTTTCTAGAAGATGCTGAGCTTGTGCTTACATTAACATGTGTCTTAGGTTTTAGTTGCCATCCAGAATTTATGTGTAAGGCCAAGATATTGACCGAGGTTGCCTGCCCAGCAATCTGTTAGACATTTAAGCCACACTATTCTACATTCTCTTCAAGCTTGAAGTGTTTTCCTCACCTCTCAGAACCCTTGGAGAACATGTACCTACTGCGGTATGTCATTGTGTCGTCTCTGTGGAAACACAAATAAAATGTTGAGGATGGCATTTACGCGTTTGTCTTTCTTTTCCAAGCTATGTAGCTCTTTCTTCAGATGTTTGATGCCATGATTGCGACAACTGTACTTGCAACAGCTCTATTCCTTTTCTTTCTTGGAATGAAAAAGGAATAGTTAACAGCTACTTTCTATTAGTAGCTGTTAACTTTTTACCACATATCTCTTGCATCCATATAAATGACTTTATCGGTCACCGCTCAGCAGTGACAATTTATTCTTCAGGCAGAAACAAAACTCATTCAACCAGCAGGGATTTCACAATTTTGCTCTGTCCATAAGATAATAATGCAAGTTCCTGCCAATAGCTGCAGTTATTATCATGAACATCCCTGATAGTATGCCAGCTTTGTCAACTATTAAGATTTCATTTTCAATTCAATTACTCTGCGTTCAGCAAGTTGTTATGGTTACACGTTAAAAATAGAACAGCAGAAGTGTAGGTGGAAAGGAAACAGCAAGTGTCAGGATGAAAGACAAAAATGAAACTCACCCCACACTCTCTTGTGAGTTTGTGAGTATCTGAAGGTATTATAATTTAATGGGAAACATTGACGAAGACAGATGTGGTAACATGAGCTGATGAAATAGAAACTTATGTAGCTTTAATTAGAGTATAAGCTCAGCTGAACATCGAATTATCTGATTTTATCTGGATCACATTGCTGTCTTGCCACTGATGTCTATGGAAGTAACTGTCATTGTAGTTTTAAGTTCATAATTGAAATAAAGAAGCAGTAAGATATGGGTAGTCTCCACAGCCTCTCCTAGGATTTCTGGCATGTGTGTCATGCACATTGTTCCCTGCCCAGCTCTGAAGGTCTCCTGATATAGATTGTAATTAGAAGACGCTCAAGGATTTAATGAAGAGGCGCTCGCTCGATGGCTGCAATGTTGGAGAAATCGCCAGTGGCTCTGACTTCAAAGCTGAAGATATGGCTCCTTAGCAAAGGCCGCAGTGAAGCTGCAACAAGAGAACAAGTCATGGTTCCTTCTTTGATTTGAAGCACGCCAGGGATCTTACTGTATAGGTTTGTAGCCAGCGAGGGCATGCAAATGGTTGTTCAGTGTTGCATTGTACTGCTGGGTAATGACTATCAGCAAGAGAACTGGGCAATAATGTGAGTGGGAGGTGAGAAAAAATAGGCTGCAGGAATTCCATCCCCCTGCTGATTCCCAGCTTGTGGTAAGTCCCAGGATGTCTCCCTATCATTCACTTTAGAGATATCTTCCTTCCAGAAACAAACTCTGTTGGAGATTTGTGATCAACCTAAAACCCAAAAGGGCCAGAGGAGGAGATGGAGGAGACGGAGGAGGATGTGTTTGAAGTCATTTTAACTTTCTATTGACAGCTAAAAAAAGAAAAGAATAAAAAACTGGAGTTCCTCCTCGAAATTCAGTATAGCATTTATATATGATATATGCCATGCATATTCATTATAATATATGATATAATATGCATGACAGCTGTCAGGCTACAGCTTGTAAGGCACGTACAGGTAGTTGAGTATTGGTCATGTGCAATGATAGCACATGGTGTTGTGTGCTGTTCTGTGAAGATTAATGAAGCAGATATAGTCCACAGCTGCATCGCTGAAGGCTTTCCACCCCCACATTAATTTTATATTAGCTACAGTATATTCCTCCAACTTCATAATCATTTTTTTTCACTTTGAGATGCCCTCAACTTGCATCTGGCTGTTTCATAATCCTCTTGTATAACTGTTATATATGATCTTTTCATTTTTCTATGCACACTTGTATACATAAAGACGTATTGTCTTTGTAAGTCACAGATACTGAATTAAAGAATTCCTCCTCCCGGTTGGTGTATTAAGATGTTACACACACAAACACACAATACATGAGACCAAATATCAAATAACAAATCTGATTTGAAATGCATTGGAGAGGATTAGGGCCACATTAACTGTTTTGGAAGACTTTGTCAAATGCTTAAAAAAAAATCTTTATAACCCTTATCCTCTTTTGTAAAACTGCATAGATTAATCTCGTCAGAGGAATTCTTCTGTTTTTCATGGTACTAAAAAATTTTTAAGCTATTTGCATTACAAAATGGTAATAATAAGGTTATAGTGATGTAATAAAGAGGTAATAATGATGTAATGCCATGTAATTATCAAAATATTAACCAAGTTATAGTTTGTTATAACAGCACGGTTATAAGATGGCAATTGTGGAGTAATGGTATAGTAATAAAGAGGTAATACATATATAATACCATGTATTTACCAAAGTATAACTAAGTACTAGTTTGGTAATGAGAATGGGTATATATGGTTAATATTTCAAAGACATTTATGTAACACAGCAATAAAGGCCAAAAGACTAAAAGTAATAATTATGAATATATAGAAATAATGAATTAAATAATAATTAGGAAAGAAATCTTAAGATTGAAATGAGGTACAATTATTAGCTAATAGTACAGTTATACTTGGTCAAATGCTAGAAATAAAATTGTTATATCAGTGCAATATTTGGATTCAAAAATGGTGATATGGGGATATTAATTTTTTAATACTATGATAATAATTAGGTTATTTAGATTGATGTTTTGACAGTATTAAATGCTACTAACAACGTAATACCTTCCAAATTAGATTAAATTGGTAATTACCATATTATAATGCAGAAATTCATCCAACCTTTATGTTCCAAACATTCCCTTTTGTTTCAAGATTATACTGTACAAATTGTATTTTTTTATCTTGGGACTTCTTACCTGGAAACACTTGTGGTAGTTAACGTGTAATAACCATGAATCAGCGCTGCAAAATGCAAAACTACCTTTTCCTATTTAATTCCATGATAATAGATTTAACCAAACATCCAGAGGTGCAGTGATTACATTGAAACACTTTTGGTAGTTTCTGTGTAATGACCATGAAAAGGTGACGAAAAATGTAAAAAAAAAAAAAAAAAAAGAAAGAACTAACTATTTCTATATAATTTCTCACTTCTTTCAACTATACACATTTGATACTATTGATACTTAGAACACGAAAATTAATCCAGTTCCTCCCCACTATGTCTATGTTCCCTGTATGCTATGAAAGCTTTGCGGTGGTGGGGATGATTGCATTATGGAATCGTCATTGCCGCCGCAGATCCTACATTGCCAAATAGACATTAGTGTGAGGAAGAACGGCAGTGATTTTGGGAAAGGTCGGTTGCATATTTCTTACATTAGGGGGAGCTTTATCTTCGAAAGTTTTCCGGACATAATTTATCAAGCGTTGGTATGATATAGTCAGAATTTTTTTCTTTTATTAATTAATTATAATTTGGAAACAAGATCAAATATAATTTGAGTAGTTCAACTCAAATTATATTATATTATATATTCAGGGGGATTAAATCATCATGGCTCTGGGGAGGTATGCAAGGTTGTGTACGGCTTCTATGTAGCTCGTCCTTTCTACAGTGTCATTTTAACGTTCTTAAATACAAGATTCATACACAGCGTTGCAGAGCTTAGGGTCGATGCAGATGTCTGGAATATTGGAGTTCTGAAACAACTTGAAAATCAAACAAACAGATAAAAACATGTCAGTTATGGGAAACATGCAGCTGATATCGTGTTTGTCTTGCCTGGTCTGTTCAGCAACAGTAAATATGGACAAAATGTAACAAATGGACTAAGCAAGGGCACTGATTTGGTCATTGCACTATTTTTACTGCTGTCCGGGGATATCCACCACTGACATGGCCCAAAGTGCAGCACTGAGGCTCAAAAAGACATTGAGGACATGGGGATCTTTTCGTCGGTAACGTCACAGGTGTGCATGTGTAACAGAGACCTCCCAAACAGCATTTAGATGTAACAGATAGCGCCTGGTAACACTCACCGATGTCAAGACCCAGCGTGCGGCGTGAATCCCCAAATTAGGGGTTGGGACAGGAGAAGCAATTCGCCGAGGATGCTCCAGGTGTGACTCCACAGACACAGTCATCTATGTACCTGCAAAGTCTAAATATCAAGCTGCATCCGTCCTTATTGTAACAAGGGATAATAGATCTTAATTGGCTGAATCAATCTCATATAACATTGGATATTTCTAAAACAGTAGGTTTGGTTTTCTCTATAAGAAAGAAGGACAATCCTCCATCAGACACTATCGTAAATGGGTGGAAGTTGTCCAAAATTTAAATATCTTGGTGTCATCATTGATAGTAATTTAACCTTTAAAAACACTCCATAAAAACAGTCAAATACTGAAACCAAATGTTTTCATAAACAATTCGGTACAAATGTAACAAAAACGTATACGCAATCTATGATACTGTCCCATTTTACTACCATGTCACGACTTAGCCTCAGGCAAGTTAAACAACTGTAAAACAACTTCATAAACTCTAAAACATACATTAAAGTTACTGAACAAAGAAACCTTACTCCTATCATCACTGTAATATCATCAAGAAGTAGAATGTATTTAGTTTTGAAAATGTTTTGTTTATGGCTAATGTTTGTTTACGCCACAAGGTCTTCAAGTGCCTCCCCCCTCCACCGCCAAATTATTTGTAACTTATTATGCAACCGGTACAAAATCAACAAAATCTTCTGTAAGGGGAGACGTTCATATACATTTTGGTGGACAAAGCTGGTAGGACAGCCTTCTCAGTTAGAGCATCAGAGCAGTGGAACACCTTTCCAGCAAGTATTTGAGAATGCAGTGCATTAAGCTGTTTTAAACTCTGTTTCAAAAAGTGGCTGAAAGAAAAACAGTCCTGCTGTCACTAATTACCATATCATATATCCACAAAATGTGTGCGTGGGTGTGTGTGTTTGTGTGTATGTGTGTGAGCACATGTGCGCATGTGAGAATGAATGTGATAATGTAAGTGATGGATATGTCTGCTTTTTTAACAATCTGACTGAAATGTCATTCTCTCATGTGAAATATTGCATTTAAGATTGTAACTGTAATGTGTATGTATGTATTTTTTTAATTGCCTTCAAAGTTTTATTGACGCCTACCTAACTGCCACGTTGGTTACTGTTGCCAAACGCCCAGGGATTACAGATGAAAATAACTGGGAGCTATATCTGGTACAATATATTTGCTGATAATTGTCCCTGTCAAATAAACTAAATAAATGAACAGAAATGCTCGTACAATGAGGGGGATTAGGGATTTTTCGGGGATATACACTTGCTGTTGGGGACAACAGCGTAAGTCTATTTTTTTATTGTATTTGCTATGTCTGATATTCTCAAGTCGTAGGTCACAGTTTTCAGAAACAGTTGCATCACAATTAGAAAGGTAGATGTTCAAATACACCTCTGGCCTTGGGGCCTTAATGTGGCCATACATCTTAATATATGCAGAGTTTGCTTGGTTTCTTCTCAAAGTCCAAAAACAAGCATTATGGATCTGTTTGTGACATTAAGTTGCCCATAGGTGTGAATCTATGTGTGTAATGTTATTTGTCTCGGCCCATTGATGAACTGGCAACTTGTCCAGCATGTACCTCTCCTCTGACCCACAAACAGCTGGCATAGGCTTGAATGAAAAACTAAGTTTATCGACTCCAGCTGAGAAATTCTTATCAAAAATAAAGTTAATCCATTCAGTTATAATGTCCTCTGAGCCTGAAAGAGACGGTGATACATGTTTATCAGTAAAGAATAAGTGAACCATGAAAGTCACATGATTTCTGATACAAACAGCCACTCCAGATACCCATATGTGCTGTATATAAACACAGTAGAAGTGAGTTTTGCATAATCTGCAAATTGCTTTAGCGTCACTTCAATTGAGACAATGGCATATATTTTCTCAGTATTCTACATTAATAGAGTCAGTTTTTGTAAACTAGTGTGGGCTGGGCACTCTTGAATGTATGGCACTTAATTTTAAAGCTTCCTATTCTGCTATTACTATTGTACTACTTTCCTTTTTGCACTATGTCAGTGAGTTTTCCTGTTTGCAGAAATTAGCTGGCAGAAGATTCCTGTTAATTTTTAAAACATGGAAGTTATTATTTGTCTGTAATTTAAAATCAGGTTAATAATATATATGTGTGGCTGCACAGCCCACAGATTAAAATTGAGTTGATTGCACGCTAAATCGTGATGCAAAAAGTGTATGTATTATCCAACTAAAGTATATTAACATTTTAATCTCATACTATCCCTGCCACAAGGGGCAATTATTTTTGGTGATAGAGCGTCACAGTAAAAGGAATAACCTGCTGCCACGGCAAACTGCTGAGGAAAAAAGCCATAGTTATATGGCCAAGTATATTGGCAATTAACTTCTATCCCCGTTCCCCTCCAAAGAGTAAAGAACATTTATGTTGCATGGTTTCTATCAGTTGATCCTCTTATGCAGAGTTAGGTACATTATCGACTCATTATAACGGCGCACAGAGGCTCCTTTATTTTCATTAATCTGCCTCCTTCTTCCCCAGTGCTCACTATCTTCCCCTAATGAGTATTTACAATGCAACATTTTTGGTGGAATATAAGAAACAACAAATCGCATATAATACGTTTTATTTTTATGACGATATTCTTGCTTTTGACATCTAAAATAAAAATGGTTATTTAATTGTTTCCACTAAATGCAAAAACAGTGCAGAACCTCAATGTGTGTTTGTCGCGACTCATTTCTTGGGTTACTGTGTTTTTGTTTTCTCACTTTGAAGGTTTATTCTGTGTTGTTCCTCTCTGTGTCTCTCTCCCGTGTTCCTTCTCTTCTCCTCTTGTGAGATTATCCTTCATGTTCACCCGGTTCTCTCTCCGTCATTTCCTTGTACATGTTTGTCTCCCACGTTCCACCGTTTTCCCTATGAGAATATTTATATATAGAGAGAATATATATAGAATATTTATTTATATTTTCTGGATTTTTCACCTCACCTGTGACTTGGATTTTGAGATGATTCGGATTTGTTTGCTCATTGGATTGCTCTACTGGTTTTTGACACCTGCCTGTCTGTGGACATTATTTTTTCGACTTTGGATTTTTGGTTTTTAATTAAATCACCCAACCTGCCTCTGCCTGGTATCTGCTCTTGGTTCCAAATTCTTGTTCTGCATAAATCCTTAGTGCTCGTTATTTCCTTTATACACTCTGAGGAAGTAAGGCATATAATTGCACCATAGGGATTACAAGAACCCGGGGCAGTACCCTTGGAGGTTTTCATTCTTTTTTCGATAATGTACCCTGATCAGTGCCTAATATTTTTGATAGGAGAAATGCCTTTAAAGACACACGCAATTCACACTGATTCATTAACACATTTCCATACTGTACAGAATACATTTCAAATATTTACAATGATCCCCAATACAATATCACAATCATTAGAGTGGCTGACAAAACTGTCTTGATTGTTTTCTTCTTCTTCTATCATGTTTTGAGCTGAACCTATTTGACGTTTTAACCCTGGCTTCTCGTCTTACTCCCTGGCCATCAATCACACCTCTTCCTAATTGGTGGTTTATTTAAGCTGGAGAAACTTCCCATGTCTCCCTCTGGTATTGTTGCCTGTACTTTCAGCCCCACAGCTACCAAAGCATCCACCTGTAGGCTCCAATGAAGGGGTTTCAGGAGTTTAATCATAACTCCCCCAAACAATCTCCATGTTTAATAATATCTGCGAGCCTAGACTGTATAATAATCTGACATCATACCGTCAGATTATTTCTACCAATTTTGCATGACTGATATTTTTCAAACTAATATTTCCATGTAAAAATCACAAAAATCCCCTTCCGTACTCTAACTACTACCACTGTAAGCTGGAAATTTGGATACTGAATGACAGATATAGAGATAACAGTGAAATAAAGACACCTAAGTTAAATTCTAAATACAACATTGTATTCTTGTTGATGATGGCATAAAATCGGTGTAATTAATTTAGTAATGGGTTGTAAATAGTGTATCACTGAGGTGTTTGTCAGTAACCATTTCCAGCCTGGCAATGACTTATTTGATAACTTTCATTTCAATCTATTTCTTTTTTAACTTAGAAAGACATTGTTGAATTTTGACTTCCATTATGACACTTTCTGTGTATAATATATTTTAAGTCAATTTCCTCTCCCAGTCTCAGTTAAAGCCATTCTCCATCCACAAGGACAATTAATGCATGAAAGTGAGTAAAGAGAGAGGAACCAATATTTTACCACGGCGGATCCAGATAATGTAATGTTAAAAATGTACATAGTGACTATATCTCTGAAATCAGCTCATCTTTGTCAACTGTACATAATGTATAGCTTTTTGGTCAATCGTACGTTAACAGAGGTTGTCTCTGAGTGGACTTTCAGGGCTCGCTGCTGCTCTGATTTGGTCTGACATGAGCGGTACGGTTTTCTCCAGGCATCATTTTAAATTCACCAAGCCTACTCTGAAGAAAAGAATTCTTCATACTGGTCCTTGTTTATAAATATTTTATATATTAAAAATATTGTTTCTCGCTATCGGAGAGAACTATTGGAGAGGTAAGTTTGACCCCTAAACATGATCTTTTTCGTCCAATCCCATCCCAATTAAAACAGTGGTACACAATTAAGTACATCCATAGATGCCAAATTTTTATGGACCAATCAAACTCTCGTAGGCTATCTCCTGTCAATGACTATTTCCCAACAAGTACATAGAGAAAACAACATGGCCCTCATGTTTTTCTATCTGTTTCAAATTTGCTCTTGAACACAATATGAGAAAAATCCTACATGAGAGTCATGAAACTACACCCTCAGTCATGTCTCTCACACACCTGAGTATGTGAAGGACTTGTGTTGCATATTAAATTGGATGCACATGCTAGAAATCTGAAATTGGCAAATGGAAGCCTATAAACATGAAAACTGCCAGCCAACAGGGTGCCGACATCTGACAGGAAATGTTGAACTCAGAAAGATGGAGTAAAGGGAAAGAAGCTTATGGGCAGCAAAAAAGAAAAGCACTGAGTGTGTCCACAAAACACCAATTATGGAGAGCAGACAGCACCATATTCATGTTAAAACAAGTCCTGTAATAATTCTCACAGTGATACATTTGTATCATAGATGAGATCATCGGTAGTTTTATCATTGTGGCCAGGATGTATCGACACACACTATGGTGACGTCATCGTGAGGACATAATTTTACTCTGATTTCCATGCCATATTAATTAATAGCAATTAATCCTTTGACCCTGACCCATCAAAGTGACTCTGAATCTGTATTATTTCTCATTATTGCGCTGTGACCAAAACATGTTACTCCCATCCGTATATATATTATATAAAAAATGATAAAGATCTGGATCCTGGATTTTTTCTTCGTTGTAGAAATTTTGATTCATTTTTAATTTGATTGGCCATGGATAGATGGATGAATCCTAAATCAACCACTGCACAAAATGTTACCACTCTGTTGACAATGCCGACTATGCCTCATTCCCCTCCTGTTTACAGAGCTAATGATCACTTCTGATGAGGCCTTGTAATGTCATATATGTATGAGTGTCCTGGAGCCATCATTGATGAGGTTTCTCTGTTGAGGGGTACAATCTGATATCCCCGATATTGACAGTGACCTTTTCGCAAAGAGTAAAGATACCATCTGCACCAGAGAGCCCCGAGATCAACTAATATTCAAAGAAAATGTTAAGCATCCATCCGAAATTTTAAACTGCAAAGGGTATTAAATCAAGCTGAGTGCTTCATTTAATTCAAACAAATTGGGGAAAAATAATGCAAAAAATTAAAGAGATATGAAAAATACGTGCCTACAGCCAACAGTCCAGCAGGCGGGAGTCTGAGTAAAAAGAGAGGAAAAGATCAGACAGGGAAATTCAAGTGAAGAGAGAAACAGAAAACGTGCAGCTTGACGGAAAATAAACAACAAAAATAGAGTTTATAGAAATTTACTGTTCATCAAATGGCCTCAGTGGAGTCAGACTGTCGGATGTGAGCGGGGAGGTTAATCTGTCGAAGAGCATATAATAGGAAAATGCCCTACCAACAGCGGACTTCTCTGGAGTCCTGTATTCTGAGAGAATAATGCATGAGGTGGGATGAAAGATTTAATGAGGTCAGAGAGTTAGGAAGGGCCAAGCCCATTTACAGTTTTGCAAGTCATCAGATGCTGCTTAAAGTCTGGGCTGACATGAATAGGAAGTCAATGAAGGAAGACCGAGAGCTATGTCATATGATCAAAATTTCTGCTTTTAGGGAAGAGTTTAGCTGCAGCATTCTGAAACGTGTGGAAATTTGTGGCAAATCAGACAACAAAACATTAAAATGATGGATTATGGGTGAATCAAAGGCATGAGTTAGGATATCTTCATCAGCCATGGAAAGGAAATATGTAATTTTAATGTTTGCTTATGCTGAGTGAGTGGAAAATTGCAAAATTGTTTATTTTTGTAACATTCAGAATGACAGAAACCAACAAAATTCTTGGCAGTTAGAATGTGATAAATGACACAGCCACTGAGAGTTATTTTCACTGTATCAAACAGGTGTCCATATCGAACAACATTTCAGTTTTATTAGAATATTGGAACAGGAAATTACATGTTAGCTATTTTTCACCATGGACCAACAGCCCCATGGATTTGTAATTCAAAAATGATTGCCGGCTTATACTGGTTCATATAATAATAAGTATCAACAGCATAGCAGCGGAATTTATTTGATAACTAGGTATAATTAGGCCAATAGGTGAAACATGTAGAAGGTGCAAAGGAACAAGAACAGGGCAGTGGGATGACATCAGTAAATGTTAGATTATTATATTTTGGGGGTAAATATGTTGTTTCCTTTCATATATGTACAGCCTCAGCCAGTAAGATGTACGCCACAGATATCCAATTACATTTTGAGCTGGCCAAAAACCAGACCATCATCTATGGTATAAAATCCTGCCTGGGGTTGACAGAAACACTGAAAAATATGTTGTTTACCACTTCAGTAAATATAGTTTCAGGGGAATAATAGATTTCCAAATATGATTACCTGTAAATAAACATGTTCACTACTTATAATTGTATTTCAGATACCTGATATTTAATTTTGCATATCTAAGATTACCATCTTAGCAATTATACATCAAAGCCCACTTATCAAAGATCTAATTTTGCCTAGTCGATAATGAAGTTCAGACGTCTAGAATTCCAGATGCGTTATTGTCTACAATCGGGAATTGTATTCATTTCTACTCATAGTGAATGAACATTGATGAAAATAATAACATTTCCACCAGTAAGAATTGAATTGTTCTTTTCAATTTAATGCATTATGAGTTACCATTTTCTCTTGTGAATACTGAGTTATGGATATTAGTCAGTCAGCAAGGCAAACTTACATTATGGATTGACTAAGTTGGGTTTGTAATACCTCAAAATTAATTATGAAAATCTTATTAAGCCATTTGTGTTTGTGTGGCTCTTCTATGGGATCGGGTGACATGGTAGCTAGCCTTCCCTACTCCATGCATCACTGAGATCTTGCTGCTGGTTCAGCCGTTGTCTTCCCTCAGGACCGAACTTTGGTAGCAACTAGTCACTGCAGAGCAGGAACACCCAACAAAAGCAGCTTTGGAAATGCTGCTGGTTTTTGCTGGCCACTTTGTTGGTTTTGTTGGCAACTTTGTTGGCCATAGTTGGCGACTATTATCGTTGTTTGCCACGATAATATTATGGCGGATCAGTGTATATTTCCCTCTTTAATAATAATAATAATAATACATTTCCTGACATTCAATAATTAGCAGTGGGGAACATGAATGTAAATAGTACCTTAAGGGACAGAAATGGATTCTGACTTTGTCCTATTTCTGACTCTGTAACTCATCACCCAGTAGGCGTCCGCAGTTATTTATCAGCTTATCATTTTTCAATTTTTGGAGCATTTCCCCAGATAGCCATCTTGTCTGCAAATCACATCCAGCCTAATGAACAAAGTACCAAAGAGTATCCCTCTTCTGTCTTTTAATTTTCTTAGTTTTGTACCTAATGTTCAAAAGATTAATTTACCTCATCTGAATAAATGGAGCTATGCATGCAAGCTATTTCTGGCATTCAACTAACATGACATGCAATAACCTCCACAATCATTTACCAATCACACCCTCCAAAATGTCCCATCTCTCCTAGGGAGAGATGGGAAAAAGGTGGTAAACTGTAGCCTTTCAGTCTGGTGAAACTCATAAAGGACCTGCAGCACTTCTTCTCTTTCAGATATAGTTCTGGATGGCCAAATATGATCCAAACATATCATCATCTTTGTATATTACCCAACTCTCCCTCTTTAGTCTATTGTCATTGCTAGACTGCACATTCTGGCAAGATTAAAATGTGACCTTCATTACTATGAGGAGAATCAAACCAAGCACTGAATAACAGCAGAAAATCCAAACAAGTTTTCCAAACATATCTGTCTGTCACTGCCATCCAAAAGAAGATAAATGAGCTCTGTCTGATTTGATGACCCCATAAGCAGTGTGACATTCATGGTCACTGGTTTCAATTGCTGCAAATGACTCAAGTCCTGTTTTTATCATAATATAATATGACTGTTTTCTGAATGGCCATTAATTTCAGCCGTAATTTGTTTCAGGATTTGGGGAGATCGTAGTTTTCGTTTAATGACTACATGGTTAAGGTTGAGGAACTTTGTGCTACAAGATACCAACATTGGCTGATGTAGGAAAGAGGACAGTAACTGTTTGGTCACATGGAATTCTACTGTATTGCTTTGTTTCTCCATTACTCATTTCTCTGGCCTAGGTTACATGTGATCAATAACTCAGTGTTTATACCATAGTAGGCTCAAAGTAAACTCAACATACAGTGAGAAGAAGAAGAAATCCGTTATTGATCACATACAGCCATACACAGTACACATACATTTACATAGTAAAATTATTTCTCTGCATTTGACCCACCCCTGAGGGAGGAGTCATTGCATGGTGATTTTGATTGACTGTACAAGTAAGGGTTGTATTTGCGTAATTTTTAATGAAAAACAGATTTCTACTATGGCACTGTTAAACAAGCAGCACATTTGAGGATAATAACGACTGATCTGCCAAATCCTTGAGACATTGGCACAGCTGACCTCCAACTGGAAAAAAGTTACATAATAATAGATGTATTTATCAGCTAAAGTGAGAGACTTTGGTTCAATCCAGTTTTAGATATTTATGGGGATGAATCCTGATGAAACGTGTTTGCTGTCCCTAATCCTCTTCAATCATAAACATCTGTCCTGGTTTTTGGATGTGACTGTTGCTTAACCTGCTGAGGATGCAGCCTTTGATCTGGATTTGGCTTTGCCTGCACTAAGCTGATCCACTTTCACCACCATCTGTCATTCCTTTATTGCTCTTGTTTTGAAATCCGAAAACTAAACAGCATCAAAAAGATGCTGTAGACCTTTTCATCTGAGTGTTTCTTCTGTTTTTGGAGCTTTGCTTCAAAACACCAAAAACAGAAGAAATACATTGAGCGTGGACGCACGTGTCCTTGTGGTGAATATAATCTAAATTACACCAATGGGATCTGATTGCTGGGTAGAACCACATTCATCATTTCTGTTCTTATTCAGTTACAGATGGTAGAATCCATGCCAATTATTGCAACATGCAGGCAAACAGTTTTGGGCTCATGTTATTAGTCTGACTCAGTGTTTCATTTGTGAAGGTCAAGAATGGAATTTACTA
The DNA here is from genome assembly GCA_037951165.1 of Lophius americanus. Classification (NCBI taxonomy): domain Eukaryota; kingdom Metazoa; phylum Chordata; class Actinopteri; order Lophiiformes; family Lophiidae; genus Lophius; species Lophius americanus. Next base: position 9,640,905 of record JBBDHG010000014.1, on the reverse strand, counting down.
TGAAGACCATCTGCCGTATATTTACGTGTGGTGAATGTAAATATACGAGCATTATGCAGCTGTATTTATTTATTTCTTAAGCATCAACAAATCGGCTTTCATTTTGTACTGTTATACATGCAGCTCAGATAAATCTACTATCATGCCAAAAACTTCTCACTGGAGCTATGAAATTTTCTCTTGTGCCAATTTGACAGAGCTCATAGAGCTCATAAATATAACATGTTGTAGTCAGGTATGGTAGGTTTCCTCTTCCAACAGTAACTAGTGAATAGAAGCTATAAAAGACTAGCAACAAGAGAATAATTGTTGTAAATACCCTACAGACGTGGCTGTGGCACATTTTCCTTAGTTTACAAATAAAATAATGATCTAACTTTCATCAGGTAAATGCATTCATAATCCCTTATTTACACTGTGGTTAACAATGCTGTTAAAGTGTTTGAGACAGTTCTACTTTTTGACCCATTTAGCAAATCCACAACTCTGTAAATAAATCGAAGGGTAGCAGGAGCCTGATGTTGAAAGTTGACACAGGAGACTGGTTCAAATCCACTTACTTGCTGTATATTCAAGCAGGAGAAACCAATTGGAAGAACAATAGAAGAATGAGAGAGTTGAAGTAAGATTAACACATTTATTGCTTACAGACATTATTGTCTTTGGCGGTTGACTCCAGTAAATCACCCAATGGAGGCATATTAGGATCTTCCAGTATGAAGGAGAAGTACCATGGAGCATGGGCCCTGGAGGTGGTGCTGAGGAATGGAGCCGAATGTCAGGATTAATTCACAAGCAGAAAACATTCTAATTGGTGGATTTGATGGAGCTGCCACCTACGCCACCTCAACCCTTGAGTTCCAGGACTGACAGCTGACCCCTCAGGGTCCTTGAGCAAGACCCTTAAACCTCAGCTCACCGGATATTTCACAGGGTCCGCCCACTGCTCCCTCAGGGATGGGTTAAATGCAGAGATAAATTTCCCAATGTTATACTGTATGTATGTACTGAGTATTTTTTTTAATTATTTTTAATTAATATTATTATTGTTATTATTACTAAGTTTCATTACAACTGTTCAGCAGTGAGTCATTGTGAAAATCTGAGTTATTTAATCATCTGCATCGAGAAAAAAAACTAGTCAAGTCAAGTCAATTGTATTTGTAAAGCCCAAAATCAGAAATCACAATTTTCCAAGATGGACTTTATAATCTTGACATGATGCAACATCCTCTGCGCTTAGACCCTCGGTCTGGGTAAGGAACAACTCTACAAAAAACCCTTTTAATAGGGAAAAAAGTGAAGAAACCTCAGGAAGAGACACGGAGGAGGGATCCCTCTTCCAGGACAGACAGACGTGGGTTAGATGTCGGTTGAACAGAACAATGATGATGGTATGTGGTGATGTATTACAGTACATACTGTAGCAGTGGTATCACAATATACATATACAATAACAGTATATGTTATATATGATTATTACTGATAGCAGTAGATGATAGCCTTCAGCAGGGCTTCAGCAATAGATGCGGCCACAATCCGGGGCTCGGTACAGCCAAGAACCAGGACCCAGAACAACCACCATTCCTGGGAAGCTGCGTGGCGATAGAACACAAAGACTCCCGGGGCACAAGGACTCAGGGGAGGGAACAGAGTCAGTGGTACATTTACTACACTGCCTTCACGGACTAGTTGATGCTTTAAACTTGATCAACTTAATTCTCATGTGCTTCAATTTAACTTAAGAAAATCATCCAGGGTCATCAGTGGAAGACTGAGTGGAATCTTTTAAAAGAGTTCCACTGCAGATATTTCATATGCCATTGATACAGTCAAAAATGCTGCGTGAGTATCAATCAGTGTATAATCCTACCCACTAATGTTTCAACTAACACAAAACTGTGACAATGCGGTTAGTATGTCATAAAAAAAAAGTTGTTATAAAAAAAGGATGGAATTAGCTCAGTATGTATTTGTGATAATAATGATAACATATATATATATATGTTTGTTTTTGATTGTATGGTATGTTCAAATTTCCCTATATTTATCAATATATATATATATTCATTCATCAACTGCATCAGTATCGTGTCACAGGGGAGCTGTATTCCATCTTACATCAGGTAAGATGCAGGGTACACTTGGACAAGTCACTAGTTCATCACAGGGCTGAAACATAGAGATATACAACCACTCACACATATATAGATATATACAACCACTCACACATATATAGAGATATACAACCACTCACACATATATAGATATATACAACCACTCACACATATATAGATATATACAACCACTCACACATATATAGAGATATACAACCACTCACACATATATAGAGATATACAACCACTCACACATATATAGATATATACAACCACTCACACATATATAGAGATATACAACCACTCACACATATATAGATATATACAACCACTCACACATATATAGAGATATACAACCACTCACACATATATAGAGATATACAACCACTCACACATATATAGAGATATACAACCACTCACACATATATAGAGATATACAACCACTCACACATATATAGAGATATACAACCACTCACACATATATAGAGATATACAACCACTCACACATATATAGAGATATACAACCACTCACACATATATAGAGATATACAACCACTCACACATATATAGAGATATACAACCACTCACACATATATAGATATATACAACCACTCACACATATATAGAGATATACAACCACTCACACATATATAGAGATATACAACCACTCACACATATATAGAGATATACAACCACTCACACATATATAGAGATATACAACCACTCACACATATATAGATATATACAACCACTCACACATATATAGAGATATACAACCACTCACACTGACAGGAAGTTTTAGTGTCACCAATTCACCTATATTGCATGGTGTTGGACTGTGGAAGGAAGCTTGATTTCCTGGACAGAACCAGGAAATCAAGGACACATGGAGAACATGCAAGGTCCACACAGAAAGGCCAGCGGAGGTGGATTTGTACGCGGTACCTTCCTGTTGTGAGGCAGCAGCGCTAACCACTGCGTCACCGATCCACCCGAGTTTAGTTATCCGTTTAACAACACAATTATTTATGATCCAGAGGAAGTCAAATACATCTTTAAAGAATACAGTAATACTTTATACTCTCAGCTTCAAACTGTAGATGAAAATAGCTTAAAACAAATATCACAGCTAGACTCACATTTTAAAGGGGAAATACAAAACATCCAATTAACCTAACCTACTGTCAAAACAAATTAGACAAATTGCTAACAAATTAGTTATACTTAACCTGAAAAATTACTAGACCTACACTGCCGTCCCCAACAGCAAGGGAATATACCTGAATAGCCACCCAATCCCCTGTGTTTTACTAGCAATTCCCCTGATTGAACAGTGTTTTTCATTCAATGAAAGCTCCCCCTAGTGAGTGAAAGACAAATTATTGGATTAAAATAAAAGATAGTATTTCATATGTATCAGACTTTGACTGAATCAGACCAACCAAGTTGTGTCCAGATGTCTATTTTTCTTTAAAAACAACAACAACAAACCTCCCTCTAGTGAGTAGCAGATGAACTACTAGAGTAAAATGTGACATATTCAAGATAGATTCATATGCATCAAATTTGGACAGAATTGCCCAATGGTTGAGAAAGGATGGGCCGAAAACCTTTGGAGATATGGAGATAAAGCTCGCTTCAGTGTCGGAATTATACAACCGGTATTTCCCAAAATCCATCCAGTTCTTCCTTGCATTAACGGTCACGAGGGTATTAAATCTGAAAATTATTAAATGATAAAATAATATAGAAGTTGTTCTGTAAAAAAATTTGAAATGTATTTAATTTCTCATTGCTTTTGCAGAGCAAATAATATGGCATTAGATTTATTTATTTTCAGGTAAATATTTTCTTTACTTTGCATTAGAAAGTACAGAAAATGGCCTCCAAGAGTATTTTCCATAAAATGTATATATTCTTTATGGTGTAGACACAGAAAGGAATTTGATATATAAATGCAGCCGCCTTGGAGCTGCTGACTGAAAATATCAAATATGCAGTAAACTGGAAAATATACATAACCGGGTATTCCATTGTAGGTTATTTTTAAAATGTTACAACTGGCCCTTGTTTCTGCAACGTGTTTTGCTTCATTGTTGTCTTAAAACTTCACGCAACTTGCTCCCCCTGTTCAAAAAGGAGCAGATTAGACCAACGTGTCCTCTATTTTTTACAAGGTTATTTATGCAGCTATGAGGATCTTTACTGCCTCCTGTAGCCATGTTTATCTTGTTCTGCTCTCTGGAGATCGCTCTCTAATGAGTCTCCTGACTACAGCCGGCCTCTCATAGGCATATTAACAATATGGAAACAAGCAGAGCTGCCTCTGCCGGACCATTCATCTCTCTGAATCTGGCATCTCAGCAGATGGAGAGAAATTGGCGCATCATACTTGTGCCACCAACACTGCACCCATGGGGGATGCAAGAGTAGTGTCTGTCAAACTTTGAAGGATAGAAGTCTTATTTTAAAGACCACAACACAATTTTTTTACCCAATACAAGGATTTTAAAGTATTGATATTTGCATCTCTGTTTACAATATAATTGTTGGTATGTTGGTTTTGATGTGTTTGTGTATGTATTCCTCCTTCCAATCCCCAAAATGATTCCATTATATTTATATATATATAAATATTATATGTACACATTTAATATTTAGTTCAATTGCAAATTTAAACAAGTGGGGCTCTGAAGTAGCAAAATAAAAGCTTGATTCAGAGAGCTAGTATACATCGGCACTAGAAATACACTTGTGACCTTTTAACCTTCTCAGATATTGTGTTGTAACACAAAGTCCTAAGTCAGGTACTTAATATGTTCCTTCTAGGGCTTAATCAAATCAATTATAACTCCTCAATTAATGATCTCATCCAATGAATATCAAAAAGGGTTTCAGGATACATTTTGGATGTTATCAATATAATCAAGCAGAATTATATAGTAATGTATGACAAGACACAATAAAATTTTCATGAAAACTCCAAGTGCTGAGCTCTGTGTAAACACGAATATTGTTTCAGACAGATGGTCCTTTACGTAGCACAAAATACACACCATTCAAAATGTATTTATAAGTGTGTGATTTTCCTCATGAAGTTTTCATTTGTCAGAATTTGTCAAACAACATTCGTTCCTTAACGGACTACGAGGTGTTGTAATTAGCCTATGACTCATTTCTATGAGGAGCTATTAATGAATATGAAATAGGAAAAAGAACCCCTGCTGAGATAGTTTTAGCTGAAATTTCCATTATACTCTTAATTCAGCACTTTGTTAATCAGATACTGATCAGTGTTTCCACACGGGGAGAGCCTTACATATTATACAGGGCAATTTTCAACTAACCGTCATCTAGCTCCTACACTAATGTATGGAGATGTGTTTGTGAAGGAAATAGTTTATCTGTTCATTTAATCTCAATACGTAGTATGACCTTAGTTATACGTACTTCCTTTTTAAGAATACAGATGCTCACTGACAAATACAGTTTTTATCTAAAATTGGTGGATGAATGTAAAGGCATTTAATGAATAGACATCTAAGGCATCTAAGTGAAATTTCAATCAGTTTATTTGTGTTCTCTTTCTTTAGGCTTTGCTTTGCATAGCAGCACATGCTGATTTAAAAATTAACTTGTTGCCAAATTGAGCTCCAAACAACATTTCAAAAAGCAGTTTCAAATTTTTATCATATTAAAAATATGATAAAAATGTTATGTTGTATAAAAATAAATTTTGTATGATTTCTTTTTATTTTAACTTTTTATCACATTATTGAATATCTATGAGCACATTCGTATTTCTCTAGGAAAGGTATGTGAAATGAAATGTCTTAATAAATATAAATGTAACCTGAAAATGTTGAATCTAAATCTAAATGAAAATATTAAATATAAATGTTGTATTTAAATGTAAATGTTATATCTGAATATTAAATGTAAATCTAAAGGTAAATATTAAATATAAATATTGTATTTAAATGTAAATGTTATATGTAAAAGTTCTAAATCTAAATGTTGAACTTAAATGTTAAGAAGGGAACTAAATATTTAGCAAAAATGCAAATTTACACTGCACTGAATGGAAGCACCAAAATAAAACCTCAATGAAGAAAACAAATTCTAACCACGGTAAATGTGGCCCTTTTTTTCCACTAAGGCAGTTTATTAACTAGTTCTGGGCCAGTGCCTAACTTGGAGCAGAGTCTTAGCATTACCACCTCAGAAGAAATGGCACAGGATCCTTAAAACGGGTGTTTAAGAGCAACCAAGAGCAACTGAAAGCCTTGCAGTTGCTTCCGGGTGGATGGTCTCTCCCAATCAGTCACAGCCCGGAGATTAGCAGGATCCGTTCTAATACATCCACTCTCAATTATAAATTCCAGCAATGCGTAGAGGAGACCTGGAACTTACATTTTGTCTGCCTTGACCAAGAGCTTGTTTTCCAGAAGTCGTCAGAGGACGATGTTCACATGCTGGATGTATTCTCCCTGGTTCTTAGAAAAGATTAAAATGACGTCCAAGTTAAACAAAAACAAAAAGATTGAGCATATCACGCAACTAACTAAGTATTCAAAATGACCTAGCGGGGTCAGTTTTCCATTTTTCTCCCTTTTTTATCCGGTACAGGCGGTAAGCGTTGCGGAGATCCAACTTAAAAAAGTTGATGGCCAAATCGAATGCAGAGTCAGTGATTGGTAAAGGGTATTATTATTAAATTACTTTAATTATTATTTGCCAAACGCTTATTTAACCGTGTGGCCAGGGCAAAGAGTGCGTCAAAATCTTCGGTCTCATCTCTAGCAGATGACATCTCTAGTCTAACTCTTCTTACATCTAAAAGACAAACCCCGAAGAAAAACTCCCCTTCCACCTGCACCTCCACCAGCACTCTCAAGCAAACATCACTTCTGTATTGTTCTTTCTTGGTGTGAAACCAAAGTGCTGCTCACAAACTGTCACCTCTTTTTTTAACCTAGCTTCTAACAGCCTATTTCAGATCTTCATTGTGTGGCTCACCAGCTTTATACTTCTGTAGTTGCTACAGCACTGCACATCAGCCTTGTTCTTGAACTTCTCCTCCATTTCTCAGGCATTCTCTCACTCTCCTAGACAGGGTTGAACGATCTTGTTAAATACTCCACTCCTGGCATGTCATCAGAACCAATCGCCTTTCCATTCTTCATTCTCTTCAACGCTGCTTTCAATTCATCCTTACTTATCCTTTGAACTTCCTCATCTGTTATTCCTACATCTTCCACCCCTCTCTCTCTCATTTTCCTCATTCATTAGTTCTTCAGAGTACTCCTTCTATCTTGCCAACAAACCTTCCTCATTTGTTAGTAAATTTCAATCTCTTTCCTTAATCATGCCTACCCCATTTCTCCTTCCTACCACACCATGATAAAACAGATGGTAACCCCTTTCTATGCTTCGAGCGTTGATGCTTTTCCGCTTGGTCTATTGGACACATAATATATCTACCTTCCTTCTCTCCATCATACCAGCTAACTCTCCACCTTTTCCTGTAATCATTCCAACATTAAAAGTTGCTACTCTCAACCCCACACTCCTGGCTTCCCTCGTTGTCTCCTGGCACCTTCAATTTTGAAGATAAAGCTCTCCCTAGTGTCCAATATATAAGACAAACCTTTACCAAAATCTTTCCAGATCTTCCTCCCTCCAAGGCCTATGTAGATATAAAATTTGAAAATTATCCATGCAAAACTTTTAGTTATTGTATTAACACGAAGGAGCTGTGGCAACACGTCAATGACGATTCCATATAATTACAAATAATACAAAAGAACAAAGGGGGTACATGATCATAAAAATTGGTGTTTAAGAGCTACTATCAGCATGCTGGTTTAAAAGCAGGAAGCAGTGACTTCAGAAACAAGGGTTGGGGCTTGCGTAGAAAGCCAAAAGTTTTTATGTCCGCCATTTTTGAGAAGCGTTAGTGAGAAAACTAAAAAAAAAACTTGGAGTCATTTTCAATATCCTTGGTTTGTTGATGCCGGTAAAAGTTCAACGTTTTGTTCTTCCGAGAAATGCAATCTTGCTCAAAAGTGGTTTTCCCCATCAAACTTTTATTTGTGTACTTCTGCTGATGTCATTGTCAGTTTGCATTTTAGCTAAATATTCAGTTGTGTTTATAAACATTTAAGTTCAACATTTATTATATAGATTTAACATCCAGATAAAACATTTGCATTTAGATTTAGACATAATATTTAGATTCAACATTTAGCCTTAACATTTATATTCATATTTAATATTTAGACATGTTATTCAACACATATTTCCTAGGAAGATAAATATGACCAAGTTCATAAATATTTCTGTAAATGTTATTTTTTTTAAATGACTTTAAAGATTTGGCACTGCTTTCTAATTCTACTAAAAGTGGCAAACAGTGACAAACAGCGCAGTTCAATTCTGATTGGTATTTTAAACTGATTTAAAACAGAATAGTAGGTTCAAAACCCAACGAATAACCCATTTTAAAACCTGTTGAAGTTTTTCTCTTTTTGGTCATTTGTTACAATCAGTGTCACAGAAATTTATTTTGGGGTAAATTCTATTCTGGCCAACAAAGTCTCTCCAGCAGTTTTACGCATCTATCAGTTTAATGAGTTCCTTCACATCGACCCCCAATCAAGACGCGGTGACAAAGGAGCATCCAGCCCAAAGCCTACTGATCATCCAGCTGACACAAGCAAAGCCACAGAGTCTCCAATCCGTGGCCAGGAATATCAACAGACATCCTCAGGGGGGTCTACATCATCTTCAAGCCTTGAAGTTGTCCTGTCTCCTCCTTGTTTGAAGAAAGAATAAAGGTTAGTATGAAATACCATTTATGTGTTTCAGATATTTGACTGACTAATTTGATCAATTGACCAATTGGATTGATCTTAAATGAATATTTCCCAGATTTGAATGAGGTTCCGTGGTTTGTTCTGCTACAAGGCTAACACGGCTTTTATATACATGCAGAATTCCTGTTTTTTAAAATCATAAACCAAAGTGGAGCGACATTTTTCTGAAATAGTTTTGTACAGTGTTAAGAAACAATGGCGGCGTGGAAAGGAGTCTCTGTTGCAGCGCTCTTGCATGATAGAAGCAGCTCCTGATCATTCCCATCCAGGGAGTAACGCTGATCTAATTTTGTTTGGCCAGTGTGAAAGACGTATTCTATGTTCTGGCTTGTATGATGATTGGGAATAACTGTTAAAGTAACACTTTAAAGCTACAGACAAGGAAGGAAAAGGTAAGAAAGTGTTTATGATGATGACATATAGCGCACAGCGAGCTGATTAGTATTTCATATATAACATATTTGACTGCTTTCATCAAGATTTGTCCTGTTTCTCGTCTTTGACCTGCTTTATTGTAATATCAAATAGTCTTTTTCTCAGTGAGATTGCTACTCTCAATACACTTCAGCGTTGACCTCATAATTCTGTCTGTTCAATACAATGTTAATCTAATCAATAAATGTGTTTTACTTGTATTTAACAACAGTGTGAGGTAATTTTTGACCACCAAGTAATGTGAATTGTACATTCTTATTCAGATTTTCCTGCACACCTTAGCTCATGTACTGTGTATGTAAAGCTTTACAATTCTATTTAGCAGCTTCGGGACAAAGTCTGCGCAGCGTATAATTTTTAATTGTCTGATGATTAACAAAAAACCCAAAATCGGTATAATGACTGAACCATAATTTACAGAGACCTGAATGTAAAAGATAAAGAGGAGAATCCCTTCAAAGACATTTTTGTGTTCTCTGAACTGTTCCTGCGTACAATTTATTTATACTAAGTTTAATCTAGTTATATCCTCAAAAAGTCTGCAATATCATGAAATTGTCATCGGCACCGCCGATCCTTCATATTCATATTCATGATAAAACAAAAACCATTTCATGGATCATTTTCAAATTTTATTCCATTATATCCCTTAGTGTGAGGAAGATCTGGATTGATTTTGGGAAAGGTCGGTTTTATATTTCCAACGCTAGGTGGATCTTTATGCCCAAATGTTTTCGGGCATAATTACACAATTCTTGGTCCGATTTAGTCCAAAATGGTTGCTTATGAATGGAGTCGGGGAGATCTATCTTGTATGCATCGTTTATTACCTAAAAGTTCATATTTTACTCACCAGGGGGAACTTTTTTTTACAAGAAACATTTTTTGGATATAACTACCTAGCAGTTGGTCAAATTAAATCACGATTTGGTGCATATGAGAGTTTCAGGAACATCTATATTGTATATGCGACCCGATTTGGGCTGTAGCCCCTCGGTGCATCCTGGGACTCGACGTTTTAGTTGTTGTTAAAGGTTGACGTACGGAGAGAAGGAAGCACTGGGCACAGGGGTTTGGGATTTTGGTTGAGACCATGGCATTTTATTTGCTCCAACAACAGCTCCTGGTATAGCTACCTCGACCTTTTGAGGGAGCAACAGTAAACATTAAAACAATATGCCTCTCCCCGCGGAAAAGTTTCCTGAAATATGGTGTCCTGTGAAGGACAACAGCCATTTTGAATATAATTCCCAAAGCTACTTAATAACACAATGGCGACACCCAAAGGCTTATTCCGGATACTGCTCTACATATATATCATACCTAACTCTAATAGTTCAGATTTTACTAACTTGCAGTTCATCTTTACATAAAAATATTGTGGACATAACTTCACAGTTAATTTGAAGACTTTAATCAGGGAGATTAATGGCACAAGGAAAGGAATTGGAGGCTTTCGGGGATATACCTTTGCTGCCGAGCACGCCAGCATAGACCTAGTTTAGTTATGTAGTGTAGAGTAGCAATCTCACTTCGTTTCGGTTGAAAAACCTCTTTAGAAATATTTTCAGTCATCTAAATACCCATTATCTATAATCTCAAATCTTATTATCTGAAGCCCACATTTGCACACTTCACTTAAATTGATGCAAGTAACATACAGTTAAAACCAGAGAGGAGGTAAGCTAGATGATTAAACTCACTCATTTATTATCTATGTCTATGGAGGGATCTCAAAGGAGTAAGGTTGTTAGGTAAAGTAATTTACCATTATACTTTATTTAAAATAGAGGTATTTAAAGCCTAGTGGATCCATGTGATTTGTGTCACTGCTTAGCTTTCATCTAGGAAATTTTGTATGATTGGCATGTAGCATGAAAACAGGAATTTGAAAATGTAAGACATTGAAATAAGTATTTATGAATAGCCACAGTTTGCATGTTCTCCCTGTGTCTGCGTGGGTTCTCTCCGGGAACTCCAGCTTCCTCCCACAGTCCAAAACATGTGATACAGGTGAATTGGTGACACTAAAATTTCCCGTTGGCGTGAGTGTGTGTGGTTGTATGTCTTTATATGTCTGCCCAGCGATGAACTGGCGACTTGTCCAGGGTTTACCCCGCCTCTCGCCCAATGTTAGCTGGGATAGGCTCCAGTCCCCCCGTGACCTTGAACAGGATAAGCGGTAGATAATGAATGAATGAATAAAAGTCAAATATGAACTATTAGAGTAAAATATTAATATAAAAGATAATTCTCCTCAAATCCATTCATATGCTCCAAATGTGGACTAAATCAAACCAATACTCGAGAGATTATGGTCTGAAAACTTTTGGAGATAAAGTTCCCCCAAGTCTCAAAAATATACAATTTCCCTTTTTCCAAAATCTTCCTCACACTTAAATCCATGTGGGTAGAAATGGTGGACGTCTGAGTCAGCTGTGGATGCGGCGGCGGATGCAATGACAATTTCATATAATCCCTTACTTTTTGGGGATATAGATATAGAGCTATTTTGAAAAAATGAAAAATGCAGAATAGGCCAATCAATACAAAAATGTACAGGCTAGGGAAACTCCACGTTTCCACGGTTATTCATTACTGATCAAGATCCTAATACAGATCGAGGAGATAAAAAATATTTGGAGGGGATGAATACGTATTGGGTCGCAGTACAGCAATAAGAAAGGATGCAGATTCAAACCACATGGATTGCATGTATCTACAAAAGGTGAAACATCATATATACACTACAGAAATCCTCTGGATTCGCCATGAAAGAAAATAGTATTTATGTTGACAGCCCATAACCTATTTATACTAAAAACAAGATTTCAAAAATTCGGGGAAGTAGGTTTGGGGTCATGGAAATAGTCGGTACGATGTGGTGAAGTACTCACTTAAGTGAAAAAGTAGTAGTAGTAGTCTATTTACATTCAAAGTTAACCATTTAAAAGAACAATTCTACAGGCTGTTTTTGTGCAAACCTAACTGAACATCACGCCATACTAATCTGATATAGTGATGTAACCTCAAGGGATAAAGAAGTATTATGCGGAACACAAGTAGCCAAATAGAACATGACATCACACCTTTTCTTCGTCACCTTTCTTGCATATGCTTTTTGTCTTTTCTGTCATCTTGTGTGTTTTAAGCATCTTTAGGTGCACCAAGGGATTTTCTTTTTTGACATGTTCTTGTACCTTCACTCAGATTGAAATCAGATGACATAAAAACTAATATAGCTTACTTAAGTCACAAGCCTGTTTTGAAAATGTAGCAAGTAGTAGAAAGTATTTGTGCTTTGTTTTTCCCACCTCCGTCATTTGCGTCATCGTTGCTATGACATCATCGTGGCAACATCCATCACCATAGTTTCTGCAAGGCTCTGCCTGCCATGATACAACAACTGAAGATCTCCATGCGGTATTATAAAATATAAACGCACATATTCTGCACACTCATTTGGCCATTTCTGCTTTTAGAGACATGAATATGGAGGGAAATAGCCTGAAGAATTCTTAGATGAGGGAAATATTTTTGTGTCAGTACCATTGGTCGAGGTATGATCTGAGTACTTTTCCAGTTAACATGGATTATTGAATTGCCAGAGTATTTGAAATGGATCAGCGGAATCAAAATGTCCTTATATCCTTATTATATTTTCCTTTCATTGTGATCCCATCTTTTGTTTTTCCAATTATATGCTGACAACTATATAGAAGTTAAGTGGTTCCTTCTACCACTGCAGACCACATTACTCTCCTTTTCTTTTTATAAATATTCTCTAAATCACATGCTGAATGTAATGTCAGTCTTCGTTGGAAACACTGAGTGAAAGCAACATGCAGCAATCATCATAACATTATAAACACTGATAGGGGAGAATAACATTGATTATCTTGTTACAATGACAAATATCAGGTGGTTGGATATTTACGCCACAGGATAAAATTTTATCCTTGAAGTTGAAGTGTTGGAAGCAGGTGAAAATGGGCAAACTTAATGATCTGAGCGACTCTGACAAGGGCCAAATTGTGATAACGAGGCTACTCGGTTAGAGCATTTAAAAAGCGTCTATACTTTTTGGGTGTTCCCATTCTGATTTAATTGGTACCTACCAAAATGATCAAAGCAAGGACAACTGGTGAACGGGGTCAGGATCATAAATGATGTCCATGGGGAGCGAAGGCTAGGCTGTGTTGTCTAAACCCACAGAAGAAATACTGTAGCACAAATTGCTGAAAATGTCAGGCTGGTTTTGAAAAAAGTGCACACAGAACACACAGTGAATTATAGAGCACTAAAAAGGGAGACCTTTATGATATCAGGCATCCATTAAATCAGTTCATGTTTAGTGCTGATCTTGAAAACTGTTTCATATTGGGAGATAGCCTCACTAATTTCAATTATACCAGTTAAGTCCCTTGGGGTTTTTTGCTATTTAAGCCAATTTGAGCAAAATAACCAACAACTTTCAGGTCACCAGCCTTTTCTTATTTTTCAAAATGCCTCTTTTTGTGCCAAAATGTTTGGCTAGGATGCATTACTAAGCACTCAATATTATTTATTATTTATAACATTTGGGATATTATGTAAAATATTTCATGGATAATTTTTACAATTCATACCCACACATAGACTTGAGTGCGAGGAAGAACTGGGTTGATTTGAGGAAAAGTTGGTTGTATATTTCCAAAAGAAGAGGGGAGCTTTATCTCCAAACGGTTCTAATCCATAATTTCTTAGTTGTCCAATTTAGTCCAAATTTGTTGCATATGAATGGACTCAAGGAGATCTACCATTTATAGATTTAAGTCTATTTTACTCACTAGTGGGAGATTTTTCTTTTTTTAATGAAAAATAAATAACCTCACATTGAATAAGAGGAGATATAAATTTAAATTAAATTTGAGGAGGTCAGTCAGGGGGAAAACTTGTACAACGCAGGGGATTTGGTGCGTAGACCTCGTTTTGGTCCTTTGTTGTGCTCTTCCATCCACTATTAATGCCTTCAAGGAGTTGAGTCAAGGGTTAAAAACTGAGAGTTCAACTATATAAGCACAACTTACAGCTTGCACTAAAGATAAAGTTTAGGTTGCAGGGGAACTGGCACCTGATCTGTAGTACACTGGCTGCTTGATGCTTGGAGCCCTGGAGCCATCCTTTGTCCTTCCAGAAGACACACTTCCTCTTTGCCAGTAGGCCACCGGCGAAGAAAAACAAAATTGAGAGTGTAACACAAGGATATATTTATGAGAAGTGTCAGGAAGGATTGTGAATCCAGCCCCTGAATTCTCTACAAACTAATCTGACTTCTCTGTCAAATGATTGCCTTCTGCCAGTAAAGCGAGGAAGATTAATTTGATTGTCTTCTCATAACTGGCCATTATTTTCATATGAATATAAATAAGTTTGAATTGTGCAAGCTCTCCGAGAACTATGTCTTCATTTAGCTGAGACCACACTGGTAGAAAAGGTGGTGGAAAGGTTATGACCTTATTAATAATATATGGAAATCTAAATAGGTCTTCAGTGTTCATTCTTCCATGAAATATTTGCTCACATCGTGCAGGTAGGAAGTGTTTATGAAACTAAAAACCTTTTTTAGGCAGATATTTCAGCTGCAACCGTTTTCGCCAAATTTCCTATCCTGATTGTGAATGTTCATGGAACTAAAATAAACTTTATTTCTACAGAAAAACAGACAAATGCCAAAATATCTCCTCAAAGTGTATCTACCTGTCATAATACTGCTCATATTTTGTTGTCATTGTGTCAGCCCCCTTGACATTGTGTCATCTACGCCTAGTTGCTGTCTTTTATGCAACATTGATTAGAGTTACTCTTGTCATGTAACTGCTGTCACTCAAAATAATTAATCATTTCTCAAACTCTCCCTGCATTTTGACAAAGGAGAGCTGCATCTCCCCCTACTGTTTTTACAGTAAAAGCACCGGGGCAATATTAAATCAAAAGCAGGGGTGTGGTAGAACATTGTCCTATGTGGCCTGAGAAAAGATGAATAACATAGTGATCATATTCTAGTACTAGATTTCCAACATGTATACACATTGGATTTTAAACTCATCGTAGGTTTATTTTTGTTTATAAAACGGTCTTATTCGTAGAGACAAACTCATTAATATTCAGAGGCATGGATACTGGTGATTTCACTTCCTCAACATGATACAAAAAGTAGATCTGAAAGCAGATCTTGTGTGTGACTCTCAAAGGTCAGATATTTTCATTTCTCTATTCCTTTTTTCAATTAAAAAGAATTGTGTGTTTAATCGGAGATGTAACTTGAATTATGTTCAAATAAACTGAGAGCTGGATGATGTGTGCATACATATATTTCAAAAACTGTTCAATAAACTATTCTAGTTTATAATCAGTAAGAAAATATTTTTCTGTATATGTGTAATATTATCTTATTTTATTGGACTCATTCTCCTTCAATGCCCTCTGTTTTTATAGTTAATGGTATACTCTTCAATGCGTCTGTGAAGTTCTCTATACTTCATGTACCTCTGGGAACAACTGAATTTACTATACAGCTGTGCGCTGAATTGAATAGAGCCCGTTGATGTACTTTAAGTCATAATATAAGTTTTTATGTCCTTATGAAGTGAAGGTGCAGCTGACTGTCAGGCCAAGAAATAACCAGACCATTGCAGACAAAGGATTACCTTTTGTTGAGCTTTGTTTGAGTCTGGTAATACAAACTTGGAAAACAGGTTTCAGAGTCTATTGTCTAAGGAAATGCTAGTTTCTGTTTGCGACTGTAAACTGCCAAATGCAATTTTGAGAGCATGATGTGATACCTGCAGCCCATTCAGGTTGCACAAGTATTTCAGCTCCATCAGCATGGTAAACCTATAAGAGCCAGGTCAAGTAGGTTTCAGTCTCATGAATTAAATGTATTATTATTATTATTATCATGAGCATTGGGGAGATACCAGGAGACAGGCATTTACACTAGGAATGCTGTAGAAGAAAGTAGAAGGAACTACATTAGAAGGAGCCAAATGTTTTGACTCTTTGTTTTCAGCTTTAAATTTGTTCGTGATAATAATCCACGTCATGTTTTTTTTATCTTATTAGCAGGGGAAATTTTGAAATCAGCCTAGTTTGTCATTTATTTTCCAAATAAATGTTATTCATATTTTTATATAAAAAAACAAAACAACCGACCATGTGAACATGTTTGAAACGGTACATACAAAGGACTATATCAGACAAGGGAAATAAAAATTAACAATACACGTAAAATAAGCTAGTGGAAAGAAAATATATAAAACAAATGAATAAAAAAAGCGGGGCATTGAGATGATTGCTCGACAGATCCCTTTTAAACATAAACCAATACCTAATTTTCTACTTTTGAGTGAATAGATTTAAAGTATAACTTCTTAAAAATTCCGTGTTCAAAACACCACTTCCCATTTGCGAGCGCAGCATTGGACCAGGCATCACATCCTGACAACAGTCACGTGACTCCGGTCGGCACGTGACAGTCTGGTGTACGACAACATGGCTGCAGCACCACAGTGAGTAACTCACTCTGACTCAGTATTAGGTTGAATATGCATTTATTTTTTAAGGTTAGATACGTAATCGTGTTCGCTTTGACTGTTGCTACATAATTAAGCTATAACTTCACCCGGTTCTTGAGCTTGTATATTAATATTATTAATTGCGCTGTTGCCAGGCAGAATGCCCACTACTAACTACAAATTATGTGACTTAGTAGGACTAGTGTAATATCTTACGTGTAGTTTTTTTGATTTCGAATGGAAGTTATGTTATTTTCAATAAAACGTTAAAAACAACTCGATGTCGCAACAGAGCGAATGTGAAACCACTTTCATAAATCAAAATAAATGTTTTTTTGTTTTCACTTTTTAAAATAATCTGATCGAAGCTAACCCACTTAAAGCTGCTATATGTTAAAAATCAAACTGTGCACATATATTTTTACTGAATTCAGCACACGTGCGCCGGATATTTGAATTACCCAATAATACCTAAAGTGATAACATGTTCATAATATGTTTTGCCTGGCGTCTGTTTAAAATGTATACAGTGTATAAGGAAACATTTCTAAAATATAACCTCACTGTATTTATTGCATTGGTATGTGGATACTGGTCAATGTAACCCAAGCTCTATATTCTATAACCTGCCCCGCTGAAACATCATCGGAACAGTATATCTTACGGTATTGTAGGTAAATGTTAATCTGCTGAACACCTATGTCTGACTGATCTCTGGTAAATGTGTATGGGAAGCTATGAAGTTTTGGAAATATATTGACCGTCAACTGAACAGTCATGCTTTCTGTATCCTCATGATGATAGCATAACTTTTTCACAATTACAATGTGATGTTATGTGAAATAATTTCCCAGTTATAACAAAATAACAAGTTTCTTTTCCCTGTGATCATGAAGATACAAAGGGACAAAATCTTCTGATCATTTCATAAAAGTGAGCAAAAAATTGCTGTGGTAATCATGCAGTTGGGAATGAATCAGCACATACAAAGTGATCCCTTTTAGGGACTCGAATAAACATCAGACTCACCTTGTGATATTATGTACCACAGTACAACACCAGCAACTCTTCCTTTAATAATTAACATGGCTTTATAACTGTCTGACTGATATAATCTTAAATTGTTGTATTTTGAGTTCTCTTTTTTCCTGGCTTTTACCAGCAGGGTATGGATGAATTGCAGTGTTGTACATGATTGATCTGACTTATTCAATAAAATATTTTATCAACTCATTGGGGACGATATGTCCTCATAGATATACTATCACATATGTACCCAGCCAACAGTGAATGATTGAAAAATCCCTGAACCATAATTGCTATGACTTTTATAGATGGCCATTTGCAAACAGAGTTCAGAATCCGATTTGTTATCCTATCACTAAAGCCATTGCTGGAGACTAATGTTTATAGCCAAGACCTATCTGATTAAAGCGTGTCCATTTGTCTATATCTATGTCTTAACTCCTGAAAACAGACAGCACAATGGTTCATCCACCTTTTCAGTCAGAATTGTGTTGCCCTAATTCTGAGGGTTGCACCTAGTTAGAGCTTCAAACATGATCAGTACCCTCACCTAGATGACTGAACAAAGTGTGTGCACTTGCATGTATCAGAGAGCCTAAATCATAATATTTCCATCTCAGTGTGTCAAAAGACATTTAGTGAAGTTTACTGCTATATACTTTTGAATAAAGACTACTAGTTTATCAGGGAACAGTTTAATAATGATATAAACTAATAAAACTCAAACCCATAGTGTTTCAGTTGAATCACCTCATCTTCTGGGTCTTTCTCCTTTCAGACCCGTCTTCTGGCTGGGTAATGAAACCCTGAGGGTCTCTGCTGACCTGTTTGCAGAGAACCGTCGACGACTGTGCAAAGGGCTGAAAGCTAAAGACGGGGTAGTGCCGCATTCAGTGGTGGTGCTTCAGGGAGGCGAGCAGAAGCAGCGGTACTGCACCGACACAGATGTCCTTTTCAGACAGGTAGGCAGACTCAAGTAGACTAACACCGTTACATAACTATGCCTGATGTGGGGAACGTGGTTTTGTATTCATTAACATTAATCCATCAATCCATAATCCTGAAGCCAGGAGTGAGTTTAAGTCCCCCTAGTATGTCCTGTTAAAATTGGTTGTGCCATCAATCTTCACAGCACCCAGAACTGTCAATTACACGGGTTGGAACTGATGGAAAGACAACACTAACTCTCTTATAACCACTCAATACAAAATTGGACGATATAATTGTAGAAAGTAATGACCTGATCTGCCAATTATCAATTTCTTCTGTGACATTGAGATGGCAGGGGAAGGGATGTAAATAACTGATCTGCAAATCTGCATTGGCTGCATGACAGGGTCATGTCAGCATGTACTGAAATCCCTGAACAATTTTTCCAACACACTTTTGAATCCATGCAGAATTAGCATGAAGAATTTGTCGATCTGAGGGCAAAAAAGGGCACTAACTCATTCTACATGGTGTACTTAATGAAGTGGATGTGTGCAGGCTTGCCATCAACAAGCTCAATAACGTTTTGTTTGTTTTTGGAGCTCTGTTTTCACCTCAAACTGGCCTTGGCAAATATAAGTTACTTTTTTTCTTCTTTAATAATCTGAGGAGAATTGGCTAAGTTCCTCTTCTGGCTTACTATCAAAAATCTCTCACTAATGCTTTGGCTGTTTGTCCTTGCAGGAGTCTTTCTTCCACTGGGCTTTTGGAGTAACTGAGCCTGACTGTTATGGAGCCATTGATGTGGACTCTGGGAAATCCATCCTTTTTGTTCCCAAACTGCCGGAAAGCTATGCTACTTGGATGGGCGAGTAAGTCACACTAATCTTCAAGCAGCTTTGCTCGTGGCCTACACTCGCCACCAGTTGGTCCAGAGCTTGGAGCTGTGACTTGAAGAAAGGGTTAACAAAGTTATATGTTGTGTGGTTGTATCTTTTACACCCAACAGAAGTCTGTTGTGTTTTTATTCAGGATATTTATGGTCCACCATAATATAATTTCTTTTGTGTGATGATTTTTTTCATATGAAATATTATGCATGTATATTGAACCCTACAGTTAGAAATAGGTATTATGTCAATTATGTCAATGGAATATATATATATATATATATATATATATATATATATATATATATATATATTATATATTATATTATATGCATTCATAGCTTGCTTTCAGCTCTGTTTTTGTAGAGAAACATGCACATGTAACACAGAAAAAATAGGTGAGACCAGAGGTCTCAAATTGAGACACCCTATATCCTGAAGGTGCATACTACTCTATATATTAATATGGGCGCAAAAGTGAGCTTCAGGTCCTTTTGACGCCAGTTGGTTTTGTATTCATTAACATTAGCACACTTGGTGCCTTACATGGCAGCCTCTATTCTCACTGTGTGAATGTTAGTGTGAATGCTGACCCGTGTTGTAAAAGCGCTTTGATTGGTTGAGCAGACTAGAAAAGCGCTATATATTCAGTCCATTTACTTCATTCATTTGTTACTACATCTTTCATTACATGTTGTATACTTTAACAGGATCTTCCCTAAGGACCACTTCAAGAAGAAGTATGCTGTTGATGAGGTGCAAAATACCTGTGATGTAAGTCTAGCTGTGTTGGTGCTGGTCTCTATAGCGTAACATTTTTTATACAGCACCTGAGTCTAAATGTTCAGTCACTGACCTATGAAGTTACAGCAAGATATTCATCCCTCATAACACTATTTTAAAGGTAGGTCTTTCTTTTATTATGGAAGATAAATGGGGTCAGATAGCAGGATCAACACCCAGTTTGACTTTTTAGTTTGAAGTATTAATCATTTTTATTACAATGCTTAGACCTGCATCATTAACCTCTGCCCAACTAATGGTGCAGCTATTGTTCATTTATGCAACCTTTTTCTGATGAACATATTAGTCACAAATTGCTTTTTAAAGGATTTGACATATAAGCAAGAATGATATGATTCATATGGCATGATGTGCACACTTTTGTGTGGAAGATGTGGAAAGCTCTGGTTGCAGTTCATGAAATCAATGGGTAATGTCTAGAGGGAGAATGGGGACAATAACTGGGTTACATAGTACATGTGGATCATAATACTGATATTTCATTTACCTCAACAAGTGACCCGTGTGCATATGTTTAGCTGAGATTAACCTCCACAGTTCTCCTGGATATTTCATTTGAACAATATTGTGTAACTTAAAGCCAGTCTCTTCATATTAACAGCCTAGTCTAAATATACAATCCTGTGATTGCCTATTTAAAGCGTTTGGAAAGCTGTTTATCATTGCTGACAGCAAACTCACAGGGAAGCCATATGTTTGGATCTGCAGCTCCAGAGCTATTTTGGAGGCGTGTTTGTTAGCAAATCAACTTCATATAATCTGAACAGTTTTTCAATGGACAACAATTCACCAGAAGTTTTCATTTGAAATGATAACACATAGTTTTCTACAAATTACTATGTTTACACAGTGCCCATTCAGTGACTCATTCTGCTGATATTTCATGTATTTTATAACCTGCATTTGTCAGGTCTTAGCTTTTTTTATTTGTCAGTTTAAGATTTTATTTAAGACAACACTTCAGTTAACAGCCATTTCTTCCATGAAAGCAATAAACCGCTCAACATTGGTGTTAATATGAGAAAACAATAAATTATAAAATAATAACCCCCCTACATTTTCTTTTTTGTTATTAATAATTCAAATTTGAGTCAAACGAATATGTTGCTGGTATTCAGCAATCAGGTGACAATGCTGCCTACAGAATGACTTAACATAAATGCCATGTCTTTATTTAGCAGGTCATGAACATTGGAGCAGTTTTCTGTTTTTCAAACACTCATAGAAGGGGATGTTAAATAACCACTGCCCTGCTAGCATGCAAATATACCTGTACACTATATATAGATCTATCTTTGAAGAAGCCTTCATGTATGTGCGATAAGTTCAGGTTGCCTTTCTTAAACTCAGGGGTTCTATGCCATATTTCTGGGAAGGTGTCCTTCAACCGAGGAAGGTATGAAGTTGTTGTCAGCAGTTGGACTCGCAATATCAATATAAAGATTTTCAGGGATAGTGATAAAAGTTCACTTAAGTAGTTTCTGCAGCTCCATCCTCTGATTTATATTCAGAGAGATTGTTTATTTTTATAGAGATTTTCATGACAATTTGTGCTCTAATGGATTTTGAAAATAGCACACACTTATTCACTCTATTTTACGCTACAGCCACTTTTCTTACAAAAGAGCAAAATCCTACCTGCTTCACCCCAAAATCTTTAGGGTTATAAAATCAATTAAAAACACAATATTGACAATGCACGTGGCCCCACAGCCTGAATGACCATCGGGGGTATCGTCAAAACTAAATTCTTTTACATAATAATAATAATAATAATAATACATTTAATTTATATGTGAACTTTAATTTTTTTTAAAAAACAACAGAAGATTCACTTCTGTTTCTGTTTGCATTGATGTTTCAAGTTTTGTTAAATTTTTTCCGTAGAACAATTCTTATTTCTTTTATTAGACTTTGCTGACAAGTGTCTTTTTAACTAAAGTACTTAACCAACTTTATCTTATTCATCCAATAAACAAAATTTAAACTGCAATAGCTCCTAACTCCTATCAGGTGGGTGAGTGGTTGATATAACCCTGTCTTTGCAGGTTCTTACAGGTAATTATTTTTTATTATAGTAATTGTGTTGTTATTAGTTATTGTATGTTACAATAGTAATTATTTTACTGTTTATACGGAGATGCAGCTTAGGTTTAGTTACAGGGGGCTGTTTTTCCTCTGCAGATAAAACAAAAAATGTTTTAGGATGCCAATTTTAGTGGTATTCCGATTTGAGAAGCCATATAACCACGACCGAATCTTACAGAATGACCTTTATTCTGTAGCCTGAGAGCAATCTATGCTGCTCTACTATGTCATTCTGTCTAATTACTCCCTGTGTGTTTCTTCATAGATTGTTGATGTCCTTTCCAACCTGAGTCCAGCAACTCTTCTAACATTGGTATGCGGATGGCATTTCTGTTTTGTAGAGTGTGGTTAGAAACAGTGCTTCATCCAGTCCTGACATTACATCGATTGTGGGAATCCTACAGCTTTTAAAAATTTTCCCATATCTAGAATAGATTTTCAGAATAGATATAGACCAGTTTAATGCACTGTATTGACATTTGATCCAATTTCTATTTTACCTGTTTTTGTATTATTCAGAGAGGACAGAACACAGACAGTGGGAGCATCTGCCGTGAAGCCTCATTTGAAGGAATTACTCGGTACGTTCAATTGGTGTCTTTTTATATTGACATAAATGTATTTTGTTTGGAGAGGATATAAATTATTTTAATACCAAAAATAGAACAGAACCATGCATTGTTGTTGATTAAGAATATAATTAAATTAAATTGGTTTTTGCTTTTGCTTGCTAGTTATCAATTAATGACAATGTTATTGTCATTAGTTTGTCTTGTTTTTTTGCCCCACTTGCACAGCAGAATAGTTAACGTTCTCCTTTAAGTTATGAAGGCAAGGAACAATGTAAAACTAGATGAGCAAGATGAAGAAAGAAGCAGAGATGAAGGCTTTACAATGTTGGAGAGTAGGTAAAGAGGCAGCTTCCCATGCACCTATTCTGTACATTTTCAGTTGTCTGATAACTTCATATGGTCGATCAACCATCCTTTACTGTGAAACAGCAGATTTTACATTCAGCAAGTAGTTATCACAGCCAAGTTTATCAAGTTTATTACCAGCTGGCCAGTGATTAGACTGATGTTATATTGGCGGGATAAAATGGGCAAATAGAATACATTTAAATCCTTAACTAATATAATTTATATGGCAGTTAATCATTAACAAAATTGTCATAATCATTACAGCCCTAATGACAAAAGTCTCAGCAGTCTCACCTGTGGCCGTGTTAATGAGATGCATTCCTGTATGTTCGTAAGTGAGAGAATTACATTTACGCTCATTTCTCTAATGTGTATACACCAGAAATATGTCTTTAGCCTTATTGACCATTGTTGTAAGACTAGACACCACAACAGTCTAGATGGTGGTGGTGGAGGTGGTGGTGGTGAAGTAAAGCCAGTTTAGTCTTCCTGGAGGTCATTGCTGTGATAGAAATGGGGTGTATTGTCCTGCAGTTGGTCTAAAATACAAAATTGCAATAATATTTGATGAACAACAAACCGATTGATTGATCGTTGGTCAGTGATGGTGACATCTTAATGTAAGGAGGTTTATGGCATGGGAAAGCAAATGTGATGAGGAAAATAAACTGGTACGAATGTGGAAACATTCACCCAGGAGTAAAGGTAGGATAAACAGGAAGAGGTGTCATTGAATTTTTTGCCAAATCTTTATTTATATTTAAAATGTTGCGTTTTTTTTTTTTTTACCTTCAGTTTCCAGGTGAACAACACCCTTACACACCCTGTTATTGTGGAATGGTAAGTCGTTAAAATATGATTTAAAAGATAATGTGTCAACAATATTTTTCCTCCTCCAAAATTAATTTGCAGTTTCTAAAGATATTCTCCTAGTTTTTACTCACGAACCCTAAATATTACATTGGGTAATTGTGTGTTTTCTATAAGAAACAGCAGCTTGTTTTGGGATCAGAATCCAGGCAGCTCACATGTAATGGACTACGTGCTAGCTCTGTTTTCTTTGTGTATTAAAGTTTGCACCCTCCAGATGAATTGACATTTTGTGAGATGAGGGCAAATGCTTTTCAGGCACACCTCCTGCAGAGAGACTTGATTGAAGCCCCTGTGCCTCCTCTGCTCTGCAGAGCTTGCATGGCTCTCTTTTAAGGGACAGATTTTTCCCTTTCATTTTCAGTCTATTGTGGTTTATTACCTTCTATTATTTTACACATTTGTAATGTTTACAGTATCTACAATCTCCGTCACATCTGCTGCTTTCACAAATGAAAGGGAAATGGAAAGATCAGCCGGCAAATTTTAATGAAATCTTTAATGTTAGATTTGATTTAAACACTGTATTACATTTTATTATAGCTTGTAATGTTTTCTTCAGTCAATTAGAAGGGTTTTAACTGGGACTTCGAGAGATGTGCCTGCTTTATATACTTTGTCTACAATCTTCCTGTGTATAACTGACGACCATTTGGACAAAATGTCTCAATTTCAGAGGCCGTCTATGTAATGTTAAGCTGTTCATTCAGTCTCTGCATTACTAACCGCCAGTTTAATGATCATAATGGGAGAGCGCTTTTCTCATTTCTTCTCTCTGGCTGTCTATAGTCGTCTCATCAAGACTGACATGGAACTGGAGCTCCTGCGCTATACCAACAGGATTTCCAGTGAAGCCCACAAAATGGTAAGATCCTTTTTTAGTGAAGGGAGCATGTGCTCAAATTGATGTATTTAAAATGTATAAAAAGAAGAGTATCTCGGTATCAAGCAGCTTATTGGGTTAAAATTTACCAGAAAGGATTCAAAATGTCAGGGTCTTCTAAGGCTGTAAGCTTTTTACAAGCTTTCAACTTACCTTCATCCAGTAGCTTTGGGGCGATCAGTGAACAGAGAGAGATAGCCTTTGACCCATAAGCCTGAACATCAAAGCAATAGTTTACTAGTTCACATGATTCCACTGCATCGCTACCAACATTCTCGACAGATGTTTATCTAATATCACTTACCACGAGCATTCAATGGTTTCTACCTTTTGTTCCTTCACTTTTACAGGTTAGATCCTAAGACTTATTGAAGGATATCTTTACTTATTGATCTCCATATTCACACATTTTTGTAGATTCATACATTTAACCTTTAGTAGGGTTGCAGTTTACCCTTAGGGAAATTAGCTACAACGCAAGCTGTTATGCTAAAAGTCAGTCTTACCAACCTCTGTCAAATCATTACTTAAATATGCCATTGTACGAAGCATGAAGTTCTCGCCAGTAGTACACTATGCAAACACTGATCGAAAGAAATTCCAGAAGATATGAGGAAGAACATGATTGAAATACATCAGCTGGGATGGTTTACAGCGCTACTTCTTAGACTCTGGGACTCCATAGAACCAACAACAATAGGGAACCATTCCAGTAGTGCCCGCCCTTCCAAATTCCACCATGTGCACAGTAAATGTCCATTCAGGAGATCGTAAAGATCCAATAAAGACCTGCAGGGCTCTGACACCTCAGTAAAGATCAGAGTGCATTCCTTTCTACCCGAAACCTGAGGGACAATGTCTGGTCATCAGTCTGTGAATTGAAGCTCAAAAAGAACTGGTTTGTGCAGCCAGATAATGATAACAAAAGGACGAGGGAGTCCACTTCAGAATGGCTAAAAAGATTGGTTTTGGAGTGGTAGTCAAAGTCTGAACTTGGACCCCATTGAGATGTCGTGGTGGCACCTGAAGAGAGAAGCTCACAAGCTCTCCAATGTGGCTACATTAAAGCATAAGAAAGATCTGAAAGATGATTGGGCCAAAATTACAACACAGCAAGAGACTGCTCTCCAGTGACCAAAAACATCTACTGGCACTTGCCATTAAGTTTGAGGGAGCAAATACTTTTTCACACCGGTGATTGATGTTTTCAATGACTGTTTTGCATTAAGAAATCTATAATTCAAAAATTTTGCTAACTCAGTTTGTCTTTGTTTTATGGTGAATGTTGCATTAGGATTATACTAATATTATACTATAATATTATACCATAATACTAATATTATACAATTAAGTATTATATGGACAAAAAAGAGAAGAAATCATGAGGGGGTTGAAAACTTTTTCACAGCACTGGATGATTCCCATTTTCTTTTCTTTTTTCATAGATCATGAAGAATGTGAAGCCTGGACAGAAAGAATATGAGATGGAAAGGTAAGTGCTGTATTTCGTCAATGGACCCACTTCATTAATGAAAAATATTTATATGATCATGTTTGGTTATGAGACAGAAATAAAATGTATTTTTCTGCTATCAGTCAAGCTTATTTACCTTTGTTATTCAAAAAGAACAGGAAACATATGCTCACTGATGTCGTGCTGTTGAACTCCATTGAAGCGTTTGATGTCCTTGACTGTGTGATGATTAAAAAATGAGTACTGAGTGAAATCTTAAAACGCATGGAGTCAGGATGAGGCCAGTGAAAGACCTTCAGCTAATTAGTATTTCCTGTGATCTCTTCTTTTTTTCTTTTAAGTTTCTTTTTTTCTTAGTCAGTTCTTTTTTTTTTTTTCTTTGCAGTCTGTTCCAGCACTACTGCTACACTAAAGGCGGGATGCGTCACACCTCGTATACCTGCATCTGTGGAACGTAAGCCTTTTATTAATCAATATTGATTTCTGACATTCCCCCCTACCGGAACCTTGTTGCAGACCAAGTACACCCCTGCATGGAAACGGTGCTCCATAATGGCAGTTGCCTCTTTAGCAGGAAAATGTGCCCTGCCACACAGCAAATAAATGGTTCAGGACTGATTTGATGAACAAAAGTTCATCAAATCAGTTCTTTGTTCTGATTTGATGAACAAATTCTGAAGATCTCAATCAAATTGAGCATCTATCTGAGGGATGGGCTGGACAAAGAAGTCCGATCCTTGGAGTCCCCACCTCATAGATAACAGGACCTAAAAGATGTGCTGCTAACATCTTGGTTCCAGATACCACAGCATACCACAGCACACCTTCAGAGGTCTTAGAGAGTCCACACCTTAATGGGTCAGAGGTGTTATGACAAAAAGAAAAAAAGTGGACCCGCACTATCCTTTAAACCTAAGCGAGTCTAGTGAGGCAATTCACGTTCACAGCTGAATCAGAAATTCTTCTTTCTTCAGGCTTCCAGGCTCTTTTTTTAAATGCTTCTTCAGATCTGATTTCCTGGTGGGGTGTCAAGTATTAAACCTTCTGTGGGGATGGTTAAAACATTGAGAGTTCTTAATAAATTTACCATAAATTAAAGTCTTAATTACCTACACAGTCATCACGTGAGTGTTTGTCATATTGGTTTTGAAACTGACTGGGGAGAGAGATGTTCAGGCGGTATGTGGTAGAGTGGACCCCCACCCCCGTTAAGAGATTACTGTACAAGTTCTTTCACTTCTCCCTCAAACTGTCTGTCTTCTCTGTCAACAATGCAGACATTGTTGTCTTTAGGAGTGTCCCTCATTCTTTAGATGCAGGTGGACTGTGACTGACATATGTCCTACAGACCTGGCTCTTTAGTGTTGAGAGAGTGGTTTGGCCTCTTCAAATCTGAAATAATAGAAGTCCAGCTGCATCTGAGGGAGTACAGGAAAGTCCTCTTTGCTTGTGTCAGTTAATGGTGTCATTATGGATGAAGACTTGTGTTATTCATGCTTTGGCCCTCCATGGTCATCTGTAAGGAACAGACCTGAGGGTTAGTCAATGGTGGATGTATGCTATTTACTATTCAGTTTAAGAGATTCTATGTTATCACCATTAAAGAATATATGTAGCTTTGCCCTGATCAGGTCATCAGGGCGGCATCTTATATTCACGTAGTGTTTTGGCCTTTATTCATGAACTCTCTCCAGTTGATGGGTCCAGACTGGTGGCCAGATCTCTGCACCTCTCCTCCAGGTTTTCAGCTATTGTTCTTTCCCCATTGACCGATGTAATACCAGGTCCAGCCCCACCTGATAAAGATGATAAACCCTGATATGATTTCCTCATCCACGTTCGTTTGGTCTTCCCTTCAGCTTAGCTTCAGTATTAGCTTTGATCTCTTTAGTCCTCCTTCGACGTACCTTCCTTTTAATGTCAGTCCTGGACACTTAAACCTGCAGGACAAAGGCTTTAATTTCTTTCTTTTTCTCTTTGGTTTGGCTCCCTGAGATGGCCACTTTGGTGGTCTTCCTTCCTATGGTTCTTCTGCATCACAACAGACAACACCTATGTGCTGTTCATGATTTTTGGCCTGCTCTGATGTGTCTGAAGTCTTACAACACTCAAATTTATTTCAAAATGTATTTATCTTCATATGACTTCTTGGTCTGGGTTGTTCGTCAGAGCCCACTCTGTGTCCATGTCTGTTTCCTGTCCTTTTACAATGTTTCCCGGAGGTCAGTGGTTTAGAGAGTGTTCATGTATAGAATAGAATAGGAAAACAATATAAATCCCCAAAAGGGGAAATTTAGTAGTGCCAGCCACAGCATACAGATATTCTAAATAAAAACTACAAATGTAAGTTAAAATACAATAAAGTGTGTAAATATATCACAGATTCTATGTAACAGGCATTGCAACATAGAATCTCTAACGTAAGGGATTGGAATCCCTTTGATCCTAATATTTTTCATACGTGTTTCTAATTCAGTGAAGTTACTACATTTGTAGTAATTATTATTCATAATTAATCAATATAGATCTTTTTTCACTTGACACGTTTTGTTGATGTTTAATAACAGGGGCAATAACGGTGCAACTCTCCACTATGGCCATGCTGGGGCTCCAAATGACAAAACAATTATGGATGGAGACATGTGGTGAGAAGCCTTGGGATACTTTTTAACCTTTGGTTGAAAAACTGACAACCCAGTGTGCTGAATCATGTCCGATTATTTCTTCTCTTTAGTCTGTTTGACATGGGTGGAGAGTATTACTGCTACGCCTCAGACATCACCTGCTCCTTCCCAGCTAACGGAAAGTTTACTCCAGACCAGAGGGTCATATATGAGGCCGTCCTCAGGTCCTCCCGGGCCGTCATGGCTGCCATCAAACCAGGTTAACCTCTTTGAAAACACTTTCCTGCTCTGCAACTACTTAAGTGAAGAAAAGTATTTACAAATGAATATTCCTCCTTCAGAGGTGTATGACAAGCCCAGGTTTAAAGGTATAATCTGTACAACGTCTCCATTAAATTTCAGGCAATGAGTCCTTGAGTGCACGTGTACTCATGTGTACAAAGTCTACATTTTACAATGAATTTTAACAGTAGTTTGAAAATGTCTAAATTATTAATTCTAAGTTTTTTAGACGTGTATATATAGTTAGAATTTCCATTTAATCCTGACAGATGTCCACCACAGGTCAGCAATGGGTGTCTTTGACTGCCCCCACTCCCACTGGTACAATCATCAGCTTCACCCTGGCTCCTTCAAATACCACGACTCCCACTGCCATACTCACTAGCTCTTTTTCACTCAAACAACGCTCTCATTGCCAATTCTAACCATATTAACCATCAGGCCTGCTAGACATCACAGAACTAGGGGTGTTGATCCCATGAACTGAACAGAGTTATCATATCATCTGATAAACAGGCTGTGACATTAGTGTTACGATAGCATTGATTAATGGAAGATCACTCTCAAACAAAACTTTTACTCTGAATGACATTGTTACCACCTCTTACCTGGACCTTTTTTTCTTGATGGAATCCAATCAGTTGCTTGAAGTTTATTTACTCTCCTAGTTCCCATGGGCATGGTGGTGGCCTCGCTGTTAAAATGTTAGGAACCAATCAATAATCTCAAGATTATCTGTAGAACAAGTTCCCGTCTCTCTTTTTTCATATACCATTCGGAAAAATGTTGACACGGTTTCTTTGAGGAGTTTTCCAAGCTGTTATCCAAAGTTTCCACCAACTTTCACCATATAACAATCTCGGGGGATGTTCAACATTCATGTATGTAGATAATCCAAAAAACAATTATTCAAATTAATTTATAAACCTACTGGAGGTATTAGACTAATTATTTGACTCCTACATCAAATTCATGTCTGATCTAGTTCTGTACATGCAAACATCCCTAAATGTACTGGTAAAAAATTTAATTTTAAAAGTGAATCATTTTATAGACACCATCGCCCCCTCCAAATGATGATTTGTAAAATAACCAAAAAAAAAAAAGTAGACAGGCAGAGTGTAAAAAGACACAGCAACTATAACAAGGCATTAACAATCGCCAGGCAATCAATTTTCTCACAAATCATATGCAAAAGTGCTGCTTTCCATTGTTGAACGGCTAATTTATCCACCATCTTCAACTCATCCTAACCGACTGTCTAAGATCTCTGAGTTCTGGCTAAAACGCCTTATATACTCATAAGAATATGAGTTCGATATATTACTTTTAGCTCTACAACACTTGAGGATACTTAGCTCCAAAAAAACACCTGCCGTCTGTACCAAATTCCTTCAACCTTTTTAAAAACTTTTTAACTGTTTAGATATTGGAGGTACCACAAATTGTCAACTGCTTCCTTCAGTCCGGTGCTTTTTCCCGCCGCTCTTAAAACTATTGTCTTGAAACCATTGTTAAAAAAGTAAAACCTTGATCCTCAATTCTGACTAACTATGGACCAATCTCAAATCTCCCATTTCTTCATCACCTGAATAACTACCTAATAACAAATGACCTGGTTGATGTTTTTCAGTCTGGCTTTAGATCCTACCATAGCTCAGAAACGGCCCGCCTTAAAGTTTTGAATGATCTTCAAATTAACATGGACTCTGGCTACGTATTTTAATCCACACCAAGAAAAAATCATTTATCACTCCTGTTCTTAAATCCCTGTACTGGCTGCAAGTTCACACAAGAACTGATTTTAAAATACTTATTTATAAAGCGCTGAATGGCGTGCTCAAAACTAAATCAAGGAACTGCTTTTACCATATGAGCCAACAGAAATACTCAGATCATCAGCCAGTGGTGTCCTTATGTCCCTCTTATTAGAACTAAAGCAGCTTTCAGCTCATTTGCTCCAAATAGGTGAATGCCCTTCTGAGTACCCTTTTTTTTTAATAAATAGTAATTGTCTGGTTTGTTGTCATTTTTTGTTTCTAACTGTTTAATACATGCAATGTCTGCTTATTTTATTTTTTTCCTGTTTGCTTTTGTTGGATATACTCATATTTCATATTTTTATACTTGCTCTTGCGAAGCATATAGAATTGCTTTTCTTTAGCATGAAATGTTCTCTCTAAATAAATCTTCACAGTGATAATTACTAAAATTGGTCAAATTACTTCCACTAACAACATCAGTGGAACGTACTGTTCATGCAACTCCCTTTACATGTATTTTTTATACATTCATAAGATCTGCTACTTCAATGCACTTTAACATTTTAACATAAATTAATTCATATACTAGACTTAACTTATTCACGTTAATGAATTCATGTTATAGACTTTACCACTGACTGCCATAAATTGACCACTCTTTGTACATGGACCACATGTATTTCAGCCTTACGCCACATTTTGAACTAGTCTTGTCAAATAGTGATCCCTAGTGGTAGAAATGGCATACTGTGCATTTAACTGACCATGACTTCATTGTGATAAATATTTTATAGGGACTGGAGTCACTAAACAGATCAATATTCAATGTCTTCTGTACAACTTAACACAGTCTCGTAAATAATTATTATTGGCAAACCACACATCTAGGTGAAATGTTCTTGTGTTTAAGGTGTGAAATGGACCGACATGCACCGCCTTGCTGATCGGGTTCACCTGGAGGAGCTGGTTGAGATTGGCATCCTTAATGGCAGCACGGAGGACATGATGAAGGTCCACATGGGGTCTGTCTTCATGCCCCACGGTTTGGGACACCTCTTGGGTATTGATGTGCATGACGTGGGAGGATATCCAGAGGTGAGAACTCAAGACGTACATCCAGAGACTTTCAACATTATAACCAACAGTCAAAGACTGCAGATATTTGAAGGAGAAAATGAAGTTCCTGGTCCTCTAAAATTTATGTTTCATTAATTATAGAGAGACCCTTGGTGCAGAAGTGAGGTTAGGGCAAAAAGAGGCTAAGCAGTATGAACAGGTTCAGGAAGAGGGCAGGACGAAAAGGAAGCTTAAATATTGTCGGAACTGTGAAAACAGATAGTTTTAGGGTTGTGATGGAGGATTTTGTTCAGTTATAAGCACTTCTGACAACTGAGTACAGAAAACGCACCAATGGTCCAGTGGACAGTCAGTACTGGTAGTTTCAGTGAGCTGGTCGGGCGCACAGAATATGGTTTAACAAACACAATTAATCTCCTATCAGAGTCTTGACCAGAGTTTCATTTTCTGTTTGGGTAGAATCTTTTTTTCCGCACTGGCCTTAGTACTCAATTTAAAGCTGCAAAAAATGTTTTACTGTGTAAATAACTGAAATCCTTAACTGATGATAAATGCTTTAAATCTATTTCAATTGTGGTGTTCTGCAGTTGTGCCTGAATTCAGTCTTGGATTCAGATATCTTGCAGTGTCCTTCATCCACAGTAAAAACAGATTCTACCTTACTACTGGTTTTAAAAGATTATTGATTCAGTTCTTAAGTAATGTTGAGGCTGTGGTTCAAACAAACTATTGCATTGTCCAGGGATTGGAGCGTATCGATGAACCTGGACTGAGGAGTCTTCGGATGGGCCGTCTGGTTCAGGAGAGGATGGTGCTCACCGTGGAGCCCGGCATTTACTTCATCAACCACCTGCTGGACCAGGCACTGGCAAATCCCACCCAGAGCTGCTTCATCAATAACCAAGTGCTAGCTCGGTTCCGTGGCTTTGGAGGGGTCAGTCTGCCTACAAAGCTTTCTTTGTTTTTTTTATTGCATTGGATTCACCGAATGGGTTCAAGAAAGGAATCAAGCTTTTTACAAGACTAATGATCAAAAGCAGCAAATGTTGATATGAACTCACTATGTTGCTATTCTTTCATGTTTGAGAAGAATAGCAAAGCAAGGCAATGCTATTTTAAGTTTGAAAATCTCTGTAAAAGTAAAGACCAGAATATATTGGAGTAGAAATCATGGCTTGGATTTGGTAAATTTGATAAATCCTCAAGAAAAAACCTTATACCATGAAAACTGTTATACCTTGTTTAATTGACTAGAGTCACTCCTGTGTGCAGGTTCGCATTGAAGATGACATCGCAGTGACAGCTGATGGTATAGAACTGCTGACCTGTGTCCCTCGCACCGTGGAAGACATTGAGGCTTACATGGCTGACTCCGCAAAATCCTTCACTCCCGTCGTCAGCAGTGACAGATCTGAATGAGGTCTCAAGGGAAATCTGATTTTTGCAGAAAATTCCTTACAAAAAAATATAATCTCACTAATTTCATTGATACAGCATATAAACAATCAAGCAAATTAAGGCATTTCAAATTAAAGATAATTGTTTAATACTGTATCTTTTTTGAATATTTTATAAAGCCTTCATATCAAAAAAATAGGGATGGATGTTAGTGGATGCTTTAAGGGACAAACTCCGCCTTAATTTACATTACAACTGTTCAGTTCTGTGCCTCCTGGATAATCAAAGGAACTTTATGA
Organism: Lophius americanus; assembly: GCA_037951165.1. NCBI lineage: Eukaryota > Metazoa > Chordata > Actinopteri > Lophiiformes > Lophiidae > Lophius > Lophius americanus. Next base: position 9,606,591 of record JBBDHG010000014.1, on the reverse strand, counting down.
AGACAATTTTTTATTCATTTATGCTCAGGCAACAATTAAAATAAAAAAATGTAAAATTAAATGAAATATTTTGATTTTCAACTGCATCAGATGTTTTTATTGATTTATTTTGTATTTTATGAACATTCAGATGTCACTAATTACTTTCAAACAGATCACTACACATATTCAACTAATAAAGATGATGGAACAGTCTTATATCAAAATGTATTTTAAATGGAACACTATAGGAATGCTACAGTCCTTTAGGTTGATAACACGTTCAGACTTGGCACAAGGAAGAACTGAGCACCTGAGAGGTTCAGGTTTTGAAGGGACATTTTATGAAAAGCTAAATACTAAATTGTATAATATAGCATGATATAATGTTTATTAAGGGTTAAATATTAATTAAAACATTTGAGAGAAAAATCGATTTTAAAAATATTCCAGAAACTACTATGGTGGGCAATTTACATAAATGTAAAACACACTTGCGGCCTTTGGCCACCAGAGGTCGCTGTAATTATCCAAATAAGGATGAATATTATCTGCTTAATATGGACACTAGTTTTAAATAATGACATACGTTTTAGCTGTTTGGTGTGGTTGAATGTATGCTTGAGGGCATATCTAACCCGACAAATACATGTGTCAATATATAAATAATATACAATAAATGAAGAACTGGAACAATAAGAAGGACATATGGGCGCTTGGCCATATTACCTCTTCCACTTTCCCAACTTACATCCACTGGACATTCTGGACCCTCTCTCCTCCCCCTCCCCCCACACCACCATACAACCGGAGCCTGCCCCCACTACTAACCCCACTCTTCCCATAACAGTAGATCAGGTAAGGAGAGTATTCAGGAGGATTGGACCAAGAAAGGCCGCAGGTCCAGAAGGTATCAACTCCAAACTGCTCAGAGATTGTGCAGATCAGTAGCTTTGCATCTCTACAACCTCAGCCTCAATCTGGAGAGGATAATGTTACTGTGGAAGACTTCCTGTGTGGTACCTGTACCCAAGACTACGTACCCACGGGATGTTGACCAAGCTGGCATCCATCCTGGACAATACCTCTCACACCCTACATGAGACCGTGGGAGCTATATATAGATATATATCTATATATGTTTATATATATATATATATATATATATATATATGTATACATATATGTTTATATATATGTGTATATATGTATATATACGTATGTATGTATATGTATTTATATATATATATATATATGTTTATATATGTGTATATATGTATATATACGTATGTATGTATATATATATATATGTATATATATATATATGTTTATATATATATATGTTTATATATATATATGTTTATATATATATATATATATGTTTATATATATATATATATATATATGTTTATATATATATATATATATGTTCAACCTATTCAATAGCTTAATTTATCCCTTCATTGAAGATGATCTCTCCTTAAACGTACAGCAACACCTGTGTTCTTACCAACAATGAATGATTCAAAATCCTTTGACCATCAAATACTAAGAGGTTATGTATTAAACTTTTGGTACAGTCCAGGCTGAGTCAGATTTTTAATATCTTCTCAGCAAAGCAATTACCTGATGTTTTAACTATCTCTAGAGTGAAAACACTCTAACCCAGAGAGAGTTAAAAACATAAATCCCAGTAGACGATATGAAAAAAAAAATTATTCAGACGTGTGCTAATTATGATAGTACAAACCTAATCTAGGTCCAAGGTCATTTGGTTTGATCAACCTCTTGTTTCATTTCCTGTCCATTCAGCCCCATCTACTGGCTGGGTAGTGACACCCTGGGGGTCTCTGCTGAACTGTTCGCAGAGAACCGTCAACGACTGTGCAAAGGGCTAAAAGCCAAAGACTAGTCAAGGAGTAGTGCCGCGGTCAGTGGTGTTGTTAAAGGGAGGAGAGCAGGAGCAGAGGTACTACACAGATACAGATGTCCTTTTCAGGCATGTAGGTAGACTAACATTGGTGCAAAACTATCTCTAAGGTGGAGAACATGGTTTCAAATGTATTCATCCATCAATCCGTAATTTCCAAGGTAGCATGACAGTGAACTCCTCAAATGGTTGTGCCATCCGTCTGTACAGCACCCAGAAGACATTCTGTCCAGGTGCCTGATTGACCTCACATAGATTTGGTAGCATTCAATCTCAGGTCACACTATAAAAAAACAATTCGAATCATAATCAGAATGCCTTTATAGTCACTGTATTACAAATGCAAAGAAACAAAGTCCACCTCTGGTAAAGAGCTTCAATGACAATATTTTAAAAAAAAAGAAAAGGAAAACAACATACTAAAATGCTAAAAACGCAAACACAGTAAAAACACATCATACAATTACTATTAAAAACACATTCTCACAGGAGACTGCTATAGAATAAATAAAACCAAAATTCTCACAGTATCAAAAATACCTCATTAGGTTTCAGTTGCTTGCGAATGCAGGTATCTAATAATCAACCAATTATGGCATTTAAGGATCTAGCCATGGTCCCAATACTTGGCTGAAGTAAATTTAAACAACAGAATGTTAAAAAAAAAAAAGCTCATGTTTCTGAATGTGACATGGTTGCTAGTGTTAGCTTAACCGGTTTGACTGTCGAGTACCATACTAATACTAATATACGTTAGTATAGCCAAAGATTTTAATGAACAGCCATCTTTTTTTCTCTTTTTTCCAGATAATTACCTGAAAAAAGACACACACAAAAATACAATTCCCGCTCTCAGTGCAAAAATGCCTCATGTTGTGAGAGGAAAGAGGTCAGACTGGTCGGACCTGATAAAGGCAACACTAACTCTTAATAACCATTCAATACAAGTTTGAACATTGGACAAAACAAAATTATAAAAACATTGCCTGATTTTTTTTTTAGTAGCACCTTCAGCTGTGAAATTGAAATGGTAGGATCAGACGTTGATAAAAACAAAAAATGAAAAACAGAAAGCCTGTGTAGTGGATACCTTTCTTTTTGCATATTTTGGTCCTTTCATTACCCTTTGAGTATCAAGGCCTACCTGAGTACTTTTGCATACACTCTTCAGTCATAACATTATCATAACTTTTGTGTGAAGTAAGAATTACATTGATTATCTATTTACAGTGGCACCTGGTAGTGGATGGGATATGTAAGGCAACAATAAACATTTTTCCTCAAAGTTGACGTGTGAGAAACAGAAAAAATGGGCAAGCGTAAGGAGCTAAGATACTTTGATGAGGGTAACATTGGAAAAAGCGGGACAATGTGGTCAATGTACCCCCAAAACTGCGCTTAGGTGTTTCCAGTCTGCAGTTTGTAGTCCCTAACAAAGTGTTCCAAGCTGCAACAGCTTTGCCGAAGGCTTATGGATGTGCATGGGGAATGAAAGCTAGAACATGTTGGCTAATCCTACATACGATAAACTGTAGGACTCGCAACTTCCACTCAGATGAATAGCCACGTCATAAAACTTAAATAATCTCATCTATCAATTTATCGTATTCAAATAGACTTGATAGTCACCCGGCCTTCATCCAGTAGAGATCCTCTGGGATGTTGAGGACTGAGAGATTGGCATGAATGGACAGTCAGTATCTGCAGTAACATCAGGATAATATCAGGACAGCATGGACCAAAATCTCAAACAAATTTTTCCAACACACTTTTGAATCCTTGCAGAATAAGCCTGAAGAATTACAGTGAGAGGACAAAAAGAGTGTCTAACCTCATTCTACTATGGTGTAACTAATGAAGAGGGTCCGTGAAGGCCAGCCATCATCAGGCTTTATGATGTTTGGTTTTGTTTTTGGAGCTCTGTATTCACCTCAAACTGGCCTTGGCAAACTCAAGTTACTTTTTCTTATTTAATAATCTGAGGAGAATTGGCTAAATTCCTCTTCTGGCTTACTATCATAATCTTTATTACTAATGCTCTGGCTTATCTTCTTGCAGGAGTCTTTCTTCCACTGGGCTTTTGGAGTAACTGAGCCTGACTGTTATGGAGCCATTGATGTGGAGTCTGGGAAAGCCATCCTTTTTGTTCCCAAACTGCCTGGAAGCTATGCTACATGGATGGGCGAGTGAGTCACTCTAATCTTCAAGGAGCTTTGTACATGGCCAACAGCTGGTCCAGAGCTGGGAGCTGTGACTGGAAGAAAGGGTTGACAAAGTCATATGTCGTGTAGTTGTATCTTTTACACCCAGTACAAATATGTTTTTAGTCAGGATATTGATTGAAATACCTCAAAGAGCTAGCCTTTAGCATGAGAAGGAACTGAGAAGATAAGAAGAAATTATGAAGAGGAGGATTTGCTATATCACTACTTGAATGTTCTGAATTCTTCATTATAACCAACACTCAGAAGAAGCCTTGTTTGGAATGTAAGCAGGACACATTTTCACATTTGTTATGTTTAACTATCCTAACCCAGCCACATAGGGGTCACAAGCCAGTGTTCTTCTAGTGCTGCTTCCAGGCCCAGATAAATGGGGAAGAGTGTTGGCTTCCAACGTGAAACCTATGTCAAATCAATATGCCGATTGAGATAATCTGCTGTGGCGACACCTAAAGGCAAGAGCCAAAAGAAAAAGATGATGTTTCACTATCCTGTTAAGTCAGACAAAGTTTGCATTTGTCATCAAGCAACTTTTCTTAACATAAAGTAAAATGTTGTCTGCTTCACTTAAAAATGTTAAGAGACATAAATACACCATATCCACAACGCATGTGCTCCCACAGCCTGAATGTCTTAAAAACAGCTGAGCGTTTAAGTCTGTTTCCTTTTGCATTGATTTTTCAAGTTTTCGAAGAAAAAAAACTTTTACCCTGAGTCAGGGGTCAGCTATCTTACATTTTGGCTTTCAGCTGAGAAGTTATAAAGTCGCTTGAGAAAAATTGTCTCTATTGGACTTTTCTGTGTCTCTAATTACTTCCTGTGTTTTTCTTTATAGCTTGTTGATGTCCTTTCAAACCTGAGGCTCACAACTCTGCTAACACTGGTATGTTGATGGATTCCCTAGTGTTGTGTTGTGTGAACAGACCTTCACTCAGTCCTACCTGGTCACAACCGGTTATATTTAATATTCAGCGACAACAGCAACTTGCCTGATGACCCACTAATCTTAATTAAAAAATTACAAAACAGAATCAGAATATGTAATATTGTCAGCTTTAATAAACATTACTTTGATATTTATCAACGGTGACCAATTGTTCAAAGTGAAAAAATCTCCCCATATATCTTTGTAGAATAGATTATCTGTGGAAATATAATATGCTATGTTTAAATTTCAGCGCACATAATGGTGATGCCCTTTCACTTCATTTCTTTCTTTTTTTTTATCATTCAGCAAGGACAGAACACAGACGGTTCATCTGCTGTGACGCCTCCTTTGAAGGAATTGCGTGGTAGATTTAATTTCTGTCTTTTTACATTGATATAATCGTGTTTTGTTTGCAGAGGGTCTTTATTCTTTTAAAACCAAAAAATAGAACAGACTCATGCATGATAAATGTTACTGATTTATCCTACTCTGAATATAATTTTAATTAAATATAATTTAGCTTTTTCTTGCTAATTTATGATTTGTTTTCTGCCGCAACTGCACGGCAGAGTACAATATATTAATAGTGGTTCTCCTTGAAGCCATGAAGACTCTGGACAATGCTAAACCCAAGATGAAGAAAGAAAGTCGAGATGAAGGTTATAGATTGTAGTAGAGTAGGAGAAAAGGCAGCTCTCCACATACCATCAGGCAAGAGGAACACTCACTCAAATGATAAAGAATAATGAACAAACACCAATCTATTCAAGTCTAATCCTTAACTGGATATTGAGTTGCATGCAAAGAATAGATAGTTGATGCTGAGTTTGTTTATTAACTCTATACGTTTTCACTTTTCATGTGGTTGATCCACTATTCTTTAACACATGGTCTGTGTCCACATACAGTTCATGCATGCCTACATGGAGAAGGGCCCAGATTGCCGATCTTGGTCAGAGCCAATAATCCATCCGTTGATGATCTAAGAATCTTCAAGTGCAACCACTGCTCTGTCTCTGCTGACAGGATTTTCAAAAGTATTATAATAATATAATATATCTAAGAATTTTACAGTTGTGCTTAACTGAAGATTTATTATCTCTGTGCTGCCATAATAGATATGTATTCATAATCATTTTTTTCCTCATATCCATATGTCCAAATATTGAGAGCCTGAATTATGTGAAATAATGAGCATGGCGATTCTATGACGTTAGTGGACTGAAAAAAAAATACTTCTTAGAGCTCTTTCTCGCCCCTGCATTACTTCCTTCTTACTTTTATTGACTGATCCGTCGCTACCAATTCATTTCATCATTGTTTGTCTGTTCTCTTCTTTGTACTCTTTAGTCATCTTAATGACCTTATTCTTGCTGTGTTGCTCGTCTTCTCTTTGCAGGAGGATTTTGGTGGTGACTGTGTTTGACCCACATTAACCCAGCTACCAAATTTGGGCTTTAATTACTTAAGTTAGTAGTGCGCTTCGAATAAAACAGCAGGGAATGGAAGACATTCTCCCATAGTAGAGTAAAGGTGGAGCATTAAGGTGGAGGTGTTGTTGAACTTTTGCAAAAGCTTTACTTATATTAACAGTGTTGCGGTTTCTTTTTCTCTTCAGCGTCCAGGTGAACAACATCCCTTTACATCCGGTCATAGTAGAATGGTAAGTCATTTAATTGTGATTTCTAATATTCAGAATGCACACTTTAGATAACAATTAAAATTAGATTGTTTCTTCTTTGATTAACTCCAAGTGTCTTCAGACATGCTGCTTGTTTTTCCTCACAAAATTTACAAATTTCATGTGGAATTTCCCCTTTTTGAATTAATAAATAATCTTCTTATCTATTCAAAGGCATTGTGTGTTTTCTATAAGAAACAGCAGCTTGTTTTGGGATCAGAATCCAGGCAGCTCACATGTAATGGACTACGTGCTAGCTCTGTTTTCTTTGTGAATTAAAGTTTGCACCCTCCAGATGAATTGACATTTTGTGAGATGAGGGGAAATGCTTTTCAGGCACACCTCCTGCAGAGAGACTTGATTGAAGCCCCTGTGCCTCCTCTGCTCTGCAGAGCTTGCATGGTTCTCTTTTAAGGGACAGATTTTTCCCTTTCATTTTAAATCCATTGTGGTTTATTACCTTCTATTATTTTACACATTTGTAATGTTTACAGTATCTACCACCTCTGCCACATCTGCTGCTTTCACAAATGAAAGGGAAATGGAAAGATCAGCCGGCAAATTTGAATGAAATCTTTAATGTTAGATTTGATTGAAACACTGTATTACATTTTATTATAGCTTGTAATGTTTTCATCAGTCAATTAGAAGGGTTTTAACTGGGACTTCAAGAGATGTATCTGCTTTATATACTTTGTCTACAACCTTCCTGTGAATAATGGAGGACCATCTGCCTTCACTATGTTAGCCGTGTGCACTGGAGAGATAAATCCTCCACATTAATGCTCATAATGGGAGAGACATTTTCTCACTTCTTCTCTCTGCCTGTCTGTAGCCGTGTAATTAAGACTAATATGGAGATGGAGGTTCTGCGCTACACCAACAGGATTTCCAGCAAAGCCCATAAAATTGTAAGATCATTTTTAGTGGGTGGAGCATGTGACCAAATTGCTTTATTTAAAATCTTCAAACAAAGAAATGTTTTCAAAATTCTTCAGATAATTTTGTATAAAGCTTGTTGAGTTTAAACCTCACCAAAAAGGATACAAGTTGTCAGGGTCAACCAAGGCTGTAAGCTTTTTACAAGCTCTCCATTTACCTTCATCTAGTAGCTTTGGGGCGATCAGTGAACAGAGAGAGATAGCCTTTGACCAATTAAGCTGTAACATCAAAGCAATATTTTAATAGTTCACAGGATTTAACTTCATTCATTTCACCATGACCATCTCTACAGATGTTTCTTAGACTTATTGAAGAATATCTTCAACAGTGGGTCTCCAAATTTACCCTTTTGTTAGATTTACATATTTAACCTAAGGCAACTATCCAATCAGCAAGTTCTTCAGGGGACCTTTTACCTTTTTATATCATTATTAAATAAATCCTGCAGTTTACCCTTAGGGAAATGAGCCAAAATTCAATTATGATAAAAGTCAGGATGTCCTAAAGCATCAAATTATCAAAAGTGAAAAAAGAAACTTGCATGAAAAGCATCTACAGGCATCAGAAGCGTAGCGGTACTATGCATGCCATCAGGTTGGCTGATGATGATTATGAAGTTTCAGATGAACAGGGTTGGTTTTAGTTTTAGTTTTTAGCTTTGATATTAACATATGATTCCTATTTTTTCTTCTTAGGTCATGAAGAATGTGAAGCCTGGTAAGAAAGAATATGAAAGGAAAAGGTAAGCGCATTATTCTTTCAATGGACCCTCATCATTAATCTAAAAGATGTATGTGGCCATGTTTAGTTATAATACATACAATGTCTTTTTACAAATATAATTTGCTATTTTTAAGCTGTTGTGTCAGATCAGCTGTCTGTCATGCTAATTTACCTTTGCTATGCAGAAAGAACAGGAAACAGGTGCTCACTGTGGATCAAAGTGTTGCCATGCTGTTGAGGTTGATAGAAGTGTTTGATGTCATTGATGATTAAATCATGAGCACTGAGTGAATCCTTAAAATACATGGAGTCAGGAAGAGGCCACTAAAAGTCCTTCAGCTTTTCAGTATCTCCTGTGATAATTACATTTCTCTCACTGGGTGCTGTTTTTGCAGCCTGTTCCATCACTACTGTTACACTTAAGGAGGGATGCCTCACACCTCGTACTCCTGTATCTGTGGAACTTAAGCCTTTTATTGATCAGTTGTAAATCTCCAATGATGCATTAAAGTGCCATGTGACGCGGCATTGTTTTAAAACAGTGCAGAATGTAGGAAGCAGAGAACATAGCCTTCCAATACCAAATTCCATTCTATATCAGTAATGTATATTAAAGTATGTTTATTATAATTGTTTTTTCTGTTTTTTTGTTGAAAAATTTACATTCAATGCAGTTACTACCTGTGTAGTATTTATATTTATTCATACTTGAACCCTTTTATTTCCCTGTTTCCCTTTTTCAAATGTGTTATTGCTAAATAACATGGGCCACAACTGCTCCATTATCTACTACGGCCATCCTGGGGCTCCAAACGACAAAACCATTATGGGTAGAGATAAGTAGTGAGGTGCCTTAAGTAGTTTAACTTTTTGTTCCAAAACAGGTAAACCAGAACGCTGTGGAAATAAATGATCTTAATCCTTTCTGATGTTATTTCCTTCGCAGTCTGTTTGACATGGGTGGAGAGTATTACTGCTACACCTCAGACATCACCTGCTCCTTCCCAGCAAACGGAAAGTTTACTCCAGACCAGAGGGCATATATGAGGCCGTCCTCAGGTCCTCCCGGGCCGTCATGGCTGCCATCAAACCAGGTTAACCTCTTTCAGTCAGTTTAACTATCGAACACAATGAGATATTTACAAATGAATCTTCAACCATCAAAGCAGTACAACCTGCAAGGGTTTAAAGGGTATAACCGTTAGAATTTCTGAATTGAATTACAATCAATGACCTTTTGAGGAAGGCTTGTAGTTAAATTGAAGGTTAAAGCAGGAAGAGATTCCCAAATAAGAACTACTCTGACTCAATCAAGAGTAAATCTACTCGTAGAAATACTTGAAAAGTTAGGGTAATTACAGTAGTTATTATTATAACTAAAATGTGTTCTTCAAATCAAATAATCCAAGTAATGAATGGAAAGTACTGTTATTACAACTCTTTTCTTAAAATCAAACAGCACAACCATGTCATGTTATCTTCTACTCCAGTAAACTTTAACCTTTCAACATCCAAGAGTTCCCATTATACAATCTACCTATGACTGATTGACAGTGGTTCAATTGACCACATTTCTGTACAATGACCACATGCAGTTGAACTCGTTGAAATAGTCGTGTTAATTTGAAATACCTATCGGCAGAAACTGTATGATGTGCATCTTACTGATAATTGTTTTGTTTTCACTTACAGTATAGGGTTGTGTTGTAAAATATGAATCCCAGTAATAATCGAAGTGATGAAATTTGACTTGAGTCCCGTTCAAAATTTCAATACCTCTCGTAAATAATTATTATTGGCGAACCACACATCTAGGTGAAATGTTCTTGTGTTTAAGGTGTGAAATGGACCGACATGCACCGCCTTGCTGATCGGGTTCACCTGGAGGAGCTGGTTGAGATTGGCATCCTTAATGGCAGCACGGAGGACATGATGAAGGTCCACATGGGGTCTGTCTTCATGCCCCACGGTTTGGGACACCTCTTGGGTATTGATGTGCATGACGTGGGAGGATATCCAGAGGTGAGAACTCAAGACGTACATCCAGAGACTTTCAACATTATAACCAACAGTCAAAGACTGCAGATATTTGAAGGAGAAAATGAAGTTCCTGTTCCTCTAAAATTAATGTTTCATTAATTATAGAGAGACCATTGGTGCAGAAGTGAGGTTAGGGCAAAAAGAGGCTAAGCAGTATGAACAGGTTCAGGAAGAGGGCAGGACGAAAAGGAAGCTTAAATATTGTCGGAACTGTGAAAACAGATAGTTTCAGGGTTGTGATGGAGGATTTTGTTCAGTTATAAGCACTTCTGACAACTGAGTACAGAAACCTCACCAATGGTCCAGTGGACAGTCAGTACTGGTAGTTTCAGTGAGCTAGTCGGGCGCAAAGAATATAGTTCAACAAACACAATTAATCTCCTATCAGAGTCTTGACCAGAGTTTCATTTTCAATTAACACTCAATTTAAAGCTGCAAAAAATATTTTACTGTGTAAATAACTGAAGAAAATACTTCACCGTGGAGTTTCCATGACAACGCTACTCGCTGAATAGGATGAAAACCTGGAGTGGATTTCAGTCTATTTCGGCCAATACAGAGACTTACTGCTCCATCAAATATTAAAATTGAACTCTTTAATGCACAATCTCTCACACACAAATCATGCCTCATAAATGACCATATTCTGGACACGTTTTTGGACGTGATATGCCTTACAGAAACCGGCCAAAAACCAGATGTTTTTTCTGTTCTAAAGGAGACCTGTCCCCCTGGCTACTCCTTACCTCCAGAAAGCCAGGGGGACAGCGGTCGTGGTGTTGTCTATATGTCATCTAAGGCAGTGAATTGGATTTGTCTCCGCTGCCCCTGCCTGATATCTCTTCTTTTGAATGCCTGGCATTCAAAAGAAGAGACCATACTTAGACCATACTTCTAATCTACCGGCCAACAAAACCAAACCCAGCCTTCATCTCTGAGATGTACAACCTTTTCTTGACATTTTGCATGACCTTGGCCAATATTATAGTACTTGGACATGGAGACATTAATTCCGACTTTTTCTAAATATCCATGTTTAAAAAGACATGTTAGAATCTAATACCAAAACATCGGATTTGTTTACAAAATGTTTTGGAGCCGCTCATTCTTTCTGCCCTGTTGGACTCAAAGCTCTCTGATCTCAGCCATTAAGATGACTAGTCATCATGAATGATGTAAAAAGTAAAGTGAGTTGTGGAAATTGATCTTCCTCGTTAGAAAATAATCAAATTTAAAAAAAACAAAAAACAAAAACAAAAACCCTACTATATTAAAATAGCATTTTCACTGACTATCGAACATTCAATATTATAAATATTATAAATGCTTACCTATTTGTATTGGTCCGAGTTTGTCTTTGTATGTGGTTTACTGACTAGTGTCACTGTTGTGTGCAGGTTCGCGTTGAAGAAAACATTGCAGTGACAGCCAATGGTATTGACTGTTGACCTCCGTCCCTAGCACTGTAGAGGAGATTGAGGCCTACATGGCTGACTGCTCAAAACCCTTCAGCCCCATCATCAGCATTGAGAAATTCTGAAAGAGGATTCCAAGTGAAATCTGACTTGCAGAGTATTCTGTGCTAAAACATTGATATTCTCTGCTCATACTTCATTCATTCAACACATATAACAGTCAAGCAACATTATGGCATGACAACAAGTAATAAAAAACGATTTCATTCAGTAGCTTTCAAAGGCATGCACATTTCAAAAATGGGTGGGTGTTAGTCACTTAAACTACCTCAATATCTTTCAGATGCTCAGTCCTGTAACTCTTTGAAAATGGAAGAGGTTGTATTTCATAAAAATGTTATTTTTATATGCTCAAAATTTGAAAACAAGAATTCTTATGAAAAGTTAGATATTTAAATAAAATATTTTATTTTTGGAACTTGTTTATTTGATATTTTGTGAATTCATAATTGTCAGTCAATTCTTTCAACTCTATTAGATGACCTTACTTCAACATGTATTTTGAATAGAACTTCTACAAAAACATTTGCAAGAATTACACGGTCTGTTCAGACATGACACAGGGAAGATATACTGTGATGAATACAACTTACTTCTGCTGAGTAGCTTTTGTTTTCACCTGATTCCATTGGCTGGTTTGTTTAAACTACATGAGACTTACATGTAATGGAGCACTGGGTTTGATAGTACCCATTACATTTTGGTAGTGATCTCTATTTTGGATAGTTTAAAAAGAACATATGACCGCTCAAATTAATTTTAATGTGACATGATTCTATTTTTTTAATTTCCTTGACTGTTCTTGGAAAAAAAATCTAAAAACAGACCACTTTGGTGACACGGTCAGAATTATTTATTGTTGGTTTTGTTATTGAGTCTTTAATATCAATGTAGTAGGCTAGTTAGTATTGTAGAGGAAGAACCTGTCGGGATACAAAAAACAACAACATGGAACATCTGAGTGGTTCGCATTTTCATGGAAAACGTAATAAGAAAATCATTAAAACATCACTTTTGGAGGTTTGCGATAATCCTCCGAAAGTGTCCTACCTTGCAATGGTTTAGAAAATGTTTATTGTGGACGCCACGTTGTGAGGTCAGAACGTCAGCAAAATGAATTAATCGTCTATTATTATTATTATTTACCTTTATTTAACCAGGAGGTCCCTTTCAGATCAGCAACCTTTTCTACAAGGAAGACCTGGCCAAGGTAGCAGCCATACAAAATCAAAACTATATAAAACACGTCTGTGATACACAAATGAACAATAAAACAGAGTGATAGCTATTTAAACACAGTGGCCTCTCAAGAAAAACAATAACATTCCTCCCTCACTGCATTCTTTATGATACTCTCAAAATCATTAATATATATCAATGTTTTTAGTTTTAAGTGCTTTTTGGAGATCATTCCATGACCATGCACCTCGGTCATGGAAAGAACGCTGTTTTCCAAGGCTGTCAAAAGCATATCATTATGGCATACCCTATGCCATAGGGTATGCCATAATTATATGCTTGTTTTTAATATATATATATTTGCACTTGCACTTGCAGCTTTTGGCCACCAGAGGCTACTGTAGGTCAGGTACAAATTGACCACTAATGATATCCTTTTTTAACTGACACTTTTATTTATATGTCTTCAACAATATGTTGTTAAGTGGCTTACATGACTATGAAGCTTAATCCAAACTAGGACGTGAAAGAAGGTAAGTGAAATGTAGTATAATGTAGTGATAGTCTAAGACTTGTCTTTTTTTCCTTTTTTTAAAACTTTATGAAAATATGCAAACAAAAACATATTAAACGTAAACGTAATGATGTAAAAAGTAAGCAGTCATACTCCTGTATAGAACATAAACATAATAAAATACGCCAAGGGGAAAAAAGACTTAAGTAAATAATTTATAAAGTTAAAAGTAAGTTAAGTAAGTCTGAGCCCCATTTTCTTTCCATTTTCTTTTTTAGTCTGAGCCGGATCTGTCATTATTTTAACCGACACGTGACGTCTTACGTTGTTTACGTTTGGTTAGGAATGACAAAACCCTACTTTATTTGTGATTGGTTTAGTTCGATGTTCTCTAATACTAGCCAATCATTTTCCTCATACTTAGACGAACCGAAAGGAGGCGGTGAGTACTAGCCAATCAGATGTAGGAAAGGATGGACCTTGAGTTTGTCAACCTAAAAACAGACTTCAAGGTAGGAAACTGTTATCTACAACAGCATCACTATTCATTAACACTAATTTCATATACGATGGGACAAGGCGGTATATAGGACATAGAACAAAATGTCTGTTCACAATGGATATACATAACTGGGGCTAAAAGCAACCACTTAGCTAGTATGCTAATGATGCTAAAAACTGATGGGAGTTCTGTGAGTCTGTCAACAGAATCTTCTTTCAATGTCTGATTTTATAAAAAAGCAGTTTTCCATCGCCCGTTATGTTACACTTAATTTAGTGGGTAATCCACGGCTGCTATCGATAATTCAGTCATAACTGCTTCCTCACGCATCATAGTTTCTCGGGAACAAAAATAAAATTATTCTCTGGCTCTATGTGTGCATACCTGTACCCAAACGCACCACTGCGTTTCAGTAAAATACTCCAAAAGCACAAGTACCTTCCTTTTTTTTTAAAAAGTTACACATTTGGACTAAACACTAAGTAAGTGTACAGTAGGTAATTGGTTTGTCCCCCGCCATTGTTGATTATAGCAGTAATTCTGCCCCTCATGGACTGACCTAATGTCAGCCTGTGATATGGAGCCCCATTCTTCAGTCACAGTTGCTGCTGAGTCACTCACACTAGCCCACTCTAAAAGCAGGTTTTCAGCGTGGTTTGTAGTTCGAGGTTAATCACTGTCCAGTTCAGCTTTGTGTTGTCATTCTCCTCCAGAAAGTGGATGGGGTTCCATCAGCAAAAAACCTGTAAAAGATAAATAGTCGCATATCGTGCAACACCTCTGAGAATTTTTTTTTTTTGTCACTTTCAGGCTTGGGTGTCAATATGTTGATCATGAATCTAGGTCGTTAAATGCGAGCGGCCAGGATGCAGGCAATGTCTCTGGTCTCCTGACAACATGCTGGTGTTGATGCACAATTGTAAACTGGTGAGCAGCGACTTTATGATTGACTGCTCCACCTCCAGCATGCCAGTGCACGATTCCTGGTCATGTTTACCAGGCAATAGTGTTCTTGTAGATGTCTTTATTGTTTTATAGGGGTGTATTAGCAAAGCCGTGGGCATTTGGAATTAGTTGGACAGAGGCGCTGTAGCTATCGCCCTCAAAACTACTAACAAGAATCATTCAAGCTCAACCAAATCTTTCATGTTTAGAATTGTCACAAATCCTGCCTTACATAACTACTAAATTTGAAAGACAAATGTTAAATATTTGTTGTTTTTAATGGTCCTATAGTTTGATGTTTTATGTTCACTTCTACAAAGCTCAAATAAACATACATTTATGTTTCCTGATTCCTCTGTTTATGTATTCTTTCAGGGAACAGTAATGCCATAGAAGCTAAGGAAGCACTGTCAATTCTCCTCAACAGGGGAGGAGAGGTTTCCTCTGAAATGGCAGCTGAAATCCATGAGGCTATTTTCACTGCCAAGCAGGAACGCCACAAAAACCTGTTTCTTAACTATAGAAACCTGAGCCATTTCCCCAGAGAGCTGCTGAAAGATGATGGTATGCAGTTTCTGGAGAGACTGTACATGAAGGGGAACTTACTCACCACTCTGGTATTAATGCTGACATTACCAATACAGTTAATTATTGTCCCATGTATAGATATATATAAAAGCTTAACAGAACATGAATGAAGACAGATTACAAATGTCACAAGGTCTGTTAATTAGCTGACTTTGAGCTATGCATCCTTCCACTTAAAAAATCAGCGATCAGCTAAAGAAAAACACATGGAGATTTAAAAACATTTTATTAGTCTGATAAAATACACATTATTTAGGAAACCAACTGCAATTATACACAACAGGTGATTGATTGATGTAAATGCAATAAGAAGAAAAATAAGTAGAGTGTTTCCAGAGGACAGCAAAAGCAATGGGTGTAGCTAATACATCCTTTTGTTGCTCCAGTTATTGATTCATGAAGTTATTGATGTTGGGTCCATGTATCATCCATTTATGTTTAAATGTTTGTGTTGTGGACTGACACCATGCTCCTGCTTTACTCTGCTCCTGAGCATTTAGATACATGATACATTATAGTGTTGACTTATTAAAACAATATATTATCAGTTTGGTTTTCAGTGCTGGCGGTCTATTCACACACACATACAAAAATTCCAGTTGCTTCAAAGTCAAACATCAAGGATTGCATTGGCCTGGGGGAATGAGGATATACCCAAGAATGTTTTGAATTTGTTGCTTATTTCCCTAAATGTTGTGGATGCGTTGTCAGTGGCGGCCACCATAATAAATTCATTAAGAGACATATTGAAAAGGGAAATTTCAAAGTGCATTACCTGTAGGATTTGCTAATTGTTTCATCTCTTTCTCTCTCTTTCTTGCTCTTTCAGCCTGATGATCTTGATCAGAAGCTCCCGAATCTGATTGAACTGTGAGTATTCATCTTAATACATTTTTTTTTTGTAAAAATAGAATTTGCCATCATGATAGTATTGTAGCCGGTTTTGCGGATAATATTTATTGCGGATTATATTATAGGAACGATTGTTGAATTTTACTGGTCCAAAAGATTGTGTATCTTGATAATACAATGTGAAAATCTGGTACTTGCACTAAAATAGGTGGCCTGCTGCATTCATTAACCGTAACTATGACATTTATCTATTAAAATGAAAGAGCTCACACAATTCTACAACCGTAGTTATAACATATTAAATAACTTCATCATTTTAACAAATTTTTTTTCTTCACTTTAGGTATTTGCACTCAAATAACATTGTCTTTATTCCTGAAGGTAAATTCAAATGATGTACTGGTGTTTATAGAGATTTTCTTTCTTTCTTTGTTATTTGTCCTTTAGCTTTCACTAAACCGCATGTGAATCTAGTGTCAGACACTAGTTCAAAGTCATGGCTGTCAAATGACTGTTATGCCTATGCTATTAATACCTTCAATTTAGAATTAAATTACTGATTGAAAGCAATTCGATGACATTGAAGGAAGAAACCTTTGATTCTGGTTAGATGGAAATATTGAATCTTTAAGTTTAACAAATAAAAAGAGTGATAGTAATCAGGCAAGGCCGTCTGATCTGACAAAAAATGATACGAAAAATGTATCGTAGAGAACTCTCGGAGGTGAAGTCAGTCTGAAGGGTTTTTCGATCTGTGTTGTACCAACCATGTTAAGTTAAGTCTTTTGACCATCATGATGGCAGCTGTTATTTAATCTGCAGCTATTGGAAACCTGGCCAGACTGCAGTCATTGGACCTGAGCAATAACGCCCTCCAGCTCCTCTGTCCGCAGATAGGCCAACTTAGGTCTCTACGGCACCTGAGACTCTCCAATAACCAGCTAAAATGCTTTCCTCCAGGTAAAACACAGCAGCTTTCTGTCTTCTTTTCATTCTGCACATAGATGTTTGACTTTACTTTTTCACTACAAACCGTAAGAAGTAGTTGAACATATTACAATTAAATATTGGTTCTTTGACACCAGACCATAAACGCGTCATACATGTCATAAACGCATTTGGACAAAAATATCTTAAGTCTATTGATGCATCAAAGCTTCCTGTTAAGATCCAAACCTAGAGCTGAATTAAGTGCATGTGCTAGATTATAAAGATAAAACAAGATATGTATACACCGATCAGCCATAACAATATAATCCACTGCTATCTAGCCATCACAATTTGATTCTTGTCAAAGTTGCTCAGATCCTCACACCTGCCCATTTTTCCTGTTTCCAGCACACACACAATGTTCACTTGTTGCCTAATAATTCCTACCCACTGAATGTGCTATTGTATAGAGATAAAAAATGTTACTTTATTCCCCTGTTTGTGGTTGGAATATTATGGCTCATCCAGGTATGTGCATGGCATTTTACGAGAGCAACTTTCATGGAATGATCGGCTTCATTTCTCTCTTGTTGACAGTAATGAGCTGTTGGTCGGTGTTCATTATGTCATTCATTAATTTTTCTGTAACAACTTATCCTGTTTGGGGTCGCAGGGGGAGGGTGGAGCCCGAAAAATTCCACAGTTCATCACAGGGCCCAAAATCGTTCACTGTCACATTCATACTTACAGGCAATTGAGAGTCACCATTTCACTTATATTGCATGTTCTTTGGAGGGTGTGGGGGAAGCTGGAGTACCTGGAGAGAATCCATGCTTTTTTACCCATTATAGCGGCGTGCTGCACACGTCCACACTTTTTAACCCTTTATTGTTCCAAATTATAGTCCACCTGTGTATGCTAATAAATGTCAAAATACAAATCAATCAAAATTGTGTTTCATCTGACCTTTAAAGCCCAGTTTAGAAATTTGCAAAGAGATACATTAAAAAAATACTGTTTGATCACAAGTCGGATCGCAAGACTAGTCTGTTTAAATTAAATCTTTGGGCCTGTCTTCAAATTATAGCTCCCAAAATATCCAAGAGTTGCTTCATGGCTCCCTAGAATCTGGGAGTGTTAGATAACACGATTAGTATTATTAATGTCACTAAGAATGAAATAAGCATTTAGTCCAGCAGTAGCGTTAAGTATAAAATCTAATCTGAACAGACGTTTGTGTGTCTTATCCCTTCAGAGATCGGTGATTTGCGGAAGCTGGAGACACTGGATGTGTCCATGAATCAGCTGACGTCTTTACCAGATCAGCTGCACCGCTGTGCTTCTCTGCAGAATCTCACAGCAGACCACAACCTGTTGAGCCACATTCCCCGGCAGCTCTGTTGGCTTCGCCGCCTCAACCAGCTCTCTATGGCTGCCAACCGACTGACCTTCCTCCCACTAGGTCATTATACAGTATATGTCGCTGTTTTGTTGCCCTGGCAATGCATAAATTAATAATAATAATAATAATACATTTAATTTATAATGCACTTTGTCAGCAGTATTGATATATCGGTGTATATTTCAGATCTGGGCGAATCCAGGGAGTTGCAGTTTGTGTTTGTGGACAACAACGTGGAATTGAAAAGCCTCCCTTCGTACTTGTATAATAAAGTCATCGGCTGCAGCGGGTATTTAAGCTTCAGCTCTCCAAGGCCTACTTGTGGCCAGAAATTTGCTCACGTGCATGCCTGCATGGGTGAACCATCATTTTCATTTTTTCTGTTTCTATGGTTACAATTCTGACACAGGGGCATTCTGGTGGTTGGTTTCATTTCAGAGCAGATCTCATATACATACTGCAATATATTTTCAGCAATCCTCCCATGGAGAGGGGCTTTATCATATTTTTGGAATGTGAATCATTTTATTGAGATTGTCAATAGCCCAGTAACATCTCAACAAAAACCACTGAACAGATTTCAGTGATGTTTCATGCAATGGTGGAAGGGACTGTAAAGGTATGCATCTCATAATTGGATTCTTCAATCTGCTTATTTTTACACTTTTATGCACATTTGATCTTGGTGATTTTCCTCCCAGTTTGATCACATTCGATTATGATGGGATCTTATCTAACCATATCATTGCAAATTGACTATTAGCAGAAGCAGGGGCATCTGTCTCCTTGGGCACTATCGTTCAACTTTGCTACAGTCTTTTTTTCATGAAATGAAACCGTGTGAGTATTTCATGCTCTTTAGTTGCATAAATATAAGAGATTTAACAAAATCAAATATTAGATTGTATAAATTGTCTACAATTAAATCACTCAAAGCATAACAGGAATCTAATAATTGATTGCACTACCGGTAAAGCAAGAAACAAAACACGTTCATAATAATTATGTGCTTCACATATAACCATTATCCCAGTTGGACTGTGGAAAATGTTAGTAAGTGTAGTGTATTATAACCCCCTCAAAACTTTTTCAGAGTTGGTCTATTTCAGTTTGTAAATCATCAACAACAACTTAAATATTTTTTATTTTTTTACTTGGTGCAATCCAACTTGGTTTAATACAAACTGAGTTGAAATAATTTTTTTGTTGATTAATGAAAAAGAAATAAGATATTTGAAAAATATATATGCTGATGATTTGTGTGTTACTCTCACACAGGTGTGGTGTTTCAGCTGAGGTGTCAAATGTTGATGCAAGTGAGCCGCTTGGTGAGGGACTGAACGAGGAGCTGTTTGGGCTTCCACCTGAAGTAAAGGCTGTGGGCTCAGAGAAGGATAATGTGATTCCCCTGGAAGAGCTCGCCATGAGAACACTGCACCGCATCTACAACCACTGCCCAACAGGTGAGGAGCTCCACACTTGTGTACCGCACATACTCCGCCTGTAAGTCTGTGCCAGCTTTTTTTTTTTTTTAAACCCACCTGCCACAGTAGCGTCACGCTCAATGGCGGTTTTGTTTCGCTTTTTTTTTCTTTTCTTTTTTCTCCAACATCGCTTCATACCCTTTCACATCATGGGTATGAAGCGATGTGGCCATCTAGTTGTTGTTGAGTCATTCAGATTTTTTTGATTTGGTAATTTTCCCCCTGACTTAAACGCTTCTAAGATTAGTTAGTTAGTTAGTTAGTTAGTTAGTTAGTTAGTTAGTAGTCTGTGCAGTTGAATGATTTATCTTTCATATGTCAACAATGAGCTATTCCATTCGAAGTCTGAACTGGATGTTTTATTCTGAAATTGATCTCTATGCCATTCCTGTGTCTGATTCTCTGCCTAGTTCATTCTGGTCTGGTCCGCCTGAAGTGGCCTGTATCAAAAAACAAAATAACCTCATTTTAGAAGAGAGACACACTAATACTTTTGTTGTAATAGGACGTTTTGTCAAGAATTGCAGCTGGTAGGGCATATCCAGAATGAAATTCAGCTGTGTCCAGTGGAGTAACACTGTCATTCTTATTTTTGTTTATTTGCATTGAGTGGCCAGCATGGCGGTGCAGTGGTTAGTGCTGCTGCCTCATAGCAAGAAGGTAGAAGGTTATAATCAATGTCTGCTGGCGGAGTTTGCAAGTTCTCCCCGTGTCTGCGTGGGTTCTTGCCGGGAACTCCGGCTTCCTCCCACAGTCCCAAATCATGCAAAATAGGTGAATAGTTGACACTAAAGTGAGTGAGTGTGAGTGATTGTTTGTCTCTCGGTTGATAATGAATGAATGAATTAAGGCAATGAGGGTGGGAGCGGTGAATTGGATTGACTTTGGCGTGAAGATAATCAAATGATACAATTTTCAATGAACGCACGCAGGGAGAATCTCTCGTTTAAACTTCCTTCACTCATTAACAGCCTGTTTGTCTTTGCCAATGCATACCTCCCCTTGAAACCCACATACATTCACACACACACACACACACCCATGCAGCAGAGAGAAGTGAGACAGATAAGACTGACCTCCATAAACAACAAAACAAAATTAATCTCATCCCACAGAGTTTTTACAAATCTTTCCTATTGTTATGTTTTCAGACCTCAACTCACTGCCTCCCATCAGCCTTCCAAAGACTCTATTGGAGCTGCTGAGGTTCCCCCTGGGCCACTGCCACCGCTGCAGTCAAGCTATGTTTACCATAATCTACCCCAAAAACTTCCCTCTCCGTGACACTGCACTGGCAGGAGTGCACCGCAGGTTAGGACATAACACCTCCTTTGTAGGCTCATAAACATGTTACCTATTCATGGTTTTGTAACGAGACAAAACCATCTCGTTTTGTAACGAGACCAAGACAATATTCGTGGTAATAATGGTTTTCAGATTTACTATCTCTATTTTCTACATTTCTTTAGTTTTGAAATAAGAAAAAGAAAAAAAAGAAAGCTCTCGTATATCTCTAGTTCTGATAAAAGAGGAACACAATTTTAAAAAATACTATCTATTTGGAAGTTTATCAAACTGTTCTTTTAACAACATAAATAAGATATAAATAAATGTGTTTATTTGCAATATTTATATATTGCAAATACATATCAGTATTTTATGATCAGATTGTTCCAAATGTAAAGTGCATTATAAATTAAATGTATTATTATTATTATTACCAGCATGTATTTCTTGATTCTTTTCATGTCTTTTAATAATATGATGAAACTACTATATAACTCTACTGCAATATAACTGATGTATGTGAGCAGCAGCGGTGGAGGAAGCATCACATCCTTAATGTTAAAGTGGGCGTTAACTTGTGGTGGAGCTCGTTGAACAGATCACACACATCTGTTGAGGTGCTGCTGTGCAAAAGTTCAAAAGCAAGCCAATCAGTTCAGTCCAGAGTTTGAACATTTAAACAATACAATGTAATACTATGTGGAAGGAAGGCAAAACAACTTTATGTTTTCCACCAGGCTCATAATGTCAGTAAGTGTATGACATCATGGAAAGATCTCTACAGAGATTCCCATGTGTCTTTTTACTTCAGTAATTGTGGAAAACTGTAAGAAATTACTATTTTGTATACAAGTATCACTGTTGTCGTATCCCTGTTAGTAACCCTGTAGTATTTAGTTGAAAATGAACTCACTTACACCGGTCCGTCCGTTTCTTAGTTAGGGAGGAATTCCTGAGTGGGGATACTTTTTACCTGCTGACGATGTTCACTAAAATTGGTGAATAATCCTCCTTTTAACTGGATTATTTATCCTTGAATACACTCCGGTCACTGCCACCGGTCCTTGAATACAAATGATACACATTTGTGTTCAAATGTGTATCATTTGATAGACATTTGCGTTGACATTTGAACACACACATGTTCAAATGTGTTCACAAACACACACAATGTGTGTGTGTGTGTGTATGTGTGAAAGCGCGTGTGTGTGTGTTTGAACGCCTGTGTGTGTGTGTGAATGCGTGTGTGTGTGTGAATGCGTGTGTCTGAATGCGTGCGTGTGAATGCGTGCGTGTGAACGCACGTGTTTGTGAACGCACTTGTGTGTGTGTATAATTTGCATAACACTGGTAATAGGCATAAATTCATGGTTTATTAACCATTTCTAACGTTTCTGAACTGTTGGTTCCGACATACTCCATTCCCCAACAAGCTTTTTTATAGAGTTGCTAAAGTCTCAGTCAACATGGTGGCACTATTGAAAGATAAATAATTTTTCCAATGAGCTGTTCTCAGCTTCTCATGTTCTTTTTTATCATTTCTCTTTTCTATAGGACAACAGTGAATTTTGTGGCCTACTGCTGCTCCAGTCACTGCCACCGGACCTTCAACCTCCATTGATGAGGTTTTCTCCACATCACTGTACCCTTTTGCTCAGGAGCTGTGATTGGTTTCCAATAGGTGACAGAAGACAGCTTAAAAGTTGTGAATGTCTGAGTGCATTAGCTCAGCAACCTGCGTTTGATAGGCGAGAACCAAAAAGGCGGTATGTGTAAATGTCATGTGAGTCTGACCATGGACAGAGCGCTTGTTCAACAACGTTTGAACTCTCTAAAAAAACTCAAACCCACATCAACTGGAAGGACTGTATTCCTGTGTGTGTGGTGGGGACACTGTGTGTGAACAGTGCACCCAGAAAACAGTATTAGACCTTAATTAATAACTCATTAAGGGCGTTTTTTTTTAATGAGGCACTGTTTGACTTTTAAGAAGTAGTAATTGTTTCACAGAGATGTTTGTTGCAACTGACGCATCCCATAAATTATGGTTCATATTTGAAGTATTAATATCCGTCACTGAGTCCCAGAGAAAAATGACGGGTTATAATAACACAAAAGGACAGTCAGGTCATTGTATTCTTTTCAGAAGCAGGCCTGAGGGCTCGTTCAAGAAGACCACTCTTAATCTTCAGCAGTAGACATTTGTCTTTGATCAAAGACACTGGACGCTAACGCAAGTTTATGTACTACTGTTTCTATCTTTAGATGTAGTTAAATACACTCTAAACACAGAATGATAAAATTGTTGCAACAACGTTTAAGGGTGTAACGTCTGCAGACTAAGTTTGAAGTCAGAGGTTTTTGTCAACATCTGCAGGGAATCAGTTCTGTACGCCTCAGAGACATGTTGGTAGGCTAATGTTCATTACTTCGTTGGGCAGTTCTGATTTATCATTTGTTTTGATGATGTTTCATTTGGTATTAAATATTGACGAATGTTTGACTTGGAGTGAGCGATGACATTTGCATTTTAAACACCCAATGTGTGCCATGTAAATACTGAACACCTCCCATTGTTGCTAACACACTTACTCTCTGTTGTCATTCTGGTTAGTCATTTGTGGATCTGGACATTCAAGTCTTCCCAAATGGTTGGATACAGTCTTAAGAAACATCTTGATAATAGAAGGGTATTAGACTTAGGAATCCAAGCACTAAATAGGGATTTGGTTTGGATGTGGTGCAGAATCCCATCAGGGCCTACATTTTGCGATGCACAATTACAAAAAATGCTTTTTAATGGCACTGTACAACGAAGTCCAAAAAACGGAGATACACTTGCATAGAGATTTTATGAGAAATACTTTGGTTGTTGTTGAAACCAAATTGAGTTGACGGTGCCCCCGAAAAAGAGAAGAATTACTGCTTGAAGCCTTAATTTTGTGTACTTCTAAGTGAGAGCTGAAGGAGGTTTGTGGAGAGTGGACCGAAAGCTCCATTACCAGGATCGATGGTGTGAGCATGATCCTATTTGTCTGGTGCTTCAGCTTTTTGCCCTCCCTCTGGGACTATCACATCTCTGCTGACTGCACATCACACATAACACAAATGCAGGCTGCATGTTTAACACCGGTGTGCATACACACACAAAACACGATAGAAGACTACATTACACGCAAGATCTGCAGCCGACATGAACATTCATTAATTGTAACACCATGCCATAAAGCCCAATATACGTGGAGGCTTTATAGTTTAGCAGGAAGCGGAGAGTATAAGCCATCTTCTTTATCTGATCTATCCAATCTTCCACGAAAGAACCGACATGATAGAACAGCCGAGCTTGGGGGGTGGGGGGGAGTTTCTTCAATTTGGAATGAATAAGTGATGCCTTTTCATATTCTGCAGCTCTTATGTAAAGTTTACTTGAGGACGCTTTATTATGGAATATTTTACATCAGAGCTTCCAAAACCGTTCTTGTCATCCAAATGAAGTCACGTATTCTACATCAGTCGTCAAGAAAGACCGGATTAAAGCATACTCGGCATTCCAAAATTTTTTTAAATATATGGATTGCTGTGTTTTATATGCACTAAATTCAACTCAATATAAGATGAATGTAAAAGTGAGAGAAGCCAAGTTTGAAAAATAAAATCTTGTTTGACCCTTTCAGAGTTCCTCTGTGCTCATGATTTATTGTCTAGCCATCACTGACCTCTCCCACTGTTACAGCTTCGCCATCTGTAACACAAGACAAACTCACATAAATGTCTTTTGGATTGAATTTTCTATGTTGCGCATTAATTTACACTCTTAAGTCGGTTTGCAGTCACTAGACTGAGGAGAGAAATCAATCGAAGGCAGGGTGGTGTGATTTATTGTCTTGAGACTGAGCTATTGGATCAACCATTTGGATGGAAGTCTTATTGCTAATTTCAATATAACCCGCATGTGTAAAAGGTTCAGCTCCTGCAGAGACAGCTGTTGATATGACATTTCTTTTAAGACCTGAAGCTCCAGCTGATGTAAATTAAAGTTCATAAAATATCCAAAGAGATGAACAATGGAAAGGGAAGAAAGGAGGTCAAATACATTAACTGACATATACTGAATGTGGAGAATATCAACTCTAAATCTTCATCCCCATCTCTCTAAGTCAAAAATGTTCCAAAAATATGTAAGGCATCCTATCTCTGACCTTAGAATGGGCTTCATTTAATGCCAGAGTGTCGTTCATTTTTGTTATGACGACGCACACATCTGCACGATGTGGATTTCTGTCGTGTTTGACAAAGTTACTGTGCAAGATCTAATAAACCAAAAAAAATGTTACAGAAATATAATCCTTCCTTAATAGCGATATACTAAAGTGACTCCAAAATCGATGGGTACATTTTCATTCAAGGAGTCTATACATAGGCTGATCTATCATGGGAATCTTGCTTTTAAGATACAAAGACAAAGGAACAAAACGCAAAAAACAAACGTTAATGAATGCCACTCTGTAAAGTCAAGGACTCCAGGGCCAGCCTTGAAACATTGAAAAGAATCCCAAATATCCTTACAACCAAGCAAATGTAAACTTTCATCATCCTGTACAGAAAGTTCACAACAGCCTGAAAACAATTGATTTGGTAATAGTGAGCTATATTATAACGCTTTATTGTGCTATGCAGTATTTGCAGTACTGTGAGCTGAATATAGAGTCTGTTATGGAAATGAAAATACTACCTTTGTTTCCCCTGTTTCTCACATAATTCCTCATGTTATGACTGCCAATGATTAGTGCAGTGTTCTGTCTAAAAGACACAATAGTCTGATCTGTAACTATATAATGATCCTGCTGGATCTGAATGGGAAGATTCTGGGAAGAGACTTGCATTGGAGCATCCCAAGATCTTCTTTGCTTTAACAGATCTGTCTGTCATAAACCCATATGATTACATAAGACGACTGAGGCTCCTCGAGTAAATTTCTTTTCTTCAAATGATCAGAAAACAAGATTTTCATTTTTGGTTAAGTCTGGTAAGGTGCATTTTACAGTAGAAATGTGATGTCATTACTGTTCTACATTTCCCCAACACGGTCACAAAGGAATCACAAGCCAGTGTACTTCCAATGCCGGTCCAAAGCGTGGATCATTTTGGAGGGATGTGTCAGAATGGGCATCTAACATAAAAGATATTCCAATTCAAAAACGTAGCACAAAACTGATTTCAAAACCGGATCGGTTTTGGCCCTGTTTAACGACGACCTCCCTGGTATCGTTTCTCAGCAGATTGACGATTGGAAATTGTGCTACTTTTGGGTCAAAGAGAAATAAAATTTAGTGAGTGGAAAAAAGAACCGGATTGAGCGAGAGTTGAGGAAAGTCATGAGTTTGGGGTAGAGAGAAGGAACTTTTAATGTTGGCACAGTTGCAGGAAAAGGTAGAGAACTAGGTGATATGATGTACCAGGTGGAAAGGCAGCAAGGCTAAACACATTGGAGGGAGGTAAAAACTGTTTTATCATGGTGTGGCTGGGCGGAGAAGTGTGGTAGGGGTGATCCTTAAGAAGCAGTATGTGGACAGTGTTCTGGTTAGTGAAGAGAGTGTCTGATGGAGTGAACAGTATAAAGATAGAATTTGAAGGTGTGAAGATGAACAATGTAAGCGCTCATGCCCCACAGGTTTGTTGTGAGTTAGAAGAGGAAAAATTGCGAAGTGAGTTGGATGAGGTGAACACATATTTAGAGAAGAGGGAGGATCACAGGGTGATATATAAGAGTGGAGGTAGGAGAACACAGATGGATTACATCTTTTGCAGAAGATGCAATTAGAGAGAGATTGGAGACTGCAAGGTGGTGACAGGGGAGAATTTAAAAAAGGTTGCCTGAGGGAGAAAAGTGTACTGGTGCCAATTTTCAAGAGCAAAGGTGATGTCCTCTGCACATCACATTTGCTCTTCTGTTTCAACGACCTTTACAATAATATTCACAAAGTGTATTTAAATCAAAAATGATTCTGATTTAAATAACTTTTTTTTTGAGTATTTAGAGGTGGTTTCTTTATTTTTAAAAACATTTAAATTTTCAAATTTTAATTGATTTAATCACCTCCGTCACTCTGTACCCTTAATTTTGAGTTTTTTTCTTTTCCTTTCTCTTCATAATTCTTTTTTGGTTGTGATTTTTTACAACAACCCTTTGACCCATTGGTTTCTGACATTCTGTATATTATGTCTGACAAATCATGCGTGCACAGTGCTTTCTGAAGGATGAAAGATAGTTTGACCGAATAGAATGTCATGGAATATAACTTTTCAAATGTATCTAAATGTGAAGACATCAGTTTGAGATGTGGCGAAATGATTTCTGCTGAAACATATGTGTTATAATAAAAGTGTTTATTTAAGTAGAGAGTAGTGAATCATCAAGTTAATACATTTAGACTACCTCAAATGATAATAGGAAAAGATGATTTTGAATTTTTTTCTTCATCAGGCTACATAGTTAATATTTCAACTTAACAATATCTCTTTCACAGAGTTGTTGTCAAGTATCCTTCTCTTTAGATACTTGCTTTGAGTTTTATCTCAATAAAATAAATGAAAAAAATACAGCTCTTTTGTCCCCTCTGACGTCAGAGGGTGCGGCCATTTTGTGAGCGCCATCCGTTCCTACAGAATGAGGCAGGAAGTCGGGTGAGACAACTATCAAATTAAAAAGCTACCAGAAAACGAAAATGACATTGCAACGAAAAAACGTTTATAACATATTATCATTGATAAAAATCATAATACAATGCGATAAAAAAACACCTTGTATTTTCCAATGACACTACCAAAATGAATTTCCTAGTTCATGGCTAACTTCTTAATTATTAGAGTGACCACATTAGTAGCTGAATTGGGGCTGTAATAGTAAGCCTGATGTATCAGTGTTTTTGTTACATGTTTAAGTACCAAACAAGAGAAAATAAGAAATTACATTGTAGTTGTTTCTGTAATGCAAGTTGTTTTATTTTGCTGCCTTTCTGAAACTTTATGAATAAGTTCTGTGATATGTAAATAAAAGATATTCTTTCATGTCCTACTTCCTTTTTTTCTTTTCATAGTATTATTCTTTTTTTATTCTTCTCCTCATACAGGAGGTATTTAACTGGTGTTTTAACCTTTTGGTGTCATTCTATCTGCATTTTCTTTTATCTGTGGACTCAACAACAACATCAAAACCCGACCAAATATTTTTTGATAGCTGAACCTAAATTGGCAATCTACTTTACTTACAAAAACAAATTACAGACTGGGCCTTACATGACTTCAGGTTATACAGAGGCTTTTCTGCGTCAGTGACATTATGACCGAATGTTATAATAATAATAATAATAATACATTTAATTTATGTCATATGTCTGATTAAGGAGATCAGAGATTTACAATTTGTCTTGGTCAAACCTCACCGCTCTTTTTGTCTGCAAGAAAACTTCTATAGATAATGTAAATAAAGTATTATTTAAAGTATTTTATTCATTATAGAAATATCTCCTTTCTCCCCATTTTTCCCATTTGTACTATAATTATTGTTAAAGTTTATGGTCACACATCCTCTCTGTCTAATATTTCAAAGATAATAAATAAATTCAATTATGCTTAAGAAGTTGTTGAACTTAAAAGACTCTTATTGTGTAAATCGTTAACAGGAAATGCGTCACACGCCGGACGCTTTCCAGGTATGGTGGATGAGGGCGCTGTTTCCGCCGGGAACAGTCCCCGTGAGAGAAGCGGGAGCACAGACGGGCATTTTCACTCTCAATCCGAACCCAGCGACAGAAGAAGAAAACTAAGAAGAGCTGAAGAAACCTAACGAAGTAGGGTTGAATATTTTTCTTACATGTATTCCTTTTCTCAGGTTAAAAAAATAATTAGAGTCACAATTATTCCTAAATTCTTAGGCTTTAAAGTTATACTCGAGCGCCTTAGGTGAGCTACCATTAAAGTTTTCGCCAACCATAAAATGTTTCGTTATTTTTACCGCACTGACTCGTTTAACTAATACCAATTCGTAATCTAAAATATAAATGGAAACGTTCTTACTGGTGCTTCAGTTAAAATGTTGAACTTTGTGTAGTCTTCTGTATCATAAAGGTGTTTAGATGGGACATCCTGTCGTAAAGACATTATGAGATTAAAGTAGTTGCTGTTTGTCGTACGGATTAAATTAACGGATGAAGCCTTGTTTTGTCGGGTTTCTAGAGGCTTCTAGTGGGCCGAGAGGGTGAGAGGATGAGTTCCTGATGCTCAGCATCCGACGTTCAGCACCACGGACAGCTCCGCAGCATGAGAAACAGTCAGATGGTTGTAAACACACCACTGAGTTTACCTGCTGACGTGCTCGGGTAGTTCTTAATAACAACACCTGTTTACTTCATTGTTAATTTCGAATTATTAGTAGTAGTATATGAAGCAAGAGTAATCTGAAAAAGTCAAAATAAATACAGTTGTACAGGTGTCATAGTAAAGATATCCAGCTTCACGTGCAGCTGCTGGAAGCAATCCCACTTGGGGGGGCTTTTGGGGTTTGACAGCATTGTTTAGTGCCTTTGTGGTATATTTAAGGGGTTTAATTGTCGTCATTCCAAAATTATGCCAATATGAGTGACTATTTAGTGGGGGATCTTATATTTGTCTGGTTTTCCTTTCCCGATGACACACCTGGGAATGAAACTAGATAGTTTACAAGATATGCTCCACATAAGATGACAACCCTTCAGAGTCACCTCAAGACAGATAATTCAATGAAAGCCACATGAAAATAAAACTATTATTTAGTTGCGAATATCAAAAGGCACAACCTCTTATCATAGTCACCATGATAAACCAGGTGATTCTATGTATACGGTTTGGTGAAAAATAATAATAAAAAAAAGATTGATTCAAAGATGGATATACGTATCCCCCTGTCATCTCCATACAAATCTCAGGTTACACAAGTGCTCAAAACAACATTTTACATCCTTAGTAATAAGTGTATCCCCTCATCAGCAGTGATTACTGCAGTAATCCTCCTCCTCATGGACTGACAAAACCTATTGTGGGATGGCGGCCGACTCTTCAGTCAGAGCTGCTGTGTCTGTAACGATGTTCAAGCTGTCACATCCACTCACTCATAGGTTTTCAGTAGAGTTGAATTTGGACATCACTGCTGGTCAGACCTTTAGTGTTATTTCGTTCTCCTCCAGAAACTGTGTGCAAACAGATGCATGGATGATGGCGTCCCATCAGCAGAACACTAGAGTAAGGTCATTGGGTTTAAATTCCATCAGACTCAAACGATTCCTTACTGTTCCCTTGCAAATAGTCTCCATTGCTATGGTGATGGCCCTCTGGTTCAGACGTACAGTAAGATATGTTGATGCTGATGTTGGGTTGTTACACGTGGTCTAGCAAGGGGCAGACCGTCTGTGGACGATCCTCTGGCTACATAACAATGCCATAAATGCACTCTTGTGAAACGGTGCACATTCAACAGTCAGAGGTGACTTGTCTGGTTGACCCACTGCTCTTCCTTGTGCATGCTTTTGACACAATAATCCCTGCTGTGTCGCAGATTTCATTTTCTACCCAATCTTCAAGCCTATAAAAAGCGAGTCAGGTGTGATCAAACCATAAATGCTGAGAATTATGATAAAACTTACACTGAAGATACAGTAGATTTATTACCACTTCTAAGACAGAGAGAAGTTTCTTCTGAAATTGCGACAAGAAATGAGAAGTGTGTTTTGAAAACTTGTGAATGTATGTCTAAAGTCTTCTTTTTCTTCAAACAAGGGGCGAGAAACTTACATCATCTAATTATTGGTACTGTTTAGAATTTTTTTTTGTTGTGACCCACGGCAGAATGGAGCAGGTCATAGAAACAAGTGAGATGATTTTCGCCCTTGTTGGCACATTTAAGTGACTTAAGCTCTGAATGTTTCCACAGAGCCTCTCTCTGTGGAAAAGCTTGGTCTCTTTTTCCATAGAGGAGGGATTGTAGCTTTCAAAGGCAGATGGAAGCAATAATACAAAATAATCTGTATAACAGAAAGACATGTGGGAAAGGGGCATGTAGAGGGAACCAGATGGTTGATTTTTACAGTGCTGTCCATACTTTAAGCAGTAACTTTAAGTTATTGTCACTATTTGAAGTGACAGTGATGTTTCTGGTCGAGGTTTGGTGATTTTGAGAGGTCTGACCTTACCTCCATGTTTCCTATCAGAACTGTTTGGCTTTGTAAAGCAGAGAATGAATGTGGAGCCATTAAGGGTCCTGCATTATTATGTTTATCTGTTACTGGAAAAGGTTTGTACTTCGTGGTGGAAAGCACTTAGTTTGAAGACCAGCGTGATGCAGTTGGCTAACACAGAGTTTGGCAGCAGTTTGTTTTTTTTGTTTTCTGTGTTACCAAGTTGGGATATAGGAACAAAAAAGTACAGTGCTGACTCGCAGTTTTTCTCTTTAAAAAGACTGATAAGGGCTAATTACAAAGAATGGTGTCCCAAACAGTTATGAGTAGAAGCATCTTTTCACAGTTTGAACTAATATTGGTATTTAGTTGTGAAGTGAGATTTTTAACAAGATAGATGTTGTACTAGATTAATTATGGCTTTTTGTTTATTATTCATGACATGACATTGTTGCTTAAGTCATTTTATTCATACGCTGTACCTGCTTCATTACAATCATGAATTGCAGCTTCATTTCATACAAAGTTTTGGACCTTCTTGCTTCCTCTCCTGAATATGACTCCTTAGCAAATCAGTGTGTGTCATCTGCCTTTTGCCTGTTTGGTGTTATATGTATATTTGTCAGGCCTTAACAGCCCATTGCGCCACGAGGTTGTAGGATTTGTGGGGAAAATCAAGCATTCTGAGGTGACTTAAGCGGGGAAATTATTGTTTTTTGATTGCACTATTGTTGAAATTGTCCTGATGTTGCTTTCAGTATGAATTTATCAGTTGTGTGACTGTAGAAACACTTACTTCCACTTTGTGCTGCAGTTGAAAGGTCAAAAGACCCTGAGAATATCTTTCCAACTCAGTTGATCCTTTAAATAAGCCCTTGCGGTCTTGCAAAAACAAGTCGGAGCTATCCTTGAAATAATAATAATAATAATAATAATAATAATAATACATTTTATTTATAAAGCACTTCTCAAGGTACTCAAAGACACTTTACAAAGTTAAAAACAACATAAATAGAAAACAATTGTCAGAAGTTAGAACAGAAATATAGTCAAAATGTATAGTAGACAATATTAAAACATTAATCACTGATTAAAAGCTGTTCTAAAAAGGTGAGTTTTGACTTGTGATTTAAAAGTGGACAGAGTGGAGTAGTCACGGGTGTTTTTGGGGAGAGTTCCAGAGGGAGGGGGCAGCTGTGGAAAAGGCTCTGTCGCCCCAGGTCAGGTGCTTGGTCCTGAGAGGTGGAGAGAGGAGATTGGCGTCGGAGGGGCGGAGGCTGCGGGAAGGAGTGTGATATTGGAGCATGTTGGTGAGATAGGAGGGGGACTGGTTGTGGAGGGCTTTGTGAGTGAGGAGAAGGATTTTGAATTGGATCCGTTGGGGAACAGGGAGCCAGTGGAGGTTCTGGAGGAAAGGGGTGATGTGATCGCGTTTGCGGGAATGGGTGAGCAGGCGAGCAGCAGAGTTTTGGATGTACTGTAGTTTATTGAGGACGTTGGATGATGTGCCATGGAGAATACTGTTGCAGTAGTCAATTCTGGATGAAATGAAGAAGTGGATCAGCGTTTCGTTAGCGGAGATGGAGAGTGATGATCGGAGGCGAGCTATGTTTTTTTAGTGGAAGAAAGCAGTCTTGGTGATTTGGTTGATGTGTTGTTGGAAGGAGAGGTTGCTGTTGGAAGTGACTCCAAGGTTGCGGATTTGTGGGGAGGGAGACAGAGTGGAGTTGCTGACAGTGAGACAGAAGTTGTCTGATGATGATCATGTCTGATTTGTCGCAGTTAGGGTTGAGAAAGTTGGCTTTCATCCATGATTTGATTTCTGTAAAGCTGTTGGTCAGATTGGAGTGAATTGCAGTGGTGATGGATTTAGTGGAGATGTAGAGCTCGACATCGTCTGCGTAGCAGTGGAAGTGGAGACCGTTACAAAGTATGATGTTACCAAGGGGGAGCGTGTAGAGGATGAACAGGAGAGGACCACGCACTGAGCCTTGGGGGACGCTTTGGGACAAGGGAGCAGTTGTTTATGTTGATGAACTGTTGCCTGTTTTTGAGATATGACCTGAGCCAGGATAGGGCGGTACCGTTGATGTTGATGGAGGATACAAGGCGGGAATGGTGTGGTTGAAGTTTTGGTTCAAAGCTTTGAAGTTTTCTTAGTGAGACAATATAACTTAAGTATGGACTGAATGTTTTGTGTTTGTACAATGTTTACTGGCAGCTGCTTATTCTTTCCTCTAATGTATCAAACACAGTAAACCTATAGATAACAAGTCAAGTGGTTACAAAAGACTGGAAGTGTCATGAAAACTGGTTTGTTAGTGAAATAATGCTTTTATTTGTTCCGGCTGCAGATGAAAAGGATTGTTTTTGCTTATTCTCTGAATGAAACAGCTAGGATGT
This sequence comes from Lophius americanus, assembly GCA_037951165.1. Classification (NCBI taxonomy): domain Eukaryota; kingdom Metazoa; phylum Chordata; class Actinopteri; order Lophiiformes; family Lophiidae; genus Lophius; species Lophius americanus. Next base: position 9,572,377 of record JBBDHG010000014.1, on the reverse strand, counting down.
TATAGTGAACATGAAGGGTTCAAACATAACAGTTTCCCGTGAAAGACGCATCCACCCACTAAGAAGCTACAGAAATAACGTCAAGCTATGACAATCCATCAAACCATTCTCCTTTTCCTCATTAACATCTGGGCCTACAGTAAAAATTATGTCATTATTATATGCACAATATTTAATTATTATTTTGTTATTATTTTCAGAATTGTATCCTCAATCTATAAATTATTGTGATTTTTTTCAACATCTCTCTCACTGCCATTTGATACATCAGGAAACGACTTATAGCTGGTAATTTTGAACTCCAGCCCTCTCTCTTCAGGAAACAAACATGACGGGCGAGAGTTTGTAGAAGAGTGGATAAGAATGTCCTCAATATGAACTACAAGGTCCTGACTTATACTGGGTAAACCGGGCCTTCAAGTATCATTAAGGATAGAGATCTTTCATCCTTTTAGTCTCTTTGGTAATCCGCATTTGGTTATCTGCCTTAAAAATGTCAAATTAGGTGACTTTTTCCTTGCTTTCATTACAATTATCACCGCAATGTTTCCCTTGTTATTTATTCATCTCGAGTTGAATTTCAATGTAATCTGCCAGATGGTCGAAAACATTAACATCTACAGTGGACTGTGACCACAATATTTCGTTTTCACTGCATGTTGCTCACTTATTAGAATTCAGTGATAACATTTGCAGGGACGTTTAGCGCCATTCCCAGCCACTGCTGCAAATCTTCATCCTTCATCCTTTTTATATCTTTATTTTTTTTCGACAGAACTGTATATGTTGAGAAGGTGCATCATTTACTTCATATGAATATTGCAGTTTGTCAGCTTTAGTTTCTCCTCTGAGATGGCTAGATATTTTTAGGAGCCTTGCAGGATCTTTAAGGCTCACCCACGCAGTCTATATTTAAAGTGAAATCATTTATGCTACTTACCAAGGGCTGCAATTGAGCCACATTACTTTAGACTTGACCTTACAAAATGGCAGAGACTAGTAATAGGCTAGACTAGTAGTGTTATACTAAAGACACTTGCTTTTAGGCTTCAGTCTTTTTATCTGGTGTTGCTTTATTTCATTCCCAAATGAGAAAGTTTGCAATGAATCTAGTCTCTCTTTTCTGTCATATTGCACAAGCAAGTGCTACAATTTGGTAAACCAGCAGATAAATAAATACTCACATGTTTCAGATGTGAATTGAAGCTATAACATAACTTAATGGTACCCTGTAGACATATTTCCAACCACAGATAGTCATGCACAGGGCTGTAGGTCAAAAATGTGTAATGTATATTAGAAATACACATTATGACTGCTGGTTTTTCCTCCATCCTGCTGGTGTACACATTAAGTCAGGAGAGACAGCTGAATGAGGAAAAGATCACTTGTAGTGCAGATTATTTAAGGGCACAGGAACTGAGCAGCAACAATATAAATCCTTATTGGAGCCCAGACACTGGTGGTGGTGGCTAATGACGCTGTTGAGACTGATGACGATGAACAGGCGGATATAATGACCAAATAATGGTGAATCTGCAAAGACCAGGCAGTGACGGGGAGGTGGTGCATGGATTAGAGGTACAGAGAGAATGTTATTTGAAATGTTCAGGATTAGAAGAATGGGCTTGCATGAGAGGTTTTTATGACAGGATGGTATGAGAAATAAACATGGTTTAAGTGTGCAAAGAAAAAAACTCATGCCTATTGGGTCAACTGAATCACTGTGACGGATTAGCAATGGATGGTGATGTTGATGTGTTGGGATATTGATGAAGACTGAATGGAATTGCTTTATTTTAATGCGGAACAGTATTTTTTATAACTGTTTTTTATGGATTAAAATATTTAATCCATGGAACTAATTTCTTAATTTGATGATGATTTTGCGATTGATGTTCTAGGTTTAGCACTTTATTATTGTAAAGGTCAGCTTGTGACTGCTGCAGTTTTCCCTAAGCCCATGGAATCAGTGTTGTATTTGATTATGACATTGGCAGGGACAAGTGGGGAGAAGAGAAATGGACAGGTCTTCAAGAATACAATACAATCCTTAATGAACGACACTTGAATGTTGCATTGTAATATAATTTACAGCAATGTGAAATTTTAGGCTTAATCTCTGTGGTATAGAGTAGACAGTCATAGTAAATCAAAACCTTTTCAATTTCTACTTTACCGACAGGATGTGTTCGTCTTGATTTGCCTTGCTTGGCATTGCATATTATCCAATGTGATTGTTTTTATCGAGTCTAAATAATACATCACACAGCTTTACACAGCAATAGACCCACGCAGACTTGTCCATTCTGGACATTATGCCTCATCAGCAAAACATATCATTGTAGAATAAATGCTGCTTTTATTGATCAGAATGAAAAGGCAGATAAGTAGTTACAAAATTCCTCCGGTAAGATGCTCATCCACTGTCTCTCATGTTATGAAGGACAGGTCAAAAATGTTTATCTCCCCGTATATATATAGGGTTACCCTTGTCAGAATATCCATCTGTAAATAATCTGTAACAAGTTTATTTGGAAGTACGGTCATAACATTTTTCATCAAAAAAGTCATAGTTGACATATTTCAATTAAATTCCACATATGCATTGTTCATCACGTTTGCATTGCAAACTCCATTATAGTGGTCAGCACTGTTGTCTCATAGTGAGACGTTTGTGGTTTTGAATTGAACTGGGGTCTGTGTGGCGTGTTGCTTGTTCTCCTTGCATGCGTTGACAATAAAATTAGACGTAGGTGTGAGCATGAATTGTAACCTTGCAAAAGAGAAGCTTCCATAGTCTAATCAAAATTCCTCTCCTCTCCAGTTTTGATGTCAAGGTAACGTGAGTTATGACGTGAAAGGGATTTTCATTTCAAGCTAAGATCCTACGTCTCCTAGACTTTAGAGTCCACCATCTTAATACCGTTATCAAGTTCGTATCATGTCAGTGTGTGGTTTACATCTGCACAATCAGCAGGAATTCCGGTACATGACTTCTCATCTGGTCTGCATGTAAACAGGACCACACAAAAGTACCCCGCAGAATATTTGGAAGCTGGAGAAGAGAGAGAAGAAATGGTGGGAAGGAGGGAGTGGTGTGTGAGAGAGAGAGAGAGCACTCGAGGTTTAGTGTGTGTTAGTGCAAGCACAAGTGAGGGAGAGACTGTGAGTGCCAAAGCAAAAGAAAAGGGAGAGCATGTATGAGGAAAGTAAAATCGAGTGAGATTGAGTGTGGTCCATGTATTATGTAAGTGTTATGAGGCCTTTGTTTGTGATTGTATTTGTGTGTGTGTGTGTGCGTGTTTATTCTGCAGGCCCACAGATTAATCAAGTGCATTTTATCCTCAGTGAATGGGACAGTGGGGCTTTGCAGTGATTATCCCTGCAGGCCACAGATGATTGCTTTGAATCTCCTTCCTGTCCCACACCGCCATGTTTCCCTGCCGGCACATCATAGCCCGCCTCTGATGAACGCTGAAGTTGACAGATAATGGAATTTTAGTTGATGTTTGTAGGTGCATGAAAATCAAGACGCGTCATTTTATAAATGATTTACTCAAGGTATCCTCTGACACAGATCAAAACGTTTTCTGAAACAGTTCTACAGTGGATTTCAATGTGGATTTCCTGTCCTGTCCGACTGACCACTCCACCTATGCAATTCTGTCTTCCCGTCTGCGCATGTCACTGGTTAATCTGTCTGCTTCAATCCCAGCTCGCCTGCTGAAGCTCTCTGTCAATCCATCGTCCTTTGGATTATATAACAAATGCAATCTGCTCCGTCATCCCTGCTCAGCGGCTAAAAAATACCTACCTGAATGCAGGAAACTTTTCGTCATGTGGGTCTCTTAATCCTCCATCACAGTCAAGGTTTTAGAAACAGAGCCGTCGTCTTTAATTGTATGTTTTACATATGCTGCCAGATGGCCATTTTTAACGTTGTACCTCTACTTAGTCATCGACTGGCAGTTGTGAGAAGTTATTTGTGTTAACATTCGGTCCCTTTTTTTTGCCGCCAAAACAGCTCTGTCATGCACTGTGGGCTTTGCCACCTTTCTATCAGAACTAGCATTAGAGTACAGTAGTTCTTCTGTGGGATCAGACAGCACTGGCGAGCCTTCAGTCACCACATACATCATAGACCATGGGCCACCAAGAACCTGTCACCAGTTAATCAGTTCTCTTTCCTTAGCAAATGCAGACCGGTAAGCCCCAACGAGACCCGCCGTTCTGGAGATGCTCTACTAGTCATCACAGTTTAGCCATTGTCAAAGTCACTCAGATTCTTACTCTTGACCATTTTTGCTGCTTCCAAAAGATCAACTTTGAGGTCAAGATGTACACTTTCTGCATAATGTATTCCACCAACTGACAGGTGGTGGAATACATTCCAACTTCACCAGTCAGTGGTTATGTTATACATCATATGCTGCTATCTTTCAGCTGTAGATTACTAGAAGGCATAAAGTGACATTATCAGATTTCTTTATCCAGTGCTCCTTGTCATACATAGTCACTTGCCTCCCATTGCTGGCAATAAGGTCTATAAGGCATATTAAATGTCAGATTTCAGGTGTTCATGTGTACAGGGATATGAGTAAACCTTCGTACATCATATTACCACAATGATCAAAGCCATAACCCTCATACTGGATACTGGTGTGCCCATAAAAACAGTCATAGGTTTGGGAACATTTACCGACACAATTGGTCCGTAGTTCATTATATTTCTGTGACAAGGGAATTATAAAGCTGTGGTAAATTACAAGTGTCTACTTTTAAAATAACAACCGTAAATTACAGTAACTGGACTGTCAGACACTACCCTTCCTGATTTCCTTAGGGAGTTTCCATAGCAGACTTCTCTCCGTTTGTCCTTCCTGCCTCTCCATACGGAATGCTTCAATATGTTGAGGCAATATTGTCACGGCAGGCGTTGCTTTGGGCCGAAAAACAACACCATATGAGCTTTTCTTACTTGTTATCCTTCACATTCAACCACTGTGGTCAACCCAGATAGGAATCAGGAGGCTCAATCGTAACTTACGTGTGTGTGTGTGTGTGTGTGTGTGTGTGTGTGTGTGTGTGTGTGTGTGTGTGTGTGTGTGTGTGTGTGTGCGTGTGTGCGTGCGTGCGTGCGTGCGTGCGTGTGTGTGTGTGTGTGTGTGTGTGTGTGTGTATGTGTGTGTGTGTGTGTGTTGATATATGTATGGTATATTAGCAGTGAGGCATGAAGTGGTGGGTGTACTGCCTTAATAGATTCAGCCTTTGGGCAGCCATAATGCTCCGCGGCCCGGTCATGTCTTGGCATGTGTTTTCAGCTTATAGGTCAGCAGGGAGGAGCAGTATGAGTGCACTTCTGTTTGTGTGTGTGTGTACGTGTGTAAATGTGTATGTGTTTGTGTCTGTGTCTATTTTAGTGTGTGTGCATGTGTGTATATGTGTAGGTGTTTGTGTGTGTGTGTATGTGTGTATTTGTGTTCGTGTGTGTATGTGTGTAAACGTGTATGTGTGTGTGCATGTGTGTATACGTGTATGTGTTTGTGTGTGTGTGCATGTGTGTATTTGTGTACATGTGTGTGTCTGTGTGCGTGCGTGTGTGCGTGCGTGTGTGCGTGCGTGCATTAATGAATATAAACCCATATTTTTGTGAAGCGTAATAATAGCCATCAATTTAAATTCCTTCATCAGCCATAGAAAAACTGACCAGCAGCAGTGATATGAAGGGCACTCCAGCCTCATTGGGTCCAAGCAGGCACAGAGCTTAGTGTAGAAAGGGTGGGGACCTGAAGCGATCTTTATACAACCTATCATCTGTATAAAAACACAATACCCAGAGAGGTGCATCATGGACCATACCTTTATGAATTCATGATTTATCAGCAACCTGCCACCATTTAAGAAGGACAGTTCTGGATAGGCTATTTTGGGACTATGGTCAGCGCCATGGGATTTTTTATCAATAATTTGCTCTCATCTCAATCATATGAAATATAAAAACATGAAGCAGATCAAACTTAGAGGGCAGTGAATCAGGAATAGAATACAATTGAACACACAGCGGGAATTTAGTGAAGTTGGATACCTCTAGGAGATAACCTCTGAATCTCTGGAACTCTAAAATGATTCTCTGCACCACAGGAGATGCAGCAGGACATGAAGAAACACAGAGAAACTTGAGTGACAGGAAGTGATACACTGAATGAACCACAAAACTAAAAACATTCACACAAAAACCTTTTTGTGTGGTAGACCTAATCTAATATCTAGTTGTTCTGAGAATGGGGAGTGGGTGATGTTATAGGAAGTGTCAGCAGGTAGGAGGTCCTGATGGATTTGCTTAAATGAATTGCTCTTCTTAGCAGCTTCTAACCAGGCGGATTCAGGCGCTGACTTCACACAGTTTGGACTACATATTTTTGATATTGCCCTAAAATCATTATTCTTAGATGCAGAATAATCTTTCATCTAAATGGCAATCAAACGCTGTTTTGATAAGGTGCTGATGATGTTCTTCTGGTTCTTTTACACCAGGAACTTATACTTTGATCTATTTTCCTTAAGGTGTAGTTATAATTAGGAAAACAATATCAGTTTAAATAAGGGATTGACTAAATGTAGTAATCTTTTCACTACAAGGATGGGGTGTCTGTAAGTCCTAAAGAAAATGTAATTAAAAATGAATTGTTAATAATCTACTTCCCACACAGGAACCACATTCTAATATTGAATATGTTGCAATTTAGACACGCTACACCATATATATATATATATATATATATATATATATTTATATATATATATATATATATATATATATATATATATATATATATATATATATATCAAGATGAGAGACAACAGCGAGCTAAGTGAGTCGAGAAAATTAAGTTTATCTGACATGCTCTAAAAGAGAAAAGTAAAGGGTGAAACAGAGCTGACAATAGAGCAATAAATAAACTGTTGCTGACTAAGGCTGCAGCGAAAAAGCATTTTAGCCACCTATAAGATGGTTAACCACAGAAAAATCAATATCAGTTTAAGAGTACAACATATAACTCTCTCCCAAGTCCAGGTTCTCTAAATGTTCCTTCATCGGCTCCTGGTAAAAGGTAATAGTGATGTGTAAATGTAACATTCCATCTTACAGCTGACATTGTTTTATCCTGTAACAGCCATGTATGAGTGAAAAAAAAGGCTTAAACTAAATCAAAATCATTTCACTTTTTTTAATTGCCCCAAAATAATGTAATTCTATATTTGCTATCTCTGTTAAATGTATATTACTCCTGTGATTGATTGTAATTGTGACATAGTAGAAATACGAATTCTTCAGTTCGATGAAAGGGCCGTTGTAACAATTGATTTATTTTAAGTTTGAGATGTAATATTTTTCTCATCAATTGATTTCAATTAATATTAATATAACACAGCTGTGATGTGGAAATAAGATGATGGGGGGGTTACAATTACTTTTTAAATCAAAAATACGAAACATCTTTAGAATTAGCTATACATGTCGATTTAAGTTTTAATTAAAGAATAGTGTTGAAGGTGGATGAGTTGAAACAAAGAATTCTTAACAAAGCTGTAAGCAGGAAAAAAACTGGACATTGGATATTTTCGCAGTTTTGGAGGGTGTGTCACTCGTATGATTTGATTGTTTTCTTGTTGATCTTCATTTTAACACAGCTATTGACATTACAAGGCAGTTAGTTGTCCAATTAGTCAACCGAGTTGACTTATTTGACAACTGAGGTTGGAGATCCCTAACTCCAGTAATAATGTAAAATGATAATAACTTAAAAAATAAAAACCCAAAATTCAATGATAAAAATTAGGGGAAAAAAAACGTTCCAATGCAAGATTCCAAGTCAGTCATTGTAGTGGATTTGAAAAAAGAACAAATGCAGTTTGCCTGTTTAATAATACTGGAGAACTGGATGGTGTCGAGAACCCAACATGCGCACATGTGTACAGGTGACACATCAGTATACTGAAGGACATGTGCCCCCATAAAAACACAGACTGTGTGCCGTCTCAAACACGCACACATTGAGGTTTGCATTAATAACGTTGACCTGGTTCTTTCCTTTGAATAATGAAACGTGGTTCTGCTTAGTTGTGGTAAAGCTGTTTGACCCTCCCACCCTCACACATACCTACACATACTCTCAAGCAAACACACACCCACGCTTGCTTGCTTTGCTGCTTCTCTACTTGTCCTTGAACCAGTTCTCCCTGTATGATCGTTTCTCCGATGTTGGGAATGTTAACCTTCACAATACACACAGACACACACACACACACACACATATTCTTTTATAATTTGACACAGGGGGTCTGTCATTCCTTGATAGAGGAGAGACAGCACATTTGCATAAAGACATGTTCAGAGAATATTTTAAGGATTTTGGTTGAAGTCTGGTTTACATACATCAAGTGGAACTGAAGAGGAAAGATAAAGGGGTCCAGCCTTTTACAAATAAAGATGAAATGAGGGAATAAGAGAAGATGTTGTGTATTCTGCCCTGTCATTACCATTAATATAAGGTCTCCCGCCTTCACTGTGCTTTTTGCAACACTGCCGAGGGAAAAGACGTGCACGGATTAAGAAGAACTCTCATGCATGTTCTTCTCAGCGAGTTGAATCATGGTCCATCCACAAACCCAGTAGCTGCCCAGAGTATGCATTGTATGCAGTCACAATGTGCCCAACATAATTTCCCACTGTCTCTCGAACTAATCCACAAAACAAATGCATGACAAACCAACCCAGATTTCGATTTCTATAAACCCATGAGAAACCGAGCTATTGACAAGCTGACCTTATTTCTTTTACTGTGAGGTTCAGTGGAGTGTTCAGATCTCCTGTTTCCTTCACAAACATGGTTTATCTCAGTTGAACGTTTAATTGCTGTGTGTGTTTTGCATCGCTTGTTTATTCTGACAGCCTGCTACAGTGATGCTGTGACTTCACCTTTCATAGTGCACTGTTTTATCCTTAATTTGTCCTACATGCAGTCAAACACGTCGTCATCCAGGCTGCATAGAAATATACCTGTTGGTGTTTTTATTAGTTAATACAAAGAGGATCTACTGTAAAATAACATATTTTATGCATTTCACCCATGTCTCAAGACTCCCCCTCATGTGTTTGAACTGCGGTTAATGTTCTAATGTTAATATTAATACAACCAAAAATTTAATAAATGAGTACATTTTGAAATGGTGTCTAGTCTTTATGCTTAAGAATGGTAATATTTCTTGTGGGCATCTATCTGGATTCCTTTTTGTTGCCTTTCCTGAGGTAGGTGTTTGCTGTAAGTTGATTAAAGTCTGCTTTATAGCTGAATGGATTAATAACACGGGTGCTTCCAATTTGAAGACGTGTTATATGCCGCTTTGTTTTGCTATTCATGTACTCACTTTGTGAAACAACCTACTTCCTCTACCTACTGCCTCTCCTGCCTCAGATAATTTTAACAACCTGAGATGAAGGTAACCTCTGCGATGTGACAGCAGGAGATGGCCTAGAAGGAAGGACACATGGATGATGGATGTGAAAGATGATGTGGGAGACAAAACAACAGACAACATCCTTGGGAATGAACCCAGAATGACAGACAGAGGGGTAAAAAAGAGCACATTATGTTCAAAAATAGGTATTGAGATTCAGTAATAAATCTCTAAAAAAGTCCACAATGTTCTTGTTTTTGTCAAAAAAGGAATCTTCTTGCGCTGTTCCGATTCTTGCTTGTTTTGCTTGTTAAGATCATGTCCTGACTCTCACCCTGTTTCCATGTCTGGCTCTTAGAGCTTTTTGGCTTAGTATTATTAATAGTCTTATCAATAATTCATTGGTGCTTTCTTAACGTCTCCATTTAAGCCAAAGTTCTCCCAACATGCTTCAATTTGTTCCTTAGTTTGTTTTCCGTGGGCTTTTTCCTCTGCAATTCTAGAAGTAACTTCACTTCTATTATGATTTTTTATACCGTAGTCGTTCTCATGTTGATGCAACGATCTGCAGGTGGTGAGATTTTCAAAATTGCGTCTCGTGCCAATTATTCAGCCATAATTCAATTGCAAAATGTATCAATCCTGGGAGTTGGTCATTTGACTTGAAAAACTTTCCCCTATGAATATTGGCTGTATTAAGCAGTTATCTGGCAGTCTGCCTGAGATTCAGCATTTATTTCAAGGTAAATGATACCTAAATTTTTAATATTTCCTTCCTTTCTTTGCACTGCTGTCACCTATAGACAGAGATGGTGTGGAAAGGGGAATAAGTGAACAAGAAAAACAAGCATGAGGATATAGACGGGAGAGTGTGTCTAAGAGAGAGGGGAGTGTAAATCCTCTTTCCCTGCTGACTTTAATCTCTCTGAGCCGGGCAGTTCTGGCCTTAGAGCATCCGTCAGTCATGTGAAGCGATAGCTTCCAGGGTCACATGTGGGGGATGGGGATGATTGGACCTTGTATCATGTCCGCTCGTCTCTGACGTGTGTGTGTGTGTGTGTGTGTGTGTGTGTGTGTGTGTGTGTGCGTGTGTGTATAACCTCTGTGTATGACACATTTTAAGCATGTTAAAGAGCATTTTCAGATGGATGGAGCTGGTAGAGGTAGAAATGTAAAGGCGGATGGAGAGAGGAGATGAATTGTCTCAATGATAATGTGAGGAGAAACACTAAAAAAAAAAACTTTTGCAGGTTGTAAGCAAAGGAAGTGATGTTCTTTTTTTAAAATGACATACATGTGAAAACTTGGTGGTCTTATAGATAGAGAAAGAGAGATGTCACAAGTAAAAATAAAAGACTCCTCTTTTACATGAGTTACATAGTGAGTGGCTGTTGCGTTGCGTCTTACGACAATTTTAGTTATACCTGAGAGCGAATATAACTTCACACGACAAACTTCAACTATTTAACTAGAGTAACAGAATGTTGCTGTGTGTGAATAATACGGCATCCATATATTCAACACTGTAAACACATGGGTACATATGCTGAGCAGATGCCATGTGAAATTGCAATCGTCTTTTAGTATACTAACATAGCGTATAATATATCTAGATGTATGTAGTTGAATAGTACAATAATTTCAAGAGTGTAATGTTGTCTTTATTTGATCACTGCCAAAGTGTGCTTAGCAAAAATAACGCATGCAACACATAACTGCAATTATTGTGTTTTTCCGGTTTTATATGACATTTTTTGGTTCTCCGCCTTAAGTGTTGCCTCCTTGATCAACATTGTCTAATCTTTGTAAAATCTCATAAGCAGCTCCCATTCCCCTACATAGCCAAGATGGTGAGCATTGGAGGTGAGAAGGGTGATGGTGAGAGTGTCCATTTAAGTCTGCCGTCTGTCTTGGGTTGGTACATGGGTAATCAAACATGCTACAAATCCATTTCAGAGAACTTGATGAAAAGGTACAGAGGTTTGATTTGACAATCATCTAGGGACTGGAAAACCATCAGGAAGAAACATAGACAGAGAGCAGAAGACAAGACACAAGTTGAAAACGATCTACAAAGGGAAGCGAACAAAAATGAAAGTGTGAAAAGATTATAAGTAGGTTTCATGGATTTAATCCCTATACCTTCAGTGTTTCACAGAGAACCCAGCTTATTTTGTCTTTATCTTAATCCTTATTTTAAATGCTAAATCCTTATAGGAGCTTAGCTAAGAAAAGGATCATGGTAAAAAAATATCTACACATGCTTAGTATCAGTATTCTCTCCCTGTCAATGTGAAGATGTGATCAGGCGATCTTATGTGCCAGTAGAGCCAGACTCATGGAGTGTCCCAAAATCTATACTGCATACTTATTTTATACAGTATGCACTAGGTATGAAATATATTTTGCTGTTAAAAAAATCTAAGTATGTAGCCATTATAATTTGAGTGTTCACTTTCGAATGTCATTAATAATCTAACATAAGAACTTCACAATATATTCTTAAACTACTTCACCAACATCCAAACGTGATCTGCTCCTCAGCTTCCTTCATAAAAGAAGAGAATAGTGTCAGTGAGCTGCACAATCCAAAGTTAAGGGTTTTTAATATGTATACTTACTTTTGTTCCTAATTTAGTCTGAACTCTTTGCAGGGTATATTTTTGACTGTTCATTGACTGATTGTTCTTAGTAACACAGATCGGATGTTGTTCAGAGGCCTGTGATAAATTAAACTGATGGTAAAATGGTGTGGAGGGTAAACGGATGGTTTTCCGACCATAGCGACTGTGTTCCAGTAGTGACAGATAGAGAGAGGGAGTTTCATCGTAAAGACCTAGCAGCATCCCAAACAGATGAAATGTTAAAAAATAGTTAAAATAAAACTCATGTTCAAACCATTAAATGTATGTTAGGATGAAACAAACACAATTTGGTCAAAAGATAAGTTTAAATGTTCAATTTAATCATTAATCGTAATCTTAATTGATTGAGAATGAGCGCCGAAGACAATATCGGAGACAGTAGTGCATGGTGGCACCTTACAGGCTGAAGGTTTGATTTAACTAAAAACGGCAGTCCTTTTAAATGTTCTCCCCGTGTCTGCGGGGCTTCCTTCCCTTCTCCTTCTTCCCTTCTCCTGTCTAAAACATGTAAACGGGTGAACTGGTGCCAACAGATGTGTGAGAATGAGCAGGTATTCATTCTATGTTGATTCAGCTCTGTGATGAACGGGCATCCTGTGTAAGGTGCACCAGGTCTCAGCTGCAACCCTGCAAAGCATAATAGGTTCTAGAAAATAGGCAGACAAGACATAGGTATGCTGTATGTGTTTGTGTTAAAAGGAGGCATCTTTTCTGAATAGATAAGCAATCAGCAACTGATCAATGACTCAGTGGAACATTTTACTGGAAGATGAGGAGAGCAGAAACTCAGCATGTATAAGAACTGACTGAGTGAGACGTCACAGTATTCAGTTGGTTATTGTTGCTGCTGTAAAATTACGGTGGCATGTCTCATTTCATTATTTGATGAGTCCTACATTTTCATCTGGAATATGCTGAGAAACATCGATACTATTGCCACTGACAAACAACTATAGGAATGATGTCAACATGAAGACATGACATGATGGCAGCAGGAGTAACCTAAATTAATCAGTTGATTGTGTTCATGCATGCATACTGTTATTTAACTATTACTTTACTTAAAAAAAAAAAAAAAAAATCATATTTGACTGTTAAAAACACCAGAGGAACTCTTATAGCACCAAAAAGAGAATGATTTTCTGATCAGTAGATCTGTGTTTTTCCTCAAAGTAAATCCTCATCCTCTTTGGGAGGAGCATTTGATTTCAACAACAGCTAAAACCGGCTTGCTGAGCGACTGGGAGAATATGGGCTTTTGTTGTAAACAGTTTGAATAAGCACAGTCTATTTACCACGGAACAGGAATTAATAGAGCATTAATACTTTAGATTGAAAGTTTATGATTTTAAGAGGATAAGCACCTTAAGTTGAAACCGTCTGGTTCTCAAGGCGGTCCTTGCAGACCAAATACAGCTTTCGTTCTGCATATCTACAGTAATCCATTGACAAAAATTTAACACTACACACAGTCATAAACTGCATATTCATTTCAAGAAAAGAACTGTGATATCAATGTATACAATATTCTAAAATGCAGTAGCAAACTGTTAAAATACAATAAAGCTATAAAATTTTGTATATTTTATATATTTTGCAGTTCAGGAAAATATAAATATACCATGACCATGTTTTGTTTTAATTCTAAACCCCAGTGTCAACTTTGACAAAAAAAATCAAAGGTGTGTTGCTGATCGTTGTTGTGTTTGTGTGCTGTGTTTGAATCGCTGAAAGCTTAGTATCAATGCTGGGATTTCAATTTGAGAGAGAGACATGCAGAGAAGGACTTTGAAACAGCAGTTTTTCACCCCACCATTTCCATTCCTGGCACATGTTCAATTATTAACCGGCGTGAAGACTCCATCGGGAGGAGGGAGAGACAATCAGATGGAGGGCGGGGCAGAGAGAGCAGATACTTTATCCAGCTGTCAATCTAAGTAACTTTGGGACCTTTCACCTCTACCAGGGACTGATTGATGGTGGGCTCAGGTTTAAGATTAAAACAAAATGTTTCTTTGTTCTAATTATCTGGCTTGTGATGAAAATGCCCAACCTGGTCTTCCATTTTGTACCAGAAAGCACAAGTTTAACAGTGTCAACATTAATGAACTTTAATGGCTTTAAAAATATTATAAATGAAACAAGCAATAATATCAAATCAACTTGGCAGAAGGAAAAGGAAAAAACTTTGCAAAAATCAGACAAAAAAGCCGTTTTTTTGTAGATGTTATTTTGTGGTGACAGATTAGTAACACTGCAGAAGCTCCTTCTGCAGGCACGGCCTAAAACTCAGCGGACCCATGGGCCCATTGCAGCACTGAATATTGCAATAGATTAAATTAAATAAAGTTTTAATGATCTTAAAGCTGAACGTTGCCTGGTGATGACATTTCCATAAGTGACATTTCACAAAGTAAGAAAAATTCTTCAATATGATTTGTGCAATAGAGACAGAAAGGTATTGATGAGATCGGATCAGACCAGATCTCCTTATTCACCAATTGAAAGGCTTATTTCTCCACTGCCTTTGTCTCCATGTAGCTCAATAAGCCACATACATTTTTCATGGAGCGAACCTCCAGCTCGAGCATTCGTAACTATGTAAGAGTGTTCTGGCAGTGCATCAGAGGAATGAAAATAGACACCGTCTGTGTCCTGACTTTTTTTTTTATATTAGAGAGATGGTGCTCCTCCCTCGTTAATCACGATTCACTGTAGCTGCCTATTGAGGAAACTCCGGGTCAGAGTGGAGCTTTGGATTATGGGTGTATTTGTACCGGCTTGTTTCTGGGGTTTTTTGGGAGCTTGTGGTTCGTTGCATGCATGAGTGGGAGTGTAAACCAACAGGGTATTTTTGCCGGTAAACATAAATCTTGATACAGCCAGCAACTCTAGCTCTGGCGCTGTGTTGAACTTTTACCAGCATTGCTCATGGGATCTTTTTCATGAACTTCTAAAGGATCTACTACTTTTAAAATTGTTAACTTCTGGGTCAAGTCTGCTTTAATAAGCTCTTTACTGATTTTTGTTTTTTTTACTGAGTACTTCAATATCAGCTGTTCGTACTAGTGATGGAATCCCTGACCCCTCTGTTATACTGTTATGGATGAACCTCATCAGCCTCCAACCTCCTCCTTGCCAAGGGTTTTGATAAGTCGGACAAGTGGGGGCAAAAAAATCCACAAATCCAAGTTGAGCTTGTACAATTTGGTTTTTCAATCGCGTATTGTTAATCACAGCCATTGAGCGGGAGAAGACGATGATGGGTGAACACCTGATTTCATGAGGTTGGCACCCTCCCTCATCAGTGTTTCATTGACACATCCTCAACACCGCCCGAGGGCTCAATGGCGACATCGGCATCTCAGGTGTACCCCCTTTGCTCTCACCCCTCCCGCTGAGTGATACTCATCTTCTTGCCCATTTGTTTGAAATCCATCTGAAATAAGATAGAATATGATACAATAGCGGTGTGTAAAGATATAGCTTTGACACCGTCGGGTGTATCTAGTGTTACTTACATTAGCAGGAATGGGGTTGTTGCTTATTCTTGAAAGATGCATAATTCTTTCTCTCTATCTGGGTCACATGCAGAACAAACCAACATTGTTCATAGAGTCATATTTTTGTTCTCTCTTTCTCTTTCAGTATTTCTGAGGTCAAAGTTCACCAGTCGTCATGGCAGACGAATCAGACATGCGTAATGAGCTGGCCGACCTGCAGACACGTGCGGATCAGATAGCCGATGAGGTATGTTACAGAGGACACAGCAACACAGATGTTATATATTCAGTACGACAGCAATAATAATCAAATATTGCTGTTACAAGCACCAAATTAATTTAACTATTAATCTAAGAAACCTACAACAAACAGAATCCACTCGCTAGTTCAGCAGTATGTAGAGGAAGCTCGGCAGTGCTTGGTTATAATATGAAGTTTTATATGAAGTTTTCAGGCTCTGTGTTCTCAAACTTTCAACACAGAGCTAAAAGTAAGTTAATATATGTTTACAAAACCATTTAGTTGACAGTCGTGAGAAATTGGCTTTACCAAAACTAAATATTGTTCATGTTCAACCAGCACTGCATCATTACAGCTTCATCTGAGTCCGATGAGACTTAGATGAAGTCTCTCCATCCAAGACAAAGGGAGAGAGGTTCAGCTCACTCACTTCATCAGACCTCTGCACTTTTTGTCCATTGAGGTGGGAATACAAGAATGGAGAAGAATAATCTGTATTTGAACAAAACACATAATCTGGAGGATGTTTGCAAGTTAATGTGTTTCAGGCCCTGAATACAGGCAATATGGAGAGATGTTTAGCATTTGCTCATTCTAAACATGGGGATCATGAAAAGCTGATTGAAAAATCATAACAAATCTTTGGTCAAATCATTTATAAAGGACAATACACAAATTATTTCAAAAGAAAGTACATTAAGTACAATCTATGCATACATATGGGACATTTTGAACCATGATCTGGCAACCCAATCCAACAAATACATAAAAAAGATTGTAAACCAGTTATTTCAAGCATCATCTAAAAACATGCATACTTTTTCTACTAGAGAACGAAAGAGAGGAAAGCATAACGATAACTCACAGTACAGAACACAGCTGTGCATGCAAATGTACACAACAAGTGTAAAGGTTGTTTTTCTTTTTCATGATTTTCTTCGACAGACAAAACAGGTTTTTTTGTTCATGTCATGACATTCATATAGTGGCATTTCAAAATGCCCTTCACTGAGAAAGACATGAATAAATATCCAAAGAATGCAGAACAGATTCAGCTGCTTTAATGTGTCTCTGTCATCATTTGTGCTTTTTTGGGGGAAGGAAGAACTTTGGGCTTTTTAATGAGTTGAAAGGAGCTCAGGAAGTGCAGATAATTCTGTGAAGCAGAATAATGCAGAAGCTCAAATGGCCACATTAAAAATTCATGAAGAGATAATGCAAGGCCAAGAAGCTCTGTGGATGTCTGGGAGGGAGATGTCTGGGAGGATGGATGGATGGAAGGAGGGAGGGAGGGGGGGAGGGAGGGATGGATGGATGGATGGATGGATGGATGGATGGATGGATGGATGGATGGATGGATGGATGGATGATGGATGGATGGATGGATGGATGATGGATGGATGGATGGATGGATGGATGGGTGGCTGAATGGATGGACAGGCGGCCATATGGATGCATGGATGGATTGATGGACGGACGGATAGACGGACTGACGGCTGGATGGATGCATGGACAAAGGAGGGGGAGTACAAAGGGGATTAGGGATGAGGAAGCGTTTGGTTGCATGAGATCATCCTTCAAATTTGCAAAGGAAAGGTGGAAATCCCATAATTAACCTATGGATCAGAAGAGAGAAGAATAATTAAGGTTAATTATATAACTGAGTAATTTTTTTGTGTCTATACATTTAGAAATAAATTGTATGAGTGGTCTCCTGTGTTCACTACTGAAATAAGTTTTATAAAGTGAGATGTATTTATATTATTAACAGTCAGACCTGATGTGACTAAACTTGTTCTTTTGGGACTCCCAGTTGATCCTTTGCTCTCTCTGTCTCTCTCTGCAGTCCCTCGAAAGCACCCGGCGTATGCTGTCTCTGGTCGAGGAGGTGAGTGGACCAACTGTCTCAGTTCTTTACTAGTATTGACTTATCAACAAATAAAGTGGAGGGACATGAGGGTTTTTTATTCATAAAACCAATGAATAATCTCAGCCAATTAAGTTCCAAAGGTTTAAAAGGTGAAATAGAAAATTTAATCTTCAGGGAAGATTCATTGTGCTTGATCAAAAGAGAGCGGTCACACCTATAGTTTAGTAATCTAGGTCGAAACAAGCAGATATTTCTCAGATATTTAAAAAAAAACATTCTTTGTCCTCGATGGCTATGGCTATGTTCACACTGAAGGAATCCTCAGTTTAAACCGTCAGATTGGAATTAATGTGACTTCTTTCATCACATTAATTCACTATTTGCTTGGGCTTACCAGGTTTGTCCAGCTTCCTTCCCTGCCATCTGATCCAACTCACCACCAGGTAGTGATCAGTTGACAGCTCAGCTCCTCTCTTCATCCTAGTGTCCAAGTGATACGACTACAAAGTCGAACATCGATCTGCGAACTAGGGTGTCCTGGTGCCAAGTGAACTGGTGGACACCCTTATGTTTGAACACGGTATTCGTTATGGACAAACTGTGACTAGCACTGAAGTCCAACAACTGAACACCACTAGGATCAGATCATCTGGCCGTTCCTCCCAATCACGCCACTCTAGCTCTTGCTGTCATTGCCCGCGTGTGCATTGAAGTCTCCCAGTAGAACAATGGAGTCCCCAGTTGGGACGCTTTCCAACTGGGTTAAACTCCAATACATGGAGAGCTGGGGAGCTATGAGTAAGCCCACACCAGCCCTCCACCTCTCACCTGAAGCAACTCTAGCATAGTAGAGGGTCCAGCCCCCATCAAAAGGCGGGTTCAGACCCAGCGCTGTGCGTAGAGGAGCACATTGGTATCAATGTGTCAGGGAAATTCATTTATTTTAATGGTACTCGCATAGTTGAAACCTGAAGATGACCCCAGCAGTGAGTTGTTGGACACTCAGGTCATTATTAATATCAGTAGCTGAGTATATGACCTTTAAAGTTAATGCCGAGGCAATTGTAATTGTTTGATCCAAAAGCCTGAGCATGAATTAATAATGTTATGTTGTTCATTTGTGTAGAGTTAAGTGAGACCAGTGAAAGCCCCAGAGAAACAAGATTGATAGATAGTACAACTAAAAACAATATCCTAACTCTTACAGCTTAATTGACACTCATAGTATGTGCTATTTGACTAACAAAAGGGAGTATGCGCAGTATGATTCCGGGGGGAAAACAACAGAAAAACAACTCTGACATACAGTTCAAATAGAGAAGACTAGGAATGAGGAAACGATGAAGGATTTATTACAATAAATGATGTGTGATAATTAATTTATTAATTAGAAAGTCTTTGGCGCTCAGACTCTTCAGGGAGATTGAGATAGAAGGGTCTCCGCCCTGAGCAATAGCACAGAATATGACCCATTTGGAGTTTGAATACTGGTGGTGGTTACTGATGTCTCTGGGGTTGGTGAAGGATGAAGCCGATGGATCTGTGAGCACTAGTTGGTAATGGGGAGGTGGAGGGTGCATAAACCAGCAGATTAAGAGAACTAAATGGATGGATGGTTGAAAGGGACTTTTCAAAGACAGCAACTGATGGGGATGGGCTAAGCATGCAGGTGTGACAGTGATTGGATGATGAGGCTCCCTAAACGGGTGAAGCTGATATCAATTGAGGGCCCAGATTGTGAAGCAGGTAATTCAAACTAAGCATGAGCGAAGGTGATGATAAAAGAGTGATGAGAGGAGAAGAGAGACCCAGGAGTGTGGGAGGATAGTCTTTCTGATTGAACTTTCGATAGATCTCCATCGTAATGAAAATTTGAATAATTACTATGTCAGTATTTATACTGATTTGTAGCCTTCTGTGTTTGCTACTTACTTCCCCACCTTTATCATGCATACAAATTCATTAAATCAGTTATTGTGACGACTTACGATCCGGTAAACTCAGTTTGTCACCTCCGGGAAGAATGACAACAGCCTTCAAGTTGGACGTTTGGAGAGGGTGACTCAATAAGGACATATTTAATATGTTCCAAATTTTGCTGGGATTTTGGGAGAAACTTGGGCTGGACTTCCCCCCTGGTACGTAGTAACCTGCCTTTGTCATGAAAGAGCACATTACTAACCCACCACATGTAACCCAACACCTGAAATGAAGTGTATCTGTGACCTGTGAATATTCCATGCAAAGTGTCAGTGTCAGCATATTAAGAATCTCAACTCCTCAAACTTGCAAATGATATTAAGCTGAAAAGAATGTTTGATGTAAAATCTCAGCATTCATTCAGCAATGTCAGCATTCTGGATCAGAGGCTAAGCTCACACTGCAGAAGAAATGTGGCCGTAGTATACATTTTTCTTCCTATGTTACTTTTTCATGGCACTGTGAACCATACAAACCAAATGGAATCTGATATTTTCCTGTTCCAATTCCACTTCCACGCGCGGTCTGAAATCAGACACAGGTCAGATTTTTTTTTTAACGCAAGACCGATATTATTTCTGTGCCTGTGTGTATGTGACCAAAGCCAGCTATCCCTGAAAGAATAGCCTTTTACTCTTTATTTGGAACTCATACCTGTTTTCCATAAAAGAGGGCGTGAAACACCGTATGTGAAACAAAGACAAAACTAGGCAATCTAAGAAGAAAAATAGGCAGTAACATTTACGAGCAGTGTAGTTGTTTGTGTTCCACGACCCCCAGTCAGCCCAGATTCTAAAGAGACCTAAGAGCCGAACACAGACTGATGGTATTGATCTCAAACACCGGCTCAGCAGCCACTGGGTGCCCCAACCAACACAGTAGATCGGATCAGGATCATGTCAGTCCCACAAGCCGTAAGAACACCCAGACCAGAGTCCCAGGTACAACAAAAACAGGTCCCAGGGCTGGCCTGTCTGTAAATGTATATTTTAAGAAGTTACAGAGCTTATAATGATGACTTGACACTAGTTTGCGGTGGTTGTCTTAATTTTGTCCTGGAAATTAAACAATCTCATGTGATCAGATATGCATGGAAGTTGTGAAAATATCTTCTGTCTTAAGTGCTAAACAAGGATAATTCTAATACTGTAATTTAATATCCACCACTGTAGAGGGGGTCTCTCCTTAATCCAATAACTGATGTGGAATTGTCATAAAATGGAATTAATTCTACTCTGGAGACATTTTAGTGCCTTATTCTTACTCTCAGTAAACAAATTGATGGTATAATGAGGTCTGACTGATTGAACACTCTCAGTGAGTCTTGTAATGTGTCCTTGTCTCCTGCAAATGTGACCCATAATTTATTATCTGGACCACTGTGCAACATGACCTTTATGTTGCAAGGCAGTAAGAAATGTGTGAGTCTATTTCTTATCTCCAGCAGGCTGAAACATCTACTGTGATATTTTGTTTCGCACAAACAAACAGCAAATCTTTCACGGTTGAGTCTGGAGCTCAGGAGTGAGAGCATTATTCAATTCAAATCAGCCGTTTCTGTGTCATCTCTAATGTAAAACTCAGCGTTATACGTCACACTGACTATGGTTAGAGGATTGTATGTCTGATAGCACAGGTCTAACCATGTAGGAGGTTTAAGCATGTCAGTGGGACTATTACAACTTCGGCTTCAACTAAATTACAACTTCAGGTCATGGCCTGTGAGCAAAGATAACATTATGTCCCTCACAAACTGACTTCTGTCTCCATACCAACACCAGGACGTATGTTAGAAATTTTAAAGAGAGACTGCTAGACTTATAGTCAGATAGTTAAATACCAAATGTCTAAAAGCAAGTGCCAACAGCACCTCACTTAGACTGAAAACGCATTGAGTAGTCATAGTCACAAAAAACAACTGTACAGAACAAATATAATTAAAAACACCAATACCTGTTAACTTAGGGTTTCTCAAAGGCTGGTACATACAGTGTGTGTAACACTTGAGAAAGGTGTATGGTTTGTGTTGCCAGATTTTGCAAGCTTGTTTTGAGTTTTGTCAGTAATCAAGGAGCGAATAAACCTTTTTTTTTTTACAGTTTTAGCTAAATGCTGTGATTTGGAATTAATTACATTGTTAAATAGTATGTAAATAACTTTCAGGTTTATTCACACTTGTTTTCCAAGCATGTTGAAGAACTTGTCATGATAAACACTGCTCAAAGATATGAAGGGCAAACTTAAATCACAGTCTGGATCTCGATGAAAGAAACATTCAAGTTGAAACTCTTTATTTATCTACATTGTGTCATTTGTTTAGAGCAAGAATGGTCAATGTAAATCAAAACCCTTAAACTATTAAGGACTGCACCATAAATTACAACAAAAATCAAAGTTGAAAACTGAAATCACAGACTCTATATTCGTCTGGGCACAGAGATTTGTCTGGGCATGTTCCTGATGGACCAGTGTAAGGTCTTATAGTGGGTCAGAGTCTCATTCTGGTACCTAACAGCGGTCAGTTTACTGTTGGCTAGCCCGTGGAGGTCTGTGAGATCATCCAAGGATCAGTCTCCCCAGACCATCACTGAGCCACCACCTAACCGGTCCTGCTGTATGATGATGCAGCTGCATTACCGTCTCCACAGCTTCTCCAGACTGTCACGCCTGTCACATGACCTCAGTTTGAACCTGTTCTCATCTGTGAAGAAAACTGGCTCTGAGCATAATTCCCAGTTAAGGACTTTGGGCCGTCATACCGTCCACATGCAGTCTGTTGCTGACAGTTTTGTCAGATACATCACACAAGTAGCCAACCGGAGATCAGTTTGTAGGGATCTGGCAGTGCTCCTCCTGTTCCTCCTCAAACTGAGGAGCAGATACCAGTGTGGCTACTTACTCTACGGACCTGTCCAGCTCTCCTCGTGTACCTGGCATCTCATCCATGCTCTTGAGACTGTGTCAGGAGATACAGCAATCTGCTTTGCAACTGCACGCAGGGATAAGCTATCCTGGAGGGGCTGGACTACCTGTGCAGCGTCAGTGGGCCACAGGTACTGCCTCATGTCACAAGTAGTGATAAAGAAACCAGCAGAACACAAATCTAGCGAAAAGTCAGTCAGTAAAGATAAATAGAGGGAAATGGATTGTGGGCACCACCTGCAGTACCATTCTTTTATCGACGGATATAATACTTTTGCCTCTCCATTTCACCTGTTGTCACTTTCATTAATACCAAAACAGGTGAAACTGATTTACAATCCATTGTGCTTCCTAAATGGACAGATTGATATCCCTGAAGTTTAGTTGTCTTGGTGTCATACTGGCATGATTAGGTGTCCCCTTCATTTTTTATTTCTACGTCCAGTTCCATTATCTACTGTGCTGTGTCTTCCTGTACTTGATGATTGGCCTGTCTGACGTCAGTCCTCTCTCTCTCTTATTCTCACTGAAAATAAAGGGAATATTCCAGACTTTTTAGATGTCTTCTCCTGTTGAATTTTGATGTCTTCATCAGACCATAACCCTAATAAATGCTATATCTCTTCTTCTCCCCATGTCTTATATTTAACTTCTTCTTCAGTGCTTTAACACTGTAAACAAGCCAAACCATTGTTCACTTTGAAGAGGACGGTTGCTATTTGACCTATGTTTGTAGCACGACACCTCGACTATTTGATCCCAGCTGATTCAATGCTTTGGAGATTACACAGCCGCAAATTTTGGTTCCAATCAACCAGAAATGTCAAAAGGTACAAGCCAAAAGTGTGAAAACATATCTATGTAAGGTTGTTTATTCTGGATTCATATTAAGCAGGTTTACCACTTTACACTGACTATTTAAGGTGAATATTTCCAGAGATGAGAGCAAAGAATCGTCTTTCTGGACATGAATGGACATTGTTGTGCAACAAATTTGATATTTTATTTTCTGAACAGGGTTTATGCTCTATGATGGAAAAGAGATATTGAACGTCTTATGAACATTTTTATCTTCTCAATCAGCCTGCAAGAAAGAGAAATGAGAAAACTGCTTTATGACAGAGAATAACATGTGTAGGAAACAAGATAGCAAGAGGTGGAAATGAACGCGAGCCAGAGATGAGTATTCGAAGGGAAGATAAACAGAGAGGTAGAGGAGGAGTCTGTAAAAGGCATAACGTGAATACTGCTCTCAACCAGAGATACAGGAGATCTGATCTAACGAGCACAGACAGGCCCGAAGTCAGAAAATACATCACACAAGATCCACATGATTATATGCATATAGGCTGTTAAATTCAAATATCTTAAAACCCTGATGGAAAAATATAGACCTTAACAAGTCTTGTGATCCACTATTTGTAATTAACTGTTTCATACACACATAACAATCTACAGTAACGCTGTGCATTTGCATTCACTTGCATTCGCTTTTGCCAGTATATTAACATTTCAGTAGATGCATCGTTTTATTTTTAAACCTCTATTCTGAGGACCCAGGGTGATTTAGACCCTGGGTCTCATTCTCAAGAAAGACCTTTTTTCTTGCTGAGAATTAGATCAACACAATGTTATGTCATACATTTACAGTCAATGAAATGTGATTAAGCCTAATTTTCTGAAAAAGGAATGCTTTTTGTCAATGCTGCGTAGCAACTAGACTATTATGGCCACATTGAAAAAAATGAATTAATGATCAAAGATTACAAGGGTAAAGTCGTAAATTTACGAAAAAATGTTGCAATTACGCATGAAAAAGGCATGTTTTTGGAGAAAAAAATCATAATTTTAGGCTACTCAATGGAGGGGAAATGAGGAATGTGGAACATCTTCTCAAGGTATATTTCAATAATAATACATGTTTGGTAAATCAAAAAATATAATATCTCTTGGAAGATAAAAACAACATGATCATAAATAAAGGAACTTTAAACATACTGTTTAAAAAAAAAAAAAAAAGCTATAACCTGACAGTCTTGGAGGAAGTTGTCCCTTTTGTGGAGCAGGACATGCTGGAATGACTGGAATTTAATCGTCACATAATGTAGATTGAGGCTGATACCAAAAACAGTGATCCTAAAGAAATGTGATTACTTCATCAACACAGTGAACCACATCAGAGTCTGCTTGTGTGCGTGTGTATTGTGTGTGTGTGTGTGTGTGTGTGTGTGTGTGTGTGTGTGTGTGTGTGTGTGTGTGTGTGTGTGTGTGTGTGTGTGTGTGTGTGTGTGTGTGTGTGTGTGTGTGTGTGTGTGTGTGTGTGGTTGTACCTAAGACATTAGACTACAAATGCCCAGAATGCAGTCTTAAAATTATGACTTTATTCCCGTAAAATTAAGACTTTATTCCTGTTAAATTACGACTTAAATCTCATAAAATTGTGACTTTATTCTTGTAAAATTACGACTTTAGTCTCATAAAATTAGGATTTTATTCTTGTAAAATTATGACTTTATTCTTGTAAAATTACAAATTATTTTCTCTTAATATTAGAATGTTTTTTCTTGTTATATCGTTACTTTGATCTCTCTATCTTTCATTTTTAATTCATTTTGTCAATGCGGCCCGAACACTTCAGCACATTTGCCCTAATACTCCTTCGTACAACAATGAGAAACAAAGAGAGATGATTTTAAATGTCATCGTCAGTCTTTTAAAGGTTGACACCACCTACCATGTTGACTTCCTGGAGAGAAAACTATTGTGACAGGCACAAAAACATACTCTTCTCTTGAGACTGGGTTTTGACTCTGATTCACTGTGTCACAGCCAAGACCTGACAGTGTTTGTTTTAAATAGCCATACAGAAAGGTGTGATGTCATTACATCAGTCTACGCCAGTTGGCATCATGTCCTGGTGTTCTGGGGCTTTTGGTATGCACGTCATTTCCGATGACTCTGTTTGGTAAAACAGCATACATCCACTGTGGCGATGTTTCTGTGCTGTTTGTCTCCTTCTAACTTGATTGAAGTAATCTTGACAATGCTTTTCTGAGTGCTCATTGATCAGCAACAGTTTAACTTCATCATGATACAGATCCATGACCCCGTTCAGATGACATTTGCAGTGGGTTTGATGGAAACTATTATCAGTGGCATGTCTAGCTGGCCTCCAGCACTGCTCGGCACCTATCACTGCTCCAAGAAGGTCAGAGCACTTTGATCCAAAATAGCACACATACACAAACTGACCGCTGCCTGGTCTTCAACATCAGTTAGAGGAAGCCTCGGGCTGATGAAGAGTACAAGGCTGTGGTTTATGTGGTCATCTTTGGTTTTTCCGAAGAATGTTACTGTGTGATGAAAAGCATGCAGCACAGAGGAAAAACAGCAGAATGAGCCTGGATGAACATCTTTTGCCAGTTCTGTGAGTCACATCAGAATGATACATGACTGGAACTTTGTCAACAAATCTGTGCCACCAGCTCAGTGAGGATAACAAATATAGCACACACCATTTACTGGACATGTTTATCCCAGGAATCTGTGCAGGATCGTGCATCAGTTTATGTGTGGCAATTTCTTTTCATAATACAGCAGTAGTAGATTTGTTGCATGTAAATGCTTGTTACATTTAGACGGTCACAGATAGAGTCACACTCCACACACGAGGCATGCAGGTGCACTTGAGGGATTACCTATTTAGTCCAAACTCATAGGAAAAGGTCAAAACTGGATATTCGTTCCCATCAGACAAATAAGGAGATGCATTTTGACTATTGGGGTTAAACTATGGAACAATGCCTATACAAAGGTGAACATTATGTAAAGAGGCTTTCTAAATACTGATTTACAAAGCTATTTCGAGGGTTGCTGGTCCAAATTTTTTTTTATTTGTGTAAATTACATGGATGCAATTGTAGGCTGGACATGAGAATATAAATTCTGCCTGAGACTGTTGTGTTACTTATGTTGACGTTGTTTGTACTGTAAAAATTGATTATAGTTATTGAATCATGTATGATGACTGAATAAACTAAACTAAACTCAACTAAACACGGAGTAATAAACCTTTAAAATAAAACAGGAAGCAACAAAATGCATTATTATGTGAATTCCTGACATATCCAAAAAGGTCTCCAGCCCTTTGAACCACCTCGTGCCCCTGCAGATCAGATCGTTTCATTTATCACATATTCACTTAGTGAAAGTAAGCAAAGCTCCCAACGTACCGAACATTAGAAAACAAAAATGGCATGATGAATGTTTTCCATTGTGTGTACGTGTGTGTGTGTGTGTGTGTGTGTGTGTGTGTGTGTGTGTGTGTGTGTGTGTGTGTGTGTGTGTGTGTGTGTGTGTGTGTGTGTGTCACACTTTTTGCCGACAAAGAAACTTTGTGGAGTTTTAATACAGACTGTAGTAAACTGAGTTTCAGATTACAAAACCTTGATTCAATTTTGCAAATAATGTTGGGGTGAACCCCTTTTATTGCAAACTTTTGAAGGTAAAGGAATGGAATTTAGAGGAGGTTTCTTGTCTTTTGTTTCAGATGGAGTCAAAAAAAGATTACTGCTGAAAAGGCATTTGTGTTTTGCAGTGTAGTTCCTCAACAAACCAGTGGGCACATTGGAATAAAGGGTCATGTGCTTGGGATAGTAATGACTGCCTTCTTGTTTCCTCTAGTGTCATTTTTAATGCAATAACGTTTCAGGTGATTGTATACATTTTTGACCTTGTGGCTCTGCTATTGTTGCAAAATATAACTTGCAATGTACATGTTTATGACTTTCATGATCTTGTCTTAACTTTAGACCTTTCATCCCTTAGAATATGATACCTTTTAGATAGTTGTAGAAGCACAGTGTAGGTCGTTGAATTATCCCTCTCTCACCTGGATCTATTTTTTATTTGTAGTTTTCTCACGCTCTTTTTCTTGCTTTAACTCTCTCTCTCCCTTGCTCTCATTCTTTCAGCTTTTGCTGCTCAGCATCACCACAAGACAGTGTCATTTTCTGAGGGAGAAAGTAGAAATCCATGTTTTGATGTTAAGAATTACAATGCAGCCGATGAGATACATTTATTACGATGAAATATATTTATTACGATTAACTGCCTAGCTTTAAGAATTGCGAATATTCTGTCCAACGTTTTGCAAAAAAATAAATCAATAATAAAGAAAATGAATAACAGGAATTCCCAAAAATAGTTTGATTTTCCTACAAAGTCAAGCTGTCTCTCTTCTACCTACATGATGAGTGAGTGTAAAAGTGTAGAAGTGATTTCAAATTGTAATTGGACCCACTTCCTCTTTCTTGCTTGATTGCTCTTCTGACATTCGCTGATCTGCCAACATTATTCCTCTTTTTCCTAACTTATCTCTCCTCTTGTCTTTGTTCTTTCTGTGTGTGTTCGTCTGTTAGAGTAAAGATGCTGGCATCAGGACTCTGGTCATGTTGGATGAGCAGGGAGGTAAGTTGACAGGGAGAGACCAATAAACACTATCTCTCTAACGTCTGTCTTCACTTTTAATCTGCTCTCCCACATATTCTCTCTTGCAGCTCTATTATGCTGTCAGCAGCAGCACATCCAGTACAACACTGTAGAGACCCAATCAAATTTAAAACCTTAATGAATGAACGTCTATGCTTTTTTAATGACTAAATGAGAAGAGTTCATTTCAGCTCCTGCCAAGTTTTTGAAATGAACTCCCCTGCAATCAGAGTTAAACTAGCTATTCTGAATATACTGGATGTGACTGTTTGGCTAGCCTCCTGCTTCGCCTCGCAATGTATGCACTTTTATTTATGTTTGTCAGACAAATGAGTACGCACTGATCGGCCACAACATTAAAACCAATTGTCTCATATCGTGTAGGTCCCCTTTCTGCTACCAAAAAATACTTTTTGTAGTTTCCCAAACATTATCTTGGAGGAGAGAATTTTCACCTGCTGCCTAATATATCCCCCCACTGACAACACAACACGATAATCAATGCTATGCTGATTTCCTGAAAGTTCCTATACTGTTATGGCTGATCGGTGTGTATTAACTGTAGAGGTGTACCACAAAAATTATCATATTGAAATTGTTCACATCAGATCACAGTTTAGTAAAATCCCCCCCCCCCAAAAAAAAGGTCAGCAAAAGAGGCGAGACAAATATGACTTTACTTTCCATTTACTTCTTAAAGAGCTTACTGAGAACTTTGAGTAAGGAACGTTTGTCCATTCTGTTCACTAAAAACAACGTTGGAGATGTGAAATGTTAAAGAAATAAGTAAAATGAAACTATTCAGTACGCAAATGCTGGATTAAACTGAAGGTCACATAGCTTTCTATTTCCAGGGAGGTCCACCCATCTAGAGGGGGGGCAATTGAAGACCCTTGGAATATATTGTTGACAATTTTATGTATTTTCATTTCGATAAAGTCTAGTACATCCCTGTCCGAGGGAATTTAGTTCTAACATTTCCAACATTTTTTCAAACCAGCTTCCACAACAGAATATGCAATAAATATCCAAATAAACTTTCTGATTCTGATGGAGATGGAGATGGTTACTCAGAATCCAAGGTTAAAGGTTGTTTCCCGCAGATGTGAGCCCATACTTGATATTTCCATTGTCATATGGTTTCTTATGGCAATACCAAGCTTTTGTCACTTTAGACAAAAGCTAGAAATTTTCCCATACCAACATTGTTGTTATTCCTTTTTTTTTCCTACTTGTCCTTTCCAGCTTCCTCAGAATTCAGAATGAGGATCTGGCTTCCTTACAGTTCCAAACAGATTTTAGTCTGCGAACGAAGAGTCTGTCATACTCCTTGCGTAAAACGCATTTTATTTTCTTATTAAATTCGATGAGGCGACCGTACCAGAAAGGGGGTTTGTGGGGGTGGGACACGGGAGGCAGCCACAATACAGATACATACTTGTTATTCCACTCCAGCAGTATCCAATTATGTGTCTATCTCATGGCCATACTTATCTTTACTGCAACTCTGCACTAAGATTTAGGCAATTGTTACTTCAAAGTTATAAAAGAGGCATCAAAACTTGATTTCCCAATAATATCTTTAAACTCTGCAATTGATCCGCAATCGGTACCGTAATCGGTACAGATCACGGATTAACTACAGTTACACCACTTATTGTCTTCAAGTTAAGGATGATGATCTTATGTGAGGTACTTTTAAGTACTAGTAGACAAGGAGGTAAAACACTCACATTGGGGATTATAACAGTCCTGTCTGAAACATGGTTGCCATGTTCATATGGGATTCTTCAAAAATAGACGTGCTGCCAAAGCTGCTTATCGTGGTTCAACTGATATTGTTTGTTATGATTTATATGGTACTTGATGGGAGGAAGACATTCCGACCCGTTTCACTAAAAGACATTGCATAAATAGCATTTCATATTTTTGAAAGACTAGAAGTGATCACTGCATGTGGCAGGAACAGTAACATAAGTTCAATCAGGCAGTTTGACACTATAACTTTCAGAGTCCTCTTTTATTCTGAAAAAAAATTACGGCGCAAGTCAGATGCGTGTTCAGGAGGGGAACACTGGATCGCTGACAGCGTGTGACTTCATTGCCATTGGAGTAAATTTCAAGACTAAAAATGAAATTCTATGGTTGGACTGTAACAGCATCAAGGTTAGGTGGATACTTAGCTTCAAGGTAACTGTGTGCAGAAGAGTCATATCCTACAAGATGTGTGCTGTATGTTTCACCAATGGATTGGTCTCGGCTGCATGTATGAAGGAGAAGTCTAATTGGCCTGTCAAACCAACATATAGCCTCTCTACCTCTCTCTTTCTCTCCCCCTCAATTCCCCGGAGTAACGGCTGCCACAGCGCAGAGCTTCCGTCTATTAACACAGCACTGCAATCAATTCACAGATTTAAATTACCCCTGCCTCTCAGCGAATGTCCTCTTAACCTGATCCCCCATCTGTCTCTTTCACTCCCTGTCTCCTCTCTTCTTTCCCACAAGCCCACCTCTCATCTCATCCGCTTTTCTCTTTTAACCCCTACATACATTTTCTCCGGATCTTTTTTCTGCAGATCAAGTAGGATTCTATAATGATGAGGCTTATTTACAGTGAAGTACGCTTTTAACGACAAGAATTATTTTGCTTATATTTTGCCATAAAAAAGAAAAATCCTGGGCTGGCTAGGCCTGTGGTAATAATATATCCCTGTTATGCTGTAAACTAGATGGAAACAAATCTGTCTGCCCTTTATGCATGCACATACACAGGACGTGCATGAGCGTTGTCATTCCATACAGTGATGTATTACATGTGGCAGAGGTCTCAGTGCAGCTAATGAGTCTCTCCTTGTTTTGCTGTTAGATGCATGTTGAACTGAATTACACCTCAGTCAGGGCTGATGGATTACAGCAATACCTCAGCAAGCCCCCGCTAGTTGCAGCTCACAACGTTTTTCCTATGAGCACATGACATTAGCGTCCTGCAGGCTGAAAGCGTATAGTGAGCTGAATGGTAAATGTTGATTGCCCTAAACTGATACAAGAAACCGGAGATCAGCTACTATATTTATTTATTGACCACTTCATCACTGCTGGGCAGTTGCAGCTCATGTCTGTGACTCTCCTGTTATTTTCCTTTCCCTCTCAGATCAGTGTTCAACACCGACTACAAAAAAAAAAAAACATCTAACAGTGTCATGTTTGCGCTCACAAGTGTATCATTTCTTAACTTAAGAAGTAATCATTCTCGATGTTAGCCGGCTACCTGATGTACAATTACATGACTCTCCTGGATTAATGGAAAAATCCTAAAGATCTTTGTTTTAGTTGTTTCATGTTGATATGAGAGATCTGACTTTGCACACCAATCTGATGGAGCGCCCACAAGTCTGAGAGCCCGTATATGTTCAATAGTAATGATGTATACTCCGCGTTCATTTTGTATATATAATATTTATACATATTTTTGGAAAGGCGGACAAAACAGTGCGGCTGTAGACTTTTGAAGACTGTTTAACCATAATACTAGCAAGACACAAAAAAACCCTACAAATACAATGAAGTGTCAAGCTGGCACCACAATTAGGATCCAAAAGCACAACTTCACAATGTTTGGTGAATCAAACTCTTTACTATGTAAAGGCAGGCAAACAATAACCAAGGGGGCAGACAAAATACAAGGTTTGGTACACGTGCAGAGGTCAGAACCGTAAATCACAAGGAACCCGAAGAATCACGCTGGAAAGGTTGGCACAAGGGAACAACACGATCTGGCACAGGTGGAGAGGAGAGCACAGCTTAAATACACTGGGAGGCAGGGTTTGAACAAGATCCATGTTTTGCGTCTTGTTCAAACCCTTTTCAGTTTTGTTTACTGATTGCTTATGAGTGGAGAAGCAATCAGTAAACAATGTGAAAACTTAAGAACTAATTACAAAGCATGACAGGAAGAGGAGAAAAGTTAGGTGAAAAACTAAAAACTTTCCGTTCAGATTTCAAATGTTTTCAATGACCTCCAGGCCACAACCAAGTGCATCAGTTTTTTTTATTTACTACATACATTATGACATCCTCCTCTACCGTCACCATTTTGCTTTTGTTGACACCTTTGTCCCTTCACTGACATCTTCTACTTGCATTGATGTCAACGTAAGGGATGCATGGAAAATGTTTTGCGCTGATGAGAGGGTAACTGTCTGTAAATATCAAAAAGGAGTACATTATTGAAAGAGCTTTGAGAACCACTGTTATACAGGACACCATGGTAGATTTAATAGGGACACCTGAACAGAACAGAAGCATCATTAAAATAAGTAACACCTGTGCTTATGCTGCGAACAGCTGTGACTGACTACAGGAGTAGACCAGATGCCTTCACACTATAATCCTCAGACTGTGGGGGAGGCAGGTTAGGACTGGCTGTCCAAGGCTGAGGAGATAAACGATGCCTCGCCGGCTCTCTCACGTTCCCCATCGACTCAATCCCTGACTTTTCCTGCGATTACTGATGCAGGCCATTTAGTCGTCGTGTGAAGCACGTTGTTGTCAAATTTAAACGTAGTAGAAGTTTGACCTTAGAAGCTAGCCGATATCATTCATTTTAATCCTTTCTCCTAACCCTGTCAACTTATCTTTTAAAATGTTTGTGTAGTTTATTCACATTTATTCTACAGTCAGCATAGACACATATCAACCGTTCTGGCCGTAGAAGGAGTAAGACGTGTAAAAGAGGTGTGAGATGAGAAGCATGCATGGAATGAGAAGGCCCAAATCATAGTGAGAAGAGTGTTCCTGTCTTCCCAGTAATATATTAAGAGTTCTGTCTATAATTGCATGAACTGGAATAACAGAACATATTATTCAAAGCTCTGAGGATAATTGTTGTTACTAACTAACATTCCTGTAGATACAGTTTAGCTTGAAGGGTTTACCGTTGTGCACCGTGACCATAGCCTATGACTTATATACATTATGCAAGGGACCAGGACATATCGTTAGAAATTTAAGGTTGGACTAAAACCCCCACAACATTTATGCACTATACGATATTGGTATATCTATGGAAGCTTCAAAAGACTTGAGATTTCTTTTCAGCAAATTTTGATTATGGAGATATCTATACATTTCTATGGAGCTTGAGCTAATGCTATATGACCGGTATTCTCTGCTGTAATGTGACTAATCAAGTCTCTGGGGACCTGGAAGACAAAATGTCCCTTTGAGCTGATGGAGAATACTGTCCTACAACCATTATCGAGCCAGGATCTAACCTTGGATTGGAGCTTTTTATAGATCGGTGACCTTCTGAGTAAAGAATCATTGGTGACTTAATGTTCCTGAATGGCGCTATCCATCACATCAGTGAAATAGCTGCTCTAATTATCAAAGTGTCCCTTCTGATGCAGGTAGTAAACAAACGCGTGGATTCCAAAAATAAAAGCAAGAAAAATTAGAGTTTATTTGCTTTCTGGTCCCATTGTCAACTAAAATACTCAGCTACCAAGGAAGCTCGTTGCCTGCTTTGCCCAAACATTTTCCTCTTGCACTATAGTGTAGAGCACCACCCCTCAAACAGCAGGCCAGTCACATTTATTTCACTGCTCTCATGCGTTTGTCCTCACCAGAGCAACTTGATCGCGTGGAGGAGGGCATGAACAAGGTGAACGCAGACCTGAAGGACGCCGAGAAAGATTTAAAAGATATAGGACAATGCTGTGGTCTGATATGCCCATGTATTAAAAAGTAGGTACCAGCCAGGAGCCCCATGCTCTTGTCTGTCCAGTGCTGGTGGTGGTGGTGATGTCTGATGTCTCTCTTGTCACAGTCAATGTATTTTTTGTCTCTTCTCCTTTGTTTCCCCTCTCTACTCCCCTTCCTTCCTTCCTCCCACAACTTCTTCCTCCTCTCTTCTCTTCTCACGTGCTTTCGTTCTTTTGCTGGGAAAAATGACAATGTGTTGGTAATCAGAGCAACTGGAACGCATCGAGGAGGGGATGGACCAAATCAATAAGGACATGAAGGATGCAGAAAAGAATTTGAACAATCTAGGACAGTTCTGTGGTCTATGTACATGTCCTTGTAACAAGTAGGTGCCGCCTGTGTCGCCTGACTGCATGTCTATCAGTGCTGCCACTGCCTCTCTCTATTTCTTCCTGCTTCTGGTGTATAGAACATGATGAACTGTTGTATGAACAGTCTGGATAGTAGCTAAACAGCACACACTCTGTACAGGCTCCAGCACTGCATGCACGTGTGTGTGCATGTTTGCTAAGGTTACACCTGAAATCACGTGCAAGCTTGAACGACACACACATCTGCACAACAAGTCCAATGCCACTTTCTTTGATGTTGCCCTTAAAAGCCCTTCATTCCACATGGGATGAAAGAGTCTCTTCCAGCAGGAAGCAGGATCATCAGGGATCTGCATCGTGACCCTCACTTCCCCTGTCAACCCTGCCTGATCCCCCAACCTAGCACCCTGCAGCATGACGCATCATGCTGTGTACAAACCATCAACCGGCCTTTGTCATCTGATGATTGGCTTGAATTTCATGTAATTGCTTCCATTTACAAAATTCTAAAGTTTTTTTATGCATTTTGAATTGGATAATTAATTCAATTAAGATTCAGAAGTTAATATATTATATATTATATATTAATAATGCTATTCTAATCTTGCAATAACATTACAGAACAATAATATATGAAATATGCGATAAATGCAGTAGCAAGTAATCTGATGTCTCAGTTCAAGAGAGATGAACCAGCTAACTCTACTAGTTAGAGCCAGCAGACAGAGGCTGTGAACAGGGTTAAACATCCAGCCAGACTCCTGCAAAGACAACATTTCACCCACTACAATTCTATAGTTCATTAATTAACATGTTATGTCTTGAAGATGCACCAAAAAAACAAGTATTGTAAAAATGAAATGTAAGTTTTTTTATTTGACTTAAATATTTAATAACTTAAATATAATGTGTTCACATATGACCTTTGGAAGTGCTGATGTGCTAATTTTGTATTAACCTTTGAGTTAA
The DNA here is from genome assembly GCA_037951165.1 of Lophius americanus. Taxonomy (NCBI): domain Eukaryota; kingdom Metazoa; phylum Chordata; class Actinopteri; order Lophiiformes; family Lophiidae; genus Lophius; species Lophius americanus. Next base: position 9,537,221 of record JBBDHG010000014.1, on the reverse strand, counting down.
CTCTTTTCTGTTGCATTTGTCTTTATTAAGCTAAGATATTTAGTCATCTAGTAATTCCATATTCAGCAACCATCTTCTGCATGACCTTGAGATAATTGGTCCCAATAAAAGGATTAGCCATTTGGCCCCTTCCTCTGTTCCCTCAGAACACTCGAACATACTCAAATATCTAACAAGAGTTAGGTAACGTTATTTTCTGGGCGCACACAAGTTTGGGTGATACAAGCTTTCCTTAGACCCAGTATTCATTCTTTGAAAACTTTCATTTGAAGGCGGATTTCCAAGGCAATTTTTGCCAAACTCCTGTGTGATCCGCCCTCAGAAGCCAAACTATGGCCACTGATTCATGTTTGAGCAAATATAACTCTTGAACCATTCATGTACTGTACAGTTGAGTATCTCAGAGCTAGAGAAAATGCAAGTGGACCAGAAAAGAAAAATCTATATTGGTTTATTTATCCTTCATTTGAAGGCCGCTGTATGAGTGAAATACACTGATAAAAGTCAGTTATTAGGTAGAAAAGCTTAAACAGAACTAAAATATCTTGTTTCCTGTTCTTACCCACAATGGATGGAACCAAAAACGAATCCGACACCAGCTGAACCTATGTGAAAAAGTATTTGCCTCATTTGAAACCAAATTCAAAAACTACCAAACTGCATTAATACCTACAATACCTTGCAGCTGGGGGAGAGTCAGACCTGATTTCTACCAGCCCTGTTCAATCAAATCATTACTTTAATATACCAAATATTTCAAAGACTCAGCAAAGACTCATTCAGGAAGTCACACAGAGTCCAAACAATATTCTGGTAAACCGAACCCGTTATTACAAAAATAATAACCATATATAGCTGATCAAAGATGTAGGTGGCGGTGTAAGGTTTTGGGGATGTTTTTCTGCTTCACATGCAGGACAACTGCCATAATTGATGGAAACATGAATCCTGTTCTCTATGAGAAGAAGCTCAAGAGCAGCTGGTTGATTCAACAAGATAGAGATCATAAGCAGAGGATTAAGTCTACCTCTGAATCGCTCAAAAAGAAAATATAATTAAAGTTTTAGAGTGGAGTGCAGACCTGAAGCCCATTGAGATGCTGTTTCATGACCTGAAAATAGCGCGTTGTGCTAACATTTCTTCCAGTGTGGCTGAACTAAAGCAGCTCTGCAAAGAGTGGGTCGAAATTCCACCACAGGGATATCAGAGACTGATCTTAAGTTAAGCAGTGTTGCTGCTAAAGGTTTAAAGACCAGCTACTGAGTTCAGGGGGTTGAGTACTTTTTCACACTGGTGATTTTGGTATAACAATACATTTTTGCCTTTTGTGATGTTTGGGATCAGACATGGTCTTTTCTATAGCTCTTTGATCCTCCTTATCATGAGTCACTTGTTATGTAATCCTGCAGTTATGTCATGTGTTTCTTGGGATAAAGTTTGTGTCTATGGCGGACTTAGGTCAAACAACAAGAGATTGTCTGGAGCATCTGGTGGGTGTGGTATAGGACCGCGTATGTTTTGATATTTCGTTTTTTGAATATTGAATAAACGAGTGGTTCTGATCAGATCAGATTTGTGGTTTTTAGACACAAGACTCAAAATTGAAAAACAAGGCATTTTTCCTTTTCAAAATCAAATGAGAACATCTGGAAAATAAATTTCGCTTTCCTTTCTATCTCCTTGTGATTTTGCTTTTTCATAAAAAAAAAAGTAGAAAACGAAAATATTTAAAATTTCATTCACGATTGTTTGGTCTTGAACAGGAAAAATGTCATGTTTTTAAAAAAAATTCTTGTATCTCATAAAGAATTTTTTTTTCTTTTTTCGTTTTTCAATATTCGTTTCTGAAACAAAAAACAAAATACCAAAACATACACAGACCGGTTAACATCTCAACATAACAATGTAGAACACGGACAGTTTATTTATTTGAAACATGAACAAGTACTTCTAAATCGCTTCAACCATGTTCCTGTGTTGTCCTCAGAGTTGACGTCCACTCATCAGGTTCTCCAAGTATAAGTGAACTAACTGTCGGGATTACATATGCCTATTGACTGTATCCAGTGTGTCATTATAAATATGGATCCATCCAGATGAAATGAAGGGCTGATCACAGTTTCTCTTTACTCAGCCTTGCATGATCACTGTTCACTCTGTTGTTTTTGTTGTTTTTTTGGGCCGGAGGGGGTGTTGGATTTATATCTGTTGGGCACCATGTGTCTGATACTGTTCCTCTTTACGTGTATTCCATTCCAATGTAAAGCAGTGTGTTTCTGCCCCGCTTGTCCTCTCACTCTGCATGTTTATATGTTTGTGTATGTGTCTGTGCCTCCTCTGTCTGTATGTGCTTGTGAGAGACGGTTCCCTGAGTCTTTAACAGACCTTACCTTCCTTCTCTCACAAGCCAGGTTCTGTAGAAACTCATATACAATTGATCTACATGTCAGATCAATTATTGACTAACACATTGCAAATGCATACTTTCAACCTTATCACACATGGCTGCAATGTTGCATTAGTAGGCGGATTGGCTTGACACCATATGCAATGCATTTAAAACATAAAATCGTTTTGACATTGTATTTTTTAAAAGGTGAATCACTATAAAACGTGCACTTACACGTCAACATACATGAACACTCCGTTGCGCACACAGTGGTTAGCACACACTAATGCACACACATAGTTTTCATCATCTTGCCTACACTCACAAACCAGTTAAAAAAATACAAACACACTCCAACACACAAGCCCGCATCAGAATCACTGACAGAAATTTGTTTGTGGTAGGATTAAGAGCGGGGGCCAGGCCTGGGGTGGGAACCAGGATGGAGTGGTGAACAGTCAGCCAGGGGCCCGTGTGGTGGACGAACGTGAACAGATGGCCATCAGTGGGGGCTTCATCCGCAGGTAAGAGTGTGTATGTCCCTGCATGCGTATGTGTGTGTGCGTTTGTCATGCTTGATCACTCCTGTGTGTATGCGTACAGTATGTTCCATTACGGTCATGTGTTTGTGAGTATTCTGCTGCTGGAACAACATAGTTACTTCCTCTATTTGTTTATTTACTGTGAGGATTTTGGCGTAGACATTTGACATATTTGTTTCATATTGAGAAAATAATAACGATCTGCTGTATATTCGAGCAACAAATTCAGCTTAACTTGTGAGACCTCGTCATGGCAGGGTTTATAGCTCTTGCTATTTTAATAAATATTCTAAGCTTAAAGAAGAAATCTTCTTTCCCCCAAAAAATGTACCAACTTAAAAATATTCCCAAAGCAACGATTGAAAGTAAGTTCAACAGAATTATGCTGTATGATTAAATCCTCGCTGATTGTTTTTGAATTATTTTTGGTTCAATTCTTCCTATTGAGATTTTTCATATTTCTTGATCTTATGTTCATGTAAAAAACAATAACTTCCGACAGCCTGTTAGAAAAATCAGGACATGTTATAGATTTTTATATTTTAGCCGGTAAAATGTGCCTTATTTTATCCTTAACTATCTACATATTGGAATATAAATAAACGCAGCGTTGGATTATAGACCAATCACCCATTACAGCATAACTACTGACAGATGGAGTCACATTAGCATTGATTATCTAGGAAATCAATGGAACCTCAGTGGGTGGGATCATTTGGCAGTAAGGGAATATTTTAGCCTCCAAATTGATGGGCTGGAATGAGGAAAATGGGTTAGTATAAGGATCTGACTTTAAGGAGGAACAAATTGTGATGGCTAGAAGACCGGGAGTATGAGCAAAATCCAGATCGGCAGGTCTTGTTGGATGTTAGAAGTCTGCAATTTGGTGCCTACCAGAGTGGTCTAAAGAAGGACAACTGGTGCAATGGAGTCAGGGTGATGGGCACCCAGGGCTCACTGATGCCTCAGGGGTGCGAAGGCTATTGATGAAATTCCTTGAAAAAGTTAATGCCAGCTCTGACAGAAGGGCATCACAACACACAATCCGTCAAAAAGCTGTTATGGCTGCAAAGAGAAGATCTGCACATATTATTTATCTGATTTTAATGTTATGGCTGACCAGTGTAGAACAGAAGCTACACCTTGATCTTTAACCAGTGAGAAAACTTACCTCCTCTTTCTCCTCGTCCTGCTCTCTGTGTTCCAGGGTAACAGAGGATGCCAGGGAGAACGAGATGGACGAGAACCTGGAGCAAGTCGGTGGGATTATTGGCAATCTGCGCCACATGGCCCTGGACATGGGCCAGGAGATTGACACCCAGAACCGGCAGATTGATAGGATCATGGACAAGGTACTGTACCATGAGTGCTGCCATGGGAATTATGTGATCATAATTGGTTGGAGTGGGTGACTTTCTTTCCAGAGAATTGCCTGACTTTGATGAATTTGCCTCCTCATCATTCTATATTCATGCTTCCTTGAAATGAATTGTTTATTAGCCGGCAGAGTCTCTCCCGCTAGCTGTTGAACTACAAACTATTAGTGTCATGGAACTTTAATGGAGTAACTGAACTGGAAGTTCAATATACATTATAGAGTATAGCTTCAAACATTGCATTTATGAAATAGAAAGGCTGCAGAGGGTAAAATATTTGTGAAATGAAACTTTTCTTCATATGCATTTTTGTAGTTATTTTACGATAAGATATTGAAAGATATAGGGAGGAAATAAATTCAAAGTGAGGAATATAGTTTTTATTGTGATGTAATGTCGGCGCTGTGGGTGATCACACGCATGGCAAAAATCTAGAGATAAAGGTAGCTAATCTACAGTGTTTATCGTGGATTACATCCTCAGCATTAGGCTGTGTACCAGCACATTCAGCTCTTCTGACTTTGAGCAGATTTGCCTGGGTTTGACACTGAAATGAGGGAAATCTCATTTGCATGGACAAAATCTGGGTGTTAAAAATTGCAGTGGAGGACATTGCTCATTAGTTCAAAACACACCAGGAAAAGACGTTTGTCTTAAAGTAATCTATCTTCATCCTTGTCTATTGGGTCAGATACATTTCAACCCGACTGCTGGATGACCTTGTGCATTTTCTTTCAGGCTGATTCCAACAAGACCCGAATTGATGAGGCCAACCAGCGGGCTACAAAGATGTTGGGCAGTGGCTAAGCAGAAGGGTGGTTTCATCCCCGTTTAACCCAATTACCCAAAAGAGATAACAACACCAACCAAGCCCACCCCCCAACACTTAACGTCCAGCGCCCACTTCCTATGCTTGACAGCAGGCGCTGTAACATCATACTTTTATTGTGGTACTTGTAGAGTTTTGCACAAAGGCACATTTCACACATCCCTCCGCCCCCTTCCCTCTCTGTCTTCATCTTCACTTCCCTGTATCCTTTCCCCCGTTTTGTCAGTGTTGTTCTGTCTGTTGCTCTTTTGTTAAGAAATCTAGGTATGTCATCCATTATCCATACAAACCCCCTCCACACTGTACATAGTCCTTCTTCATTGAGCTAGATCATTGACCTGTTTTCTTCATTGCTGTTTTTTTAAGTCTTTGTGTAACATAAGCTGTATGTACACCTTGTTCTGAGATGTCCTTCTCCTATGTCTGTGTTCTGGTGTTGTCCATGTAAGAAACACAGTGTATCCATCATGATAAGGCCACAGGGATCTACCATGAGTATAGTGAACGTGGAGCTCTCGCCGCCAGTAAACAAATCGGCTGTTTAAATACATAAAACACAAAGTCAGTTAATGATGACGTTGAGCCACTTGTATTTTGATAACACCATGCATCATGGATACTCACTTATGTCTGTGTACGTATATGGATGAAAACATGGCTATTTGATCCTGACTGTTAGTGTTTATTACCAACTCTATTGACCAAGCAGTATTAATTCAATTTGATGCTATTGATTGTATAGTGTGTACCTTTTCCTCAGGGAATTAAATCTGACCATTCAAAAGTAAGGGTTGAACATGTAATAGTTTTGATCATAAAAACCTTATCGTAGTCAGTGTACATGCAATAAGTTGCATTTGTTTGTGGTCTGAATAACAGTGTTGAGGCCTCTTGTTTTACTATAACAGACATATTGGGCATTAACCATGACTGTTAACATTGATAGAGACAGGAAGTGGAGCTTTGCTGGAGGTTAAACAGAGTTCAATATCAACCAATTCAACTCTTAATGGAAGTTATGGGAAGGTCAACTACCAAGCTTCACGTACAAGGCCAGACGGCTTTTACCCATAATTCAGCCTAGCAATATCAAGTTGTGCATTAAGTGTGTTATGCTGGAAGACACTGAATAATTCATTTATCCAGACAGAAATATACCCTAACATGGCAACAGCATGCTACAAATGTAGGCCACAAGGAGGAGTGGTCCATATGTCCATAATGCCACTCCTTTTCTTTCATATCTCTACCTTTCCAGACTGTGATCATCACTGTAAATTAATATCTTGGGAAATGCCAATAAAACCATGATAAGTCTAGAAACACAAAACTGAGCTTCCATCCGTTTTTACCACCTTAAATACCGGTTTAAGTCGTAGTCTTGTGTAACTCATCTGGGCTTGTGGATTAAAAAAGAGAGGAAAATACAGGAAAGAAAAAAGGACTGAGTACAGTTTTAGTAGACAACTTAAAAAAAAAATGTTATGCTTATGTTCTTACAGTAATAACATTCTAAAGTTGGTCGCACTTATCAGTTTTAACTGCAGCAGTTTATGTTTTTATATACAATGATGTAGCTTCAGGTTACTCAAAGGGATTAAATCAACAAAACTGTTATTCTATAAATAACACTACTAACTACTTTGGTGCTGTCAAACGGATCAAGTGGTAAATGAAGAATGAGCACTACAGAGATCAGAATGGAAGCTTTAAGGAGGTGAAAAGAAGATGAATATCCATTTGGGGAAGTAAGTCACATCCGTGAACACATCAGGAGGAAGCTCCCCGAGGATGATACGACGATGGAGTGCCTCAGGCAGCAGAGGAGAAAAAGGTGCTGAGTAGGAATAGAAGATATCGCGAAGGCCAAAACAGTCTTAAGGAATTTACCAAAAAGTTTTAGCACTGGCTATAAAAGACTCGGATAAAAAAAAATTTAATTGAAAGTACAGCACAAGAATAAGCCCAAAGCACTCGATCCATGGAGGCAGGGGTCAACCACAGACGGAAGGAACAAGAGGGGGCAGCAGCATATAAAGAAGTATAGCTATGTAGCTGAGTTGGTGTAGAGTAAAATCTGTTCCAAGCATGGATTGCAGATCCACAAGTCCTGACGGCTCTCATCGCTGACAGCGAGTAGAAGACAGGGCTGAGATCCTGTTAGACTTCAAGTGCCAGACTGACAAGCTTCTTTGTCTGGAGCCTGAAGTCCAGCACACAGCTGAGGAGGGCAGTTATGATAGATCACAGTAACATCAGGGAAAATTATCCAGAGAGGATTGAGAAATACCTGGGGCTGAAGGAACACGTGGAAGATGAAGGACAATATGGTCCCAATGGAGATAGGGGAATTAGGGGCTGTGAACCCCAATCTGGAGCAGCTCAAAGAGATTTCAGGTACAAATCGGAGGAAAAGTGTGGTCCTAGGAACACATACTACACAGAACCCACTGACTCCCAGGACTTTAAATACATTTCAAGGAAATGCAGAGGTTTTGTAGTGCAGGAGATCACATCTGTATTCTACTACCTCCTCTCCTACTGTATCTCATTAAAAGGAAATTGATCTCATATCGTTAACACAATCCCGTCACTGACAGACACAGCAGTTCTTAGGGCACTACAATCTTCATCCTCCCCGTAGTTACATGACTTGATTTTATATAAGACTAAAAGAGATGTATATAGATTAATAACCCCATGAAGACTACTTCATAGGTGCTACTACTGTATAATATTTTACAACTCAAAGTGTAACCACAATGTAATATAACACTATTAAAATGTAAAAAATTCAATTGCTTTTACTTGCATCCTTCCAAAGGGACCTGAGAGACCAGTGAGTGTTTTGTAATCACCTTTAAGTTGTTATAACTGGCAATAAATGTGTGAAAAATGCTGTGTCAATACAGATTTTTAAATCGCGACTGAGAAGCATAGAAGTACATAAAAGATGTACATGATAGAGTGAGACAGAGATAGAGATACAGAGAAAGATGTGCAGCTACACATTACACTAATGGACATCTAGTGTGGTGACCGGGGCTTGGCGGGGATTAGAGTTTACTACGTCACTAAGAACTTGAGACAAACATGCACACAGTCACACACACAAACTTGTGACACACAGAACTGAGTAATCCGCTATACCTTTGTGACATCCGTTACTCCGACCTGGTGCATGTTATGTGCACGTGTTTCTACACACACACATATTCGAATGAAATCCATGACTGGTATCATCCATCTTCTCAATATTAAAAAAAGAAATCCTACACACATATAATGAGAGTAGTTAAATTTTTTTCTCTGAAATAATTCCTTGGTTTGGAATCAGTCGGTCAGTTTTTATCTTCCCTCATGCATTTGAATAAGAGTTGAAGCGGGTCCAATAAGCGTCACCAACCTGTGTGGTTCCCTGCTTAGGATCCCATTTTAAAGCAATAGCGTCATCTAACGGTGGTGTTCACACATGTCGTGCATTATCTGGTTTGACCTACGAATAGATGGTAAAGGAGCATACTACCAATTCTGAACACCAGGTTCAGTTTACTCATCATAAGAAGTATTGGTTTCCAAAGTATATCTGGATTTTGAAAATTCAAAATCTATAACAGAAAGCCTGAATTACAAACAGAAATTTTTGAAAAATAAAAAATGTGGGTCTTTATTAAAGCAGGTAGTTTTATAATGGAAGGTATATTTGAATACTTTAGAACTTAAAGTTGTCCATGCTGCTTATTTCATCGATGAAGAATCAATAATGCTTAAAAATAAATAGTTTGCAAAGATTAATAATCCATCAGGCTGTTTTTCCAGTCAGTTCATTTGTTTCGTTCTCTTGGTCGTATGGTCAAACTAAACTAAATACTTCAGTTGACTTCTCTGTGCTACTGCCATGTTTACCTAGTAGTACCTCTAAGAGGCGGCTGCCGTCTGTAGTCTGTGACGTCACGTTAGAGCCACTACTTAGTAGGAAACGCACGATCCATCGGATTGTAAACGTGATGCTTATAACGTTAATTTCTCAGAGTAAAAAGCTCCAGGTTTGAGAGCTTTTTTTTTGTCTGTGGTAAAAGAAGTTATTAAAAAGACTGATTTGATCTTATATTTGTTTTCCAAAGACGATCTTTTGTTACTAACAAGGAAACATCAGGAATGAGGTAAGCTTTAAACACGGCTAAAGACCAATGAGGGAAGATTTTAATCCATCAAAATCGTCTTTTTTAATGGCCATCAAGCACATGAAGTTAAATAGGGGCACCTGTATGAATATGCACAGTTTCAGTGTATGAAACTGGACCATACTACTGTATGACAATTTTACTATAATGACACTGAGCATCTCACTTTATGAACCTCGACGGTTTCACCATATGAAACTGGATTACTCTACATTATTAGCTTATACTTTTTCAGTGTAAGTACTTGTCTATTACAAAAGCAGATGTGTGAAAATGAGTCTATTAGAAAGTCTTGTGTGTTCAGACTCTTTGGGAAGATTGTGATCGAAGGATCCTGCCCTGACCGACAACATGGCATGTCCCCACCTTGGAGACTGGATACTGCTGCTAGTAGCTGGTGATTCTGTTGAGGGCTGATGAATGATGAGGCTGTTGGATCTGCAAAGACTAGTCGGATACGAGGAGGTGGAAGGCGTGCGAACAAGCAGCATGAAATAACAAGACGATTGGAGAGAGAGTCATATGTAAGAGACTGCAGCTAAGGTTGATAGGCTAAGCTGTGACGCAGTGATTGGACGGATGTTGCTTCCTGGATGAGCGCATCTGAGATCAATTGATGCCCAAGACAATTAAAAATGTTCAAATGTTCTGTATCAACCAGTACTATTGAACCTGGACCATTCTACTATATGAACCTGGACTGTTTCCTCATATGAACACAGATCATTCTACGGTTTGAGACTGGACTGTTTCACTGCATGTAACTGGACTTCTCTACTGTTTGAACCTGGATCATTTCACATTGTGATTCAGGTCTATGCTAATGTTTGAATCGAGATTGTTTCACATCATGAACCTGGACCATTTTACTTTTTGAACATGGAGTGTTTCACTGCATGAACATGGACCATTTTACTCTTTGAACCTGGAGTGTTTCACTGCATGAACATGGACCATTTTACTCTTTGAACCTGGACTGTTTCATCATATGAACCGTGACTATTCTACTGTTTTAACCTGGACTATATTACTGTTTGAACCTGAACTATTTTACTGTTTGAATCTGGACTGTTTCTCTGCAAGAACCTGGACTATTTTACTGTTTGAACCTGGACTGTGTCCCTGCATGAACCTGGACTGCCTTACTATTTGAACCTGGACTGTTTCATTGTAATAACCTGGACTATTTTACTGTTTGAATCTGGACTGTTTCTCTGCAAAAACCTGGACTATTTTACTGTTTGAACCTGGACTGTGTCCCTGCATGAACCTGGACTGCCTTACTATTTGAACCTGGACTGTTTCATTGTAATAACCTGGACTATTTTACTGTTTGAACCTGGACTGGTTCATCATATGAACCTTGGCTAATCTACTTCATTAACCTTGGCTATTTTACTGTTTGTTTTACTTTCTGAGTCTGTACTGTTTCATTATATGAATAGAGACCATTCTACTGTTTCAACCTGGACTGTTTCACTGTATGAACTTGGAATGTTTCACTCTATGAACCTGAACTGTTTCACTCTATGAACCCGGGATGTTTTGCTGAACACACAGTTGCACATTACTTTGAATAGTAGTAGTAGAAACATCTGTTATAGTAGTATTACAATTTTGCATGTGTGAATTACCACATTGCCATGGTAACACTGCATTAACATTATCGATTAATGAACTATTTTGAATTGTAACTTAGATCATTTTTTTTCCGCAGTTTGCAATTTTTCACCAAAAAAATTACAAACTGCAAACAATTTGTCGATTGTTATTACTAAAATTAATAGTCTAAATCAAGCTGCACATTTTAATGTATAATTGTGCTAAAAAACTGTGTGACTGGATCTGCCAAAAAGGGTTTGGAAGAAATCAGTAAGAAGTCGAATAAGTTGACTGAATAGTTGTCAGTGAGAAGAGATCTTCTATTTTATTCTCTACTCCAATGACTGAGATCTTGGTAGTCATGTGAACTTTTTAAAATTGTCTATTTTAGATGAGGATTTAAAACCTTTCTGGTTTCCGCCATGTCATTACGGACTCTGCCCTTACTCCTGTGACACCCTGGGGACCCATTCATCAGCAGGTGTCCCATCCGTGCTCTACTAGCACTCTCTGTGAAACAGCCATGAATCCATCCAGTGAGGCATCCAACATCCTTCCCTTCAAGTTCCGCCCACGTAGAGAAAATGTGGACTGGCAGCGAATCAACGCAGTGAATATAGACTTAGTGATGAGCCAGCTGGATGTGGATGCTCTTCAGGAGAACATCAGTACAGTAACTTTCTGCAGCCTGGACAGGGAGCGATGTCAGCACTGCCGCAGCCCAGTGGATCAGGCCCTGGTCAAGCTCTTTCAGCTCGCCCAGCTCACGGTGGAGTGGGTCCTCCACTGCCAGGAGTGTCTCACCCTCAGGCTTCACAGGGCAGAGGAGAGCGTTGCAGTGGCTGGAAGGGAGCGAGAGGAGCTACTGGCCCAGCAGAAAAAACAAAGGGAGAAGGTGAAGGATCTGATTTCAGAGCTCAAGCAGAGGAAGAAAATTATTCAGACCCAGCAGACGCTGATCAAGCCAGGAATCATCAGCCAGAAGGTGACCTGCTTAACGTTCACAAATCATCATCATTTTGTGGTAACACCAAAAGACCAGAAATGTTAAATGTTTATTATTAAATATTTCCACACACAGCATTGTAGGATTGTTATGAGGAATTTGTGTACATACTATTGGACGTTTCAAAAGCACAGAAAAGATTTCACACTAACATTCACAATTTAAGATTGGTGGCTGTATAGCAGACCTGAAACAATGAGAAAATAAAGATAAACTATTTTGGTAAATGAACAATCTTTACAATGTGATAGCAGAGGTGCAAAATATTTGCAGCTTTTTCTGAGTTTTGGTCAGATAAAAAAATATTTTTGAATATGTCATCCTCACCATGGTTACCAAGGCTGAAGGGTTTTTGTTTATTGTTTTCTTTTATAGTTTTAAATCTAGAGACAAACTGCAAAAATAACCAATAATAAAATTAATTCAGGTAAACATGAAACCAGGAATGCATAATATATAATATAACCAGTCTATTACAGCACCCATACATAGAAAGAAAAAAAACGCATTATATCTCAAAATCCCACCTAGGAGCAATATAGAGTCAGAAATTCCCCTCTGTTGCTTATTGACATTAAAAGCTTTCTTTTCATTTATTTTAGTGCCCTCATTGTGAAAATTCCTACCTTGACTCTTCCTTCCTCGAAAGTCACATGCATCGCCGCCACCCTGAGGAATGCGAGAGCAGTAAGTCAAACAGTCATAAAGGTTTAAAAAACAGCATTCCTATTAAATACAGTTTATATGAACAGAGAAGTAATGATACATGCATTAAGGTAGTAGACAGATAAATAACGGACTAAGAAAATTCAGCAAACATTTTTTGTACTGTGTCTGGAGCAGATGCACTTGCAGGGAATATTCTGTTGTTACATACAGTATTTTGTTTTTTTTGTGGCTGCATGTCGCTCTAGAGTTGCATGCAGAGAGTGAAAGGAAAAGTCTAGTCGAAAGCCTCACACTGGATAACAGCAAACTGAAGGAGCAAATTCTTCAGCATCAGCAGGAATTGCAAGCCAAAAGTTTAGATAATGACACAAAATCTGTGGTCGAAAGGCTCAAGCTTGAGATCAGCAGCCTAAAGGAGCAGATTGTTCAACGGGAGCAGGAACTGCAAACCAAAACAGCTCAGGTATGAAAACCAGACCATTGAGACAGAGCTGAACCCACTGGTTAATGAAAAACATTAAAGGCAATTTTGAGGCTTTTTTGTTTTTTTAAAGAAAAAAGATTATTGCTATTACTTCAATCTTCATTGTCAGCATTGGCTATTAAAAGACATTAAAATTTCTTATTTTATACAACACATATAATTCACCATTCGAGACAAAATAAAATGAATATATAGTACTTTCTAATTAAAAATAAACGCAATAGAGTAGATAATTTGAAGAAAGTTCGAGAGAGGTGATCAGAGCTTGAGGAGATCTATCTTGTATCATATTTTACTATAACAGTTCATATTTTACTTAGTATGGGGAGCTTTTTTTATGAAGTAAAAATGTTTGTTGGACATAACTTTCTAACCGTTGGTCCGATTTATACATAATTTGGTGCCTGTATATAAATAAATATAAATTCAGCAAAAAAATAATTGACACAAAGAAATCTGTCTTATGTAGCTCAGAAAAATTGCTAACTGTATGAATATTCATTATCGAGACACTATAAGATCTTTTCATAGAACATTTGCTGACTTTTTATAAATGGTTATAGGTTGAGTCAATATGGACTGTTTGTGATTATTACCGAGTGAGATTTAATTTGAGGAGTTCAATCGGGGGGGATTGATTGTTCAATGCAGGGGACTGGGGGGCTTTTCAGGGTTATATGCCATGTTTTCACTGCAGACAGCATAGGCCTGATTAGAATTGGTTCCTGCTTTAAATGCATTATTATTTTTTTATATCATCCCTAATTTTGACCAGGAGAATTGATTTAAAGGACTAAAGTGGCTGAATTTATTGTGACTGCAAATGTCTTCCCTTGTAGGATGAAAAGTGGGAAAATACCCTGCAGGAAATAAAGGCTCAACTGGAGTCTGAAAAGAATCATGTATGTTTTAGTATTTGTCATAATCATTTTGTCATTAAAGCCTCTGCAAGAGCAGGCTTTATTAATCAGCACGAAACGTACGAAAACCTCATCTTCTTGTCTGCTGTCTCCAGTTACTCAGCGAGCTGAGCAAAGTGCAGTCGTCTGTGTCCGACCATGAGGAGCACTACCAGAGGCTTCAGCTGGAGATGGACAGGAAGCTTCAGGAGAAAGAGAAAGCCATCAAGGCTCTGGAGGAGCAGGTTAACACCGATTCATGCTGAAATGGCCATCACGCCCAGTATTATTTTTTAAACCTTTTTTCAGCCACACTCTAAAATACCTATTCTTATGTAAATAACAGAAATGAATGAATAAATTACAGTTAAGTACACTTTAGTTATTTCTCATTATCCTGTTCATTCAGCTAATGTAACGTCAATATCATTTTCAATTCATAAAGCTCATTCACAACAACCGCAGTTGATCAAAGTACTGAACAGACATAAAATAGAAAGGAATAAAAACTGACAGTATGACAAGTAACAGCAATAAGTAAAAACACATTTTACACAATAAAAACAACAACTTTCATCAAGACTTTTAGAACAAAAAGGTAATTTTGAAATTGGCCTGAAGTTGGGGGGAGTGAGTAATGTACTCTAATTTTCCAGAAAGAGGTATAACACTAAGCTCACTTGAGTAAACTGGACTTATAAATCTGATTTCCTGGAATGAATGCAGTTTCTAACTTGAATTACATGATCATACTTCACTTATTCCTCATGGTCCTGTTGATCTAAACTAACTGGTGGAGTTTAATAAATAAAAGCATGATTTATTGTAATTAAAATGATCAGTCTTATGTAAAGAGATCTGAGTCCTTTTGAGATGTCAAGTTAGGGATTAAATCAGACGATTGCATAGAATCTCTTTGTGTATAAATCCACATGTTTGTTTTAAAATCTTGACATTTGGCTCCTATTTGTTATGACAATTTTTATTTGTGAGACACAGCGTCCCAAAATGTTATAGATATTACGGACGTCTCCCAATCTGAAGGTAGCCGGTTCAAGCCCAAGCAGGTCTACATGTTGTAGAGTCCTTGAGCAAGACCCTGAATCTGAAATGCTCAGTGGGTACTTCAAAGGGGCTGCCCAGAAGTTTTCCCTTATCACTTATTATTAAAGTTGAGAAAAGGGAAGCTCTGTATTTTTTTTGGAAAGTGGTCTTTTACCATCAAATTACATCAGGAAACCCAAAAACTAACATTTCTGAGTAACTGAATGGTGTTTGTGTTACATTTGTACATTTGTTTCCAGTTGCATGCTGTTCAAATCAAAAACAATCCTAGAGAATAATTAAGGCGGCTATAGGTCAGCGCGTAGAGCCGCCATCGCCCAGTCAGAAGATCGGCTGTTTGGTGTTTCAATCCCGACTGTCTAAATGATCATATGGCTTCTTGAATCTAGAAACCCTAAACCCCAATATGCTCATTGGGTCAAATGCAGAGATATTATGTCACTGTTTATGATAAATTCTATAAACTAGACCGATGCTATCCTCCACTTGTCGACAGTAATAGCATATCCCTGAAAAGCCCCCAACCCCCTGTGTTATTCAAACAATCCCCCTGGTTGAACTCATGAGTTGACAGGCACCAAATTTGGACTAAATCAAATTGATGTTTAGGAAATTATGTCCAAAAAAATCTGTTTTGTAAAGACCTCCCTCTAGTGAGTAAAATATGAATCATAAGGGGAGAATACAATGTATACTAGTTGATCTGCTTGACCTGATTCAAATGCACCAGATTTAGACTAAATGAGACCAACGGTTGAGAAATGTTGGCCCCATAAACTTTCAGAGATACAGCTCCCCCTAGTGTCGGAACTATAAAACAGAATTTTTCAAAAATCAGTCCAGCTCTTCCTCGCATAAAAATGTATGTATGTATTAGAATTAGAAAATGATCAAAGAAATATTTTTTGAGATATGTACAGAAAAACAGTGTTTTTCATTTTTATTAAACTTCCCTTGGTGAGTACAACATGAACTATTAGAGTAGATCATGAAGTATACAAGCTAGATGTCCTCGAGTCGATTCATATGCACCACATCTGGATTATATTGGACCAATGGTTCAAAATGTATGGCCTGACGTCTTTGGAGGGAATGCCTTAGCATCATTTAACCATGTTACTTTTAGTCTCCTCAGTAATATTTATAACTTATTTTTGCCATAAACAAACCTGCCACGTCTTGTACTGTAAACTGATAGATTTTTGATAAATAAACACTGCCCTCCCCTGATGGAACTTCTCAAATTAAATGTGGAGGTATGTGTTTTTTGTAAAAAAAAAGAAAAAAAAAAAAAAAAAAAAAGTTCCCCCTTTTGAGTAAAATATGAAATATTAGCGTAGAATATGATAAAAAGATGGTTCTCCTTGAGTCGATTCATATGCATCAAATTTGAACTTACGGTTAGGAAGTTATTCACGAAAAAAGTGTTTTTGATACAGAATATATCTCCTTAAGTCCATTTCTATTCATCCAATCTGGACGAAATTTGATCAACAGTTAAGAAATTATGGCCAAGAAACTTTTGGAGATAAACCTCACCCTAGTTTTGGAAATATACTATTCAAGTGACATTTAACAAAAGCCAGGCCTTTTCTCTTACTAAGGTCTACGGGGGTATAAAATTTGAAAAATAATCCATTAAATATATATGGGTTAGTTAACACGAAGGATCTACATTGACGATGATCATTCCATAATATCCCTATATCAGGGATTTTGTGGACTTTTCAGGGATATAATTACAGAACGAGTATATCTGATATGCTGAAGGACTACTGCTGAAAAAATGTAGAATGTATGTATTAGGAACAGGGTCCTACTTGAAACAGGGTTTCAAGTTGAATCTTATTTGTGTTTCATGATGCGGCATAATAAGTTATTATTTCTTTCACTCACAGTTGAGAAATATTCCTTCAAATCCTTCAACTGAAGCAGTGGACGAGCCAGGTATTAATTCAGTTACAGTTACCTTTTCACCAGACAAATGGATTTGCTCCTGAGCGTACCCTTATGCAATGTTTTTTCCTTCTTTCTGATGTCCTTTGAGCTCATTGGATGTTTATTTGATGTCCAACTAGAGGAGACAACCTGTACCCCCCAGCTGGATCCTATACAGGAGCCATCAAACCAGGAAATAAATCAAGAAAACAGTAATCCACCAGAGCTGGTCAGTTCCTCTCTGTCTGAGAAGAGTCCATTGGAGAAGAAGCCTGAGTCATCATCGAGAAAGAGGCTTTGTCTGATCTCCAGTGTAATGGAGGACTTGAAGGAACAGCTTAGGCTAGATATTAAACAAGCTCTTATGATAAAGCTCGGGAGCCTGGGAGTCAAGCCTGTAAGTTCACTCTACCAAGTAGGATTTCAAGACTTATGCACAAACTCAAATCTAATATCAAGCTCTCCTAAATTCGCCATCACGTTTACTGTTTTATAAACATTGATGACTTTGACTGATGAAAGATTTATTTTGGCTGTTCACTTTAGGGGTCGCTACAGGGGATTATTTGTTTCCATCTTGCCCTGTCCTCTGTGTCTTCTAGCTCCATCTCCAGCATCCCTCTACCAATATATCCACTGTCCCTCCTTTACCCGTGTCCAAACCATCTCAATCTGACCTCTTATTTTATCTCCAAGACTTCTGACATGGGATGCCGTCCCATGTGCTTTTCACTCACACACATGAATTCTGTCTTGCTGCGACTAACTTTCATTCCTTTTCTCTCCAGCAGCACATATTTGCACCTCTCTAAGTTTTCTTCCACTTGCTAACTGCTCTAAGTATAGATCACAACGTCATCCCCAAACATCATAGTCCATGGAGACTCCTGCCTAACATTATTTTGTTGGCCTGTCCACCACAATAGCAAGATGGTTGAGCCCCAACTGGCCGCTATAATTCTCCAGACTTCCTCCTTCCTCCTTAATCGGCTTCACATCTTTCACACCTCGGTCGCTCTGCCTAACCAATCCGTAGAAGTCCTTTTCCTCTTGTTTAGCCTTTGCTCCCTCTCTCTCTGCTACTTGGTCTTCACCCAACTTCTCCTGCATGTTCTTTTCTGAACCTCCTCATTCCACCACCAAGCTCCTAATCTTCTTTCTTCTGTCTAGATGACACAGCAGGTACCTCCATACCTGTATGCTTTCTCACTATTGTTGTATTTACCCAGTGATCCAACAGTTCTTCATTACATCCCAAAGCCCGTCTCAACTCGACCCTGATGTTCACACAACGGCCTTCCTTCCTCAGTTTTCATGATTTGATGCTCTGCTCTAACTTTGCTCTTCTCCTCTTTTGTATCATCAAAGTCATCCTACTCTATCATTCTATGCGGTTTGGCTACGTTCTCCCCTGTCATCAGCTTTGAGTTTTAAATATCTTTTAGATGCATCAATCAATCAATCCAATTGTATTTATATAGCACCAATTCACGACAACTGTTGTCTCAAGGTGCTTTCCAGAAAGAGTCGGTCTAGATTGAACTCTATTCATTGTCCTACAGAAACCCAACAAATTCCTCACTGAGCAAACACTTAGCGACAGTGGTAAGTAAAAGTTAAAACTGCATTTTAACTGGCAGAAACCTTGAGCAGATCCAAGAGTCAGTGTCGACAGCCTCCTGCAATGAGCGGTTGGGCTTGAAAAGAGGGAGACGGAGAGAGAGGAAGCAAGAGACATTGGCTGTCGTGTATATTCATTCTTGAAAAGTCATCCCAGCCATTTCCATCCTTCTCGCAAAATCTACCGCCATCTGTCCTTCCACGTTCCTGTCCTTAGTACCATACCTGCCCATCACCTCCTCATCTCATCTGTTCCCTTCACCAACATGACCATTGAACACTAATCCATCCACCACTCTCTCGCCCTTTGGAATACTCTCCATCACCTCATCCAACTCACTCCAGAAATTCTCTTTCTCTACTAACTCAAAACCAACTTGTGGGGCATAAGCGTTGACAACGTTCATCATCACACCACCAATTTCTATCTTCATACTCATCAATCTGTCCGACAATTTAGCGTTGATTAAACTTGAAACGCCAGAACACTCTTCAAATACTCCTCCTTCAGAAACACTCCTACCCTATTTCTCTGTCCATCCACACCATTATATGACAGTTTGAATCCTCATCCGATGCTACTTGCCTTGCTGCCTTTCCACACAGTCTCTTGGACACACAATATAGCTACCTTTCTTCTCCCCATCATATCAGCTAGCCCTTTACTTTTACATGTTACTGTGCTAACATTTAACATCCCTACTCTCAAACCTGCAATCTTCATCTCAGAATGTCTCCGGGAATGATTCCCAACTCTCAATCTTGTTTTTCTTCAACTAACAGTTGAATAGTTTTCACCAGCACTCTGCTGGTTAACAATGCCACTAGCCGTTGTTGTTAACCCTGGCCTTGACCAATCCCATTTGGAAATCTGTTTATTGTGCATTTATTGATTTGGCATAGGTTTAATATCGGATGCTCTTCCAAATATAACCCTGCCTATTTATTATTGGCTTAGCACCAGCATTTTAAGTACACTGGCTTGTGATGCCTTTGTTGCTGTTTATTTTTAATAGCAAAGATCATGCTGTTCTCTATCTCTTCTCAGAATCAGAAAGGTCTGAAGAAAGAAGAGCACATATCCATCCAGGCCAAGTTGCTTTCATGGCGAGAGAGCTTTTCAAAGGGGAAGCCTGACTACTGGTGCCAGCAGAAGGAGATAGCCAGGACTATGGAGCAGAAGGTGAGCGATTAGAGAAATGGCAGCAGCCTGCTCTGAAGTGAAAAGTTATAGTGTGACTATTTGCTTCTTTTTCCTTGTCTTATTTTATAATGAAAAGAAAATTTTAGTTTTGGAGTTGTAGTTGGACTCACTTTAGGAACTTTCTCTTTTTTCAGTTTCATAAAACAAATGATTGACTGAATAATGTAGAAAAAGTTCGAAAATAGTCAATATTGAAAACATTTATTTACTGTACCCTGTTGCTGTACCTCCTATTGAAAAAACACACAGCAAAACAAATTATCGATCCATACATTATCTATAACCACTTATTCTGGCGGAGGCTGGAGTACACCTTAGTGAAGTTGCCAGTTCATCACAGTACTGATTCACAGACAACTTTTCATGCTCACATTCGCACCTATGTATACAATAGATGTATAGATGGGTATGGGTATATATATAAATATATATAAAATATATACTGTATATTATAATTGTTATAACAATTAAGAGATGGCACTTCACCTCCATTGCTTTGGACTGTGCGAGCATCTCGAGGAGGCCACTCATACATGGGGAAAACATGGCAAGTCCTCAAAAAGAAAAGCCCCAGGTTGGGATTCAAACGCAGAACCTTTGACATCGCAACAGTACAAACCACAACACCAATGTGAGACCCCACAATAAATGAATACCCTCATAATGCTGAAATTTATATCAAAGGGTGTTGGTATAGCTGACTTATTTAAGTCAATTTGTTTGCAGTGACTCAAACTGCAGAGCAGCTACACTGAAATAATAATAATAACACATTTTATTTATAACGCACTCTACATTTGGATCAAATCTCAAAGTGCTACAAGGTACAAGTAGAAAAAAGCCATCAATAAAAAATATAATAATAATAATGTCCAAAAGCAACAATCCCAATTAAAAGTTATAGGTTCTGCTAAAAAGGAAAGTTTTAAGTTTTTTTTTGAAGTCTCAGTCGTCTGTGGAGCCCTCAGATGGTCAGGAAGGGCATTCCACAGCCGAGGCGACGGAGGAAGAGGTGGTTTGAGTTGATAGAATGGAGGGATGGTGTTGAGGTCAGTGGGGTGAGTAGTTCTTTTAGGTAGGGGGGTTCATTGCCATGGATGCACTGGTGAGTGAGGTGAGAGATCTTATAATCAATCCTGGTGGAGATGGGAAGCCAATAAAGGGAATGAAAAACGGGGGTGATGTGTTCTTGTTTACGCAATCTCATCAGGATCCTTGCAGCACTGTTTTGATATAACTATAACACAATTTCCATCAAAATCAACCTTGAAGTTGCTTTGCATTCTACAAATAAGCAGAGTCAGAAGAAAAAGAAGAAGAAGAATGCTGTTAATGTTAATGACGTCAAACTGCTGCCACAAAGTAGAGACTAAAGACACAAATATGTCCAGATGTTCTTATAGTTTAGGAGAAATGACATCTTAAACTTTTATACACAAGTAAGCATAGACTACATATCATGAGATTCTTTTACAAATAAAGAAAATGTAAAATAAGTGGTTAGCCGTTCTGACCATGAGAAGCTGATAGCATAGTTAAATATGCTATATACAGTAAACGTTCAGTGGCTTGAGAGCATCAGGTATGATTCTAAGTTTTAATCATTATAGGATACAAATATAAGACAAGAATAGAAATGCTGCATTGTGCCATAATCCTGGTATAATAATTAAAAAAAACCCACAGACTGTTAGTTAGAAATTTAGTTAGAAAGTATATGGACAAATTACTGAAAATAAAGTCTACTGACATCAGAAAAAGGGTTTCATTTCACGTTTAACGTCATTATGCTATATCATATGTAATAAGCTAGTGTAATAAGTGTAATAATTTAGTGTAATAAGTTGTAATTTCTTCCCCCAACAGTTACAAAATATTTCTTCAAGTCTATCAAACATATCGGTGGACATACCAGGTATTACACAGTTTCGGTTTCATTTCCACCTTAATGCCTCCTTCTCGTTTAACACATTTGATCTGATTTGACCTCATTTGCTGTTTCTTATTAGTCCAATTAGAGGAGCCAACATTTTAACCAGAAGAATGTTTCACTTTCTTCATGGTATTTTATATTTTTCAGGCATTGTCAGTGCACCAGCTCCAGAGCTTAAACCAAAGAGAATAGTATTTGGTAAGTCCATCAAAGACAGCCGCCCAGATAGAATTAAAATATAAAGCATGTGCTTTCCTGTATGGCAAAATGACTTTTGGTGATGACATTCATTTACTGATGCATTGTTTTCAAATTAGCGGGGCAAGTCGGGAGGCCTACTTTTATTCTGGATCCTATAAAAGAGCTGCCAGAAGATGAGTATGCACCGTGGAAGAGGCATAGGGTGACCTCAATTTTTTCTGAAATGGAACCCAAGGTGAGAGAAATGCTAGGCCGGATATCAAGCCTGCTTTTATCACAATCCCAAAAAGCTGTATGTTTCCTCTGTTTTGCAAGTGCCGAAAAAAAAGAAAAAATATATATATATAAAACAATATATATATATCAAAATCAGAATCGGAATCAGCTTTATTGGTCAAGTATATAAATACAAGGAATTCGACTCTGGTTAACTGAGCGTTAACTCGTACGAGACAAGGTGGAATAAACAAATATACAAGCTATAAACAAATAGATATGTTCTTATGTACGGATTATAGACATTTGAATATATATGTTTTAATATGTATATATAAATATATATGACAGTGCAAAGATTTCAGAGTAATGTCAGTTGGACAGGTTATTGTATAATGAGGTGGTCCAGGTTATTGCAAAACACTGACAATGGTTTGATTGTTTGTCAGGTTGATGGCCCATGGGTAGAAACTGTTCTTGTGTCTGGTAGTTTTGGCGAACGGTGTTCTGTAGCGCCTACCAGAGGGGAGAAGTTGAGAAGGTGAAACAGGATCATTCCTATTTCAACAACATATTTATAATATTCTGAGTCGAGTGACTGAAGGGGATTCCTCAATTATTTTAAATGTTTTAAAATATATTCAGGTTGTGTTGAACAACATACAAAGACATCAATGTACAAAAACAACTAGGACGCTATTTAAGAATCAATCAGGACTGTATTTACATTAGTGTTTGTATTTTTTGTCGCTGTGTTTTTCAGTGGGTTCACTGGTGATGCAGAGGAACAGATTTGAAACATATCCATAGCATTAAAAACAAGCTGACAATCTGCATTAAACAACTTCATGGGAGAGGGGGGAAAAATAAGGAAAGCACTTTGTAGGGGCCTTGCCATTGAATTGAAAGTGTCAAGAGTTAGATAGATGGGTCACCATGGATACTTTATGGGTTATTTTTGTTCATGATAAGCTGCCAAAATATTTTTTTGCCTCTTTATGTTGTTAAGTAAAATAATTAAATATGAAGAAAACTTTACACGTCTTTTTAACGATACAGGCGTTAATGGGTTCAAAAATCTGCATTAGAGGATTTTAGATATTTGTCAAAACCAAAACACTTCCCTCTCACCTCATGCAGGAGTAAAGGACATATCAACAGGAAAGACGAAAAACTTTCGGCTATCTCCGTGAATCACGTGACCCTCCTCGCACACATCGGGTTGTCCTTCCAGAGTCTCCCTCCTTAGCTCACAGCACGGTTAGCAGCTACTGTGGTACCATGTTCCGGGCCGTGTTCCGACTGTCATCCTCAGGTGTCCGGAGTGTAACTCGGTCACGACCCTGCTACTCAGGTAGACTGTTTACATTATTCCTACCCTGAGATTTCTTAGCCTCTATAATAGAGATAATTAACGTTTAGCTTGTTCGACTAGCTGTTAGCGTAGCCGTTACCTTGTGTGTATGAAATGGTGGAGGGTGACATTGACTTATTATTATTAGCCATCTCTGTTGACTTAACTGAAGACTTTCATGTATTTCCATTACTTATAGAGTATTTTGAATGTAGAGGTGCCAAATTAATTTGAATAAAAATGTCACGACCTTGTAATGACCCTCCTTATTTAGTTCAAAAGGGTCAGGGACCGCAGCTTATACGCAGGTGAAGATAATACGCTGTGAAATCCCACTGAGAAGATCTCATTTTGACATTTATTTTCATTTTACAGAACATTCGTTGCGGTAGTAGGCAATAATCAAGTTCGATGCTAGCTTTCTCCTGTATGAACTGATATGAACTCGCTACAAGTTTCAAGCATTAGCATACCTTTTATGGGCATCTGTGCAGTTAATGTCACAGCAGATAAGGTGTAATCCACTTTTGTTAGTTCCAAGAAATTGCGTACATATTTAATGTTTCATGTTAATCAAGAACAAGATAATTATGTAGTGTCAATGTACTTTTATTGAATGTATGAGATAGATGAACTTGAGTGTGCTAAACAGGATCTGCCATGTGTTTACGGAAGTGACGTCACGGACTATGCTCTCTTGCTCCAATTGTCAAACATAATAACTGCTGACAGGTGTGATTGGAATAAGCAAGACTAATGGACAAGCATAAGGATCAGGAGCGATTTAAACATTGGAAAAAAGAAATGGTTAAACAACTAGGTCCATGCATCCCTAGAGCTACAGGTCTTGTTGGGTATACGCTGGTTGCATTAGTGTGTTACTACTGAAGTTGTCTAAAATAGAATTGGCAACATGGACATGGGTGCCCTTGGTTCATTAATGTACTTTTCTGTGGGGGTTGGGGGGGGGGGGTGTAAGGCTAGCTAGTAGTGCTGTCTGATCGCACAGAAGAGCTGCTGTAGCACAACTAGTTCAAACTGTAGCATTCACTAGTCTGAACCCACGTGAAATTACAGAGCTGTTTTGGCAGATGGTTTCAATGTTATTGCTGATTGGTCTATAACAAAAAGAAGTGGTTGAGCACGAACGATAAACACAATGAGGCCTGGTATCAATATATGGCCAAGCTCTGATACAATTTTATAGTCAAAGACATTACATGAGTCAGAACTTTAGACACACCTTAAAGTTGTAAACTTCTACTGTAATTGACTGTGCACATCAGGGCTTTACAGTGATGGCCTCAGACTTTCATCTAAGTTACGATGAATTAATGTTACTTTTTTTATACTGCCTGGAAAGTTTTTTGACAGATTCTGCTTTGTAAATATGGAGGGATATAATGATGATGGTATTACAGTACATCCTATTAAAGCTAAGATATTTTTAACATAGGGAGAGTTCACCTTGTGAAATTTCTCTTCAGTGAGGTCCTGTTTACAGAGCATATTTTTCAGGAACATAACATTTTTGGTGTCTGATCACAAGGAAGATTAATCCTCGTAAGGCATCCTTAAATAGGTTCTAACCATTATCAATATACAGCAAAGTATGACTTCTTTGTCCGACCTGAAGTTAGAGCTGAAGTGGTTTTAAAGAACCAAACAGATTTTAGTTCAGCAGCTATGTTCTCACAGCTGTCATTTACAGTACTTTGGGTTTGAGTAATATTTTAGGATTGTGCCTTTTGTCTAGAGTTTCAACAATATTTAAACCGAATTCTTCAACAGTGATTATTGGAGTCATATCATTAATGATATATTACTGCAATGGAGTATGTTATTTCTTTCAATCTAATTGTTTGAAATGAATTTGGTCTATTTACACTGGCTAACCTCCTATATAGATAATTGTAATGCTTTGTTTTATTTTTATATAGCTCTTTACAAATGCATTTATTTATATTCACATTACACACACACCTACATTTTCATACAAGTTCATTTAGGTTCTTGAAATGCTTGTAATTTTTCTAAACAAAAATTGACATACTTCTCTATATTTTGCTTTATTTTTCAGCTCCATTGGCCTCCAGATGTTACTCCCATGGCAAGGTGGAGACAGATGAGGAGTTTGATTCTCGTTGGGTCACGTACTTCAGCAAGCCTGACATCGATGCCTGGGAGCTCAGGAAAGGTGATCGACATTTTATGCTCTTTATATTCTGATCATGTATTTCTGTTATAGTTCCAATTTGCCCCCTTTACTATTATTGGTTCCTTCATCTGGCTTTTTTCCATTTCCAACATTTTACTCCGAAGGAATGAACACCCTGATTGGGTATGACCTTGTACCCGAGGCCAAGATCTTGGATTCGGCACTCAGGGCTTGCAGACGACTGAATGACCTTGCCAGCGCCATCCGTATCCTTGAGGCTGTAAAGGTAAGCAAGCATCCCTTCATACTGTAGAGTCCCCAAGGGTTTTAATGTTAAAAATATTATAAGAACCATTATGAATGAAGCACTTTTCAGGACCATGGTTTTCAAAGGGGCATCAAAATGAAATAATCAATAGTGTAAAGAAAGGTAAAACAATTACCATAATTATATGGAAATGCGTATTTTTTTTATATTTAATCAGTTTGAATGAAATTTAACCATATAATAAAAATCAGGAAAGGCTGTCTGATTAAGGTATTATTGAAGAACTTACCTAACTTAAAATAGATCTCTCCAGAACTGCAGGGCCCTCACTGCAATCGCTCTGTCCTCCTTTAAACAGTACTGGAAACAGTACATACACTGTATTATACAGTGTATAATAGAAAATCCATACTGTAACCATGCAAAACTCCTAATTACACATTAATCACCAGATGATATTTGTGGCATTAATTTCCCTACTGCTCACTTCCTAGTTTGCATAAGATACTGGTTGCCCATGACAGAGTGCATCTTCTTTATAGATTACATTTTTTCTGTGTGGCAGGATAAAGCAGGGCCCCACAAAGACATCTATCCCTACCTAATCCAAGAGCTGAAGCCAACCCTGTCAGAACTTGGCGTCTCAACACCAGAAGAGCTCGGCATTGACAAATTGTAGACTGGAAAGGTGAGGCTGCACAATTCATGATATTTGAGAGTGGAGAATTGCTTCATGCTTAAGCAATGATGTTGCCTCAAACAATATGCTGACCTACGCCATAAACGCACTGTGGGTCATGAATTATGTTGATTACACCTAAAGATATTTGTCCTCCTCTTTACTCAGGTCATTAGAAGAGATCGGCTCTCCTGGCTCTCCTGTCAAATATGTCTATATTGTTGAGTAAATCAATGCAGTCCTGTTGTGTACAAAATGGTGGACCTATTAAAGAATGCCTGTAATTGAAGATTGTGTGTGTTGGTGGGTTTTTTTTGGTCGATGCATAAATTAATTTGACCTTCAAGTAATGTTTTCAGAAAGGTAAACATAGTTTGTGTGTAGAACGAAGTAATAAACCAACACCAAGATTAATGATTAAACCCTGCAGGGCAATGCAAGAGAAGTGTCTGAACAAAAGATCGCAGTTTTTCTGAATCTTTATCCACACCAGACGCGGAGCGTCCACGTCTGCATACATTGTTTCTGCTGATTGGTTGTTTTAAATGGGGTTTGAAGGTTACATCTACTGAATGGCTCTTTACTGTTCTCATCAGTCTCACCTTTTCATAGTAGATAATAAGTAGATATGCTCATCTTCCACTCCACAAACTTCTGCAACCAAATACCACGCTCTTTCCTTTCTACTGTTGTTCTTGTAAAGAGGATCTGTGGTGTCAAGGATGATCTTGTGCTTCTCAACTTCTTGTCCTTTTCAACTTCCTAAAAACGTCCGGAGGCAACCGATTTTGAGGGTGGGGTTCTAGCTCATGGATTGCCTGTTTGTTTTCAGCCGGAAACTGGACAAGTAGTAAGCAGTGACTGCATCTTGTTTATCTCGAATCCCACCTGCTCTCAATAGTGGAAAGAGATTGTTCTTCAAAGCATACCTCTTCCTCAAACATGCATTTTCAAAAATTACAAAAAATGTTTTTCTCTTGACATATTAAATTAAGTGAGTTTGTTATTGAGTTATACAAATGTCCTATACGAATAATGAATGGGAATAAATGCACTAGTGATCCTGATTTTTTAATTTTTTTGCACTTACTGTGAGGAGAATAAATCAACTGTGGGAGCAGTTGTACCTTAAGGCAGCTGTGGAAGCAGATGTTGGCCCTTGTTCTGAGGGACTGTTTGCAGAAGAGTTTAGGAGTTCAAACTATACTCTCACAAAAAGCTCTATCCGGACACTTTGTCGAATACCAACTTTGATTTCTGATTCTGTCAGCACAGACTCTCAAGGGCCTAAAATGTAGTCTTCCCCTCCCTCTTTCCAACGGTGCTTTTTTAAAATGATTTTAACCCCAGTTATGATTTTTTGCTTAACTGTGTTTGGTACATTTAAAGATTCAAACTAAGCAATGGAGGAGGGCTATTCATGACCATCAACGATACAAGAACTGGTACTCATTCCCTAACACCCTTAAACAAAATTGATTAGATTTTTAAATATTTATGGATTATGTATTTCATAGTATAATGTTATGTATTCTGTTCCTTCAGTGTTTCAGATGTTTTTGGGTTTTCTTTGGATGGTATAGGGTGGGTAAAAATAAGCTTTTGGCTTCAGCTTAGTCTTTTTTCGGTTATTTATTGTGAATAATTTTTTTTTAATGTTTCTGTTTCTTAACATGTATTTAACGGGATTCAAATGCCACCAAAGACTACTGTGGTTAATTTTTCTCCACTGAATAAACAAACCCCACTCCCAGATTGCCGGGATTCTAAATGCATTTGGTGGTTTGTGACTCGTAAACTGCGATGGTGGAGACCAATGATGCCCGGGCACCTCACCATGAATTTGAGATTTATTGCTGACAGGTAATGTGCAACTAGTGCTATCTGACTGGAGAATGAATGGAGGATAGCAGTAGTTGTTCTTAATGTGAAAGAGGATGTGAAAGTGATAGGCTTTAGACAAATAGATTGTATATTCACAGCAAGCTGCGTTTGACTCTAAGCTCCAGGATGAAAAAAATAAAGTTTGGATCTACAAGACAAATCCCACAGTGATACACAATATGGACCAGTGCTCTAAAAGACTTGGTTTCCATGACAATTTGAAGTTTTGAGATGTCACACCGTCACTAAGGCAAGCTGTTAGCGAAAGAATGTACCAGAAGAGCATTGATTGATCTTGCAGAAAAAAGTTCTATTTTGTCAAGGGCACATGCCTCTGCTCTCTCAAACTCGAGACAACCATCACCAAGGACAAAGCCCTATGGTGAGAGGATTCAACCATATTACACATGAAGAATTGAAAACGCACCACTGTTGTCACGCGTACTCCAAGGCCATGTGATGGCATCACATCAGTTCATCACCAGCACAAGGTCACTGGGTTCAAAGTCCGTTATTCCTCAGACAATTTCTTATTAGAACGCTGAATAGTCAGAAGTGAAAAAGGAAGCACAAACATTTTATCACATGTTGACCAAACATAGTTTGTTCATATGGCTTGAATAAATATGGATAATTGAGATTAGTCAACTTAATCTGAAATTTTGTTTGTACTATATTTTCACCTGTGAGTATTCAACATTGGAATTATGTGACTTTTGTTTAGTATAAAAAAAGGGCAATCAACCACACCTGGATAATCACTAAACTCATGTAATCTGTTTTCACACACTATGCGACGCCCTTGAATGGATCATGGGAAACGGAGCCTCTCCTCTCACATACTTTGCTGCAGTAAAATTAGAAAGATATTCACAGATTTAAACTTCCTGGATCAATAACCTTTTACCGAACCGTTTTAAAGACACTAGTTACACCTACTTCTTATCCGAGTAAGGCATGTAACAAACTACACCCTGATTTCTATCAAAATAAGTCCTCCTAAGTCAGCTGTAGGCAGGGGCCGTCTACAAAGTGCAGACGGAAAATGTGCTTTTTTAAACTTGTCATTAATTATGATTTGTTAGAAAATTTAATAGCTTCAGTTTTCCATTGAGCTGTGTCATCAAATTCACAAAAAAACATTTGGGGACCTCCCAATGGTCATACCACAGTAAATATCTTGGAAAAATAGGCTTTTGGATAATCATGGTGAATTTTTATATGGAAAAAAAAAATCAATAATATCCCTTTAAAAACACATACAGTTTATTTACAATATTTACAGTTTCTGACCTGCCACCAGCCATGGTCTCCTGATGGTAATACTACAGCAAGTACATTGGAATCATATGTTCTTGTCAAATTGTGGGGAATTTTTATTTGGAAAAGAATTCAATAAAATCGCTCTAATAAATTGCAGTTTCACTAAATTCAAAAGAGCAACTAGGTTTCTCTTAATGGTCTAACTATTTTTTGGTTAATTATTTGAGTGTGAGTAAATTTTATTTAGAGAAAAATGCAATAGCATCACTATAATGCAGTGTGGTGTCCTGTAAGGTCCTGTAATAAACAAATATTACAGGCTGATTAATAAAAGAGAATCTACAGTATAACAACAAGGTCAACAGGCATATAGACATGAACACAATAACAAGGCAGAGATTGTGTAATTACACGACAATAGTGAGTAACTTCAAATATATATCGATCCAGACTGCAAAACCTATTTATTACAAATGTTACTAAATAAAATACAGAGTAGAAACTAGGTAACTCAAATGCAACATCACAACATCACACACAGGAACCATCATGAGTTAACAACTAGCTCTCAACATCATGTAAACAGAAGACATAACTCACTCTGAAAATGTGCTCTTGTCTATAAACAATAAACATAAACATCGCACAGAGTAAACTTCTTCAAACGCACATCTACATGGACGCACATATTACACACAATTTATGGTTCTTCGAGCCTGAGCATTAACCAAGTCTCTCCAGGATGTTCAGGCCAGATGATGTTATCTTGTGATAACAAGATGGTTACTTGCCATCATATCTTAAGGACTATGAGGTTGGCTGGATACCACATTGCAGTTGATGAGCAGGATTGACACACTACCTCAGCTGATGTTTTCAGCTACATTCATTGCATTAGATAGGAAAGTAACCAATTGTGAAAGGATATGCAGCGCCTGACCTACATGCTATCTAGTTTATCCTGTCATAGCCTCATAGGATACCACGTCTCAGCATAAAGGCCACGAGAATGAGTTTTTATCCTCAGCAGTTACTAAGCTGATGACTCACTCTCCAGGACCCAAGCCAGCATGAACGTAACTTACAGGCGCCATAGTGATGATTCTCTGTGTTCACAAGGCAGCCCTGAGTCTGTGAAGGAGCTTGGTGACAGCAGGGGGCACCGTCACCACCAAGTTCAAGTCTTCCTTCCCCTAGCCATTTAGACCTCCCTCCGTCAACACTACACAGGAAAGAGTCCTATCCGCCCCAAGGCCCAAATGTAATAGCTCAGTCACAGCAGCATCCCCAGGAGGGCAGACATTGCTCTCCACCGGGCATCACTCTGTTGAAAACTGCCATACATGAATGAGGTTACATAGGCATAGCGCAATGTCCGTGTAGTACTACAGTTTCGCCACCAGGTAAATATTTTGTCAAGCGCTTTCTGCCAGTAGAAAGTAGAAACAGCATGGATGACAGTGAAGGCAAGGCAATGACAAGATCCGGATCAAAGATGTCGCTATGTCTCTGTATATTTACAGGTGAAGAATAAGCATTATACGACTAAGAGATGTGCATGCGGGAGTTATGTGCAGGGGTTCACAGTTGATAAGGGAAAGTTGGCCGTTAATTCCAGTGTTAATAATAATAATACATTTAATTTATGATGCACTTTACATTTGGATCAAATCTCAAAGTGCTTAAAAAAATTTGACCAAAAAGCAGCAATGTTAATTAAAAGTTATTGGTTCTGATAAAAATGTAAGTTTTAAGTCTATTTTAAATGTGTCAGTCATCTGTGGAGCCCTGAGATGGTCAGGGAAGGCCTTCCACAGACCAGGGACAGCAGAACAGAAGGCCGATCACCCATGGTGCTGAGTTTAGTCCGGGGAAGGAGGAGGCGGTATGACTGGGTAGAACGGAGGGATCGTGTTGAGGTCAGTGGGGTGAGTAGTTCTTTTAGGTAGGGGGGTGCGTTACCATGGATGCACTGGTGAGTGAGGAGAGAGATCTTATAATCAATCCTGGTGGAGATGGGAAGCCAATGAAGGGAATGAAGAACGGGGGGGATTTGTTCATGTTTACGAACTCTCATCAGGATCCTTGCAGCACTGTTTTGAACATATTGAAGTCTTTGAAGACTTTTATCAGGGATCCCGATGAGAAGTGTGTTACAGGTTTCCAGTCTGGAGGAGACAAACGCGTGGACCAGCTTTTCAGCATCACTCAAGGTGAGTGAAGAACGGAGTTTGGAAATATTTCTGAGATGATGAAAGGAGATGTTGCAGATGTGTTTGATGTGGGATTCAAAAGTGAGTTGGGGGTCAAATCTTACACCGAGGTTGGTGACTGATGAAGAGAGGGGAATGTCGTGACCAGAGAAGGTAATACTGGTTATGGAGGAAGACTGGGTCTGATGTGGGGTGCCAATTAAAATTGCTTTGGTTTTTGGAGCCGTTCAACTGGAGAAAGCTGTTTTTCATCCACACCTTTATCTCCTCCACACAAGCGCGGAGAGTTGACAGGGGAGATGATGATGACGATGAGGATGGAGAAGCTGCGGAGGAACATCTGTCAGTTTTTTTGTAGATTTGCGTGTCATCAGCGTAGCAATGGAATGAATGAATGGAACTGATACACACAACCAAACAGCAGATGGCAGCAGCGAACCATCTGCTTCCACAAATGGTGGTCTTACCTTATTGTTATGGCCTGTTTCCACTGCGTGGTACGGTACGCTCCGCAATTCGCTGTTTTCTGATGGAAAAAGCCCTACATACCCGTACCGTACCATTCTTGGCACCCTTGGGTGCCAAAGGAAAATGGTACGGTACGGGTATGATGGAGGTGTACCGGCCACACCCACTACTGTCTGTTGATTGGACGACGGGAAATCGTCACTCCTTGTCACAAAGCAGGCATCTTCTGTGGAAGTGGAGTAATCTTGAAATCACACTATACCACGAAGAATTTAAAGAAGAGGATGCCAGCAACGGACAGCCAGCTGTGGTGGGCTGTGGTGGGCTGTGGTGGGCTGTAGTCCTTACTGGGGCAAACAGGGGAAGGGAAGGAGGGCTAGACTCGGCCACCGCACTGCTGGACTCCATCGGTACGTTGTCCTAGGTGTTGGCATTGTCTTTGCGTTTATTGTAGTTACTCTGGCTAACTAAACGGTTCTTTAATAGTTTTGGAATAAGTATGCAAAACGTACAGAAACTCTGAGATCAGTGAGCAACTTGTTTATTTGTAAGGTAAAAGGATATGCTAGGATAGTTAGCATGCCATTCTTTACTAGCTGATAATAACAAGAAGCTACTATTCTGATCTTTATTCGTTATCTTGAACGGTATTCTTGTAGTTTGTGTAACAAACTCGTGATTTTTGCATGGTTTCAGGTGAAGATACAAGCTCACATCCTCATGTGGGGAGACTCGACGACGGGTCCTCGTCCTCTCCTGTAGATCCAGCTCTCCGGTGATGGCATCTACCCCGAACCCCTAAGAACAGATCGCTACCGGGCGACAACCCATCGGTAAGACATGACAACCAGGATGGAAGTTATCACTAGACTGTGTATATATTAATATTATATTTAGTATATACAAGTCATGAATCTTGGGCACACAAACTAGAAAATAATCACTTTTCGGTTTTGGGGCTCTGTAGAATAGTGTTACCTGACTCCAAATAGAGCCTATACAGCAAATTTCAAAAATTCACTACAGTCTGTTTACTGTTGGTACCAGCTAGGAACGCAAGCCAATGTGTATTCACCTTATAACCACTACAACCCTACACAACACCCACCATTCTGCTCTTTTGTGTATTCTAGGAGGGAAAGGCTGCAGCCGAATCTGTGCACGGTCCTTGGGGAGATGAAGGCAGCTGATGAGAGGCTGTTAGAAAGGATGAGCGGCAACTTCAGGCGTTGGCTGAGGAAGCCCATGAGGCAGAACTCGCTCGGCAGCATATGGAACGGTGCGCAGCCTTCAACCAGGCCTTCCATGGCACTCTGAGCCAAACCGTGCAAGTGTTGGGTGGGGGTCTACGTGAGCCTGTGCCAACACCCAGCCAGTAGTGGCTTGCTTCCAGGCCAGGACTGTTCACAGACACTTGTTCACACTTGTATTTCTTTGCAAAGTTTTTGTCCTGTTTAGTTTTTTTTTAAAAAGAAGTATTTCTACTACGACATGTTACCACATGAGACGTGATTGACAGGTGTGATTACAGCTTTCAGTCTCTTATTCCATGAACGATGCACCACAATCTTCTGGAATGTAATTCCAGAAGATTGATGTTATCAATGTAAAGTAGTTTCACTTTAGCATGAATAACATGGACAGGCGTAAATGGTCTAGGGTTTATCATATTCCTTCTAGTTTAATGTGAATCTGTTAAGTGGCGAGCACATCAGGGTAACAGGACAGGTATAAGTTGTAAACCATTTCAAAAACCAAGTCTGCAGGCATTTGAGCAAACAAACAAAGCCTAGAAAACCCCTATTAACTATTATTATTCACACTAAATAGGGAATTCTGATAAATAGTTGATAGTCAAAGGTTGTACTTAATGCGGAATTATGATTTTTAAAGTGCACGGAAAATATGAAGGTAGTGTAAAGGTTGACAGAATTTATTGATGGCCCCTAAAATGTCAAAAGCTAAACAAAACACAAAAGGCATATATTCACAGCATAGTGAAAAAGTAAAGAAAAAAAATTAACTGTTCAAATAACGTATTAGACCCTCAGGAACATCTCTGCCCTCTTCCTGTGCACCCTCTGCGTCTGGCACCACAGGCTCTTCGGCAACTGGTATATCCCATTCCTGCTGGTTGTCCCCCTCCGTGACTTTCACAAAGATTGAAGAGCACAGCAAGTAAGCACCATGGATTTCCCCAGTTTAATGCCACTGTCGTTCCTTTTCATAAGGCAGCGCCACCTACCCTTAAATCTCCTAAATGCATTCTCAACCACGACAAGGACTATGGATATTTTCTGGTTGTAGGTTTATAGGAGTAAAAAAATTTTTTGAGTTGTTATTCAAGTTGTCAATAACAACTCCAAAAATTTGGAGTTGTTATTTATAGGTTATATGCTATTATTTTACTGGTCCGGCCAACTTGAGATCAAATTGCGCTGAATGTGGCCCCTTAACTAAAATGAGTTTAATACCCCTGGTTTAGACAGACAAGTCTCGCCAAGAAGGAGGGACAGGCAACTAGGGGCGTTCTCTCCTCTTCCTCCACTGGATTTGTCCATCCTGATTAACGTGTTCAGGCAGGGTTCCGATGGTCTTTTATTTTTCCTAATGCTACCTTATACTGGCCTAGACACCCACTAAAAAGATATCATGTTTTTATAGTTTTGAAATCTGTGCAGTAAAATGTGAAGAACTTAAAAGAACAACCTGTTATGTTATAAATTACAAAAAAAGTTATATAGCAAATCAAAGCCTTTTCTGCTAAATTTGCATTACCATACTATTAAAGACACTTTTTTTTCTGTTATATTTGCAGCCAGCTGTTGCTTATTGTACATTAAATCACATTCAAATGCACTAAAAAAACCAGACCAAAAAAATGTAATGCAACTTGCTATTTTATCATATAGTACATTTTACCTTATTAAAAACAACTACTTTATGGTGAAAGTTTTTTGACAATTCAAGACCATAACAACCTCTACTATGACTCATATTTCTATTTTCTGCAACTGCTTATCCTATGGAACGATCTAAGGGACCTAGAAAGAACACTTTGACCAAACAACTACAGTACACAGCTGCCTCCATAGCCATCTCTACACAGTGGCGGAGTGTGAGAGGCTGAAATCTTTTGGAATCACATCATTTATCAATCAGGTCAGAAGATTTACCTACAATTTTTAAAATCCCTAACATTTACACCTTTTTACTCATATTAATGTTTTTATGAAAAAATTTTGAATTTATATTGTTACCAAAGAAAGCTTTCATTATGATTTAT
Source organism: Lophius americanus (assembly GCA_037951165.1). NCBI lineage: Eukaryota > Metazoa > Chordata > Actinopteri > Lophiiformes > Lophiidae > Lophius > Lophius americanus. Next base: position 9,501,491 of record JBBDHG010000014.1, on the reverse strand, counting down.
ACAAAAGGAAAAAAATTGATAAGCACTCCTGACTTTCTCCTTTATGCACAAACCATACTTGTTCATACATTTTAAAAAAATACTACATATTTCGCAAAGCTTTCACTATTCATTTTACATCTTTTTATTAAAAGAAATGATTAAAATTATGTTTTATCAGTGTAATACTTGTATGTTTTTTTTTATAATTATGAGGTATTTTATTAGGATGACTAGGACATCAGTGTTGTAAATACTGTAAGTGTTCACTCACACATTTTAAATACAGTAACCTCATATTTAAATATTTTAACACTTACCACACCTATTTTGTTAAACCATATGAAAATAGTGTTTACTGTATTTTTTCATATTAGTAGACGGAATACGAATAAGAAATGTGTCAAAGTTTGGGTTTGGTAAAGATTATCTTGTCCTTTTCCTTTCCGCTATACCTTATTAGAATCAAAATAATAAAATAAAAACGTTTTTTTTGGTGAAGTAACTCACATTTACAAAGGATTTGACCTGTGACTCTGTGCGAAGCGTGCAGTCACATAAATCCAAGCATAAATATGAATGTATATTATATATAAATTATAAATTAATGACTTTATTTAATAACAAATATCAATTATTCAAATATATATTACTTATTTTAAGTAATATTGGTTGGATTTGTTCAAACTACAGTAATCTTTAAATTCTAAAAATTTGTACAATGAATTTATGAAATATTTTTGCTGGAAATTGCAAAGATCTGACAGACGCTTATGACTCTGGATACCAGATCTCCTTCCACCCTTGAGGCCGTCAGAGTTGAATGCATTGACAGACCATTGAAGGACATAGTCCAACCAAAAGAAAAGAAGAAGAAGTGCAGACGCGGCACCTTGAAGCATTCCATTGATGGGGAATTCTTTGGTGAAACCATCCAGGCTTTGAACCAAGCAAATGCCATTTTCACACAATGAAAAAATGGCATTGACTCCTGTTCAGTAATTCCACCATTAGGGAGGAAATGGATAATGGCTTTTCTGTTTACACTGTCAAAGGTTTTCGAAAAGTCAATAAATATGATCAAGCCAGTACTTTTCAAGACACAAAGGCAAAAAAGCAATGTTCTGTTTAGAGGAAAGGAGTTGAAGACTGTAGACATAAAGGCAAATCGAGTGATTCCCCTGCAGTTTCCAGGTCACATCTCTTTACAACTTGGACGATACAGGATTCGGATCTTGTTCAAAGTCCAGCAGTTCATTATGAAGAAAGTTACTTAAATATAAATACATGCATACCGTTTGCATATTTGAATGTTGTTAGGCTTACAGTGCTCTACTGCTGCTATAATCCATCTTTACTCCCAGTATGTCATACATTCTTACAGGCATACATGTTAACGTCTCTCCCACGATAATCAATTTTGCATGCAGAAGCTTATTTCATGAGGCCAATTTAGCATTTCCGGAATACCTTTCAGATATTTACCTTCAATAAGCATAGCCACCATGCTCACGCCAAGTAGTCACACAAACAAAGGTGGTTATCAGTGCCATTAGTCAACACAGGTTTTCCAAATGAAAGAGGCTATATTTGATAAATGACCAACAGCGACAGATTAACTCTTATATTTAATGATTTCTTTAATATGTTTGCCTTATTGGCAGTCGATGAAAGTCATTATAAAAAACTGATGGATTCACATGGGAAAGGTTTGATTCTATACAGTGCAATACTGCGCAATGGAAAACTTTGCTTACTTTAAATTGTTGTTCGTAACAACTTTCCCAACTTTTTCCGTATTTTCTCATTTGTCACAAAACAAAGACAGTCATCAAGACTTCATTACTTAAATTGGCAGTTTCTCATAACTCACATCTTGATCCTCAAATAGAAAGCTGAATCCCCTTAAGTTATTATTAGCGATTCATAATTAATTCTACTGTAACACATCTCATTGTATAAAGCCGCTTTAAGACAGGAGATCTTAAGGGACATTATTGCTTACCACGCTATACTATAACAACAAATAAATGTTTAAAGGGCAAACATCTGCACCTTAACTTTGTGGTTAAAGTGCAGATAATTGTTGTTCACTTGTCTTTGTTTGGTTTTATTTGTTTTGTTTTTTTTGAGAAAGCACAAACGTTCTTAGTTAATAGCTATTTCAATATGTTATTGTTGCACAAACTATATACACATCAAAACAGAGAAACTGTATGTCGGTATTACAAAACATACACAAATGTTTTATCAATCATTTAAGAAAAAGCATAAAATTATAATTTATTCCTCCACTCAATCTGTAAGGTCACAATTTAAGTTCCTGGGCGGCTGTCAGCATCCTCCACCTCTCATGTCAGTATACTGGTAGTTCCTATCAAAAGTTGAACTAACATAAAACATAAAAGAAAAACAGAAAAGGAAAAATGTTATAGATTCAATATAATGGCCACAGTTTGCTGATTTAGAATGGTATCAGTAAACAGTAAGAATGAGAATGTAACAACCGCACAGAGATTATAAAAATAAATATTTTGATGGGAGTATTTACTGGAACACAGTTCATTTACAGATGTGAGTAGAAACATGGCATTACCACCAATATATAGCAATAGGCAGATTCAGTTAAATTGAATTTATTTGACTGTGAAAGGTAAAAATGTATATCTGACAAAAAAATTGATGTGGATCTGTCTATAAATTTGATTTTTGTTGATAACTCTTTCACTATTGATGATAAACAAATGATTCCAATCAATCAAGGCATTAGGTGTTATTAAGTTTAACATAATATACTAATATATATAACGTAATATGATAACTCAAAAAGTATTTCAGGAATAATCTTCTTATTTTCCATACTGTGTAGAGAACTGGGACGATTTTGAGAAAGGTGGATTATACTGATCTCGATGAAAGAAAAATTCAAGTTGAAAATCTTTATTGATATACATTGCCTAATTCTTTTTAGAACAAAATGATGCACGATCAATGGAAATCAAAATCATTTAACCATTAAGGGCTGGATTCTAAAGTACACCATAATCAAAGTGAAAGACTGAAATCACAGACTGATCCAACACCAGTGAGTTTCATCACAACAACTCATAATGTGACCAAGGAGTGAGTTTGACCCCCACATGACATAGGGACCTCCTGAAAACCAGTCAATGGCATCAATCCCTTCATCCTCCTGGAACTGCATACACACTCTGACCACATGAGGAACCCAGGACAGGAAGTGGCCGGGGAACCAATGGACAACCTGCCAAACACTCTTGCAACTGCACGCAGGGATACGCCACTCTGGAGGATCTGTACTACCTGTGCAGCGTCAGTAGGCTGCAGGTACTGCCTCATGTCACAAGAATTGAAAAAGACACCAGCAGAATACAAAACTAGAGAAGAGTCAGTCAGGAAAGATAAGTAGAGGGAAATGGATTGTGACCCCCTCTGAAGAACCGTTCCCTTTTTGGGGGGTTGTAATACTTTTGCCTCTCCATTGCAACTGTTGTCACTTTCATTTGCACAAAACAGGTGAAACTGATTCACAATCACTTATTTTTCCTAAATTGACAGATTTATATCCCTGAAGTTTAACGCGCTTGGTGTAATAGTGCGATGTTTAAGTGTTCCCTTCATCTTTTTGAGCAGTGTATATTCCGATACTAGGCAGAGCTTTATCTCCAAAAAGTTTTAAGTGCTAACTTCTCAACCCTGGTCCCATTTAGTCCAAATTTAGTGCATGTGAATTGACTGGAGGAGATCTACCTTGACCATAATATATTTTTCACTTAGAGTTCCGATTTTACTCTCTATGGGGAGCTGTTCTTCATTGAAAAATACTGCTTTTTCACGTAGCTTTACATTTAACTTGAGGTGTAAATGTTAGGGGTGTCACCTATAAAAGTTTTTTTTTAGCACTTTGAGATTTGATCCAAGTGTAAAGTGCATTATAAATTAAATGTATTATTATTATTATTATTATTATTAGTTCTTGGATCAATTTCACATTGCGGGCATGCTTTTATTTTGGTTTCGCCCGGAAGTGTTCGGAGACTTTTTTGTCACCGCAAGCTAACAGAAGTGCCTATGCTAACTGCTCCTGACGAGAATAGCATTGTCCTGTGCCGGTGGGACACCTGTCATAATGGCTATGTTTTGGAGTAAACTGTGACTGCCATCGCCAACATGATGACCGACATCATAGAGGAACCAGAGAAGGACTCGCTTCTGGAGGTGCAGCCGGAGCGGCGGCTTTTAACGGTAATGCCAGCTAAAGCAAGGTGGCTAACTGATACAGGAAGGCTACCTGTCTACACTAACCTGTCATTTTTCACACTTGTTTAGTTTGATACAAGTTTAAAACATATTACCAATTTATAGAAGTTCCTGACATTTGACCGTGCTTACTTTAACTTTAAATGATCTCGTGTGATATGGCTAGTAATCTCATGAGCATGTCAATTGATTTGCTATATCTTTTCCTGTAGACCGAAAGAAATTCTGGGAAAAAATTGGAGCTGCTTTCAATAATGTTATCTAGAAGATACAAACTAAATCATAGAGAGCTCAAGTATTCAGATCCTTTACTTGAATTAGAATAAAATAATATACTCCAAGTAAGTCATTCTGTCTCAACCCCAGGTCAGTAAATGTATCTCAAAGTTAGTTGTAATTAATTTTCCTAAAATAAATTAATTTTCCTTCAATAAAGCATTAAAAAAAGTATATGAAAGTAACATCAGCCAAATGTACTTAAGAAGAAGCAAGTTTTTCACTGTAAAGGAAGGGTTTCTACATTTGTAAAACTAACTACAGCTGTGAGATAGATGTAGTGCAGTAAAAAGTACAATATTTCCCTATGAGAGTTATTGGAGTACAACTATTAAGTAGCATAAAATTGCAAGAGTCCTCTTTGAACTCAAGTATTTGAGTAAATACTGTATAATAATGTCTGGTCCGGACCTGATTTTTTTCATTCTTTACCTGGCTATCCTGAAATAATATAGACTATCTTTAATTTCAGCAGAAAGAGGGGCCCAGCAGTGGTGTCATATCTAAAAGCACTGATGGAGGAATACGGCCAATGGAGAAAAGAGGACCTTACATTATGTCCAGAGTTCCAGCTATCCACATCAAACTTCGTAAGAATTGTCTTAAGTGATCACAGCCAATGACACACACAGGCCATTAGGCCTGCCATGAGTCTTATCATAATTGTCGCTTTTCTATGAGTTCATCTGTGTTGTAGAGACCACAGTGAGACAGCTAAAAAAGATGGCTGTGCAGCTAGCAGGAAAGCACACCATCAGTGATTTGACATCGAGGAGCTTAGTGGTTCAAAAGTTTCATCGTCAGTGTAACTAAGCAGTCTTGAGTGTTCACTTTTTGTACATCCTATACATGTATCGTAATCTCTGCAACTAAATTCTGCTGACTGACTGCCTGTTGTAATTAATTTGGTGTCTATAAAAACTTAATGTAGCACATTACATTAATCCATAAAACCAGGCAAACATCACTGATATGGAGGATTTTCACACCGAGAAAGATCTTGGCTTGGCTGGTCACAGGGAGGTCCATTTGGTCTTTGTGGATTTAGAGAAAGCCTATGACAAGAGTGATGAGGAAATTGTCCTCATATTGCACAATGCAGTCTGGAGTGACACAGAACTTTGTTATATTGGTACATGATATGTATGTGACCAGTATAACAGCGGTGATGGATGGGTTCAAGGTGGAGAACTGCACCATCCATTGACTCTGAGCCCCTTCTTGTTTACAGAAAAACTTTACAAAACATAATCAAGACAGCCGAAATAATCATCAACATTCATCTTCCCAACTTAGCTTACATTTACAATAAGCGCTGTCTGAAAAGAGCAATAAATATACTGAAGGATTCATCTCATCCTAGACATTACTGTTTATTCCTCGGCCCTCTGCAGGGGCGCTATAGGGCAATTAAAACACACAAACAAACTGAGGAGCATTTTCTAACCAATGCAGTTGTATAGCTTAACCAATCAAACGGATGTTTCAAATGCATAGATGTGACTGAGTCACAGCTTGCCACAGTTGTTGATCATATTTTTATTTTTTTTATTTAATCATGAGTATAATGATTGAGTAAGTTTTATTTGCACATGTACTATTGACTGAGGGGAGAGAGAGAAATTGCTATTTTATCTCATTTTAATGTTTTTAAAATGATTGATTTGTTTGTTGATAGGCACTGTTACCTTCTTGCACCAAGGGAAGTTTGCAATTTCACTGTATGCTTGTCATATAATGACAATTTAAGTTTGTCTTGGTCTGTTGTCTACGATATTAACGAATGACATTGCAATCTGTGGTGAGAGCATGGTGCAGGTCAAGGAAAACATGGAGAGGTGGAGGTACGCGCTGGAGTGAATTGGAATGAAAGTCAGGGTCATCCATCCATCCATTTTCTTCCGCTTATCCAGGGCCGGCTAACAGTGGCAAGAAGGAATATCAGATATCAAGAT